>JAPDOI010000095.1:1215000-1815000 GCA_029168955.1 Aplectana chamaeleonis
AGGAAGCTCCATAAAGTTCCATCGTAAAAACCTCGCAAGGCAGAAGTATAACGAAACACATTATTATTATTATTATTATTATTATTATTATTATTATTATTATTATTATTATTATTATTATTATTATTATTATTATTATTATTATTATTATTATTATTATTATTATTATTATTATTATTATTATTATTATTTATTTATTTATTTTATCTTTTATTCGTTTTCAATTCGATCCGTGAAAATGTTTCGGTTACTACTTTGAAAGTTATTATTGAAAGTTTTCGAGTAATACTCAAGAGAAATCAGGCACTATTTGCGAGAGAAATCGAGTATCCTCATCTGAAACTGGCTGATTGCTCGGGAAGTTTTTTCAACCTGTTGAATAGTACAAATGATCTTAATTCCCGAATGAATGGGATGAAATCCCGAAAAAGCCAATAATTTGCGTTACCGAATGTTTCTTATATGTGAAAAAAGTGAATAGTTCCTCCACTCTAGGGAAAGGATCATAAGAACCAGGTAAAACAATCAGATTCAGGTCAAGGCACGTAACAAACCGCGTGACACCGGGATGTCGCGCCCCATTGCTAATCAGCGCCCCGCTGCTGTTGGCTTGTGGCCAGCAGCGGCCGAAATTATTTGCAACGTTAAGCACCACTCCGTCTGTATTCCTTCTTCTATCTTCCAACCATTCAACTATTCATTTTAACTGATGTTTCTTCAATACACGAAATGTTCATTTTCTTACAGGTACGCTAGTTTTGATTAAGTTTTTATTCACTTATGAGAAGCATTTGCTTTTTTGCCTGACATAAGAACGTAGCGTTTTTTTATTGGAAGTTGCGCAGCAAGTGTTAGAACTTTTCGTCTTTGGTCCGCATCTTGGTTGTTTGAAAGGGAAATGTCTGTTCTAACAGATAGTGTAAGTAGTTATTTTGAACGACGGGTTTGTACAGATTTTGGGTAGAAGAAAAATGGCGTCGGAAAGGCCTCCATTTCATTTCCCCAAGAAACAAATAAAATGAATCGAATCGGAAAAAAGTACCACTTTATCGTGAAAATGAGAAGTGGAAAACTCAAATTTGGCAGACAAATAAACCGACGTAAAAATTTTGAAAATTTTCTTTGAAAATTTCCAAATTATACTAATATTTTGACGTCTGACAGCTCACTTTCGGCAGTATAGGATAGAAAAATTGATAGAGGGGAAGCGGGTCGTGAAATAAAATGGAGGTTATGTAATCGTTTGATTCCTTATTGCAACAGTTGTTACAATACAATAATAATAGCTTGAAATTTTTATTGTCAAACGAGGCTCCGAATTCTGCAAAAGTTCACGAAAGTTTCCGAGAAAATGGTCCCAAAAAACCGTGAAAATTCCTTCTTGGACTTTTGATCTGGTGAGCTTTTGGTGCATAGCACGTTTTGCGAACTTTTGCAGATCTTGTAGCCTCTTTTGACAAAAAAAATTCATTCTACAATGAGGCTCGCGATATCAGTATTCTGCCAAATAAAGGGCTCTGCAGAGTGGCACCGCGGCGAGATTCGCTGCGTCAGGGCAATGATGAGCAATGGGGGGCTCCACACAGCGGGCGACACCGGCGACGTGTCGGGCGAGGCTGGCGACGTGGTGACCTCGCAAAGTGTCTTCGCGACACGAGCGACGCCAGCAGCGGCGCCGCCGCCAGCGACCAGCGGCAAGAAATTGTCAGGACCATTTCCGCCACCGGCGAGAAGTGCCGCTGTCTATCGATTCAATTTCTCTTTCTTCGTTATTTGCGCATTCGATCGCCGCACCACATTCTGCTTGGATTTCATTGAAAACGAAAAAATTACTGGAACATGCTCGAAAAATGTAGTTTTCCAGATTTATTACAGTTTCAATGCCTTATAGGTTCTCTATTTTCTTCTAATGTGATCTTTCTACATAGGTGTACATCTTTGCGATCGTAGCAAATTTAAGTCTGTTTGCGGTGTCACGGGAAAAAAATATGCTGAACAGCACATTTTTTTTACTCACGTTCAGTTCTCTGTTTTCCTCTCTTTTTGTTTACTTTTCACGAAAGGTAGACTGCCATTCCTGAAACACTTATAACACCCAAAATGCAATAAAAACAGGTTACATGAAATTTTGACGTCGAATAAGGGTACGCAATGGAAGAACAACGGCATCGCGGCAATTCTGCGAGCTCTTGGTGCCCAACGCTGCGTCAGGTTTTGATCCCCCCAAACCTCTCGCTCGACGGCGTGCCACCTATGGCTGCAACTTAATAATAGTACCAATTTTTTCCATTATTTGTTGATATTCAAAATGCCCGTGATCTTCTGACAACATTTTTTTTTTGAAGTTGCGCACAGTGTTCCAAAAATTTCACCGTCCCGGTCGCTCAGAAGGAAGTTACTTTCTCCTTTAGATAGCGCGATTGTTTTTTTATGCACTTCATATTTTATTCATTTTCGGGTCAATGAGGCTTCTTTTCTATGCTAATTTTATGGACCTGAAATAGATGAAGAATGAATCGATCAAAAATCATCTAGAACAAAAATCTCCATTTCGAGCAAACTGCAACTTGACGCCAAAACAATATATTTCGGACGCTGTTGAAAAAAAGCTACAAAAAAATAAAAACCCATGCTGGGCTACGATATAGGTTTTCTACGCATTACAATGTATAAATGCTCATATAAAGTTCTGGGAGCCCAGTTACGACAATGATAAGGTATAAAGAGCAACTACAAAGCTTTTAGCTGTACTTTATCCCCCATTATCGCTGGAACTCGCAGCCCTCAGAACTCTATATGAACCCTGAAAGTTGTTTGAATGAACTTTGTGAGACGTTGGCAAGACTTCTTCTGTTTTTTCGCCTTGCTTTCGATAACTTTAAGCTTACAGTCCTTATCACAATGAAGTCCGCACATTGGCCAGAAATCTGTGCATTTTGAAACAGAGCGCTTTCTATCACAATAGAAACTGTTGAATTTTTTTTCGACTAGCCGTGATGTATTCATGTTTACTCGTTAAAATCTAGGTGAGTTTCGATGTCATGTACAGAATCTCTTGACTCTCATCCTCCCCTCCCCATCAAGTTGAAATCCAACACGGTTGCGTCATTTTGACATTTCATGGGTGTTGTCACGGTGGATTTGAAGTCGTGAGACACCAATGATTTGTTGAAGATGAACCAGCCCCGATCTGTAGTCTGCATTACCACACCATGCCATTATCATGACTAAATTCTTTCTCTTCATCTTTCTTTTTCTTCTCCGCATGACTGTTTACATATGGTGTTCGACGCGGAAAGGTCCGTCATATAGGTATTTTCTGCCGATCACGTAGACTGCACGCCACATGCAGAGACACGCAGAGACCCGGACTTCTCGGGGATACGTCTGTTTGTAAGCCAAAAGCGGAAACGACACGAATAATCACGGAAACGTGGGGGGAGCTTCTGATCTGACAGTGTATCAATCAATATAAGTCGCTGGAGCTTGCGGACCGACCGTGGATAAACCTTGATCAACCGCACGAACTTGTGCGCCAACCGCGTGACCTTCAGCACTGACGGTGGGGTCTTCTCGACCAACCGCGAGAGCTCGCGGGCTGACCGTGGTTAAATTTGGACCAACCGCGGGACATTCCGGACTGACAGCGGTGCTTTCTAGACTGACCACGGGAGTTCGCGTACTGACCGCGGTAGCTTGCGTACTGACCGCGGGAGCTCGCGGACTGACGACGGGAGCTCGCGGACTGACGACGGGAGCTCGCGGACTGACGACGGGAGCTCGCGGACTGACCGCGGGAGCTTGCGGACTGACCACGGGAGCTCGCGTACTGACCGCGGGAGCTCGCGTACTGAACGCGGGAGCTCGCGAACTGACCGCGGGAGCTCGCGGACTGACCGCGGCAGCTCGCGGACTGACCACGGGAGCTTGCGGAGTGACCGCGAGCGGAAACCTGTTCGACCAACGCCCATCCCGGTGGCGGTCCGCTATTTGCGCGCGGTCAGGTTTTCACTTTGTCCGAGCGACGCACCCACACCGAATGGATTGCCGGTTGAGGGACAGGCGAAAATCAGCGCTGCTGGTCGAAAGTGTGATGAGGAGAGGCAGTCAGTGAGGCCACAGACGGGGGGGGGCGCGATGCAGAGGCTGTGGTGGGAGCCAGGAGGACGCAGAGACAGGACGCCGAGCCGCCCTCCTCCACCAAATGGTCATATACAGTATACCCTGCCTGTCAAACTTCGTGAGTTCAAAACGAAACCCCAACAAGGGCTATACCGTTTGGTAGCCCTTGACATCAGGATCACGAATATCACCGCAGTTCCACTCAAAGTTGACTTTGAAGCCAGTTATCCAAAAAAGACGAAAAAGACGCTAAAACCCGACCTCGCGCGCCTTCTGACCAAATCCTATGAGCGGTATTGTAATTGGCGCTAGATAAGACGATAATGAGGAATTTCTAAATATTACGAGCAACTACCATTCAACCCATGGTCAAGCAAATGAGTCTAGGATTTCGAGAAGAAATTATCTGTCATTGTTGGATAGTTCTATCCAGTTGGGCCTTCAAGAAACTGTAAACCTTTCTTTTTTGGATTCTGTTGGTCAAAACATTATTTTCGGATAACATACCTATGTAATGGACTGTTTGCTAGACTGAATACCATTGAAAGGTCCGTTCTCAGGTTTCTAAACAAGATTCGGATAGGTTTCAGTACGTCCATCGCAGACGATGATTAGGATGCGACTATAACTTTGCCTCATAAACCACGAAATCCTTTGGAATGGTTAGAGAAATAGAGTGAGTGATTCTTGATCTAAAGCTCGGAGAGCCGTCTAGAATAGTTTCGAAATTGTTTTTCGACGCTTAGGGACTATAAAGGTATTTCTGAGACCTTAGCCGGTGCTGTGTAGAATGAAAAAAATCCCGACTGACATAACAGAGCCATATCGTTCCTGGTTTTCTTCCAGGTAGACTGCTGGAAATGTTTGCGGAGAAAGTCGAAGAACCCAAGTTTACACTCGAAACACATTCTGAATACTGGAGTCATGCGAGGGGTGAGAGCCAGTGAGATATGAGCACATGTGACGCAGCCGCAACGAGAAGTGAGCTAGGACGAATACCCAAAATGCTTAACTTTTGTAGTGTCTCCTATTACCCACGAAAGCCTAGGAAACCCATCATGACCGTGATACCATCTTCTAGATAACTAGAACCATTAATCGTCAGTGAGATTCCTATAAAATGAAACCATCCATTGCTACTCCCTGTTTGTTGCGACATGGATCACACAAAATTGTTTGTATTTTTTGTGTTCAAAGAATGGCTTGTACACAGCGAAACGGCGTGATGTTTCCACCATTTGATTGGGTTCTCGTTCGACGAGAACCGCATCAAATGGTGGAAACATCAGGCTAGAGATTTTCCACTTATTGCTCAAGCAGTTCCTTACTACTGTGTGGCCCCGGCCGGGTCAGTAGATTGCGAAAGAATTTTTATGTAAGCAAATAGTGAATTTATTTCACGTCTTCCTCTTATAATATGTATATACAGTTTTTCTGGACTCATTTTCGGCAACAAACGCAAAGGCCGGATCCTTGGTAGGAATGCCAGGACGCTTCTCGTGATGAAGGCTCATACATGTGAAGTGAATAAAAGGTGAGTAGAACGTGAAAAATCCCATGGTGTTACGTTTAGATAATTCCACTTTATTTTCAGGCTCGCTCGTTTCTGTACTGAGGAATCGTGCAACAAATACAGATGATGAAATTGAAAATTTTTGATGTGATCGAAAATATTATGAATAAATGGATTCTGAAAAAAAATTTAGTTTCTAACATATATGTAAAAACATCATCAGCTCTTCAAGCGCGCGCAGGAAATAGTGTCTTCAGTTCAGACCTTATGTTGCAAAATTGTGGGATGATCCCTCTCCAATACCTTTTTCCTGTTGTATCCGGCTCATTATCCGAATCCGATTGACCGAAAAAACGCCAAATCCGAATCGAACCGAAATCCGACTCACCGAAAAAACGCCAAATCCGAACCGAACCGAAATCCGATTCACCGCAAAAACGCCAAATCCGAATCGAACCGAAATCCGAATCACCGAAAAATGGGAAAATCCGAATCGAACCAAAATCCGAATCACCGAAAAAAGACCAAATCCGAATCGAACCGAAATCCGATTCACCGAAAAAACGCCAAATCCAAACCGAACCGAAATTCGATTCACCGAAAAAACCGTTTTTCGGATCAGCACGAAATTCGATTATCCGAAATTTTTTGCCTCGGATCCAATGTATAATACGCACCCCCTGTGTTCTGTTAACACGTTCTATTACCAGAAGAAGGAGTAATTTGCTCCAAAAATGAAAAAGAAGTTGAAAACAGCATACAAAGAGCAGATGGGGAAAATTTTTCAGCTGTCCCGATTTATCCACCGCAGGTTTCTGGCGTAAATCGACTCGCGTGTACGTGATTGTACCAAACTACGTTGGGGCTAGCTGCCCCGACGCCGTCTAGTGCTTGTGCATACGGGGCAGGGCACCGACTCTCGCGGCGCTTGCCCTATGGTAACCAAACCCTGCCCTTGCCCACACGTGTGAGTTGATGCATCCTGTCCCGGATGTGATGACGATGGTTACGTGACCAACAGAATTGCACCTGTTCGGAGAAATAGTGAAGGAGAGTAAAGTGAAGAAACGGAAGTAGCAGTGTGGATAGCTTCCTAGCGATACGCAGTGGTCCATTATCGGCCCGCCCACCCGGTGTTTTTCTCACCCCCGTCATCCACGTATTGCATGGATATCAACCACGTCGGCCACACCAGGTGATTCTCTCAGTCTCATCCGTATAGAGCTTCGGGGAACCAATCGGCTCCTAACGTTAAAACATGCCTGTTGAAGTGACAAAACATGTTTACCTGCAATTACCTGTCTGAACACGTTTGACTGATACGTATGATTTGTTTAGGAGCAGAACGGTTCCCCGAAGCTCCATACTCGCAATCAACCTCGTCCCACCATTTTATTCATACGTATCGTCCGGACGGGGTGTAAGAAACACCCGATGCGAATCAGTTTCCACAATATGTAAGGTAAGAAATGAATGATATGCATGGTATGGTTCAACATAATTCATACATATAGAACGCGTCAGCCACAGCTGACTACACCAGGTGTTTTTTGCAACCTTCATCGTCCATGACTTTCATACGTATCGACCGGGTTGGCCACGGAACTTTACCAATCAACCAAATTCTGTAAATGCGTTCACCACCACGATAGCAGAGGATTACAATGGAATTAATTATCGAGAAAACGAATAAAATTGATGATGATTTAGTAGTGAAAATGGTTAAAAAGCCTTTGCGGTCATCGCCGCCATGGCGGAGCGGGAGTCACGCGCGTGCCGCGCGGGTGCGGCGTCGGGTGATTCATACACAAACGCCACGCCAGCGCGGCACGCGCGTACCGCGCTGGCAATGAGTAGTATGAATAGCGCCTAAAGAGACGAGGTGAGAGAATAAGATTTTGTGCCCTTCTGGTGCGTTTTTCTCGATTTCTTCTTTACTTCAGTTCTACCCGGGTGCAAAGAAATCGATTCAGCAACTAATCTCAAAATCGAAGTTTATCGCGAACACTGTCTTCAAAAGTTATCAGCCAAAAACTTGTATTTCGCGAATTGGGATCTTCTGAAAGTTCGGGAAAATATTCTTCTAGCCTGAAAACACTGTTCGGAAGAGTGTTCTACGGGGATTGTGGTAATCTTAAAATTCGATTCGAAACCTTTTAAAAAAAAATATGGCTGCAGTCATCACCTATTCAAAAAGTTTACTAAATGTCCCTGATAATTCGAGCAACATCTAAATGCCTACGATAAGAAGATTAAAAATAGTTAATTTTTGAAATTAGAGATCCGGAGGGAACATTCATCTTTTTGTTTTCAGAATCCTAGACAACCTTCACATGTGGTGCCGCTTTCTCCACCCCAACAAACCCATGTTTATGGGGAGGAAACTTCATTATTAGTAACTTTTCACGAAAACAGAAGTCAGACTCGATTTCTGCCTCAAAAGGTGGTTTTGCGGATGTATGTGCATTCCTTTTGAAACGGCCACCTTATCCACGTATCCTTCCCTCGGAAATTGAGCCAAAAACTATCGGACCTCAGATTGTTTTCTCATCACAACGTTGCCCTCTTTGGCTTCCACAGAAGTCTATGTTTTCGTATTCAAACGTTAGGCAAAACGTGCCACGGGTTCGGTACTTGATGATAGTGTTACAAAATAATAGATTCAACTCCAGCAGTTTATTGAAAATCGCATAACTGCACCACAAAATCCCTCATTGTGAACAGATCAGGTGGTCAAGATAGCAGGAATCTGTCGTTTTGACCTATGGTTGATGTGAATTTTAGAAATAAATACACATTTTTCAACAAAATACCGGATCTAAAAAGACTACACATACCAATGCTTTCGCCTCGCTGAGAGGAACACGACAAGTACCTGGAAAACTCATTTCGTCAATTTTGAAGTGAGTTATGGCGACGCGGCGTGTTGTCAGAGCAAGTAACGCCTCAAAACGCCTTTTTTGTGCAGACGAAATTCGCGGTACTGTAAGCTGAAAATTTCTTGAAGCACTGCTCAAAATCGTATAATTTTGAAACCCACCCTAATGCCTCTTTCGACATAGAAACCTCTCAAAATGTGGACTTCAGGCGCGGCCGAGCCTCTTTTGGTACCGTGGTTGAGAAAGCTGCAAACAAAGAGGTGGGCCGCAAATATCCAGTTCATGTATCCTCTGCTTCCGAGCCAGATTTACTCTGTTCCCTTCCGCGCTTGTGCGGAGCGAGGGTGGAGACAGCGAGAAACTGTGGGGAGAAGGAGACGCAGCGTACGCACGCAGACGCACGAGACGAACGGAAATAAATCACACTCGTAAACAGAGGATTCAGTCAGCACGGGTCGCACTGATACCTTGGGGTCCGAATAGTGCGTTGGCGCAAACTTGGTGCATGTATCCTCTATAAAACATTGAAATTCTCATAAGGCGCTATTCATACTACTCAACGCCAGCGCGTCACGCGCGTGCCGCGCTGGCGTGGCGTTTGTGTATGAATGGCCCGACGCCTCTCCTCCGCGGCACGCGCGTGACGCCCTACAGAAATCGGTTGTCTGGAAAAGTCAGGCCCGCTTCTTTCTGCTCCGCCTAGGCGTCGCCGCTGGAGTATTCATAGTCTCCGCAAGCGCGGCACGCGCTTGGAAAGTAGTCATACTCTAACGCCACGCCCGCGCGTGCCGCGCTGGCGTCGAGTAGTATGAATAGCGCCTAACTCATGGGGCGAGCAGCGCGCATGATGCTGCAGCCTCCGTCTGCCTTCCGCTCTCTAGGTGCCTCTTACCTCCGCTCCGCACCAGCGCGCGTTGAAACCATGAGAATTTCGCTTTTTGCAGCCTACATATATGTTATAACATATGCGCATCGACCTGGCGATAACGCGCACCAAGCAACGCAAAGTATAAATATAGTGGAGTCCACCAAGAGTGTCTCGTTTACTTATCAATAAGAAGCGGTCGTCTGGGGATCAATGTGCACGAATCCCATACCAGCACGCTCGATACCGATTGGGCGAGAACGGTTGTGCTGCAACGAGTTTCATGTTCATTGATCTCCAACCGACCGCTTCTCATTGATAAGTAAATGAGGCACTCTTGGTGGACTCCAATATACGA
This sequence comes from Aplectana chamaeleonis, assembly GCA_029168955.1. Classification (NCBI taxonomy): domain Eukaryota; kingdom Metazoa; phylum Nematoda; class Chromadorea; order Rhabditida; family Cosmocercidae; genus Aplectana; species Aplectana chamaeleonis. Next base: position 1,224,738 of record JAPDOI010000095.1, read on the forward strand.
TCCGTGTCGACTGCCGCGCGGCTGTCACGTGCTCCCCTAGCCGCACATTCCCTCACTGTGCTCGAAACAGTCTAGTCGTCCAGTTGAATGCATATTCGACACGTATTGGATGCTGCGATTGGCTGAGTGCTCATCCTTAACTTTGATATCCGTGTTTCAATTCCAGGAAGATTTGATAGAATTGCGTTTCAGGAAGACTTCGTTCCGTTTTAGTTCGGAATAATGGTAATTGCGGTCAACTCTTTGGGACTGCTGGTAGTTATTTATATTCATCGGCGGAAAGTGCACTGCAGCTTAGTGCAGCAGCGCGACCGCCCGCACTGCAAGAACTGCTGCGAAACGGTATCAAGCGCGGCTGGCGCCCTCGTCGTCTAGTGTCTCTACAGAGATAGAGTGGAAGGCTGCCAGCTGCTGGCGCCGGCTCTATCTCTTCATGCCGTACAGGTGGAAGCTCAAACAATGGCTGGTGTCGAAAAACACTTCTTGAGTTATGGAGTGATTGACAAGGGGAATACAGTAAAGGGAAAGTGAATAAAGCAGTAAGAATAAGGAACAACTGAATTTTAACGTATTTTGCTGTTTGTGAATTTCTACGGAGTCAGGCACCTGTTTTCTGGAAACTGAAAGACTATTCCAGAGAAAAAGAAAAATTATTCTTTGGCAAATAGCAGTTCAAGAGACACGTCTTCCAAGCACATTGAATATCAAAGTTCTCTTCCCCTGATCGGTATATATTCGACACGAAAATCGTCGGATAACTGCAAAAACAGCATCCTCTCTTCACCACCGATTTTATGTTCCAACAAAATATTGGTTTTTAATTGAGATCCATTGCAGCATCCGTACGATACCAGTTTTGTAACAAAATTATTGTTGAGTCTTTGGAAATTTCAGTTTATTCGAGGTTATCCCACGCAAAATTGAAAAATATGCAATAATTTACGATTTCCTATCAATCTTCAACTGAATTGAAAATAAATGCTCTTGTCCTATTGTTACTCAAACGCATTTGTAAATGTTATTCCTGGATACAGATAAGACGGTTCCGAGGATATCCGGAAATCGCCGGAATGATTGTACACTGGCCATCTGCAGAGGAAGCCGGCAACCACCTAGCTATTCTTCTCCTATTAGATTCACTAAATTATTCGACTGGAGGTGCCCAATGGTGAACTTTTTATTCTGCAAAATATGAACGCGAATGATGAATGCGGTTTTTCAAAATTTTATTCATGGACTGCAAATTATGTGCATGGATTCAGTGCATGTAATGATGAATGAGTTTCCGATAAGTGCCGTTTACATAAAAGACTTCCGCATTCACATTGACACTACTTTAAAGGCACCACCGTCCCATTTCCTTAATTTTTCTCGCTGCTCTATTCATCTCTCACTTCACTGTTTTGCTGGTCCTCTCCTACCTACACATTTTTTCGCTACTTGTTTTCCTTCAACCTCTTTATCCTCATCTTCTCTTTTTTTTCCTTTTTTCTCCTCCTCTCCGCCATTCTCCCCTTGTGGGGCTTTTCTTTTTCTACTACATCTTTATTTCACATTCTTCTTCGTTTTCCTCTTCTTTTCTGTTCTTCTTCTCCTTCCTGATTTTTCTTTTTACTTTTACTTGATGTCTGTCCTTTTTTAGATTTTCTTTTCTCTAGCGCAGTCATTTCACTCATTGTTAGGTGACAGTATAGGTTTTTTTTTCAGTTTATTGATACAGATATAAGTTAACATTCAAAGTCAAGAACGAAGGGATAAAGAAACTATAAAGAAGTCATAGGAAAGAGAGGGGAAAACAAAAAAGAGAGCCTTGGAAGAGAGGAAAAGAAAAAAGACAAAGAAAAGGAGTACACACGATAAAGAAGTTGCAAGCAAAAAAAGATGCAGTAGAGAAAGAAGATAAGAAGGAAAAAGAGGAAAACGAAAAATTAAAGTGAAATGACCAAGAGAGGATGAAAGGGGTCAAGACGAAGAAAAAACGGAGATGAAGAAAAGAAGACAACAAGGAAGTCGAATAGAAGAATAGGAAGAAGACGGAGAAAAAAGATGATGACGGAGCAGAGAAGTAAGAGGAAGTAACGAGATGAAAGTGAAGGAAAGAACACTAAGTGAAGGAAGGAAGGAAGGAAGGAAGGAAGGAAGGAAGGAAGGAAGGAAGGAAGAGAAGGAAGGAAGGAAGGAAGAGGAGGAAGGAAGAGGAAGGAAGGAAGGAAGGAAGGAAGGAAGGAAGGAAGGAAGGAAGGAAGGAAGGAAGGAAGGAAGGTAGGTAGGAAGGAAGGAAGGATAGGAAGGAAGGAAGGATAGGAAGGAAGGAAGGAAGGAAGGAAGAAAGAGGGAAAGAAAGAAAGAAAGAAAGAAAAAAAAAGAAAGAAAGAAGAAAATGATGACACGAAAAAAAAGAAGAGAAAAGGCAACACGAGAAAAAAAGAGAAAAAAATTGAATCTATTAAATAATGGGTAAAGACGAAGAAAAAAATAAGAAGAATTCTATTCTTCATTATCAAGTAAGGTTGAAGATAAAGAAGAAACTTTCGTTGTACCTGAATCTTCATCGTGTTCTAACCTTGCTTCAACCCCCTTGCTTGAAGTCAAATGCTATCTCCATTTATGTACTGTGAATATTGATTTGGTTTTATTCCCACATGCTAGATTTGTTTTGATTTTGATCAATTTTTTTTTGTTTTAACATCATCATCAATTTCTTGAATCATTTCTTCTTCTTCATCTTTTTCCCCTCTTCCTTTCTTTCTCCACATTTTCTTCTTTTTGTTCTCCATCGTTTTCTTCAACATCTCCTTTTTATCTTCTTCCTGATTTCCTCTTTTGTTTCAGTCGTTTTTCCTCATCCTCCTTCTTTCAGTTTTCCTTCTCTTTCCCCAACCTTCTTCCTCTTCATCTTGTTCTTTACCCTTCTTCTTCTTGCTCATCACTTCTTTTTTTTGGTCCCATTATGATTCTCTTATTTTCCCTTTTTCAGGCTTTTTTCCCTCTAAATATGTAATTTCGCATAAATCAGGAAGACATTCCTTTTATGAAAAGATATAACTTATCATTCCGTAGTAGTTCAAACGAGGGGGGGGGGGTGAGATTCCTTTGAGATTTCGGTTTGAAGAGGTGTTGGAATACGATTACATTATATGGAAGGATCCCAATGAAAAAATTGGGATACAATGGATAACAAAAAAGTCGAAGTAAATAAGCATAAAACTATATTTACCGATGATTTTAAACCACTAAAATCTTCTCAGCGAGGAGCCACCAAGTTGCTATGGATATGAGTTTCTTGAGAATAAACGCCAAAGAATTCGTATCTGATATTATTTCATTTTGCAAATGAAAAATAAAATTTTCAAATATTTACTATTTTACATAAACATTTTTGGCACATACAATACCCACCCTAAGTTTTGGCAAAAAGGCGAAAAAAGCGCGGAAATTCGCTTTTTTCGTCTTTTGATCATAACTCGCTTCAAAGTGAACGATTTTCAAATTTGAAGACAGTTTTGGAATCAGCATTGATCCCTCTTTCTTTTTGATCGATACGTGGCTTACTCTGAAACAATGCATATAGGGTTGACACAATCAATCGAGTGGGTGAGTATGAGCTGCTGAAATGTGTGACTGGGTCTACTCTAGTTTATTCGAATATTCGGTTCAGTTTTTCTTTTCATTTTACAATTTGTATTTTTTTATATTTTCAATTCTTTAAAATTTTAATCTCACTCTTCCTCTAGGTATTACTTATTAGCTATTCATTCAGTTATTTGCTTGAAACTTTTTGGTTCTTAAATATTCTGGTTTTTCTATTTGTATTTAATACTTATTTCAATTAGCTATATTGGATTTTTATACGAATTTTCACTGTAATTTGAATACTTTATAATTCAGTTTGATTACTATAACTATCGCTTTATCTGAAAAATGGTTTCAACAACAACGATAAAATATTATTCGGATATGAATCGTTTCAACTTTGACTTCAGACGAACAATTCATAACACTGAAAACTTTTAGAGTCTTCGATGTAGGAGCAAATTCAAGTTTCAGTTGTTTGTGTCAATATTGAAATTTTCTTGGAGTTATTATTTTCAAAATCCGAAATTACCATTCGTCGCCCTGATTTCTAGAATTTTTTCAAGTTTGTGAAAACAGTTATTTTTTGAAGTAGTTATGACATATTTCACCCTTCCATGAAGTTGAAATTCTTCAGAATCTATGAAACTTCAACCTGAAAAACATTACCAATCGAATCTTGTCGTATTGTGAATTTCGAAACTGTCTCCATACCTGGGAAACAGTCAAGATTTACTTTTGATCCTGCCTGGTTTTGGATGAACTCCGCGCTGGCAATGGTCCCCTTAGCTGCCTGCGCCTCCACTACTTCCACTCTGTCTACCTGTTCCTCTCGACGGTCTAACGCACTCCTCGCTCGAAGACAGTCCCGGAAAGGGATTGGATTTGAGCAGCGAAGATGGGCTAGAAAGACAGCGGTGGAAGGTGCGGTCCTTGGAAAACCAATGTTCCGAAAGCATAATAGGTGGCTTCTGCAATGTTGATGTATGGGGACGAGATAAAAAGCAGTTAAATGTATTAGGGGCTGTTTTTCGGACAGCTTCGGAGGGTTCAGAAAAGAAAGCATTTATCCGTGTGGGTGCAATGCTCGCGGGTGATTTTTATGAAATTGAGAAAATGAAAATTCCATATTCCGATCCTTCTCCGTGTATTCAATAATTTCTGACCGCAATTGTCGAAGAGCAGTTAGTTGGTTGAGTCACACCTTTTGCTTGGTGGAGTCATCAGTGCGGTGATGCGCCGCGGCCGCGCGCGTCGGTTTCTGGATGGTCTGCGACTAAGGATTCACTCACCGATAGCACAGTTCGAGAACGGGACTGGAATCCCAGGAAAGGACAATCCATAGAGCTAGTTCCTGTTCCGATTTTCTCTAAATGCACGTATGATGTTGGCCACCCACACAGTTAAGCTTTATTTTCTGCACCCTCCGAAGCTGTCCGAAAAACAGCCCTTCATACCGTTAACTGCTTTTTATCTCGTCCCCGTACACCAACATTGCAGAAGCCACCCATTATGCTTTAAGAACATTGGTTTTCCAAGGACCGCACCTTCCACCGCTGTCTTTCTAGCCCATCTTCGCTGCTCAAATTCAATCCCTTTCCGGGACTGTCTTCGAGCGAGGAGTGCGTTAGACCGTCGAGAGGAACAGGTAGACAGAGTGGAAGTAGTGGAGGCGCAGGCAGCTAAGGGGACCATTGCCAGCGCGGAGTTCATCCAAAACCAGGCAGGATCAAAAGTAAATCTTGACTGTTTCCCAGGTATGGAGACAGTTTCGAAATTCACAATACAACAAGATTCGATTGGTAATGTTTTTTCAGGTTGAAGTTTCATAGATTCTGAAGAATTTCAACTTCATGGAAGGGTGAAATATGTCATAACTACTTGAAAAAATAACTGTTTTCACAAACTTGAAAAAATTCTAGAAATCAGGGCGACGAATGGTAATTTCGGATTTTGAAAATAGTAACTTCAAGAAAATTTCAATATTGACACAAACAACTGAAACTTGAATTTGCTCCTACATCGAAGACTCTAAAAGTTTTCAGTGTTATGAATTGTTCGTCTGAAGTCAAAGTTGAAACGATTCATATCCGAATAATATTTTATCGTTGTTGTTGAAACCATTTTTCAGATAAAGCGATAGTTATGGTAATCAAACTGAATTATAAAGTATTCAAATTACAGTGAAAATTCGTATAAAAATCCAATATAGCTAATTGAAATAAGTATTAAATACAAATAGAAAACCAGAATATTTAAGAACCAAAAAGTTTCAAGCAAATAACTGAATGAATAGCTGATAAATAATACCTAGAGGAAGAGTGAGATTAAATTTTTAAAGAATTGAAAATATAAAAAAATACAAATTGTAAAATGAAAAGAAAAACTGAACCGAATATTCGAATAAACTAGAGTAGACCCAGTCACACATTTCAGCAGCTCATACTCACCCACTCGATTGATTGTGTCAACCCTATATGCATTGTTTCGGAGTAAGCCACGTATTAATCAGAAAGAAAGAGGGATCAATGCTGATTCCAAAACTGTCTTCAAATTTGAAAATCGTTCACTTTGAAGCGAGTTATGATCAAAAGACGAAAAAAGCGAATTTCCGCGCTTTTTTCGCCTTTTTGCCAAAACTTAGGGTGGGTATTGTAGGTAGCTCATTTTTTTGCGTGAAAGTCTCGCTTCACGTTGACAATATTTATAAGCGTTAGGTTCATGGAATGAATACTTAATTAAAAGAAAATGTTGTCAATTCAATCGATCAAAGCGACCGTATCACTCTCTGAATGAATAAATCGATTCGAATATTATAATCTTCGGAATACGTGGGAAAGATAAGCTTTTAGTCACGCTACGTGGGGAGGAACTATCTAAAATACCTTCCGGTAGACGCTGTATGTATATAAGACTGCATGATTTGATGATTTGGTGGACCTAGTCTTACAAAATACTTCGCATTTCTGATAATGTTATTGTTTTTGAGTGGTGGCCGGCGCAAGAACTGCGGCTGCCACAGTCCCCATCGCCCAGAACTGCGCCCTCCCTCCTGTGTGATAACCACAACGTCAGCTGAACCCTGGGGCCGGATGCATCAACGCGCCGGGTTGGGGTAGGCGCAGGGCAGTCGGCATCAGGGGTGTGCGGCAAAGGGATTTAAAATTTCGGCAGACGGCAACGGCAACGGCAAACCCCGAAAATGGCCGGCAAACGGCAAACGGCAAACGGCAAAATCTGTTTTTTGCTATAATATACCAACATTTGTTTAGTCGTGTGGTGTTCCATGCAATATGTACCAGTTACTTCATGCCTTGCGTTTCACTAGAATTCCAGGAAGAAAAAATCCCGTATAATTGAAGCTACTTGAAAGCCTCAGGTGATCAGAGAATGCCAATAGCATTGTTCTATATGTGATCTGTATAGGAGTCCTCGGACAGTCGGGGTTTAGTACGTCGGCACAATACCGTTAGTAAGCCGGCACAAAGGGATCGGCAGCACCTGTGCTGTAGCTGCTGGTAACAGCAGGATATGCTAGCAACGACCAGGAGCTCCTGTTGCTTGTGCTGGCGTACTAACGGTATTGTGCCGACGTACTAAGCCCCGACTGTCTGAGTCACTATCAAGATCAACAAGGCTGGATGATCAGTCGACATTTGTGGCGAAAGACAACCCACACCTGGCTCATGACCAGGGTCACTCACAATTTTTACTGTAAGTAGCAAGTAACACTTTCAGGATTCTCTTTGCCTCTCATTTGATATGGTTGCACTTGTGAGGCTACAGGAGTGGAGTGAGATTAGTCTAGTTGTATGCAGTGCTAACAATCAAAGTAAACTCCAAATTCCCACGGGGAATCAAGAGCTCTGAAGGGCGCGTTGATCGATAGCACAGAATGAGAGAATCTGGTGACAATTCAACTGTTACATGCGACGCGCGCGACGGAAAGCCGCTGCGCTCACGTCACCGCTGGAGCGCCGCGTGCAGTGCGTTGAGCCAGCCGAACTGCTCTTGGGCGCTTCCCTTTCTGTGTATTTGGTCTACAAGCCGGCACGAGGCTTATTACGACAACAATATCGGATAAAAGCGAGCAATAAATCGCTCTAAAGAGTCCCAAACCTAAATGTGGTGTGTTCGCACCACCCACTTCCCCTGTGGCTACAGAGGAAGTGGGTGGGGCGAGCACACCACGTTCAAGTTTCGGGGCAGTATTTGTACATATTGCAATTATTATAATTTTCTCCTCTTTACCACGTTTCTTAACTAACTCAGCTCTGCCACTGAGTCAACTCTTCGTTTCATCTATGGATCTCGAAATCGAAAACATTATTGAACCTTGCCTCTAATGACCGCTGAGAACACTGTTTAAATAAAAAAAAGCCGGACGAAGTGTTTGCAGATTTTATCAACTTCCTGTCCCAATTATGACCATCAGCCCACCAACCGACCATTGGCTGACCGATTTATACTAGTTCTCAACGGGTTTGTATGTTTAAAAGCAGTGTTCATGATGATTTTCGTTCCCGAGTTTTCCACTCAAAACAATGCGTTGGCAACCAAGTGTTAGCAAAACTACGAAGAAACAGCGAGAAACGCACTAAAACGTCGTATTCCAGTGACATTATTCTCTGGCCTGGACTAGTTATCCGATTTTATGAACATGTTCACGGTAGCTGTCACCGAAAAAAATGGGGCTAATCAAAAACGGAAGAACAGGGTTGTGCAGGCCGTTGTGGCGAATTTTGTAGCGGCTACGACCCCCCCCCAATTTTTTTTTCAAAAAACCCAAAACTTACGACCCCCCACCCCAGGGCGCCCCCTCAGACCAAATTTTTTAAAGCTTTATTTAGTGTCAAATTTTAAAGAGAAGCGAAAGTTGTTGTAATATTTCTTATTGCGGACTCGGGGGACATATTAAGCATATATTTTTCAGTTTTATATATATATTTTTTCACAATTATATGTACAGTTAACTTCCGCACTGCCGTTCAGTCCGCAAAGTTAGCGCTGATTGCGAAATCGTGCTGCGGCGCGGTTGCGAGTATCCTCAGACAGGGATGTGGAATCACCCGGGCGGTGGGATCACTCGGGAACCAAAGGCAAAAAGCGCCCGGGTGATCCCACATCCTTGTCTGAGGATACTCTCAACCGCGCCGCAGCACGATTTCGCAATCAGGGTGCACTTTGCGGACTGAACGGGAGTGCGGAGGTGAACTGTATTTGGTTAGGTGCAATGTACGCGGAACACATTGCAATTAGTTCCAGGGCCTCATTTTTACTTCATTTTACCTTACCAGAAGACTTGAATAAAAATCCTTTTTTTTTTCAAAAATTTCTAAAAATTTTACGACCCCCCGTTGTGGCCGGTCACAGCGCTGCTCAACCCTGCGGAAGAATATTCTAGGCAAAACAGTATTAGCTAGGGTCTGAAGGAAAGTACGAAGCAACAGAGAGGAGAGCATTGCAAAAGACGGTTCCACAAAAGATTTCATTGTCGCAGCGAACAGTTCCTGTAAAACTTCATAGCCGGGGTGAGATTTGGGGATTTCGTGCCCTTCTGGTGCGTTTTTCTCGATTTCTTCGTCATTTCACATCTACCCGAGGCCCAACACACCAATCAGCAAGTAATTTCAAAATCAAAGATTATCATGAACACGGCCTTTAAATGGCTGCTTTCACGCTACAACTTTTATACCACTTGGTTTTGTAATCTTGGAACTTGCAGTAATCTGAATGCTTCTTGAAAAGGCCTTTTTTTTGCAAATTTAGCATTTCTAAGGGGTTAAGAGTTTGATAAATGAAAAAGACATTTGGAGGCTCATAAACAACTCAGAACTTAAACGAACTTCTCTGATTTCTTATTAAGGAGTTTATAGGAGAGTTTATATTATCATCAGTTAACAATTTAATGGGTACAATTACACATTACATCAGCTGGAACTAGTCAAAATAATTTTTGTAGCAGCTTCGAATTGCTGACCAATACAAAAACTGCCATAAGGTCAAATCTTTTTGTTTTAACGTATTTTTGCCGAAAATTTGCCGTTTTTGACGAAAATTTCGGCAAACGGCAACGGCAAACCCCAAAAATGGCCGGCAAACGGCAATCGGCAAACGGCAATTGCCGCACACCCCTGGTCGGCATCATTGCAAATCGCAGTGCGAGGGCAGTATATAATCTAATCAATCGTGCCCCTGCTGTGTTTTTCGCTGCTCTATCTGCTCCAGCCTCCGAGCCGGGGCAGCTGGGGAACGATTGATTTGGTGATTTACAGAGTTCTTCAAAGGCGCAGACTGCCCTGCCTCTGCCCCAACCCGGCTCAATGATGCATTCGGCCCCTGGTGTCGACCGTACATCGCCGCCGCAAACTAAAATCGCGTTTTCTGTTGAGACCTCAACTCCATTCCTACTAACCTTTTTTTTAACTAGACAATCAATTTGGTGAAAAACGCCGCTTCAAACGAAATTTTTAACGGTTGATGTGATTCCACTGACGTTTCAATCCATGTTTGTAGCTGCTAAAGGCTTCTCTGAACCGAGTTATGCCTGGGGGCGTAACTCGGTTCAGATTTTTTCTCCAGTTGGGCGAAATGGCATTGGTACCCACAGGGCGGGGTCAAACAGGCCGTTGTGTAGGACCCCAGCGGGGCTACGACCCCCCTTAGCGATCAAAATATTCAGAACCTTTCACGATCCCCTCTTCATATTTTCGATTTTGGGCCAAACTTGCTGCGATCACCATCCGAAATGCTAATTTTTGGGTTGAAATTTTCACGATCCCTTTCAACCCTGCACGCAAGGTCAAGTAAACCGCCATAACTCGGTTCAGAGAAGTGTTCAGCAGATACAAAATATGGTTTGAGATTTGCCTGCCTAAGCACTAGTGAGTTGTTCGGCCAGTGTGAGCTGGAGTTGAATTAACGTTTCAAGGAATGAAAGTCTAGCATATCATTTTTTGATCGGGCAAAGGTTCATCCAATTACATTATGCTATTGTGCCGATGAGTTGTGGGATCACGATTTGATCCTTATCATTTTATATGTAAATAGACTATAGTTAGGACAGACTTTAGTTAGGGGAAGAGTCAACCTTGCGGTTTATTCCAGCTATCTTCATGAATTCCACCTGTGATGAATGGACTGATGGAAATCAAACGAGAGATCAGGGTTCGGCGTGGGGTGTTGAGCTCTTTAGGGTCTGAGCTGCGGATGGATGGGGGGGGGTGGGGGGGCTAGCTCCGCTAGAAGACCGATTTCAAGTCCTTCTTGGAGAAACCACCCGTCCATGATCCAATTCACTGTTAATGTCTTGTTTTTTTTTCCAAACGAAATGTTTCTCTTCAAAAATAAAAATAAACGGTCCTTAATTAACTAACGCTGTAGGGGTGGGTTTCAGTCAAATTGAGCTTCTTCATAGCTAGTCCAGAACCCTGTGGCAGATTGCTAAGACCATCACCTCTTGAAAAGATTTTTGCCCATGTCCTAGAGAGAGCTTGGTATCTTGACTTTATCATGCTTTGGAAGATAGTTGATAAATTTCAGGTCAAGAATTTCCTCGTTGTCGGCAGTCTTGCGAAGCAGATCTCGGAGGCAAATCGAGCAGTATTGAAATTCTTATTGCTACCGCCGAGGTACGAGCATTCATAGGTTTTTTTTTCCAATTTTTTTGTTTATCCACTAATGGGCCAGCGCTTGGCGATGGCCGTATGCGGAAATTGGTGCTATATGAGCGGGGGTGGGCACTGTTGTATCACATTTGGCCGCGCCCAATTTTCCGTGCCGCAATTACTCCTGATTTTGGCAGGGGAGTGAAATATCGGGTAGGTGCTCAAACTGAGCGCGGCACGGCGAAATGGGCGTGGCCAAGTGCATCGCGCCATAGTACCCCCCCCCCTCGCACACATAGCACCCGGAAATTTTCTTCTCATGCCACCCACCCCCCAGAAGGGACAAAATGGTAAAGCCGTGAGGGTCGAGCGGGTTGTGTCGCTACACAATCGGATAACGGCTTGTTGATCAAACCCACAGCTCACCGCGGCGTGGATCCCCGCTGTAAGGCGCGCCGCAGTTATGAAAGGGCAGCCACGCAGATACGAGCTGTGGATTCGATCAAAAAGCCCCGGATAACAGCTGCTGAAAAATTTGGTATAAAAATTAGCGTACGGAAATAATATTAGCCCTTTTATGGAGCTGAAAAAAGTGAAACTAGTGAGACCAAGCGAAGTTTTCGCTCAAGAAGACTTCCCATTGTGGTCCTGCACACTTTCCATGACGCCCTGCACACTCTCGCTCGAAACCTGTACATTTTCAAAGACGCCATACACACTCCATTTGGTGTCTTGCGCACTTTCCATGACGTCCTGCACACTCCGCAAGCCCTAGTAGTTTTGTACGGCGTCCCGTGAACTACTATTGAAAGCTAGCCGCTTTGATTAGGGCGTAACCCTCGAAGCGCTAGTTGCCTGATAGAGGTTTCCATGACACATGGCTAAAAGTGCGCCCCACGGACAAACGCGGTTGCCCCGGGGCTCAGAATCGGAGATTAAAGCCGATTTTTTGGTAATCGAAATATTTCCTACCCACCTTAGGATTGGTACCATTTCATAACAGTTCTGCTCGGCCATTCCAAAGATCCCCGGGACACACACGCATACACACACAACCACACACACCAGTACATAACTGCTTTAAGTATAAGGATTTTGCGATAAATCTTATTCTTCGACGAGGGTCAAGGGCGTCTTGGAAGTCCGGGACAGCGATCCGCTTGGTCGATTAAACCGTACTCGATTGGCTGTTGTAGGTTTGTGCACCATACCGACAGTATTTCATGCGTAACATTGTGGAAGCATTTATAACCGAGGGTTGGCGCAGATGTTCGGAAAGGATGGGTCATCGTTAACAGGCATGCGTGGCCGCGCCGCGGCATTTGCATTTCAGAGCGCCCCCTTGGTCCTACTTCAGCTTCGCCGCTTTCCATCGAATTAGGTAGAGCTCCTTAGTTAGGTATCGCTTAGCTAATGCTCCTGCGCCAAGGTTTTAATTCTGCTGCATGACACTAAAAATTTCTTCCCAAATGCAACATTATGCCAATTCCTGAGCATTTTGATGTTTCCATCAACATAAAATTGACTCATCATGATACATGTTCCGCTTTTATGCTGAGATTTCGCATAGCTAACTCATGCAATTTGATCCACTGCATCAGCTATTCTAAGGAGTCTTAGGTAATCCTATGAACAGTGCAGTAGCTTAAGTGGGGGCCAGCAGACACGCTACAATAAAAAATCATTTTCTCAATAAAAAAGAAATATCAAAATTTCGATTTGGGCACGCGTTCGCTCTGAAAGGCAGCACTTGCGCTCGCTGTAGTGGTTAGGATGGCGAAGTGTGCGTTGTACATTCCATGTTTATAATTTCCCTGTGGGAGTTAGAAGACGCTTCCATGAACGGAACCATATGCCAGGGTCAAGTGTGGTTGTGTCACCAGTGTCAAGCAGGGTTGTTGAATTTCTCAACGGGGGTCGCAGAATTTTCTACTCGAAAATTAAAGCTAGGGGGTCGCACAAATTTCGGAACAAAAGTGAAAATCTCTGGAAGCAATTGGAAAGCGAAAATATTTGTAGTTCAACAATCTTGCCACAGGGTACCCTTTCTCGACTCGCCGACTCAGACTCCAGGATTCACTGGGACGCGCCCGACTTTTGAACCTATTTTCCGGCTAGAGCGAATATTTTAAGTTGAAAATTACGGAAATCACTTCCTTTACCAGAAAAAAAATGCTATATTTCCATGCCTAAAGGGCTCAGAATTCCCAATTGGGGGGTCGCAAAAATTTTATATTTTTGGAAAAAAATTTGACGGCCGAGGGTCGCTCCGATTTTGAAAAAATACACAACGCCCTGCTTGACCCTGGTCACAATTCCGGATCAAAACCAAATTTTGGGAACGGGGTCGTAAATATTTTCCGAAAATTTTTGGCTGTGGGAGGGTATTGTAGCTTCGCAGAAGCCTTGTACAACCGTTTTTCGCACTTCCCTTTAGTTTTTCTTGATTACCGTCCTGGGTTGGAAAAGTTAGGCCCGCTTTTTTCCGCTCCGCCTAGGCATCGCCGCTGGAGTATTCATAGTCTCCGCAAGCGCGGCACGCGCGTCACGCGCTCGAAAAGTATTCATACTCTAACGCCACGCCAGAACGGCACGCGCGTGCCGCGCTGGCGTTGAGTAGTATGAATAGCGCCGAAGTATTATCAGGATCAGAGTACGGCACGCGGTGTGGGCAAGGCTAAATTTACTCAGGCCCCCGTCCAAGAGCAAATTTTTGGTGATTTTCTTCGATCCCCTCCTAGGATCGTTATTTGTCTGTTTTTGTTGTAAAATTGAAAGAAGAGGAACAACTTATTTGAAAAGATACAGACTTTAAAGAAGAGCGACCATTAGAAAAAAACAAGACATTTACAGCGAAATAAATCACGGACGAGGCTTGTGAAACAGTGAGGTTCGACGTTCTGCAAAAATAGAGCACCTTCCGCGATCGAACCCACGTCGTGTCAGGGTTGAGCAGACCGTTGCGCCAATTTTATGCGGAGCTACAACCCCTCCCTGTTGAGCAAAATTTTGTAGAAATTTGAAATTTTTCATGATCTCGAGATGGAAATTTGCTTCAGCTTTTTTGGAGTGACAAATCGGGGAAAATTTCAAACTTGTAGTAGTGAAAAATGTTGAATTTTTTCTGTTTTTTTTTCAGGAAACCTTCTTCCTCCCAAAATTTCACGACCCAATCCTAAATTTCTTTTTTTTTTCAGAAAATTTCGAAAACTTTACGTTGACGTTTGACGGTTTTGACGAAATTTTAATTTTGTCGACTCCCCCTCGTCGAAAAATTCCAAAATTTTCGACCCCACCCCGCCACCGCTGACCTGGCCATGGCCCGGACCAAAGCTGACCATAATATCAGCCAATCTCCTACTCCATGGGAATAGTGTAGTGGGAATCGTAACACATTCCCCATATTACGTGATCGTTAGGTACCCCACTAATTAGGATCAAGCATAATGTTTTTGCGACCCCTCCCCCTTCCCGGTGCGCTTAGCTACGCAGGTAACCCTCACCGCGGTTGCGGGATGTTACTCGTCCAAACGCGTGTTTTACTCCAGGACAAGGTTTGGCGCGGAGTATGGAGCTCCACAGGAGGGGTCTGGTTGCCGGCCGAGGGGTGGAGGGGCAGGGAGTCTGGGCTCCGTTGGATGACCAAAAGGGCCATCATGAATGGGGTGTACACTGTTTAGGACTTCAGGTACTCCGTCAAGAAAACTCTCGTTTGTGATCTAATTCCTTGCTAATGTTTTTTTCTCAATAAAATGTTCCCCTTTTTCATTTTTTTACAAAGAAAACCAGACAATGTCAAGATCCTGGGGGAAGGTTAAGAAAATCGCTAAAAATGTCACTGAATCACGCTCTTGGTAGGGGGGTCTGAGTAAAAATGTCGTTTTCTACACCTCGCGCTATACCCTGCTCCTGGATTCTGGGCAGGGGTTCAAGCCTCGAAGTGGGTGAAATCTACGTACGGGTGTTCAAGCCTTTCTATCTCCATAAAATAATCGAATCCCAAATTGCATTGCTTAGCAGTGCTGAGAAGTGAGCGCCGTGATCAAGTTGTCCGTCATTCCAGTAAAGTAGGGGGCTAACAACTCCATCCTTTAGAGCACAACAAAATCGTTGTTTTTCAGAAGTATATGAGGTCACTCGAATTTGCGTTAAAACAACGATAATATGGGTTACGTGCGGAGATTCGACGAGTTACCCACCGCAGCCGCCGTGATGGTTAGCTTGGAGTGCAAGGGCTACTTACGACCCTCCCCTGATGTGGTAGCAGCAGCTTCTGCTAAGAAACTCCGTCCTCCACATGAGTTAGATTATCCAAAAAAGAAGAATGCATGGAAAATCATAACTAGTTTAGCACTTCAAAATTATTTAATATAGTGTGCTTCTCTGGGCCAAATTCCGGTCCGCATTTGCGTCTCGACACGCTTTGCGGCCGCGCGCTTTCGAGTCGAAAGAGTTTCCAGCGCCGCAGCCGCCGATCTGTTGACTCTAGGTGGGTTTTAGAAACTGGAAAGTAAACAAAATTGGAGAGAACTGTATAAAAAAGCCATATCGAGTCGGCTTTGGCACTGGAAACTCGACTGAATCCAGCGCGTGCGGCCGCAACGCGTGTCGAGACGCAATTGCGGACCGGAATTTGGCCCAGATAAGCACGTTATTTCAGATAACTGAGGATTTTGTTCGAGTGATGTGCAGCAACTAACAACACGAAATCGTGGGCCGTCACTATTCAACAAGGCTGTGAGGCCTGGTGAGGTACAACCCATTCAGTTTTTTGTTTTTACAAATACTAGCGCACACACTGTCCTTATCGGAGCGAAATTCCGCTGCGTAGATGATGACCTCCACTGCTGCAGCGCACGACGAAAATCGTACCGAGACTACCGTGTGCGTGCTGCAGCAGCGGTTGTCCGCAATTGTGGAGAGGGATTTCATTCCGATAAGGACCGTTCAAGTTTTAAAAATGCGGCTAATCTTCCACCGTTACCAAAAAAATGCGCGTTGGTAAATCTTCATTTTTTGTTGAGGGTCGCGCGCATAACGTCAATCACTGGTTGAGAGGTAGCCGCGCCCCTGCTGTGATAACTTTATCTTAAAGGCAGCATACACGCTCGCAAACATTGTCAGGATATCAGCATAAATAGGCCCGCACGCCCCCTAACATGTCGCCAACGACGTTTGAAGCGCTGAAAACCATCCAGGATGACAGTATTTGACCATCCCTGTCACGCACGCCCGTATTTTCACACCCCTTCGAGTAACAGAATGAAAAGCTAAACTTGAGAAAACATGTGATAATTGGGAGTGATAGCACTATCAAATGGGAGTGCTCGAGGGAAACAGCTCGATTTACCTGGATATTACCTGTTTAAACACCCTCAAACTCTCATCCACTTTCGAGAATGCCGCTCTACTCTGGATGGCTTTTGAAAATGGAGGATTTCGTCAGTGCACAAACATGTAATATCCAGGTAAATCGAGCTGTTTCTCTCGTGCACTCCCTTTTGATAGTGCTATCACTCTCAATTATCACGTTTTCTCAAGTTTAGCTTTTCATTCTGTTACTCGAAGGGGTGTGAAAATACGGGCGTGCGTGACAGGGATGGTCAAATACTGTCATCCTGGATGGTTTTCAGCGCTTCAAACGTCGTTGACGACATGGTAGGGGCCGTGCGGGCCTATTTATGCTGATATCTTGACCATGTTTGCGAGCGTGTATGCTGCCTTTAAAAGCCGAGTGGTTGCTTTTGATAAAACGCAATAGTAGAAATGGAAAAACAACTGCTCCTCTTCCAAGGTATTGGGGTGAAAATAGTTCCAACGCGGCTTCCCGGACATGAGACACAAACCATATATTGTTACATGGTTCGCATTTTTCTAAAGCGCTTCAACGTGTCATTTGAAATCAAATTTAAATGGATTGAAGTACAATCTTACTTTTTTTTCAGGAGTCTATGTGACATTACCTTCGAATCGTAACAGCGTCGCCGTCACGTCTGGTTGTCAACTGCGAGGATTCGTTCTATATGTTTGGCGAATAAGAAATCCGGACTTCCTGCTTCCTCAGCAACCGAATGGCTATTTTCCCTAGTGCCTTATGCACATCGCACAAAAAATTTCTCACGTCGACTGAATAAATGTGCTAAGAAGTGTGTGTTTTCACAATACTTCCTGCTTTGTAGGTTGCGAGGAGATGTCCCAGTAGCAAACACCTCCATACCGAGGGCAAGAATAGAAACCATAGCTACCAGAAATGCAAGAATACCAGTTGTGGGTATAAATAGTGTGAGATGATAACAGTGGAGGTTTCCGTAGAAGTCGGAGGAATTCTTGAATAGCAGAGGGTGCTATAGTTGAGCTCTCACTGCAAAACTTGCAAATCCGAGCCTTTATCAAAGAGTATGCTCGCCAAAGCAGCATACCTCAGCGATAAAAAATCGGCGAGAGCAGGAACACAATTGTGTGAAAGGGGGGGGGGGTATGGAAAGTGGGATTGAACGCATAACAGAGCCTGCACAAAGTGTATTGCACCTGAGAAGAGCGAAAATAATTCTTCTAGTGCTTAGTTGTCACTGAGAGTATGACCAAAAAAAAAACTGGATCAGCGAAGTAGGTTCCGCAGGAAACTTTCGGCGTTCTAGAACCAATTCACTGAGATTTAGTTTTCTTTTTCTTTGATTGTTCAGGGAATTATATAGCTAGAAAGTCAAGGAAATTCGTCCCAATTATTATAAAATTTAATATCAGAATGATTCTGGACAAAATCATAACTGGCCACCTCTCATTCTGATCCTTTTCACGCTTAGTGGGGGCTAGTTTCTACAGTTACAATAATGAAGATAACATGCAAACGTATTTCCATTGTTTGGGAAGTAATCTTCCCTGTCTCTCAGGTGCAATACGACAAGGATGCAACGCATAAGCCCAAAAGTAGGAGAAATTAATACCGAAGTGAGAAAAAAACTAGGTTAATCTGGTCAACAACAAAATTTGATTTCACTTAAGTACAACGAAAATGTATTTATTTGATAGTATTGATGAAGTAGTACCGGAATATCAGAACCAAATAACTTTGGTCGTAATCCAGCAGAATAATCTTTGTAGAAGTTGTCGAATAGTGTTTAATAGAATAATATATTAGCCGCAGGTGAGCAGTGACGAGCGTTCGGTGTGACGGTTCATTTGAACGCAGATGAAAATGCTGGCAAAATGCCCAGTTTGGTTCTGGTCCCGACACGATAGCATTCGACGAGGCCAGCGGCGGCAACAAAATTGGTCGGGATCATTCTTGTCGCTGCCGCAGACACCGCGACGGGGCCATCGAGAACGGCTACGGGGCCAACGAAAAACAGCGACGGGGTCAACGATTCGCGACGCCGCTGTCGCGAATGCATGAAAGCTCTACTTTGCGGCGTTTGCCGCCGGCGGCGAATGCCGCGTCGCTTTTCTCATTTTTCTATAGAAAATCTGCGGCATTTGCCGCTGTCGCAAAAGCATGAAAGGCGAATAAACCCTCTCACGACGATTCAGCAGTGCAATGCGTAGTCGGGGACGAGATGCCATTGAATCGCGAGAGAGAGGCCGTCGCGATGCCGTGGGGTGGTAAGTGAGGCCCCGGTCAGGCTTCGTCGAAAAACCTGCTGAGTCCGAATGAGTCCGGGGTGGAGAAACCTGCTGAGTCCCACTGAGTCCGGTTGCCCCCAGCGCCAACCAACCCCTCTGCGAAACATGCAATTGATGGTGACGATTATCACCTCAGCTGTGAATCGGAACGTGTTCGGTGGCTGATTTTTCTTGTTTTCAACATGTCTGAATCTGATTTCCGTATCAGCAGCAGGTGGGGCAGAGCGCAGACGACGAGAGTCGAGATGCGGCGGGACTCGGCAGGTCGCATTCGGTCGAAAAAAAATGCACCCAAATCACATGAGAAACTCCTATATCGACCGGGTGGGGTGAGGACGATTTCGGTGGGACTCAGTGGGACTCAGTCGGTGCATTGGCCCCGCCCTTGTACGCATGAGAACCATCAGTATCGACCGTGGGGATTGCGATGGGCATCAGACGGTCGCAGTCGGACTCAGTGGGTTGATTTTTTTGCACCCGTCTTCCACGAATTCGATGCGTATCGACCCGGTGGGACTCAGTAGATCCACCGACTATGGCTTAATCCTCGCAGACGCCTCGGTCATTGGGACTCACGCGTCAAGTAAACTGCGTATGGTGCAGGCGTACACACCACACGCGCCTTTACGCGCGAATTCTCTGATTTTCTTGCAGGACGGCTGGTTTTCGAATTCGAATTTATTACACTTCCATAGGTATTAAGATATGAATAAACATTCAAAGACACAAAAACAACAAATTCAAACACTACGAACGTAATGCTAATAGACATAGAACTAGAACACCATTTATTCCTGTTGAAGATAGCGGCTGAAAACAGTTTTGAAACCGAAAAACTTGCAAATCCTTACTAGAGCTTAGAGAATGCAGTCCCGGACAAATCGTGAGGAAATGCCGCCGGTCTTGAAAGTCCAGCAAAAGTAAGTTTGTACCTTTGCTCCCCTCGTATTAGAAATAGAGAGTAAAAAGCTCTGATAGGTATACAATCTCACCAAACCTCATACAAAGGAACTACTTCTAGTCAAGCTGGCCATTCTAGATGAAATTAACTTTTCTAGAACCATTTTTTCGGTGTAGAATCCGATTATGATCTTCGCAGCTGCCTAAAACCACTCTGAAAAACTTATAGGCATTTTTCGTCAGATTTTCGTACCTATTATACCTTCCTAAGCGCGCAATAGTTTTTAGAAAATCCGTAAACGGGCCTCATAACTGTGTTCAGCGCCCAAGACAACGAATTTTGGGTGAAGACACATTTTTCAAACTGTGCACAGACTGATAGCGTTTTGGACTTGTACGAATTTGCGGTCGGCATTTCTTAACTCCAATTAAGGGACTCTGAATTCATCTCAAAGAACTGTGCCAGAAGTGACCTAAAATCCTCACAGGTGGGTTACTTGGGGCGCTCGGGTTGGTTTATTTGTCGATTTTTGTAAAGTTTTCGACTTGGTTCGTTCAAAGCTTCCCATGGGGGAAAATCTGATGACAAATAGCGACTTTTGCCGATTTCCGTAGTGCTACGCTAGATATGGCTCAAATTGTTGTTTTTGGGATTATTTGGAGTGTTGAGCACGAATCGGAAGTCCGTTTATCGATTTTTGGCAGATTATGGTAGATTACGGTGGGTTTACGGTAGTTTGGTCAAAGTCTGATAATTCACTCAAAACTTGTGTACAGGCTATGAAACGGCGAAATTCACATGGTTCCTACGCGTGCTGGAGCGGAGCGGAGGTTAGAGACAATGAGTATCGTCGATCACTGCTCGAGAGATCGCCGCGTCGAACACATGGGGCACGCACGCAAGCGAGGAGGGAGTGATAGGATCATTACCTCCTCGCTTGCGTGCGTGCCACATGTGTTCGACGCGGCGATCTCTCGAGCAGTGATCGATCATAGCTGGGGCAGACGGAGGCTGAGGCATAGCGCGCGCCGCTCGCGCCTCGAATGATGTGAATTTCGACGTTTTATGGAGGGTACGGGGTTATTCGGGGTGGCGAATACGAATTTAACGTCCATTTGTCGATTTTCGAAATACTAAGATAGGTTTTGCCCTCTAAATGACATGGTACCTACCGTAACCTACAGTACACTTCAAGATTTCAACAAACGGACTCCAGATTCGTGTTCACCACCCTAGATTACCCCCACATACAAGTTTTGAGCCGAATCCGAAATATTTTATCAAAACACTGAAAATTTTGTAGGGGGTACACTAACCTTACCACCAGGCTTTGAAAAACGCGTTCAATTTTGTCCAGAAAGGGTTTTAGGCAGCTGCGAAGACCATAGTCGGATGGGCAGTTGAAAAAGAGTGTTCTTCATCACGATCCAACTTCGTCCACGAGTGTGCATTTTTTTTGCTACTTACAAGGTGCAATTCCGCCAGAGATCGGACATTTTTCGACGCCTTGAAGGCAGGTGCAGTCTAGAGTAAGAAAACTACATTCAGGTAATGAGCGTCGATATCAGAAAACGTACCCGAAATTTCATGGACGCAGGCGGCTTAAAACTGCAGAGCGCTACACTACATCTGCATAGCATTTTTTTGATGCACAAAGGTGTATTTTCTGATGCGCAAACTACCTTCAGAATATGACTGTACGCATCATAAAACGTACCAAATTTTCATGGTCGCAGCTTCAAGCAGCAGAGCGCCACACAAGGCGGAGCCTACAAAAATGTTCAAGTCTAAGATTGGATTGAAATATTTACAAGTATTACTCGAAATTGTTATTAGGGTTTTTTGCGTTTCAGCAACGTGTAGAAAGTGTGTTTGGCACCCGAATAAACGAGTGTTTTTTTGTTTGTCCAATAAAGCCTTTAGAAACTAATTTTTAGGTGTGATACAATCCATTTTATCACACCTAAAAGTTAAGCTTCTTTCACACTTGCGCGACCGACGTCGGACGACTCGTTATCGAATGTGTAACATCTATCTACCCTACCCTACCCATCTTATCTATCTTACCTTATCAAATTTGATAACGAGTCGTCCGACGTCGGCCGGCAAACTATGAAAGGGGCTTTAGTCTCCAAAGGCCGTTTTGAACGATCTAAAAAAGACTCAGTCTCTTACTTGGGTTCCGGACTAACGTTTCCGCACGTTGATGCAACGCAAAAAGCCTCATTAACAATTTCGATAAAGGCTTGTGAATTTCTCATTCCAATCTTGGAATTGAGCATTTTTTCGAGGACACCGCCTTGTGTAGCGCTTTACTGCCCGACCATATGAGATTCTCAGCTTTGTTAACGTTGAAGGCTTTAATTGCCAAGTTTGTCATAGTTAATTTTATAAATTTTCATATATAAAGAATATATGTCATGTGAATTCAGTCACGCACTATAAAGTTAGCAATTTTAACCTCACTACTCGAGGTCATAAACAAGATGGCTGATTTTTGGAATCTAAACGACACTCTGCAAACAAACTGGCTGCAAAGCTGTTTCAGATCCTATTTCAAACTATGAAGAACGTAGGTCGAGAAGTGACGAGTTGGGATAATTTCAGCAATTTGCGGGTAAAGACGCGTGTGTTAGGTGTGCGTACACAACCCGCATTTTATTTGACGCGTGAGTCCCAATGACCGCTCAGATAGTTTTGAGGCACGACGCCTCGGCAAATGGTCGGCGGCCGAAACCCCCCGGGAACCGTCGACGACCATTTGTCGAGGCGTCGCCGAAAATCTTGTCATTGGGGCGCGTTAACTACACCCGCACAAATTTCCGTCAAATGCGTCGCGTATGCAGCGGCGTTCTCATCGGAGCACGATAGGCGCTTTTTCACTGCTTCGCTGCGCTCCTTCCAATCGTTCCTATTATTTTTGCCCCGAAACTTACATTGAGCTGCAAACTTGCTCAGATTTTCCAAACACAAGTCCTTATTTCCCCCAAGTCACCATAACAGAAATATTACAAGTGTTTATTTATTTCATAACATTTTATAACAGCAATTTCACTCAAACCAATGGTACATTCGTGACTTAAAATAAAGCAGTTTGTAATTAAAATTCTTGTGAGCTTGGTAATCATAATCAAGGATAATTTCCAGTGACTAGGATGGCAGTAGGGAACGAAATCGACGAAGACGGCTTAAAATCTGCATCAGTCCCCATTTTTCATCACGATCCTTCATTGTAACCTATAGCTTCATCGTGTAATGTATTGAGGGAGCTCTGAAATACAGAAAATGAGTAGATCGCCGTCAAACAACGTTTCGGCTCCAGAAAACCTACCTCGTTGATATGTTGAAATTCCATATATGGAGTTGGGAGAAAATTTCAGCAAATCACTGTGCAACATCTGTACATATAATATAACTATCTAGCGTTGTAGTCTATCTGAAATAGCAACTTTACTATCAGCAAAGACCAAATATGAAAAAGAAAATGGGATAAAAACCCACCCTGAAGTGGACGCTTTCTCAGAACTTCGTTCCGGGCTTCCCGATCCGAAAAACTGCATTCCGGGCGACCCGGACACTCAAAATTCGGGGCCAGATCCCGCTCCGGGCGACCCGCTAACCCCTCGCTTGTTACGGGCCACCCGGTTGACGAAAATTGCCTTCCCGGTGCAGCCGAATCTGCGCGTGAATGTACAATTACGGACGGTGTTTTACAATGTACGCCTAACATGTTTTTATTTTCCGGTTCGTCACGTTCAAACCGGACAGGTTGGAACACGACATCACAAATGACGCTGATACGAATGACGCTTTCATCTTTTTGCGTACGCAGCACTGTGCTGGTGCTTCACATTCATTCTGTGTTTCATTGCTTTGCTTTATTCATATTCACATTTCACTTCACATAAAAGTCGAGCGGTTTCTCTCTCTCACCCATTGTCGATTGCCTGTGGTACATTTCACTTCACCAAAAAGTCGAGCGGTTTTCTCACGCGTTATCGATTGCCTGTAGCACAACTCACTTCACATTTCTGTTCACATTCATTGTGTTCATGTTCATTCACATGTTCACACATCTCGCTTCACATTTGTACACTTCATTTCATTCATTTCACATGTGGTATGTACATTTCACTTCACATTTCGCTTCACTTCAGACTTCATTTCACTAGTCACCAGCAAACCTACAACGCAACATTTGGCTGCTGAGGACCCGCGGGACCATGAAGGGGTGACCCCGTTGGACAGATTCAGATGAGGCGTTGGCCAAAAATTCCGATTCTCCAGCGGGGTCACACCCTTTAGGGTCCCCGGCAGCCAAATGTCGTGTTGTAGGTTTACCGGCGACTCATTTCACTTGTTGACAAAATTGTCTGGCTATTTTTGATTATCGTGGATGTTTTTGAACATCTTTCAGGCCGCATTTTTTGCGACGGGGTCGACTGCGGCGCGGTCGCGGCGCGCCCCTACTGGCGCTTCGCCAGAGCACGGTTTCCGCCCACGTTCCTCATGGTAAAAGGAAGAGTCGTGAAAGAATATCAGCATGCATTCCTTTTTAAACATCAACACCTTGTACAGAGCTGTCTTAAATGAAACATCTATTGGTTTCGCTCGTTTCAAGGGAGTCTGCAAACGGTTGCGATGAAATGGGTCAAAGGTTTTCCTCGCGGGAACTAAAAATGCTTTCAAACCGGATGTTTCCAATATATCTAACCATTCAGAGATAAATTTTTCCAAATGTATCCGTTGAGATCGAGTGCACATAGGTACCTCGTAGGTGCAATTGAAGGCATCTTACAAGAGCTATAGTAGTCTTGCCCTATGCAGTGAAGCTTCTTACTGCTCAGTACCCATCTGCTGGATCCAAACATCACTTTCGGAGAAATGGTCAAACTTCACACTAAACGAAAGTCTGTAGTAAATATAAACCTCCTCGGACTACCTTTCATAGGATTTAAATAAAGCCTTAATGGCGAGCTGTAATGGAGAGTCCAAAACGTCCCCGAAGAATGTTCGGCGTGTACGTCAAAATCTCGCCCACTCCGTGACTGAAAGCTAGGGAAAATTGAGAAACGTTCTGCATCTATACCGCAATATCCTTACAACTACAAAAAGCTGCTATCAACAGGGTCGAGCAGGACTGGATAGCTTGCTAGCGAGGGTGGTAGAAATTTTCGGATTTTTTTTCAAGGGGGATAGTGCATTTTTGGAACGGAAAAAAGAGTGTTTCTAGAAGAACGAGGTTACAGAAAATCATGAGAAATTCGCTGTACAAACCACAGGAATATAACTTAGTCAAGGTTTTTTTAAGCAGTGATGGAGATCGCTTGCGAAAATTCCCCGAACAAAGTAGAAAATTTAATTCGAAGCATTTAACATGTTAGGAGTGTGAAACATTTCAGTACAATACCATTGGGATTGTAGATTTTCCCGAATAAAAAGTTCTTATAGTCGGCCGTTAGTCCGGCAAGAACCTTGCCAGCGGGGTGCTGGACCCTGCCTTCTAGCTCAAGCCCGATTATTTCGTTATTTTTGAAGTGTATTCGACTTTTTCCTGGCTTACACTGCGCTCACGACTAGCAGGACACTTAACGCAAACAATTAACAAATTGGTATCCAGCGCTCTTTGAATTCCACTTTGATTAGCCCTTTCTTTCAGTTCTCGTTCTGCCATATTGAGATTGTGGCGCAATCTGTGCCAAAATTTCATGATTCTTCGTCAGTACAATAATTGCTACTATACGGTACTGCTTTTCACTGACAAGTACACCGCTATGACTGAAAGTAAGGACGGATACCGTGCTCTGGCGAAGCGCCGGTAGTGGCGCGCCGCGACCGCGCCGCAGTCGACCCCGTCGCAAAAAATGCGGCCCATCTTTCATCTCGTTTCCCGTGTTATCACTTAATTCATTGCGGCGTTTAGAATTACCTTCGTTATATGGGAAATCAATATTTATTGCGAGTCGATAATTCTCATCACTCAGTAAGCCGGATTATGAGATTACGTCTCCTGCCAATGCAGGTGATTCAGAATCTAAGGAGCCTGCGGCTACTAAGGTAATGTCAAAAGTTTTTTCGATATTATATCGGCATTTAGCCTTCATTTTTGAACATTTGAAATGAGATTGGTCTTCGATCTAATGGGGACGTGTTTGGTCTTCAACCAATTTGAGCATTACCGATACAAATAAGACACTTTTACAGATAACCTGTTGCCAAATTAACGTGTACATGCAACTTCAATTTTAAGTCATTTTTGACGATAGCGAAATGTTTCTGTGAGCATTTTACCATCGTGCGCAGGAATTCTCATGACGGACTCCCGAAATCTCACCGTGATCGAATTCAGGGGTTAGGAAACATTTTCGATTGAAGCCTGCGTAATTGGATAGGCCTGCTAAAGAAGTCTGCACCGTTACCAACACTTGGTAAAAAAATAAGTAAATGTATCATACCTAAGTAAGGTTTAATTAAAGTCCCAGTTTTCCAATCAGTGGAAAGCAGCAATCTTCTTAAGCTTTTCATCAGTTACAGCTCCGGCTTTCTGTAGGTCCTTGTCTCAGGCGCTACTCATACTCCTCAACGGCAGAGCGTCACGCGCGGGCGTGGCAATGGGGATGAGTACTTTCTACTCGCGTCACGCGCTTGCTGAGTCTATGATTTCCCCCGCGGCGATGCTATGGCGGATCGGATTAAAACGGGCCTTCACTTAATCGAGAGAACAAAGTTTGTACACGCGTTCACCATCATGGTAGCAGATGATATCATAAGAAGTAACTGCGATAAAAAGAATGAAATTGATGGTGGATTAATAATGAAATTATGAAGAGTCGTTGCTGGTGTAGCCGCCATGGTGGAGCGGGCGTATCGTCAGTCCACTCATACTCTAAGGCCATTGTTATACTCTGCCACAGCTCTGTCGAGGTCGCAGACGAGAGCGACGTCGCAGTCGCTGAGGGCCAGTTTTGATATGCCATACATCACGCCAACTTACGCCTGAAACGCGCTATGCAGAGAAATCAGTAAGACCGCAAGTTTAAGCCTACCCTCTACGAACTGCGGTGAGATCGCCCGGAAACTCTGCAACTCAACATTAGTATTTGAAGCTGCACTGCGACGAGCCGCCGAAAAATTCCGCACTCTAAAGGCAAACCGAGCTATGTCGGTTAGGCTTTGAAGTGCGGTATCCGCAGAGACCGCAACTTGAACAATAGGAAATTGAATTTTTAAAACCTGTGAATGCTTGCTTACCCATAGAGCAGCACGGCTATCTAGACATAATTCTTTCAAAATTCCCACAAATCCACTAAAGTTGGTTCTAAGTGTGCAGTATTTTACCACCGATTCTGCGACTGTGACCTGAGAGACTGTTTTTTAAGGTAATTGTAGCGTCCAATTGGAAGTATCGTCGGCTCCCGTGACAGAAACGCTCGAAATCAGTTCCTTCGCTGAGTGTGTCGTGGATGGGGTGTTTAATGTATGTCTAGGTGCCCTACTAATGCACGATCAGAAGGAAAAGAAAATTTTCAATTCGGCGGCTTACGAAGTATTTTTTATTCTCTATGAATATGGTCCATCTAGCTATACCTTTCTTAGTATTCATTTGTTTAGGAGTTTCTGAGTTCGGAGACTGTGGCTAAAATCGATCGTTTTCTCTTCGACGATATCGAAAAACTCGACGGCAGTATTGTTTTCAAACAATCCATATGGAATCTCGGTCATAGATTGACGGTGAGTTTTTAAAATTTGATCTTTAGTCGTAAAAACACATTGGATTTCACACACGCGTTGAAAACTTCAATAAGTCAATGTACGGGATGTATGTAAGGGTGGTCCATGACTCACGTACTGAGGTAACCGAGAAACAGGCAAATAACACTCGTACAAACGGGAGCACCCTGTAAGTCAAGCTTTAGTAGTAGATCAGACCACCTAACAAATGCGACGAGCTGTTATTGAAGTGAGATAACCTGCCCTTGAAAATCGGAGTTTCTGGCCTCAGCGATATCTTTGACGGCTTTCTATTCGCCCCTTCCAAAGTTCTTGATACGTGAGAGATTTTTGCCCTCGTCTTGTGAAGACCTTGCCACTTGCCAAGACATTCTAGTTGTCCCCATTTATGTGCTTGCTGCCTAACTCAACATTCTCTCAGAGGCCGTTTTCATTGAAACCATGAATTCTACAAATTACCGTTCCAATGGGTTGTAGCCGCTCAACGCATAGGAGAAGTGATCCTATCTTTGCAGCTGGAATTGTACTTGGGACCAATTGTCTTGTAGCGTGATGTTTTAAATTGTCAAGGGCAGTGCAGCGTCTTCGATGTGTACTACGCTTACAACCCTCCCCAACGGCACACGTATAAGTCTTCTCTTATCAGGCGGACATCAATCTATCGCAAAATACTCGACAAAGGCGAACATTACTGACATGTGATCGAGGTAGCCCGACAGCGGTACAGCAGATATTGTCAGTTACAAACTGCACCAAACAGTGGCAAACTTTCGAAAATGCGCCATTTCTTGAGGTATCGAAATTTTTTGCCTGCTGCCTGAATGGCCATAACAAATAACATTTCACTCGTTCAGCATGATCTACTCACGCTCATATTGAATTGGCGGCAGCGTGCCAGAGACACGACATATCAGAAGGTCGCATCCCTGTACCGATTTCTGCTTTTGAATGTAGGTTTACTCCCCTTCCCGAGCGAATACAACTAATCACAGAAACTATTTAGATGACCCATCCGCCTGAAAGGATTATGGAGTATTCGATAAAAGTCAACAGCAGGCATGGAAGGAGCGAAACCCTCAAGAGTCTGCCCACATCTCTGGAGACAATCTTGATAGGTATTTGTTCACTCCTTTACATACAAAAAGTAGCGCAGGAGCTATTCGCCGCTACGTCAGAATTTAGGGAAAACTCTTTTCTTCTGCCCGTGGACTAGCGAGACCGAGCGAAGTTTCCGCTCAAGAAAACTTTCCCCTGGGTCAACTTATGGAGACAGATTAGTCTGTCGAACGCACACATACACACACACACACACACACACACACACACACACACACACACACACACACACACACACACAACGGGACATAACTGCGTTAAGTATAAGGATAACAACCGTAAGGTGGCATCCTTCACCACCCCTTCGCTTGATGCAGTGAACGCCATTTTCAACGCCATGAAGTAACAATTTCGTTTTTTTTTTTAGATTTTGTGGAGGATTTAATGGGGTTTGGGAAGCCTGAATTGAAGCCTGGCGCAAACTTCGACACCGCAACATCTAGGTACTTTATAGGCTCATAGAAATGAGCAGAGTCCGGTTCATCTATTTCCCTTTTTTTCAGCTTTTTCATGGGGTTAGGACGCTCGGATGTAGAACGAAGAACAAAGCTGGAGGCCGTCATCAGACAACGGATGCTATGGCGCACTGAACTCTTTAAGGCATTGCAGAAGGCGCTGTAAGTTATTTTACAGTGTAAATTCTTGCTTGTGCTTACATTAAGTCATTAATTTTCAGCAGAGATGTCCGCTGTTACACCTTCCGACGTGACGAGCTAGGAAATTTCGAATGGATGCCGAGCGCGGTACGTTAGCTTAGTTTTTTTTTTTACTTTTCGTTACAACTCAACTAGCGTCCACATTAGGGAGTAGCAGAGTAATTTCATGAGATATCGGGAAACGGGTTACATGTTTCGAGACGGAATTTTTCTTTTGGGTTATGGTAATCTGGTGGCGAACGGTCGAAAATTTCCGCAGTTGTATTTTTTGAAACGCGCTTAGGGTAAAGTTTACGCCGCATCTCAATCCTGCCGCACGGGGGATGCAATATACATCCGACTTCCATTTGGAATTGGAGAGGATCTTGAATGTGTGTTGGGCTTGTGCAATGAATTGCGGGGGCCGGCCGATGTTCTGGTCAGTGTTGTTATCCACCCACAAGTCTAGTGCCAATTTACCTACCCCGTATTGATGGAACGCTTAATTGCTCTTGGGCGAAGAGCGATCAGTCGATCTTTTGGGTTATTCTATCGGCGCTAGCCGGTGCCCCACCCGCTCAAGGCCCCAGTCATAGTTGGATGAGCCGACGTATCCTGCCCAGTCGATACACACAGAAAGCATTGAAAACGGGATGCGAAAATCCCCAGTGTATTCCTCCGACACCCCCAACACCTACCAACACCAGCCCGGTCGAGACGTATGATTAAAATGATGGAGTGAGGTTGAGAAAATCACTCGGTGTATCCGACGCGGTCGATATTCATGCAATACGTGGATGACGAGGGATGAGAAAAACGCCGGATAGGCGGGCCAATGATAAAACTTTGCATATCACTAAAAAGCTATTCTCCCGGCTACCTCCTTTTCTTCACTATACTCTCCTTCACTATTTATCTGAACAGGTGCAATCCTGTTGGCCACGTAATCATCTACATCACTTCCGGTGGGCTCCAGTCGGATACACCGAGTGATTTTCTCAACCTCACTACATCATTTTATTCACACGCACCGACCGGGTGGGTGTTGGGGGGGGGGTGTCGGTGGGTTACAGATGCAAATAGCGCCAACTCTGACAGGACAGAAGCCTAAGCTCGCATGACTTCGGAAATTGTTGATTAGCTGTCTCCTTATCGATAAAACCGAAGCTTCCGCGCACCGCGAAATAGGGTGCGTTTTTCGAAAAACTGGACGTGGAATGTCCACAAGTGTTAAAACTGCGGCTCTGGAACGTGAAATGCCGATTTCCGCCCTTCTCAACTGCACATCCATTTTTTGAGCTAAGGTAAAGTGTTAGAAAAAAAAAACATCTTAGATTCAAAGGTGGAGGCGCAGTAGGTGGTCTCCCGCTTAGGTAACGTAATATTCAAGAGCCTACGCTTAGTTCTGACGAAAATCTGCAAAATCATGAAATACCTAAGAAGGCACTATTATTACTGGGTACACAACTGGATTCGCTCACCAACTTTCATCGTCAATTTCAGAAAAAAGCAAGGACCGATATGGAATCGTGAGCGATGAAGGGTTTCGAAGAATGCAGTGGCCGCTGAATCGATCCCCGACTGTGTGAAATTGGCTTTGTTGCCTGTTTAAAAAAGGTCTTAAAGGTTTTTTTTTCGCATAGGCGAAAACGAAATGACACTCAATTACGTACTGGTTCCCCATGATCTTATTGAGTATATAACTCGACGCGATCTGTCGGTACGATGGAGTAATAAGACAGAAACAATAGTTCACGGTCCCTAAAAGGGGGTGATTATGCTGAACATTGCTTGCAAAAAACCTCTCTTGAGCGTTGCTCATAGATGTGATCCTTCTTTTCGCCTTTTAGAGGATTTCTGCACTTTTTACAGGTAACTTGGGCTGACTAGGCCACATTCAACCACCGTAGGCTGTGATTTTGAGCTTATAAATCCGATATCATCAGTTTGGGCCAAGGTACGTACAAAGTATTACCATGGTGGACTAGCACATAATTGAAAGGCGTATTGTCCATGCTAGTGCGAAAAACTTTTAAGACACTACTTTGCCGTCGCCATGTTCCATTATTCATTTGCTTGTACTATGATTTCATCAAGTTATATGTAACGATTTTGATCTCTTTATCAGTTAGGCTTTGAAAATTTTTCTATCTTTTTCCTTTTGCTATGTGTTGAACCGGTGAAATTCGTTGTGTTGTTCACTTGTTTCGCTCACACAACTGGTAAATAGAACTTCTCGTGAGAGATGGTAACCCTCATGAATTGTTCTCTTGTGCTGTTACTTAGATTGATAGAAGTGCTGTGAATGAATGTTGATATGTGAATTGATAATGAATCATTGTAAATTGAAAAAGTATATATATATATATATATATATATATATATATATATATATATATATATATATATATATATATATATATATATATATATATATATATATATATATATATATATATATATATATATATATATATATATATATATATATATATATATATAACGTCGGCATGGATCGTGAAGAGACTTCGCGTTCACTGTTGACGGTTGGCGCAAACTCGGCGCCATATGCTATAACATAGGTGCACCGAATTCGCGTCAACCTTTAACAGTGAACGCGAAGTCTCTTCACGATCCATGCCGATGTTATATACAAATGATGAATTCAAGCGGGTTACCCGGTGGAAAAAGCACGACCACCCGCTAGATGGTTTTCGATGAGCGGCGGAGAGCCTGCGGGTGACCGAGAATATCGCACCGGGTCGCTGAAAATCCCCAGACTTGCGGGCGACCCGGTTCACAAATTTCGGCGACCCGGGGAGATGCACCGGGTCGCCAAAAATCATGATGCGGGTCGCCAGAGTTTCGAAATTCCGGCCGACCCGATTCACCATTCCGGGCGACCCGGACGAGCAGCGATTGGTCGCCCGGTATTTGGTGATCGGGAAGCGCGGTCCAATGTTCTGAGTTGCTCTGTCAGAAGCCACTAAATCCTGGTGACTGGACAAATTTTGTTGCTGCGGTCGCGTCGGCGCGGTTTTCTCATTAGAGCGCGTTAGTCTCCCACCTGCTTTCTTCAGTCTCATTCAAGTGAAACCACTTTTAGTGTGCATTTCTTATGTTACTGCTATAACTTCTTACACTTTATAACTTCTGCTAACTTTATAACTTCGTACTGGCAATACGATATGCCTCTATTTATTTCGGGTGATTTGCTCAGGGAAGCCGTTTCGCTATACTTATTGATGCCCAACTGAGCACTCTCAGAGGTTTTTCTAGAATCTGTCGCTTACGAACTCACTTTTTTTCTGCTCAATATTCGAAAAAACAATAAACATTGATTTCGCAATATTTTTTATTTACAAAAGGAGCTGGAAATGCTATGTATTCTACTTTCCTTGTCCTTGAATAAAATCCATCGAGGAAAACGGAATGCTTAACTTTATTCGATCAATTTTCTCAGTCGATGGTAACTTTGGTTTCATTCTTGCATACGAACTGTTTTTTATCGAAGAACTGTCAGGTTTGCCGAGCAGATCTGCAGCCAGATGATGAAACGGTGAAGCCTTTTACATAGGATTGGCACCTTTTCCTGACAGACTTGTCTTAAATATCACATTAGGAACTTCTGCAACTTTAATGCGATACGAGTTTTTGAAATGCGTCTACTGCGGATGTAGCCGCTACTCTCCTAAAAAAAACGTTTCGCGTGCCATCAACTTTTATACAAGTGTGAGTTTTTTTAATGAGTAGCTACTTGAAACATTTATGACCTTCAGCTAAATGATTATCGTTAATAAGTGCGTTAATGTATTTTTTCCAGAAGGAGACGCACCAATCTGACAACAACTGGAGGAAACAGAAGCCATCTGAACCGTATTTGAGTAATAAAACTTCACAATGTGTTTTGTAGCTTTGAATATGTAGGATATACACCTTCATAGATATTTTCAGTTGTTTTTACATTATCCACTGCGGGGGGGGGAATTGATCGAACTGGTGAACGTAACACAGCCACTTGAACATATAATGTAATAATCACTGGTTGAAGTAATTGGTCAGATTTGGAAGATAATACAAAACGGCTGGCTTTCATAGAGGAAACTGCATGATCTGTATCGTTTGAAAGGGAGCTGCAATGCAGCTGCCTTATATAAACACGGAGTTGCTGCTTTTGAAAAATAAACAGTTGTGGAAATGGAGGAAGAACGAATTTGTTCCCATGATAACGGTATCACAGCCAGGCCGCGGTTCCCTGAATGAGGGGCAAATAATGCTTCTCTATTCGGCTCTCGTAGAGCTTACCTTACAGTTGCCGTGGGTTTTTATAAAACCATGTGCTGATATTTGTAGGTAATGAACACAACATTGATAATCCGTTTCCGAATCCCCTAAATGTCTCAGAGATTTACAGGAGATTTCTAAAAAAGGCCATTTTCATAGCTTTGAGTAGATAAAAGGAGTATCGTCCATCACTGGATGAGAGATCGCCGCGACGCTGCTTGGCAGGAAAAATTGCGCGCGGGAAAACGAAGGGAGAGTGGCTATTGATCGCGCAATTTTTCTCGCCAAGCAGCGTTGCGGCGATCCCTCATCCAGTGACTGACGATACACGGATGGCAATTTTCAGGTTGTTCAAAAAAATCGTCTCGGATTGGGCTGAAAACTTGTTTCTAAGCGTTCTTTTGGGTGCTCATTACCTGAGCTATCATTTTTTCGCGTCCATCTCGGAATGCCTTGAGCCTCATGTGGTTACCTGTTTCGAAGCCACAGGGGAAAGTTTCCATAAACGATGCGAGAGTATAATTCTACGAATCCATGAAAGCAAAATTACCATCGACCGTAAAAAAATTGATCGACTAAAGTTGAACATTTCGTTTTCCCCGATGGATTCTATTATACGGATTCGAAGAAATCTAGTCTGGCATCAGGTATGGCAGTTTCCCTCTGTTATGATCTCTGATTGGAGAGTTCGATTTTGTCAAGGACAAGGAAAGTAGAAAACACAGCATTACCAGCTCCCCTGGTAAGCATGAAGCATTACGAAATTAATGTTGTATTTTTTCGAATATTCAGCAGTAAAAATTTAAGTTCGTCAGCGCCAGATTTTAGAAAAACCTTTGAGAATGCTCAACTGGGCATAAATAAATAATAAGTATAAGTATAAGTTTATTACGAATGCGTAAGGCAAACTTGAGAGAAAAACAAACAAACACTAATTACGCAGACCACTATACAACGATTTTCAGAAAACAAAATAAAGTTGAGTTCTAGAAATAAAAACGCAGTGAGGTCAGTCACACGGTATCCTACTATATATATTTTGGTAAATTTGTGTGTGCGTGTGTGTGTATGTATGTATGTATGTATGTATGTAGGTGTGCGTTTCTCTGTGTGTTTGTTTGACCGCTTATTCGGCTTGACTTTCAAGACGGGCGACCTTGCGGGTACGGGCCCAAGAGAGCGCAGAACACCGTAGAAAATGTGTGGGTCCTATATGGAATTTCGCAAAAAGCCGTAGAAAGTGTGCGGGACCCAAGGTAGAGAGCGCCGGACGCCATAGAAAGTGTGTGTGACCCAAGTTAGTGCGCCGGATGCCGTAGAAAGTGCGTGGGACCCAAATGCGATTGCGCCGGACGCCAAAGAAAATGTGCGCGACGCCAGTGGGAGTGCGCAGGACGCCGTAGAAAGTGTGCGGGACCCAAGGTAGAGTGCGCCAGACGCCGTAGAAAGTGTGCGAGACCCAAGTGGGAGTGCGCAGGAAGCCGTAGAAAGTGTGTGGGACCCAAACGCGATTGCGCCGGACGCCATAGAAAGTGTGCGGGACCCATTTAAGAGTGCGCCAAACGCCATAGAGTGCGCGGGACCCATGTAAGAGTGCCCTGAACGCCATAAAAAGTGTACGTTACCCATGTAGGTGTGCGCCTGTAGAAAGTGTGCGCGACCTCAGGGGGGGGAGGGGTGCTCTGGACGCCGTAGAAAGTGTGCGGTACTACGTAGCAATGCGCAGGTCGCCGCAGAAAGAAGAATGTCTTTGAAACGAGCTCGAGAACGCTAATCTACAGGATTTGCCGCACTTCGGATTGATTTTGTGTGCGTGCACAACTGAAGCATATTTATTGCTTTTCTCGCTATAAATTACCGCTGTCCGCCTTTCCATTTGTCCACATGAGTGGCAGGCAACCTTTATGTATACAACAAAATATATTGGGGAAAAATAATTTCTGATCGGATTCTATATATGCCAAGGCAACTTGATAATTTCCGCCGGAGGCGGAAATTTGGGGGTCTGGGGGCGAAGCTCCCAGCCAGCCGTCAGGCGGGCGGAGCCCGCAGGACGGCTGGTATATATATATGAACCACCAAAGTCATTGGACCGTGATGCAGTCCAATTACGGCGGCTGCGGCGGCTCGTCCTAACATACGGTATTTTGTTAGTGGTATCACTCATTTTTCCGAAACAGCTGTGATATATCGGTGAGTCCGTGCTTTCATCGATACGACTACATCTGTGGAAGCAATGAAAACAGGTGATAATATGAGAGTGGAAACAAAAACTCACCGACCAATCTCAGTCATTTCGAAAAATAGAGTGATAACAAATCAGACTACAGTATGTTAGGAAGAGTCCGCAACTTCACCAGGTCCTACTTCCATTGCTGTAGACTGAACGATGGAAATGTGAGTTAATCAAAATACGCATCCAGAAAACACAAACATCATTACACTTCATTAGGCAATAAAGGTAGCAGGGTGTCGGTTAGTCATGGAGGCCTTTACTGAATCTCAAACAGCGGTTGTCCTTATCATGACAGAAATGAATATAACTGAACTACCACTTCAGGACCTCTTAAAACTAAAAAAAGGTCGGTGTGCGACTGCATAAAAAAGGTTAGCAGGGTTTGCAAGGTTTGAAATGCTTTGTAATTTCTGATTGTTCGAGTGTTGTCGTCAAAACCAGCTCATGGGCCGGCGCAACCGGACTCCAGCGACAGAGGCCGGCTATAGCCGACAATCGTGAGAACTTCTCAACATAGAGTCAGCGGATTTCGATCCATTTGCCTTATACTCAAGATGCCGGCGAAGCCGGCAAATGGGCCGGCGTAGCTGGACCCCAGCGGCAGAGGCCGGCGTCAGCCGGCCGACGCCGCTGGTGATCGTATAAATTCAGCGAAACGAACATCTGTAGACTTCCCAGCGCAAATCACCTGAAATAAGTCAAGGCATATCGAATTAAGACGCCAGTGAATAAGAAGTTACCGCAGTAAAATAAGAAATGCACACTAAAAGTGGTTTCACTTGAATGAAACTGAAGAAAGCAGGTGGGAGATCAACGCGCTCTAATGAGAAAACCGCGCCGATGCGACCGCAGCAACAAAATTTCTCCAGTCACCAGGATTTAGTGGCTTCTTTATAAAGTTCGATCGCTCTGCGACGCGATCGTGGGCACGGCGACGCGACCGTCGCGTTGCGTGGAAATCGCAGATTTTGGAAGTGTGAATGCCCAATCGCGGAAGTTGGCGACCACGCACTTTTACGCACACATTCTAATCGACGCCTGTTTCATGTTCGCGGTGTCGCGCACTTGGCTAGTCATTTATGATAAAAAGGTGCATTGTGCTTTGCCATTTAACTTTAACTTTATTACACGCCCTTGCAGACGTGTAGAAACATAGAAAGGGCAGAAAAACAACGAAAACATCGAGGAACTTGAAAAATGACAAGTTTCGAAAGGAAAAAGCGTAAAACGATTGATAGATCCTTTCTTGACAATGAAGGTAATTTTTAAGAAGTGTTTTGAATTTAGTGAAGTTGATCGGTATCTGAACAGTATGACTCATCTTCAAGTACATATTCCATGCCGTCTCTGAATATGGAGAAGCTGCGCCCCAAAGAGGTGCGCGGCTGACGGAATTTAAGCTTGAGCCTTTCTCTCCTAGTATTTGATTCAACCAGTTTGAAAAATGAATGAGCTTTGAGACCCAGTCTTCCAGTTATAAAATTATATACCAAAATTAAATTTCTTTTGCGTCTGTAATGTAAAGTATCCAAATTAAGCATACGATTCCTCACTATGCCATGGGGATTACTCCTATACGCGAAGCCAAGAGACCTTATGAAGACCTTCCTTGTGAAGTTGTTTTGCACTCTTTCTAGTTTGGCAACGCAGGTTTTTTAATGAGGAAAGTAGATACAGGTACCATATTCAAGAACAGATCGAACGTAAATTTCATAGGCTGTAACCAAAAGCAATGGACCTTTAGTTTTCAGCGATTTGAACAGAAGGAAAAGTTTCTGTTCAGCTTTCGCAACAATACTATCCAAATGCTTATCAAAATTCAATTTCGAATCGACAAGAAACTCTAAATCTTTAACTAGGTTAACATGCTGGAGTATTGAACCATCGATATTGTACCCGCCTTCCGGATTAGTAGATCTACCCAGGTGTAGTACATGACTTTTTTGAGTGGAAAGAGGGTGAAGGTTTCGTTTAGACCATTGAACTACATTGTTAATTGTGGTCTGGATCCTAGTTTTATTGTCACCCTCAAGTGTGTCGTAGATTTTTTTAATGATAATAATCGTTTTATGATAATAATTGTTTTGTATTATGATTGTTTTGCCTACTTATACTGATTTTGCCTGAAACAACGTGAAAAAAAAGAGGAATTTGAACGAGGACATATGAAGCGGTCGACGCGATCGGTCGCGTCGCCGTGCACTGCATGGCGACGCGATCTGGCCATCTCAGTCGCCCAATCGCGCGATTGGGCGACTTTTCCCGCGATCTTGTCTGAAAGGCCGGCGACCAAATCGCGCGACGCGACCAGATCGATACACAGTGTTTTCACTCGGTCGCGTCGCAGAGCGATCGAACTCTGAAAGAGGCCTAACATCCTCTCGGCTCTGGTTTTTTTAAAGTTGCGCGTGTGTTGCTTGGATCGTGTCTAAAAATCACCCATCCCATGCGGGCAGTCGCGTTGCGGCGTCGCATTGCAGCGCGCTTTCTCTTCACTGCAAAGTATTTTCTCGCACTGTATTCGATATTGCCTCAACTGCTCACAGTGTAGTGCATATTTTCTATAATATAAGCGAGTACGCTTACGAACACCGCTGAACTAGCACGGAAACAGGAACGCTGCATGGAATCGGCGTGAGGACATTTGGCTTTCGAGAAAATAATAGGAACTGCAACCAAGGTTTTCTCTGAAAATAGAGGCAAGCTTCGAACTTTCAAGCAACCTCAAGCGGTTGCAGTCTCG
The DNA here is from genome assembly GCA_029168955.1 of Aplectana chamaeleonis. Classification (NCBI taxonomy): domain Eukaryota; kingdom Metazoa; phylum Nematoda; class Chromadorea; order Rhabditida; family Cosmocercidae; genus Aplectana; species Aplectana chamaeleonis. The sequence continues at coordinate 1,263,184 of JAPDOI010000095.1, forward strand.
CAGGACAATGGCGGGGATCTAAAATCCCGAAAAAAACTCATGGTTTGAGGGACGTGAAAAAGTATAACCGGAACTGAAAATGTCGGGTATGGCCTTGAATGTAGAGACTAAGTTCAATCTCTTGAGTTTTCCAGTCAGGAGAGTAGTGGTAAATGCAAAAACTACAAAAACAAAGGGAAAAGTAACAAAAGTTGAAGCTTTTTCCTTGAAGTTTCGGCTTTCGAAATGGGTAAGAAAATTCACTGATGGTAGGACGTAAAACTCTTCTGTTCTTTTCTCGAGAACTTTGGTTGCCATGGTAGGAACATAGCTGTTTGGCGAATAGGACAACGGCCTGCTGGATATACTTAGTATCCGAGTCGATCCTTCTCGTATATCCGACCGGATATCCCAGATTCGGACACCAAGTGGCTAGTTAGTCAGAGTAGAAGTTTTTTTGTATAGTTGCTTTGCATACTTCTTACTAGCTAGTCAGCCGGAATCAAACCTGTGTATGGATAACACTGCACCTCGAAACGAAGATATAGTAACTGAAGATTTGTTTAAATATTTTCATTAATATGCATATATGAAGCTTGAAGTGTGTATGTTGACATGCTGCAACAGCAGTGAAGTACCGCTGTTTGTCAATCATGGGTGTTTTCAAAGGCTTATCTGAATTGATCCATTATCCGAAAATTTGATGAAACGCATTATCTGAATCCAAACAATTTCCGGTAAATTTAAAATCGGCATTATCCAAATCGATCGATTATCCGAAGAATTATCTTCGGATAATAAATATACTTCTGGACCCTGTGTTTAAGTATACCATCACGTCTACAGTATAGTATATTATAACAGTATTGTTATCAAATAAACTGGGCACTATACTATAGCCTTTTGCACCCCGAGGATTACGGTTAGTTACGGTAAGGAAATGAAAAACTGCATAGGCGTAACCTCGACATGGGTGCAAAATTTTTCTCGGACAATCTCATGTGTTGTTTGAACCGGCTATGTATTTTCGAAATTCATTCAGCCAAAGTAGGGTTTCCAAACAATGAGCTCGTGCTGGGAGAAAGCTAAATTTTCTGCGTGAATATTGTGATTCAGCAAGCTTGTAAGTATACATCACAATTGAGGAGGCCAATAATGCCTAGCAGGACCATCGTATTCCGCTTTTTTTCGCACTCAACCAAAGAGCGTAAAGATGGTTACACTAAGCTATGGTACATCGTAATAATCTAGGTAAGGTGACTATTCGCCGATGGAATTCACATGACAAGGTGAGAGGTATCGCTGGCCGGAAGACAGATTCTCGAAATTCTTACTGCTCTTATTTCTCAAGTTCACCAATTCATCCAGTCGTTTACAGTTTCTTATAAAAAGAACAAGTATCGTGCGACTTAAGCTTTTGTCCAACGATGAATTGAGAAAAGGCACGAGAAAGCACTGCAGCGACGAGAAAGCGCGCTGCAATGCGACGCCGCAACGCGACCGCCCGCATGGGATGGGTGATTTTTAGACACGATCGTGTTCTCTGTCAAATCGGGGGACTCTCCCGCAGAAATTTCGTGAGCGGGTCTGCCGCCTAACACCCAGCGGGAGAGTCACTAATAAAAAAAGTGGGCGTCGCTCGGTTCGGGACTCCCGCTGAGGGAAAACGGTTCTGCGGGAGAGTCCCCCGATTTGCCTGCTGTGTCTGTGTGTATGTTGTGGCGTCGATTGTCTCTGCGTCTCGTCTAGTTAGGCATTGTCTTTCGCTGAGGGTCTGGATTCTCCTCGTTCGGCTGCTCGATAGGAGTCTCCCGCCGTGCCTTTAGCTAGTGTCCCGATCGCAATAGTGACGTCATAACGAGCGTCGCAATGCTGCACTCCCGCTGACCCTTGCCGTATGACTCCGCGTAGGTCTGTGCTCCTTTTCTCCTATCGGGAGTCCTACGCGGAGTGTCCCCCGATTTGCCAGAGTTGTTTGCTCCTACACTATACCGTTTTAATTGAATCGTGATTACCAATGACCTAGGCGTCTGTGCTGATTAAGCCGTGATCAACTACCCCCACCGTTAGCGATAGCACTATATATTTCCTGTGTTTAGCGTGTTGGAGGACGGTAGATGATGGCTGCTTCGAACAAAAAGAAGGCAGCCCCTTCTATAGTATCGAAGCCACGACGTTTTGGGGACAAAATCGCCTTGCATCATTGCAATGACGAAAAGAAGTTGTCACGGAAGCGAAAAGCAATAGTAAGTCGAGCATAAACACATTTTAATTTTTTTTTCAGATTACAACTTCGCTATTTTGTCGGTACTGCTAAATAACTGTGGCTCCATGCTATACGGGGTGGGAGCAGCCTTGACCAAAAATTAGCTGCTCAGGCAAACTGGGGCGTCGACAACAGAAAGGCACTTTGGCACGCCCCTTTTACGGTTTTTCGAGCTCAAGAGTGGCGAGACGAGCGATGGTTTCCTATCGGTGACCCCGTTCATTCCTTCATTCTCAACTTAGTTCGGTGTAATTCCAAAACTGATGGCTTGCTATATACGAAAAGGAAATGCTGTAGTAATCTACACCGGAAGTTTTATTCTGTCAAATTCAGTTCGTGTTGTGTTTTGCCAAACCTCATGCTTTTCTAGATTGGAAAAGTTGAGTCGGTGGCTGGTGTCAAAAAATTCATTTTCTGCTATTCTTCTTCTTCCTGTCAGCCATGAACAGAGCATCGCATCAGAGGCGTAGAAAGCTAGCCACCTCACACGGCTTGTACCATAGATCTCGAGCAGACAAGGTTGTAGGCTTGGCCGGACATGATAATAGATGCAATGAATCATGTCCAGCACATTCACAATCGGGGCATTTATCTGGGACTGACTGAACAATCCGATGAGTGTAGGCCTTTAGATATCTGGAGTGACCGCATGGCAGACCAGCGAAGATTGTTCGGGTACGTCTCGGGTGTCCAGCTTCGCTGTCGTCGACTCGTGGGGGCACGTCGCCATAGATTAAGTTGGGCTGAGCATCATACAGGTACTCTGCCACGAACCGCGTATGCTCAGCCATCTGGAGTCTTCTTCGTGATAGCTCGGATGTAGCCCAGCGTTGTTCTTCTTCTTATTGGCCACATAGAGCTTCTCTTTATAGGTGTAAAAAGGCAGCCACATCGCACGGGTTCGTCTACATATCCATAACTGTTAGAGAAGTCGGCCTAGCAGGACATGAAAATAAATGAAATGAATCGTGCCCTGGGTTGTGGCAGTCAGGACATTCGTCGGGGATCGACGAGTCGATCTTATGGACGAAGGCCTTGAGGTGTGAGGAGTGTCCACATCGTAGACCTGCCAGGATGACGCGTGTACGTCTGGGTAGGTCCGTTTCGCTGTCATCGATCGGGGGAGGCACGTCACCAAGAATTGGATTTAGGGGAGCACTGGAGAGGTATTCTCTGACGAATCGGGTGTGCTCCATTTGCAGTAGTCTGACGCGATTGAGCTCCGACGTCGCCCAACGTTGACGATCCAAGACAGAGACTGCAGCATGAAGTGGCGAGCGAATATGTCGGAAATGGGGACCAGATGACAGTAATGGGAAATTAGGGTGTGTGGAATTCCTTACAATGACAACATGGAACTGTTGCGACTGGAGTTGACAATGCTGCTTTACAGGAAGCAGCGAACACTCTTGATGTAGACGAGATACCGGTGTGGATCTAGGGCATCCAGTGATCACGCGTAGAGCAGTGTTCTGTGCACGCTGAAGTTTGCTCCAAGAGGCTTCCGACAGGTGTCTTGACCATATTGGGGCTCCATATTCCAGCACCGGCTGCACCATAGCCCTGTAGGTGGTTCGCAAAATTTCCTTAGAGCTGCCCCATGTGCCTGCCAGCGAACGTAGAATGTTGTTACGTGTGTTGGCAGCAGCAGCTCGAATACGTGTGTTTTCGTGAAAACGCAGTGACCGGTCCAGGAATACACCAAGTAGACGAGGGTGTTTTGATAAGGGCAGCATATTTCCTTCCCAAAGAATCTTGGGATGCAGTTTGTGTTCGGCAGTCGCTGTAGTGCACAAAGTGACGCTGGACTTGGTAGGAGAGACCTTTAGCTGCTTCGATTCAAGGAACTTGGCCAGACTGACGAGGTATTTATTCATCTCGGGCTAGATTAACCAATGCACCAAATGATTGGGAGGTGTATAGAGTTATATGTTGGAGATTTGACAAGCAATTGAAAAAATTCAGCAGAAATGTCGAAAAGAGAATCATTGAATCAGGTAAAAAATTCTTTCTATAGACTTTTGAATGCTAGATTGAGAAACAAACCCCGATTAGGGCCTATTGAATTTGAGGGGTCCATAATAACAGACGACAAAGAGAGGTCAGAAATATTTTTATCTGTTTTTGAAAAGGCTTTTTGCGAGGACGATGGACCTAGTGACCCTATGAATCTTGCCCAGGAACTCAATACAATGGACGATTCTGTTTGGTTTTATCCAGAGGATTTCCACAAGTTCCTTTCTAACTGGCCTATTTCATTTTCCGATACACCGGACCATTTGCCTCTGAAGTTTATTAAACAAGTAGCCCACATTATAGTTGGACCGCTCACATATATTTTTAATCTCTCGTTCATGCGAGCAGAGGTTCCTGATAGGTGGCGTGTAGCCTTTGTAACTCCTATTCCGAAAAAGCCCCCTCATACTAATCCCGAAAACTTTAGGCCAGTAAGCATTACCTCTATTTTCAGTAGGTTGTTCGAGAAGATGCTTAAGGCGAGAATATGTAAGCATTTGAAGGACCACTCAATAATTTCGGAATCCCAACATGGTTTCCAAAAGAAAAAGTCGACGGTGACGGCCATGTTGCAATCACTCAATGAATGGACCTCACATGTGGATGAGGGAAAAGAGGTTGATGTCATCTATGTTGACTTTTCCAAGGCTTTCGACAGGGTCTCTCATTCCAAACTCATGCTGAAGCTCGCCCAAGTTGGTATTCATCCTAGAATTATAGCATGGATAAGAGCATTTTTAAGCAATAGGTCGTTTGTTGTTCGAGTTAATTCCACTTTTTCTGATCCCAAACCCGTTTGCAGTAGCGTACCTCAGGGAGGAGTTTTGTCTCCAATACTATTTAATATATTTACTTACGAACTGCTACGACTAGTTACATTTGGTACGGGTAAATGCTCTGCTTTTGCTGATGATTTCAAAATTTTCTCTCCGATCCATACGGCAAGTGACAAGGAGTATTTGCAAATCGCGTTGGATAAGGTTGTAAGTTGGTCTAAAGACTGGAGCATGTTGCTTTCAAAAGAAAAAACTAAAGTCCTGCACATTGGAAGCAATAGTTCAGGTGCTGTTTATACCAATGATGGTCAGCAACTCCAGGCTGTCGATGAGATAATGGATTTGGGTTTCCTGGTACGCAGCGATCTCACCTTTGATGCTCATTGTGCTAAGGCTGTGTCCAGAGCTAGTAAAGTTATGTATAGCATGTTCAGAGCCCTGTCCAGCAACAGTGAAAGGGTGCTTATTAATGCTTACAAAACGTATGTTAGACCACACCTTGAGTATGGAACTGTAATTTTCAACCCCCACAAGGTCTCGACCACGGGTGCGTTGAAGAAACTCCAAAACAGGTTCACACGCAAGGTGATGATCCGGGTCAGGGGTCTCAGCTATAGTGAAATGCCGTGCAGCTTTGCTAGGAATAAGGAGCTACAACTTGAATCGCTGGCCTGCAGAAGGAAAAGGTTTGATCTTCTGATGGTTTATAAGATCTTGTATGGTCTTGTGGGACTCAAGCCAAACGGTTTCCTCCAGCTCAGGGCGTCTACCACAAGAGGCAGCAGCGTCAAACTTGTCCGCAACAGAGCCAGGAAAAGTTTGAGGCACCACTTCTTTGTTAATAGAGCAGGAAGTGAGTTCGAAAAGTTACTTAAAAGGGTCAACCTCCCTACAACTCTTTCCGCGTTCAAACGTATCTTGGATCAGTACTTGATGACTGAGGATGATTGAGCCTGTTTCAATCCATATTGCTACTGTATCCGTTTCCTGTTTTTTTTTTAATATTCGGTGCTTTTCATTTGTTTTCATATGTAACTTAATTATGCAGGCATGAGCTGTAATAAACAAATACAAATCTCAGCAGTGGCTCGATCGATGACAGGGTCAGTACAAATAATAGTGATGTCATCCGCATATAGACATAAGTGAATGTTTGACGACGGCTTTGGCACATCAGACAGATACAAAAAAAACAGGCTGGGAGATAAAACTCCTCCTTGTGGAACGCCTGCCTTCAGGGGCACAGATTTCGATAAGTGTCCATCAAATTTCACACGGATGGAACGATTTTTGACAAAGTTATCTGTCCTCTTTTGCACCAGTCAGGAATAGTAGAGTCCAGGATCGATTTGGACAGCAGCGGGATACTGACGTTATCGAAGGCAGCGGTTAAGTCAACCGCCACGACAATACTTCTACCAGCTGGAGGTTTTATGTTGAAGCCAGCAATTATGTGTTCTGTGATGGACGTGAGTGCCGTAATGGTAGAGTGGGCCTTCTTGAAGCCATGTTGATGCACGTTATGTCGTAATGCGTCTTGGAGGTGCGGGTTGATGAATTTCTCCGCTAACTTAGCAATAGGGGACAAAAGGGAGATGGGTCGATGCGAAGTTGTTTGATCTTCTGGTTTGCCAGGCTTGAGGATCGGAAGAACAATTGCTTGCTTCCATCTAGCGGGGATGACACCTGTGCTGAATGACGAGTAGACTAGGTCACAAAGTAATTCAAGGAACTCTTCCGGCAAGTGCTTGAGATGAACGGCTGACACACCGTCGGGTCCCTCGGCTCGCGAGTTCTTCATGGACTTGATGAGGGAAGACATCTCAGAGGCAGTTATGGCAGGTACATCCTGTCGGCTGAGCTTCCTTATAGACCGGAGAGTGAGCCTGTTGGAACGATCACGGCGGGACGTCGCTGAAGCAAAGTGTTTACCAAGTCGACATGCAGCCTTAAATCCGGACTCGAATTTCCCTGAAGGGAACTCAAGCATGTTGCGATCCGCTGCCATTTTCTTCCCAGATAACCGCTTAAGAATGCTCCAGGTCTTTTTTGCATCAGTGGAGAAATTCAAGGATTCTGTGAACTCCATCCAACGCATCCGCTTGTAATCATTCAGCATTTTGGTGATCTCATCAGACAGTTGTTGAATGCTGGGATCTGCAGGATCAGCTCGGCGCTTCTTGTCCCGTAATTCGATCAGCTCCAGGACATCTTTGGGAACGTTAGGGTGAAACGTTTTAACGGGCCCTGTAGGAATTGCAGTTCTGGAGGCGTTGCATATGGCATCAACAATGAACTTGTCCTTCTCATGAACGGAGCCGGTTAGCGGATAGCAGGCTACCCGACTGAGTAACACCTCTTTAAACATGACCCAGTTGGCCTTACGGTAGTTGGTGTACAATTTGCTGTGAGAGCCTATGAGAGGTGCCAGGTGACTGTTGAGAGACAAATCCAATGAAACACATATGGGTACATGATCGCTGGCCATAGCTATAGCAGTGGACCAGGTACAGGAAACAGCAAGAGAAGATGATACAAAAGTGACATCCGGAGAGGACGGCCTGCCCGTGGAAGGAAGGCGAGTGGGGGCGTCCTCGTTAATGGCAACAAGATCACAATCCTCAGCAGAAAGCTCAAGTAGTTCCCCTCTGTCATCGGGATCTAGAGAGGAGAACCAGGATGTGGAGTGAGCATTAAAATCGCCAGCCATGACAACAGAAGACGATGGGAGGGCAGTGTGCACAGATTGCAAAAATGGAGTGGGGTCAAACGAAATGGGACATGAGGAGACTGGGGGAATATAAATATTAACAATATCTATAGGGCAACTTTGCAATACAACATGAACACCAATACATTTTACAGCATCATCATTAGGGAGAGCTATAAGATGAGAAGGTATAGAGGTTTTTACAAACGTAGAGACGCCTCCACCATGAGATGTGCGAGGGAGGTGGTAAGACGTATAACCGGGGAGGCGGGGTAGGGAGGATGTTGGGCTAAGTTTAGTCTCCTGAAGGAGAATGACATCTGGACGAAAGCGTTCAATGTACAATGTGAGCTCAGCAAGTTTGGCACGCAGGCCATTGATATTGAGTTGAAAAATGTCTAGAATATAAAGAGGAACATTAGGGGAAGAGTTAGAGCAAGAAGTACAACAATAAGCGTCAGTGTAGTCATTATAGCTGGTTAACCCCGAACATTTGAGGTGTACCCAGCCGAGGCAACCACCGCACTGGACGCTTGCATGTTGAGCCGAAAATCCACAATGACAACAGGGATATCGTGGAGTCTTGCTGCGTGGCCCTGGGTTCCTCTCAATGCCGGCTCGCAACAGTAGAATTCGAAGGAGTGCGGCAGCCAGCCATTCGCACTCCCATACAGAAAAAACTCGTGGAGTTGTTGATGCCCGTTTGATGAGTCTCCTTGATCTTGGTAGTCGACTCCACAGATCCACCACGCGTAGGTTGAGCATCTCGGATCCCCCAGCGTTGTTGATCGACTGCAGACGGGGAAGCACTGAGCGGCGTGCGTATGCTTCTTGGGTGGGGGCCAGACGACAGAAGACGGTAATATGGATGGGTCGGGTTCTTGACAATACTTATCAGAAATTGCTGAGACTGGAGTAAGCAGTGCTATTTCACGGGAACTAGGCCGGTTTCTTGATGAAGATGCGGAATAGGCGTCGACTTGTGACATCCAGTGATAAGCCTGAGGGCAGTATTCTATGTTCTCTGCAACCTGCACCAAGAGGATTCAGAGAGATGTCTGGTCCATATAGGGGCACCATATTCCAAGACCGGCTGCACCATGGCCCTATATGTCATACGTAGCACTTCCTTCGTGCTGCCCCAGGTAGTTCCAGCCACTGCGCGAAAAATGTTGTTGCGCGAGTTGACTGAGGCAGCACGTATACGCGCATTCTCATGAAATCGTAGCGAGGGATCCAGGAAGACTCCCAGTAGTCGAGGATGCTTAGACAGTGGCAGCTCGTGGCCATCCCAGATGACCTTGGGAAGAAGCCGATGTTCGATAGTAGCCGTTTTACATAGTGTGACACTTGACTTGGAGGCAGAAACAGTCAGCAACTTTGATTTGAGATACACAGCCAACGTCCGTAAGTAGTTGTTCATGGTGGCAGTGGCTCGGTCAATAACTGAGTCCGTGCAAACAATAGTGATGTCATTAGCGTACAGGCACAGATGAATACCAGTTGGTGGCTCAGGAATATCAGACAGAAATAGCGAAAACAGGCTAGGGGACAACACCCCGCCTTGCGGGACACCGGCTTTCAAAGGGACTGAAGACGATAGATGTCCGTCGAACTTGACCCGAATGGACCGATTTTTGACAAAGCTATTAATCCATCTTTTAGACCAACTGGGCATTTCCGATTCCAGTATGGATTTCGATAGAAGCGGGATACTGAAGCTATCAAACGCAGCCGAGAGATCAATAGCAACGACGAGGCTTCTACTAGTCGGAGTCTTGCAATTAAATCCAGCGATAATATGCTCGGTGATTGATGTCAGGGCAGTGATGGTGGAATGCTCCTTTTTGAAACCATGCTGGTAGGTATTGTGCTGTAGACTGCTTTGGAGGAGCGGATTGACGACTTTTTCCGCAAGCTTGGCAAGGGGGGAAAGGAGGGAGATGGGGCGGTGGGAGGCAGCCTTATCCGGTGGCTTGCCTGGTTTGGCGAAGGGAATGACGACAGCTTGTTTCCAGCGCGCCGGAGTAACACCAGAACTGAATGACGAATAAATGAGATCAGAGAGCAGTCCATAATAGGGATCAGGAAGGTGCTTGAGATGAACAGCCGATATCCCGTCAGGTCCCTCTGCACGCGAATTTTTCATCGACTTGATGATCTTGTCAATGGCGGAGGGAAAACTAGCAGGGACATCCAGCCGATCGAGCTTCCTGATTGCTCGCATTGTTCGTCCGTTTTGCGTATTTCGAGGCGATGATGCAGGTGTAAAAATTTTGCCGAGGAGACAAGCAGCTTTGTATCCGTGCTCGAATCTTCCAGACGGAAATTCGAGCATATTGCGGTCAGTACTCATCTTTTTGCCTGAAAGCTTCTTCAAGGTGTTCCAAGCTTTCCTGGCATCCACGGCAAAATCAATCGACTCGGTTAGCTCTTTCCAGCGCTGCTGCTTGTGTTAATTCAGTGATCTTTTCCGACAGCTGTTGTACCGCAGGATCATTGGGGTCCAATCTTCGCTTGTCGTCTCTCATCGTGATCAGATCAAGGACTTCGCTGGGCACGTTTGGGTGAAAAGTCCTTACACGTCCAGTAGGAATAGCTGCTTTGGAGGCTCGTTCGATGGCACTGACGATAAACTTCTCCTTATCGTGGACTGTTCCGTTCCTCGGGTAGTCGGCCGCCTGGCTGAGCAACACCTCTTTGAATAGGTCCCACTTAGCCTTCCGATAATTAGAATAAGACTTACAACGAGAGCCAGAAAACGGTGCAAGCAAGCTATTAAGTGACAAATCCAATGACGTAATTATGGGAACATGATCACTGGCCAGGGCCACATCGGTAGACCAGTTACAGGAGATAGCTAGCGAGGATGATACAAAGGTGATATCGGGTGAGGAAGGCCTACCCACTGCCGGAAGACGAGTGGGAGAATCCTCATTGATAGGCACAAGATCACAATCATCAGCGAATAATTCAATGAGCTCACCTCTATTGTCAGGCTCTAGAGGAGAGAACCACGAAGGAGAATGAGCATTGAAATCACCAGCTACTACAACCGAACTAGATGTCAAGACAGTATGAACAGCATGTAAGTAATTTGTGGGGTCGAACGCATTGGGGCAGGATGTGGATGGGGGTATATAGACGTTGATAATATCAAGGGGGCCACTTTGTAATACAATATCAACACCAAGACATTCAACAACATCATCAGTGGGTAGAGCAATTAGGTGAGAAGGGATACATGATTTTACAAATGTTGAAACACCACCGCCATGGGAAGTACGTGGAATATGATAGGATAAATAACCGGGGAGACGGGGGAGGGAGGAGGAAGATGTGCTAAGCTTGGTCTCTTGCAGGAGGATGACATCAGGTTGAGTGAGATCTACATACACTGTGAGTTCAGCAATTTTGGCACGCAGGCCATTGATATTGAGTTGGTAAATGCAGAGACAATGCTGAGGAACCCTGGGAGGATTTACAGAACAAGTCATACAACATTAAGCATGAGTGTAGTCATCAGAGCTGGACAATCCCGAACATTTGAGGGGCACCCAGCCAAGGCAACCACCACATTGAATGCTTGCATGTTGAGCAGATAGCCCGTAGTGACAGCAGGGATATCGTGGTGTCTTGCTGCACGCTCCCGGATTCCTCTCGATGCCAGCTCGCAGAAGTAGAATACAGAGGAGTATAGCAGCCAGCCAATTACACTCCCACACAGAAAAAACTCCTCGTGGAGTTGCTGACGCTTGTTTGATGAGTCTTCTTGATCTTGGTTGTGGACTCCACAGATCCACCACGCGTAGGTTGAACATCTTTGATGTTTTCTGCTATTTCAACGAGTATTTCACTTCTTGTTCTTTACAAACCCGTATCTAGGGAGCTTTCATCTTCAAACTACGCTCCTGTTTCTGCTGCTTGGCTTCGGTGGTGCTAAAGCAAACTCGCTTATACAAAATATGCGGTATACTCTATGTAGTAGTGGTAATAGCGAAACCAGACGAGAGAAAGCACTGCAGGGGTGAGAAAGCGGATTGCAATATTCTATGAGAACTCGTACCTGCCGCGATTCCAGGCGTTTCTATATCTGCCAAATAAGCTCGTTTTGGGGACTGACTTGTGGAATATGAAGCCTCTGAGTCAGCTACATTCCCAGTTTTGAAAGGGAAAGGAAACCCCGGGTTGGTGTGCAGTTTGAGGTGGGCGAAGCACCAGGTTATGACGTCACCGCGGCCTGGCGGGACCGAGTTCTCGGGCAACCGCCCTGCAATACTGCGCCATGACCGCCCGCACTTGATGGGGATTTATAGAAGATCTCAAAATTTTTCAGTTTAGTAAAGAGTTGTGCATAACCAGTTGAGAGCATGCGAAACAATAAAAATAATATTCTTATTTTTAACATTCATTGGTGCTATCGCAGCAGGGGAGCCACTTAGCCACACCCGTTTTTCCGCGGCGCAACGACTACTGATTTTAGGAGGGGCAACTCCAGGGTTGGGTGTGGTAGTCGTAATGTATTCCAACCGGAAGAGAGGCGGGGAAACGTGGGAGGAGCAACGCGCGCGATTGGAGGGTGCACAGAGTTTCTCCCAACCTCTCTTACGGCTGCAAAATATTACAATCATCACCCCTGGATTGGTGTTCCAATTGTGCAGCGGAGTGGAAAAATGGGCGTAGCCATCGCCAAATATCCCCTCGTGCTGCGATAGCATCCATTGAATGTTTCACCATTTCCCTCGATTTATCAGTTTTGGGCCCAACTCCCCCTCCGTCGCCCGCTGTGTCACGGCTTTACCCTCATTGTATTAAATTATATGAATCTTTAATTTAAAAGAAGTGTGGTCTGTTTCTGATCTGTTTTTTGTGATCGAAATCTTTTTCAGACGGAAGGGAAGGCGAAGTTCCTCGGCCGCAAGAGAAAAGTTTCTTCACCGAGTCAGAAAGAAAACCAGTGTGCTATTGGTTTGGTTAATAAGAACCCGTCAATTCAATTACGAGTGGTGGTGGGTGACGTCATGTTTTTTTGTGATTACACTTTCTTCTCATTTTTAAAGACGGTGCAGCGGCCTTAATTGTTCATCTGTTAACGGCTATTGATGATCGGTCGCGTTTAGTAGACGCAGTTTCGGTAATTTCAACAAGTCATGTGAGACTGGAGATCTTGATAAAATTTGATTTGAATTAGGTGTGGCTGAATCAGGAGAAGTTCCGATCGTACAGTCCCAGATCAAGAAATTCATTACCATGCTTTTGAATTGTGCCCATTCACCTAAATTGAGATGACTGCACGTTTCGACCACGTGCAATATTGCACAGCATACCTAGAGGGGGGGGGCTCTAGGTGGGCGGAATGGTATCGATCTGCATGTTGCTTTTTCTTCTTCATGTCCATATTGCACCGAACAAAAAAGTGTTAACAGTGTCGCAATCCCAGCTTCCTACATCTTTGCTTCCATAAGAAACAGCTACATAAAACTAAGACGGGGCCAACTAAGCCTCAACGTCTTCAAACAAATGGCCAAGATTCAAACGAAACGATTTCGATCTGAAGGACCTAAAAATTAGCTTTAGGAGAAAAAAGAAACCGGCTAGTGCTCCAGAAATACTTTTGCTAGCCGCTTCCCCTCTCATCACAGCCTATTGCGTTTTTGGAAAGGGTTAAATATGTTGTCAGAGCATAGCTACCGACGGATCATGATATTCGTAGTCGAGTTTAGCATAGGTCAATACATTGCTCGTGTGTGGGTTTGAATAATTTTCTCAAGAAGAAGTATTCGATTTTTGAAAATGCTGACCCACCGGTGGGTCATACGGTCGTGAATGGGTTAAATAAATAGGCAATTGATCGCAGTGCGTCTCCCTTTGTTTCGCCTCCTAGGCCCCCGCCACGGTCGGCCGATCGGCTGCAGCCACCCCGATCGATAAGCATCTACGTGACGCGAATAAGGTGTAAAAATTCACGCGCTCGCTGTGGTCTGACGGAGCACGCCTGTGCCCTCCATGGCGGTCTGGGTCCATACCAGGGGTGTGCGGCAATTGCCGTTTGCCGATTGCCGTTTGCCGGCCATTTTTGGGGTTTGCCGTTGCCGTTTGCCGAAATTTTCGCTTAAAACCGGCAAATTTTCGGCAAAAATGCGTCAAAACAACAGAGCCTGGTGTGCGCGCTCACCTCAGTTTCTGTATTGGTCAGCGATTCGAAGCTGCAGCAAATAATTTTTTGGCTAGTGTCAGCAGTTCCAACTCATGTAATGGGTAATTTCACCCAATGATCCTGTAACTAATGCAGATATTTCGACTTGGTTATCGGAGGATTTCGTTTAGGTTCTAAGATGGGAGCTTCCAAATGTCTCTTTTTATCATGAAATTTTTAACCCCTTAGAAATGCCGAAATCGCAAAAAAGCTTTTCCAGACGCATACCATTTCCTGCAAGTTCCGAAATGGCAGAAACAAATGGTACAAAAGTTTTGGTGTGAAAGCATCTTTATTTAGACAAATGAACCACTTGAGAACTCGTGTAAATAGGCCCGCTTATCTTTGGTTGCTTGGCTGATGGTAATAAATGGGACAGGAAAATGATCAATTCCGCAATTACTCTGTCCGGCTTTTTAAAAACCGAACAATGTTCACAACGGTCATTAAATGCAATGTTTAATGATATTTTCGATGTCAAGATCATTATCTGAAACGAAAGGTCGACGGTGCTGTCACAGCGAGGGGGGGAGGCACTTGGCCACGCCCATTTTACTGCTAAGCAACTGCTCTACTAATTTTCGAGTGGGAGGAAAACCCTGGGGCGGCATGCACGTACGCGGCGGGTTAGGTTGGGGTTAGGCAGGGTTTGGGGCGTCGGCGCGTTTGATGATAGCAGCGCGAGGGCTGAAAGGGGGTTAGGCTAGCACTGAAATATCGTTCCTTCGCAAACCTTACCTAGGAAGCTGGGGCAGCCGAAACCCCTTGAGACACCAACTATTGATTATCTCCAGCTTTCGCACAGCAATCATCAAACGCGCCGAGGCCCCAAACCCTGCCTAACCTCAACCTAACCCGCCGCGTACGTGCATGCCGCACCTGGATTGGTTCTCAAATGGCGCGGCGGCGCGAAAAAATGGGCATGTTCAAGCGGAATGGCTAATTGCCCCCCTCCTCGCTGCGATAGCACCGGTAGACTTCTTGGCAGAGCTGAATTTGTTATGAAATGGTGTAGTGTTGAAAAAAAAAACGAAAAATCGTCGGAGGCAACGATTGAAACCGCCTTCAAAAATTTCACCTGAAATAAAATGTCCGAGGCCCAATGCAACAACAGTGTCGTAAACCGGCTCAAAACGAGCAGTCAATTGCAATATAAGGCCGAGAAACTTGAATGTGGTGTGCTCGCACCACCCACTTCCTCGGTAGCCACAGGGGAAGTGGGTGGGGCAAGCACACCGCAATTATGTTTTGGGGCCGTATAGAGTGATTTATCCTTTGTTTTTTAGCCGACATTGTTGTTGTACTGGGCCTCGTGCAGCCTTTTGGGTTAATACACAGAATGGGAAACGTCCAAGAGCAGTCGGTTGGCTAAACGCACCCTGCGCGGCGCTCCAGCGACGACGTGGGCGCACCGACTTTCTGTCGCGCGCGTCGCATGTACCAGTCGAATTGTCACTAGGTTCCTCTCATTCTGTGTATTCGATCGAGATGCTACTCAAAGCTCTTGACTCCCGCTGAAAATTCGAAGGCTGCTTTTATCGTGTGCATTGCATTAATTTAAAGCAGTCTCACTCCACTCCTGTAGCTTCAAAAGGAAAACAATTCGAGCGTAATTTCAGATGAGCGAAGTAGGGAACCCTGAGTCTACTACTTGTTACTAACACTAAAGGTTGTGAGTGACTTCGTCATAAACTAGACCGCGCGCTGCTGATCGCGGTATGGGCTGTGTTTCTCCGAAAATGTCGACCAATCAACGCATATTCATCCATCTATTCCCACCTGATTGTGGTACCGGTATCGGCCACAGTCTTTGGGTCGGCGCACACTCCCACCGCACCAAGTTTGCTTACGCTTAGCTGCACGTGCCCGGATCGACTAGGCTGGGTCGCGCAATCAAACGGCCTCGTTGAACTTGATAGAGGCTCCTATACTCTACTGTAATTCTCTGATCACCTGAGGCTTTCAAGTAGCTTTCGATATATGGGACTTTCCCTTCCTGTAAAGGCTAGTTAAGCGCCAGATACATACTAACCGGCAGATATTGCATGGTTCACCACACCACTAATAAGTGTGGGTGTATCATAGCACAGAACAGCTTTTGCCGTTTGCCGGCCATTTTTGGGGTTTGCCGTTGCCGTTTGCCGAAATTTCAAATTTCTTTGCCGCACACCCCTGGTCCATACGCTTGTAATCAGGGTTAGGCAGGCCGTTGCGTCAATTTCTGGCGGAGCTACGACCCCCACCTTTGACCAAAATTTTGGAAGAATTTCCAAGTGTTTTACGATCCCCCTACCGAGACAAAGAATTCCATAAGCTTTTCGAGAGTGAAAAAGTTCACACTTGTGGTAGAATTTGGTCAAATCGTACGAGCCCTCCCCCGATTTTCTTTTTTATGACAAAGCATTTCGAGTCATTTTACGACCCCATTTTGCGCCGAGTCGCAACCCTGCCCAACCCTGTTGTAATACATTGCTCACTGAGGTCGAAAGATCTCCCGGTGTGACCGGTCTGAGCTCACCTGGTCCTTCCTGATCCAGTTGTGGTCACTCCGGTTGATACGCATGTAATACATTTGGTTCTATGGTGGGAAATCGCCTCGCTGTTGCCGGACTAAGCCGGCCGCAGTGCACTCGAGTACGCTCGCGCAACCGATTGGCATGCAACTGACACACTAGGGGCGTCGCAGAATCACCAGGGATGGAAGGGGGACGGCTCAGACCCGTCTTCAGCCGACTGTGACGGGGGTCCTAGAAAGGAAAAATTGAATGCGGAAGTGTGTATTCGAGTTTTTTTGCCAACCCTTTGGCGTCGTTATTTTAGTTCTCACTGAAATGTTTATATCATGTTTCAAAAAACCATTTTGTAGGACGATCCAATTGCACAAGAAAACACATTTTCGTATAATGGCGGAGAGCTGCAGCTGCCAGAAGTTAGAATGGTAAGCTAGTTGTTCATGCACACCAACCTCATTTTTCGTCTCATATCCTGCTTAATTCAGATCTTTTTTGTCTAGGTAGGCCACCTAACTGCTTTGCGGTGTCAGCCACGTCTTACTGATGAACATGTAGAACCTGAAGTTTATGCCAAGCGTCATGAGAAGTTAGAGAAAGAAGAGAAGAAGATTTTGAGAAGGTAAGTCATTTAACCTTTGTGTAGACACTAGCGAAATCGTGTTGAGTTAACTCTGCTAACGCGTAGCTAGATGCCTCAGAGGGCGCGGCCTGTAACGCCGCCCCATTCCATGTAGCGAGATTTCACGGGTTTTAGCTACGATGGCTAAAACCCGCATATTCTTGTGTCGAGGCTACAAGGGTGCATATTCTGCGCGTATTCTACGTAAAAACGAAGGCTAAATTCGAAACATTGATCTCTCTGACGCTAAACCAGTATAGTCTCGCTATAATTTTGTAGCGAGAATCTACGGATTTTGCGATCGCCTGTGTTGAAATGCAATCTCCAACCCGCGTTCCCTACGAGGAACGCAGGAATGCGGTTTGAACAGTGTTGGCCCAGTCAACCCACGGATAACTTGACACCGTGGGTGGTCGGGGAGGGTGACCCCGTGTCGCTCTCTGGAAGACCTTGCTAGGGATATTTTTGGCCACTGGGATGCTGCAGGCCGTGGGGAAGAAACGGCGATGCTGTCGATCTCAGCTGGGATCGTCTTTCTAGTACGGATCAGGATTGGGTGGGTCGATCGACCGAGTGCTGCAACGAGGATAAGCGTAGAATATGCGGGCGCTGTAGCTAAAATTTCTCCAACTGAGGCTAAACTTTCCGTAACTTACGTAAATTCTCGTGTCAAAATCAGACTAGATGCCTCCCAAACCCTGGGCGTCTCTGGTTTCCGTGTGAGGCATCTAGCTACGCGTTGGCTGAGGACATGATCCAACCATAAATATTACTGGTCTTATCACGGTAACGTTCACTTTGATCGCGTCAACCTGAGGTCCATGCACAAATTTCGTTCCTTCGGTGGTCTCTTAGCTCCTTGGCAGAATGTCGTGTCACAGCTAATCTATTCCAGGGACCGTATCTGGCAGAATGAAGTACGACAACGATCCCGTCTTCTACGCGTTCCAGAAACTCCTCCAAGTTTTCAAGATTTTCGTATTGTCGTGTTAAGAAAACTACCGAAATGATCTCATTGATATATAATAAAAGGAAGAGTATTGATTGTCTGCTTCTTGTTTTGGCTGATCATTTACAATTTGTTTTCAAGATGGCTTCCCAGAATTTGGGATTCTGAGCGTATCCAAAACCTTGGAAATAGCCTTTGGTTCAACAGGGATATGCTTGCAGTTCATGAACACAAACTTCATCGCAGCCATGTTGGCTGCGGCAATGTGATTATCAGGAAATATTGAGATTCGGCTGAAAAGCTGCGATTTGGATGATTTTCTTTACGGTAGGTACATCGATCGCGGCAACGAAACATTTGGGATCGCCGTACCTTGCAGTAACACGTGCTTGATTAGGGACGGTTGCGCCCCGCTCGCATTTCAGGAGCCCAATTCCTTTTTTTCGTTGTCTTTTGAGCCGTTGTGGGGTATGAAAGTTTTCGGCTGATTGAAAGTGCATTTTGAGCACAAAAAAATTTTTATTTTAGGCAGATTTGCATCATGCTGAACTCGTAGTTCTTGCATGTAGTTACAAAAGAATCGCCAACGTCTTGATGAACAGAAGCTCTGGGGTGAAGGATAATGTCATCAAGAGGGCTCTCCATTCGGTGGGAGCCTTTGGGAAAACCTCTGTCTGGCCCTTAAATGCTAAAGGAAACTACATCTAGATGAAAGCAGATTACTCTGTCCAGTTAGCCAATCAACCATTGAGGCGAGCAATCCAATTTCTGTTTAAAATTTTAGATTTTAGTTTTGTAACGATTGACGCGAAATTGATCATCAGTTCGTTGTATTCCCGAATGCGTCTCTGCTTGTCAATGTGTGCGGCGCGCTGTCTCGATGTCTTATCGTGTTCATTTACGCTGAGGCAAGTGTCGAGTAGTTCTGAACCCGTACGAAGCGACTTCCTGTGTAGTGATGCTCTACTCCAATGCGACTGGTAGCGTCTGACCGAGAGTTAAATGTCTCCGTGCCATTGGTCGACAACTGGTGATACGCGGCCGCCTGCATCGAATCGGGGTGTCTGCAGGTAAATTTTAATCTAGTTTTCTCCAAGGAACCGTGTAGTGCTTACCTACGATGTGTACGCAAAAATCGTTTATCTCTCGGTTGCACATCAACATTGAAGCGCACGTTCTGCACTCGAGACTGGGAATGAATATCAACGAGTTCCAGGTTGCTGCGGACGTCTATGGGCACCACGGGGTGAATCGCAGATCCACCTCACATCGCTTAGGACTGCAAATTCTGAACCGAAAAAGTCCTTTTTACAATTGTCGATATCGGTTTTTCTCTTCAAAAAGCCAAAAACGAAAATCCCGCTGGTACATTTGAAGCACATCATACTTGCATGTCCGACACATTTGGGTGGGTGCCCCTAAAGGCATCGTGCACGATGAAAACTATACTTGGGTTTTTGACGTTTTCGTGTTGTTATATCCCTATAGTGACTAAAGGTTGCAAAAAGCCCCCTGAAAAACGTCAACTTTTCAAGAAGAAACCATTTCAAGCAAGCTCAAAACAAATTTGAAGGTTCCGCCGACATTTACTTGGTATAGCTGCGCGAAGAAGGAACAGTTCTACAATTCGTTCCTTGGCGCAGCGTCGGAAGCGATTCACCGAGGACGCCATTTAGACGAGCGATCATTTTTTCTCGAACGAAATGAAAAGGGTTACTCACCTGCTGCGTCCATTGCTGTCAGCTGCTTTCGATCGAGGTAGAACATGAAATCGAGTGGCGTGTGCATTGCGCCCTACGACGCGTCAACGTACGATCTCCGGCAGCGACCACGAAGTTTTGTTCCTTTTAACAACGGATCGACCCCAAGGCCGGTCCCCCAAACCCAGAAAGCCCTTTTGAGGTAAGCAAATCTTCATTCAGAGGCGATTTTGAAACTCCAGACTTCCTGAGTGGCATTTTTATGACCCATTGGTCCGACTGAACGCAAAAGCTGGAATTCGGTTTTCATCGTGTACGATGCCTTTAAGAATGCCTAATTCTGGCGATCAAGCAGAGCAGAAGTATATTTTAAGTAACCAGCGGCGATCTTCCATCCTCGGTTTCAACGAGATTTGGACCTCTTCGTTGACGTACAGTCAGGGTTCAGCACGGCGTTGCGATAATGTCCGAAAAGCTACTACCCCCCTTGCCGGACCTCTGTATAACTACCCCCCCCCCCCTTCTTCTTCTTGTTCTTCTTCTTCTTTGCAGCCACGAAGAGTATTGTCATAGGCCCAGAATTTTGGCGACCAGCGTCGGATTCGTCCAAAGGTCTATAGGAGTCAATGTTGTGGGTTTTTTTGGATAGTTGAATAAGTGTAGAGTATTGTGGCCAGTACCACCACAGTCCGGGCAAGCGTCGGGAGTGCTTATGTTGATCCTGTTCGCGTAGGACTCCAGGAACGTTCAGTGCCAACAGCGCAACGATGCAAGAGTGCAAATATGTAGCACGCCTACTCAGCTGAGACTCAGGCTCGAGGCGGCACAGTACCCAGAATAGGATTGATAGCCGCTCTTTCCAGATACCCTCGGACGAACTGGGTGTGCTTCTCGCGCAACAGACGGAGGCCTTCTTGATGTGAATCGTGCCATCTTTGCAGACTGACTTCATTTGGAGCATCGGCGAAGGGTTTTCTGATGTCTCTCCATCTTACAGGCTGAAGTAGTCTCCAGGATGGGTGGTTGGGCTGTTTGATGATGTTTATGTGCAGCTGCTGGGCCTGGAGCTGACAATGCTCCTTCACTGGTAGTACCCGGGTCTCGGCGTGAAGATGTTTAATGGGCGCATTCCTAGCACACCCAGTGGCAATCCGAAGAGCAGCGTTTTGCACACGCTGCATTTTGCTCCAGGATGTGTCCGACACTAAGTGCTGCCAAACAGGTGCCGCATACTACCCCCCTTCCCTCCCTCCACATGTCGTGTCATAAGGCTCAGAAGCCGATCAGTTGTAGAAAATCCAGTCGCTCCCAGAATCCAATCGCAACGAAATATTTCCATTAGTTTTCAACTTCAGACCCCCATTTTCGAGCTGGAGAAGTTTTTTCGAACCCTCTGTCGAAAAATCGACTCACTTTGGGTTTATCTGCAATTTTTTTCTTCTGTGTGAACCCGGTCACAACATTCGCGAAAAATCGAAAATTCAGGTAAAACCCAGGTGAGATAATTTTTCGATAGAGGGTTGAAAAAACTGGATGTGTTGTTTACAAGAGCCAGGAGGGCCCATGAAAGAGTAATTCTCTTGACACTTTCATGTTTTTAGCATTTTAGAAGCTAACGTTTAATACCGCTTCCTACACTAACACCCCACAGCACAATCGATCGAAACAAGCCGAACATGTATTCTGAAAATTAGTTGACTCAGTCACCAATAATCACGCTTACCCTTGGAAAATTTTTTTCGAGTCCCTGATACGAACCCTCTTATCGGCACAACGTCCCCCTGCTTTTGGTGTCTCTTGGTCTTCTACGAGCTCCTCCTTGCGATAATCGCAACTGGTGCTGAACCCTGCGTTCAGTAGACGCAGAATTGTTCGTGGGTTCGCTGTGTTCTCCCGCTAACTGCTGCCGGCAGCGCACGATCTCCAGGTCCTCTCGCATTCTCCTGTCTCTGCTTGTCCTATATTTTGGAATGAAATTTACTGCCGCAGAATTGTTCGTGGGTTCGCTGTGTTCTCCCGCTAACTGCTGCCGGCAGCGCACGATCTCCAGGTCCTCTCGCATTCTCCTGTCTCTGCTTGTCCTATATTTTGGAATGAAATTTACTGCCGTTGATAGCGTAGGTGTGTGCGCGTATGCTGCGTCTCCTTCTCCCCCACACTTTCTCGATGTCTCTCCCCACTCTCCGCAAAAGCACGAAAAGGAACTAATTGAATTTGCCTTCTAAATAGAGGATACTTCTGTATGGTTTCCGTTTTCGTTTTAGTCTGACGCATGGACTAGGCGGCTGGCCGTGCGGGGTCGGCGGACTCTCTGGAGAATGGGGTTTCGGTTCGCCGCGAACTCTACTTGAAGCTAGCGTTCATGACTATTTTCCTTTTCGGGTTCTCCACTTTAAAGGTACTGTTAACGATAAATACCGTCTGCGAGTTATCAACGGAACTTGAAAGGTAAGAGTCCCTTTGTATCAACGTTTTTGGCTTGGATTATGCTTCTATCGAATTCAATGTTCGAGTCCATAGTCAGAATTCGACATCGATTTTCGAATAAATTCAAAATTTTACTTTTTTGTCGGCTCGATTTTCGAATATAGTCGAAATTCCAACTTTTAGGTTTTTGATTTTTTTAGAGTCGAAATCGAATGTTTTCGAAAAGTCGATCGCAAATATTCGGGTCGGAGCAATCGATAACGCCCTACCCACCCTCTCGACGGTCACAGATTAAAGGCAGTGGTCGCGATAAACTATGCTTGCCTTCTTTTCCTCTCTAAACTTTTCTGGGTTTCGAGTAGTAGGACCTATAAGAAAAAATCGCGAAAAAACCGCTATTTTGAGGCGATTTTCAAGCCTGAACTTACTTGTCTTTTGATGGTGGATTAGCCCACTCCACATCATCGGCATCGACAATCTATAATATCAAGAACATCAGCTGGCTTGAAATTGGATTTCAATCAATGAACATTACTCATCTAGTCAAAACATTGACTGAAGTGCTTGCTTCCATTGGTCAACTCTTTTCATAACGTACGTAAACTTGCATTTATTTCTTCCTCTGAATGTCGATGATTTTAGACTGCTCGGCATGAGGCTGCGATCTTTTTTTGCGGCGCTGTGCACGTGTGCACGAACTGGCACCTTTGGGCCCTCGAAACTCTAACTCTAGCCCGTTTTTCACCTCGCTGCCTTCATTGTTTTTCAGCTGTTTTCGATTTAAGCTGATTTTTTTTTAGTTTTTTTTTCGATAACATTTTTCATCGTGACCACTGCCTTTATATCGATGACCGTTGATGTGTGTGGTCACCGAGTGCGCCCTACATTGAAGTTGAAGGCCGTACAGATAGGGCTGATTGAGGCTCTTTTTTGGCCGCTTTTTCGACATTAGTGTTGCAATAGACTCGGAGCTTTTCGATTCCCGCTGGAAACTCGAAGACGGTTTTTATCGTGGGCACTGTCCTAAAGGCAGGGTTCGCGATAAAATCAGTTGTTGTGCTATCCTCATGGTAGGGTAGATTTCGGCATCAAAAAAGTGAAAATAAGTAAAAATTGGATAAAAAACGTTCAGGAACAAGTTATTGCTTAGTGTCCTCCCACCCCCAAATGTCGAGATTTACATAATGTTTTGTTAACTTTCATTTTGCTTCTAAAGTAACTTCTAAGCGTTTCTGGAGACTACTGACTATTTTAACAGCAAAATAAAAAGCGGATAAAGAAGAATTAAGGAAAATCTCGTTAATTAGGGGGCCGACCCACACCGGTAAATAGCCGTTTAACCTTGTTTCTGAGCGCTTTCCCCTCGAATTTCCTGGTTTTTTCACTTATTTTTTTCTTTTGTGATGACCAAATCTACTTTCTCATGAAGAGATCCCGAAGATCGTATCGCAAATCCTGCCTTTAAAACAATGTGTTGGCTA
Organism: Aplectana chamaeleonis; assembly: GCA_029168955.1. Lineage (NCBI taxonomy): Eukaryota > Metazoa > Nematoda > Chromadorea > Rhabditida > Cosmocercidae > Aplectana > Aplectana chamaeleonis. Next base: position 1,286,816 of record JAPDOI010000095.1, read on the forward strand.
CCATATGTTACTGAAATCACGGAGAAACGGCAAAAAAACGCGTCAAAACGTCTTCTTCTACGAAAGAATTTTCTGTCCTGGATTAGATGTCCGGTAGGATGAACGAGTTTTCAGTGGTTGTGACCAGTGAATAATAGGGTCAGTCAAATATATTATGCTAGTAATAGTTAAGGTCTGAAGGAAGGAAATTAGCAACATAGAGTTGAGGATTTCCAATGACCGATGCACAAAAGAGTTCATCGTCCCAAGTAACAGTTCCACTGACTATGAGAGTGGTAGGGCGGAATGACTTTTCATGTACTACATTTCATGAGCTCCTGGTACGCTTTTCCCAACTTCCTCATGGCTTCAGCTCTACCCGGGGTCAAGTAGTCGTTTCAGCAAATTATCTCGAAATTGAAGTTTGTAGTGAACTCTGCCTTTACTGGAATAGTCATTGTTATACCTCATTGTATAACAATCTTCTCGTATGTAGGTCGCTGTGGGTATTAGCAAGCAAGTGAATAGCATTATCACAACAGCGCCATTGAGATCCAAAGAAAATGAAACGACATGAGGTCGTTTCTTTGCCCTCCGAAATGTTGAACTTCGACCCCTCTGTGTCACATGTAATATGCAGTGTGCCTCACAGTGCGTGGCGAGTTTTTCCCTATTCTGTGAATGTGAAAATCTAGCAAATCCGATTTTCTCCCGTTTCTGTATTGCGATGGTGTTTTTTTTTGATCAGGAATCTGAATAAGGCAGTACCAGTTTGGTTGGCATTAGAGCGCTCCAGTTGACCCGATTCGCCCACATTTTTTTGGGAATTTTTCTATCATTTCCCTCCGCTAGTGTTTAGTTTGTGAGTGCAGGCAGCGCTGACTCGACGAGTTCCATTAGTATTTATTCAGCGACTCAAACATGCTTTGTCCGGCGTCATTCGACACATCATTCTTCCTCTCCCCCGCTACCGGAGACAGGAAAGTTCCGTCAGCTTCGCCTCAGACGGACTGCTCCTCTTCCTGAATTTGTTGTTCACGAGAAAATGACGAAGTATCTAAAGGCATTTCTCACAATTTTCTCTGTGAGTAGTGCCTTCCAAAACTTTTCCTAGTTGGCAGTATGTATTTTTCTTGAGTTAAAGACAGCGTTCTCGATAAAATTGGTTGTTGTCTATCTTCATGAGTTTTATAGACTTGGCCATCACAAAAGTGAAAACAAGTAGAGTTCACGTAATCAATTTAGTCTGAGGAATGGACGGGGCCGCTGCGGTTGGTCGCCGCGTGCGATCGAAACCCCGTTGGCCGGTGATTCCGTCAACATCGCATGGACAGCCGCCTGGTCCATGCGTCAGACTAAATATATTAAGCAAACCATTAAATTTTTGGAGAAAAAACGCTCAGGAGCAAGTTTTCTTGGTGCCCTCCCGCCCCCAATTATCGAGATTTTGATAAAAGCCTGTTTAACGATTCGACTGTTTCATCAGTGAAAAAGAAATCATGAAAAACGCTGCGAAACTTTCAATATTAGCTCTTCTTCTTGAAAGCCACGTTTCAACGGTTGATGAGTAAAATAGTAAATCAGAATTGTAGTAAAGCATGTGAAATCTATAAAGGAGGCTCTTTCATGACAGCTGCGTTCAATTCGAAGTGAAACTCTCACCAATCTTTGCCAGGAATCTTCGAATCATCAATTGAACCTTCGAACGTTTCGCCTGTCTTTCCTTTCAGCTGGCAGCGGAGCTGGATGGCTGCCAGCCGGCAGGTGCAATTATTCCTTGGCCCCCTAAACAGCGAGAATGGCCGCCCTGCTGTGATGGGGTGATAAGTGGACAGCGGACTGGTCGGTTCGCAAGCGCTCCACTGCCTTCTCTCGGGGCGCACTTTACTCAAAAAGTCGCCACCATTGGACGTGCACGACCCCACGTCCGCGGTATCGACCAAAATTCTCTTCGCATCGCGCGCTATTTCTCTTTCCTTTGCGGCGGTGAGCGAAGTCACCACCCGTTTCTTGCAGTCAGCCACCTCGCAAAAGAACGCTCACTGCTGCCAGGTGGCTGACTATAACGGTCATTAACTTGGGCGCCGCCTGTGCAATTCTATGCCGGCGTGTTCACATCGATAGCCAATCACTGATTGACACTGTCACCACGCAGTGACAGCCGGTAGCTGCCACCTCCCGAGGGGATTGCTACTGGCCCTGAAGTAAACAGTTCGTGCAGATGCTCCCCAATGCTAAAACTCAGCCGCGCTCGCGCTCCAATGGTAATGAGGAAGCGAACCAAAGTCTTCCTCGGAAAACTCGTGCGCGAGCGGAAGAGCTAGCGCGAGCGGATCTCGGAGCCGATTAAAGCTCTTTTAGGCTCGTTTTTGTTCGCTCTTTCACCACTACTGCTCCAGTGAGACTCCGGTCTTTCGATTTACGGCGGAAAACTGAAGACCAAATTTATCGTGGACACTGCCTTTAAGAGCAAAATCAAAGACGGAGAAGCGAGCACTCATGAAAATCTCGTTACTTGGGCGGCTGGCCGACACCTGCAATTAGCCGTCCTGGCTTATTTTTATGCGGTTTCCTCCAAAATTTCACTTAATTTTGCTTCTGTAATTACCGGACCTACATTTTTTTGAAGAAAGATAAAAAATGTTTCAATCGCGAACCCTGCCTGCGAAGGTGACTGTTCTGGGCCATTCAGTACTACTTCTCTTAGAAGTCTAGATGCATTGGTTCGGTTTCACGAGATAGTTGTTTACAATTGAGGGTTCCCACTTCAGGCTGGACAAGTATACACATTGATGTACGAAAGAAGTAGATGACGTAAGCACTCTGCATATAAGCTCTGGTACAGCCGAAGTGACCTGTCCATTTCGATTATCATTAGCAGCGGAGCGGTGGGCCTCCGTGAAATATAACTAGTGATAAGGAGGTTTCGACGAAAAAGCCACCGCTCCGCGCTGCGATAACCCAAAACATGAGTTCACTCGGAATGAAACAGAGTCTAGCAACTGCATTGAGAAGATAGTGTTGCTAGTATATTTGAGTGACATTCAACATTGCGTGAATATGAATATTATTGGGATTTCTCGTCATTTGGTGAGGTGCGAGCTTACAAGAAATTCGAAACATCAATGTACATAACAGCCATTCTTCTTCTATTCCACCGTGCAACACGCCCACCAGCCGTGGTTACTCTCCCATGCTGTGAAACATCCATCACTATCTTGACAGACAGCGGTTCAAGACGGATCGAGCCATTGAAGAAGTAGTGCTTCTGAATGGGATGACGCAATACTATTAGGTGAGCTCCTCATCCGAAAACGGCCTCTGAGCGATAGTAAAGGAATTGCTGTGCGTGTTTTCATCGACGAGTAAAAGGACGACGCAGATTTTGAACGCGTTCGTAGTGATTACTATACTTGGGCAAAATGGAAAATTTTTCGAATGATCGACTTTTCTAATAATTCGACAATTAGACTTTTTCGTATGATCGACTTTCCGATTTAGCCTAAATTTGAACTTTTCGAATGATCGACTTTTTCGAATAAGTCGTAAAACACATTTTTTCGAATGATCGACTTTTTTTCGGATAAGTCGGAAATCCCACTTTTTCGAATGATCGACTTTTCGAATGAGAAGTCGACTTTTTCAATCGACTTAAAAAATTATCTACCCTTTCATTCAGCCATTCGGACGGTACATGAAGACGTGACAGCCTAATTGACTTTTTCGTTCCCGCAACAGCTCCATTACATATTTTCCGCATATTTATGAAATTGGAATGCGAAAAAAAGAATAGCTTAAGCACAAAAAAGTTGAAAGGATTCACTAGGAGTTATTTGCGATACGATAATTTCGGAAGCTGGCATCAGGGTCTAACGGCTATTGTCCGGGGGAACGACGGCGGGGAAGTAACCCTTGGGAACTAAAGCGAGCCTTCTAAATTTACCGAGGTATGTGGCAACGAATGTACAGTCTGCTCGGATCGTGTTAATACTTGGCGGTCCCTATCGACGGTTCGTTTAAACTAGGTGCCACGTGATATAACATGCGGGCACCGAGCTTGCGCTACCGCACAACAGGGAACGCGATATGTCAGTGCGATCTGCGCTGACTGTATGAACAGAGCTTTGATAAGAATGGCCCCTTTTCCTCGTGCGCGCGCGGATGCGTGGCGACATTCTCAATGTAGCGCACAAGCTGACACCCCATACCTAGCTCAGATATCAGCCGTGGCCTATTTCAGCTTCTCAAAGCAGTGTATACGATGAATCTCGCTTTTAAGTTTTTAGTGTGAAATACTACGCTGGCAGATGCTAGAGGGGATAGGGTAAAAAAGGCAGCAAAAACGGGCCAGAAATCGATAAAAACTACGGCGAAAAGATTTAGTTTGCCAATTACGCTTGCTCTTAGCCCGCCCGCCCAGTCCTGACGAGCTTGTGGCGCCGTGGACGTTTTCGAGGGCAAATTGCCGAGAAACTCCGCCACAATCAGTCCGATCGATTCGTGCACATTTCGCCATTAGCGCGCACTCGCGGAAACTAACAGAGCCCGTAAGCTCGACCAAGCCCAGAACGTTACAAACAGCTATTTTAGCTCATTCTGAGCGCTTTTCTCCGCTGTTTATTCACTGTTGGATAGCTCACGACCAAACAAGCCCATTTTTGAGTCGAACTCGAATATGAGATTTATCGTGAACACTGCCTTTAAAAGCTACGGTCAGCTGAAAGTTGCTATGGGGTCGATCTCTGGTCCATCATCTACCACATTCTCATAGAATGTTGATGGGACTGTCAAATAACACTAAAACAACTACGACCCAAACTCCACATGGAGGAAATTTTCAAAAACGATTTTGGCGCGAACTTCGTCATTCTTACAGTGTATTCGATTTGGTTTTTCTTTATAAATGAAGATTTTTTAGAGACTCTTCCGACATTTTCTTTCACTAAAGAGGCCAAGCTATACAGAATATGGAAAAACCTATGGTTTTCTACGCGTACGATCCCTCTAATATGACGATTTTCCTCCGCGATGATCAGCATGATTCGCTCACAGTTTCCCCATTTTCATTTCCATTCAGACACCTTTATTTAAAATATTATGAGCTCTTAATTCAGTATAAAAATCATTGAACGTTGTGCACATGTAGAAATGACTTAACTTGACTTAATCGGTTGGCTTTCGCCTGACGCGGTCATTCCGCATCTTCACCGAGGTGTGCCGTCCTAGTAGTCAGCCGTGTCCATTTGTCACGGTCCTCAGCCACAATTTGAAAAGAATCCATCCATTGATCACTATTCCACTTCCTGCGAAGTAAAACATCGCGCCTGAATTGCCTTTCAATGCCGAGTGATTTCAAATCCTCCTTCACCACATCCGTCCAAAACTTTCGCCTACGTCCAGGCGGCCGTTTCCAGACAGGACTTGGAAGCATCCTTAGAGCGTGTTGAACAAGACGATCTGGCGGTTTTCTTAAAATATGCCCCAACAGACGAAGACATCTTCCGTTGCCGCTTGAGATGGCATTGGGAGATGTTGGCACCTCCCTCGTGTCAAACGTAGATGTAAGGCGTCAACCTCGTTGTAGAGATCTTCGTTGTGGCACATCCGCGGCCAGAAATATCCGAGCAAACGTCTAAACGTTTGACAAGCTGTTTAGACATGTAGAATTAAGAAAAAAACTAATTAGATAGTAGAAAGAAGGCATCAATTATGTTTGTCTGCGGCTACGAAAATTCTGCATTGGTTAAGCCCAAATTAGAAAAATGTGACCAGATGGAGTAGCTGGGATTTCCAACATCTTTCTCAGTAACCAGGTACTATACTTAGAATCCGAATCACTCCTTTTCGAATATCCGACCGAGTATCCGAATCGAACCAATACCCGGGAAATTTAAAATCGGCATTATCTGAATCGAACCATTATCCGAAGGGTCAAAAATTCGGGTAAAATTCGGATAAAATTCGGGTAAAATTTCGGATAAAATTGGATAATTTTGGGTTAAAATCGGATAAATTGTAAAACTGCACTCGGCCACACCCATTTTTCCGTACCGCCTTATGTTTAATACATCAACCTAGGGTTTTCCTCATCCTTCCGAAATCGGAAGAGTCGTTGCGGCACGGAAAAATGGGCGTAGTCAAGTGAGATGACCGAGTGGCTAGTCATTCAGTGTAGAAGTTTTTTTGTATAGTTGCTTTGCATACTCTTTACTAGCTAGTTGTTCTGAAAAACCTGTGTATGGATAATGTGACCTCCCAACGACAGATTAATTGCCTCCTACCTCCGTAAATTCGAAAAAGACGTAAAATTTTCATTTCAATTGGAATTGAGTATTTTTCCGAGGACCCCGCCTTGTGTAGCGCTCGGCGTGATCATCTGAGATTCTCAGCTTTGTAAAACTTGAAGGCTATCTTTGCCAAGTTTGTTATTGTTAATTTCATAACTTTTTCTATATGAAGAACTCATGACATGTGAATACAGTATCACATCGCAGAGTTAGCGATTCCAGCCGTACTATCCAACGACAGAATAATTGAAGATTTGTTTTCATATTTTTATTAATATACATAAATGAAGCTTGAATTTTGTATGTTAACATGCTGCAAATGTAATGAATTATTAGTGTTTCTTCAATTATGGATGTTTTCAGAGGCTTGCCTTGAGAACCTGGTTCATTTTTTTACCGTTTTGCCTCAATTGAACTTGGTTCCGAAAATAGCCGAAGTTATCCGAAATTATCCGGATATCCGTATCCGAATCATTGGAAAAATGGCATTATTTGAATCATTCCATTATCCGAAGAATTATCTTAGGAAAACAAGTATACCAGGTACTCTTGAAAGCGGCAAAAATTTCGAATAAGTCGGATATTACTCTTTTCGAATAATCGACTTCTCGACTTATCCGAAAATCGCCCTTTTTCGAGTGATCGTTTTTTCGATTTAGCCGGATTTTCCTCTTTTCGAATAGTCGACTTAGTCGATTTAATCGAAGTCGACTTTTTTCAATCGGATGATGATTCGATCGTTCGATTCGGCCCAAGTATAGTGATTACCCCCCCCCCCTACGCTTTGGAGGGGCCCTTGAATACGTCTGGTTGCTCTTCGAGAGAAGCAGACGATATTTCTCGCTACCTTACGGCGAAATTGAGCCAATGGAAGTCGGCCCTACTGTAATCGTTCGCAAAGCTGATCACGAAATTCGCAGGATTTGCCATATAACTTCAGCATATGAATTGCATTCGAGAGGTATGCTGACCAGTATACTTGGCCAACCACCGAGGGTGCAGTACTCATACAGTTGAACTCCGCATTGCCATTCAGTCCGCAAAGTGCACGCTAATTGCGAAAGCGCGCTGCGGCGCGGTTGCGAGTATCCTCAGACAAGGATGTGGGATCACCCGGTCGGTGGGATCGCCCGGGAACCAAAGGCGAAAACCGCATGGGTGATCCCACATCCTTGTCTGAGGATACTCGCCACCGCGCCGCAGCACGCTTTCGCTATTAGCGTGCACTATGCGGACTGAGCGGCAATGCGGAGTTGAACTGTAGTTGGCAGTTAATTTTCGATGAAGGTAGCGTATCCTTCCGCAGCATGCGTCTCCCTGTGGGACGCTGTCTCTATGACTTTTCGCAGTCTGCATCGATGTCTTTGAAAATTCACTGAAGTAACGAAGGATTCTGCTTGCGCAAGTGGTATCTTGTGCGGTGAGATATGCATGCGACGAAATCTCCGCGATTGTCACGACTGTCACCCATGTGTAGCTCTGATGCTACATAGAACCAACTGCAATTATTACCTGAGCTTCGAAGATATGGGATTCCAAATGCTGCTCTTGTCAATCCGGAACGTTCTGAACGCCGACTCGGAAATATGATTTCCTGCATTTCTTGTACTCTTGTCACATTAGAAATGTTTTTTTTAATGGTTTTTCGAGTTCATTTCGACTGGAATGGAACCCTCTCCCGCAGGCGAGTTGGAAGTACTGTTCACGATAAACTCCGTCCTCAAGTTTTAAATAAAAAAAACATTTGTGGCAGCATTTTAAAGCAGAACAGCATGGAAAAAACGGGTACGAACGCTTTCTCAGGAGCAAAAAAAGGCTTTGAAGATGATTCGTTTGGTCACGGTCGGCCTCCCTTGGTCCAGTTGTTGCCATCATGCAGCGTTCACATCTACGTCAGGAGGACGCGCGCTTTCACTGCTGGCTGCAGGCTTCTCAACGCTCCCCAATGCTGAAGAGCCCGATGCTCACTTGCCGTATTCATGAAACTATGGAAGTCTTCCGGGAAGGTTTTTAAAACTATCCGACGTATGCGGCGGACGGGCTCATGAATATGGCTGCAGAGAGGCACGAGAACTCTGAGAGAATCCCCCGCGATCGTTCACGGATAGAATCCCCTCGGTTTTTGGTAGGACCCGAGAGGATACTAGCATGGGACTATCGCGGAACGATCGCGAAATTCTGCCAGTCTCAAACCGAGGGCGTACCGCGTTCGTTCATCGATCATTGATGCTCCCACGATGCTCCATTGCGGAACCGCGAGGAATCGAGCCTGCGCCTATCAAGGAACGATCGCGAGATCCTACCAGTTTCAACCTGAGGGTCGAATCGCGTCTATACATTGATGTATTGGGGCACTATATCGCGGATTTGCGATGAACCGAGCCCGGAACTATCGCGGGACGGTCGTGAGATTCAGCCAGCCTCTTGATGGCCTCTCGATGTTTCGCCCGAGCGAGTGTTGCCTATCAGATCAACACACAGCTTCAAGGTATTACCCTCATCGTATTTCGTGCTGCTTTACAAATCTCCACATCATGAGAACGCGGGACCAGGGGAAACGATCACGGTACCATCGCGGATCGCGAGTGCACCACGGTACTAGCGCGGTAAACCTCTCAACCATCGCGGTACCATCGCGGTACGAGAACAAAAATGCCAACGGATGAGTCAGTTGAGTAACTATCGCGGAACGAACGCGGATCGCGGGACTAGGAGGAAAAGAACACGGTACTATCGCAGATCACGGGAGCATCACGGTACTAGCGCGAAAGATTCTTTGAGAGAAATCACCTCCTCCCCATGTTGATTCGCTTTATAACGTTTGACCTGGTGATCAGACAGTTGAATCGACTCTTTGCCTGTTCCTTGATGGCACTGGTGGAACTATTGGATAAGAAGGCATTAGGTTTGTTGCAACTTTGGAGCCTAATGCTACAGGAAATTCTTGTTGCTTCTTTGTCGAGACGGGCGTAAGCGCGCGTGAGCGATTAGAAACTCATTTGCAGCCGACGACAATCGATTTTGTGTAGTCGCAAGCTCTCGCAAGGAGTGGACGCTGCTTCAGCACCGACACGGCAATATCACTGCCGCACTTTGACGTGGAATCAGCAGCAATTTCCTTCAGATAAAAGAGGCAATGGATTCGGGAAATAATTGTCGAAAATATTCGAAAACCTTCGTCAATCAAAATTCTGTGCATTCCTTTGTCTGTTTCAATAAAAACCACTGCCGATTATCTCTGGTCAAGTCACGGACCCAGCCATGTCGATGACAACAACTGGACCCAAGGATGCCTAACCTGACGAGTGGTTAGATCTTGAAAGCCGCTTTTTGCCTCTGAGAAGGCATTCCAATCCGTTTTTGCAACACTGTTTCTGAGTGCTACCACAATTGCTTTTCATTAAAACTCATGAATGAAGTTCGTCGTGAACTGTGCCGTTAACTTCAGCTTTGTTTCGCGTGGTATACACCCAGGCATAGGCGGAATATGTGCAGAGAGTACGAATTCAAATTTCTCTATGGGAAGAAAGCTATTCCTCTTTTTTTCGAATTGAAATAACCTTTGCTGAAGTAATATGATTTTTACTTGCCTTAGGAGGGTCACTGCCCATTGAAAAAACAGTCGTAGTGTCTCCCTTTAGCAGAAGTATTCATATATTCAGTGCAGCTGTCTGTTTGTTTTGTGATCGACGAGAAGGAAATATACAGTTCTCGGTCCAAAACCGGAGTTATACATATGAGATTATCCTACTCATTGATGTGTTCGACTCATTCAGAGAGACAGCATTTCCTTCCCGATTCGGCAACGTTGGAACGAGTCATTGCGAGGTTGCGCCTTGTGCAGAGAAAATACAGGCCATAAAACGGCCAAAGTCTCACCGTCGACTGCGTACCACGCGCTGCGCGACCGCACGCGCGTCGGAAGCAGACGAGTTTTGGCCGCCGCGCGACGAGTTTCGGCTGCCGCGCGGAGGCCGAAACGTCGCGCGGCGGCCGGAACTGGTCGCGCGGCGGCCAAAACTCGTCTGCTTCCGACGCGCGTGCGGTCGCGCAGCGCGTGGTACGCAGTCGACGGTGAGACTTTGGCCGTTTTATGGCCTGTACGTTTTGTTTAGACTTCTGCCCGCGTGACGCCACGTTACATGCCACTGACGCGGAACTCGACGCACGTGAATTCAGGTGTGAATCGCGCGCTAATATTGTGCGAACACGCATATCGCGTGAATGAACAATGGCAGACACCTAAGGTAGTATTAAGTATTGAGGTAGCGCCCGCCAGACTTAGCGCAAAGGCGCTAAGCGGAGAAGGGAATGTGCGAAGAATGAGACACCGACGTGCAGAGTAGACCGAAAACAAAGATAGCGCGCTACCGTGATTCTTAATGCCGCCTTTAGAGTGGCAGGCATTGATTCTCTTTGCCAAACTCGGCTGTTTCCTCCCACTCTGACAGAAGTTGGCGCGGGTATTCCAATGGTAACTTGTGGGTTCGAATCGGCCCTGAAATCTATGATGTCTCATAATTCAGAGTTAATGGTAAATTTAAAAGGAACTGAAAATAAAAGAAGTCTTTTGGAGAATAACCCGAGGCGGTTCGCTTACCTCACCAGAGCTTGCTCATAACCTCCCAAAACCTTTAGCTAAAGCTGTGGCTTGAGAATATTTCAAAGATAGTTCGTGCCTCTCTAAGGGCCGCGCCGTTTTGAAGGGCATTACAAGTGGCCACAAGCTATCACGGAGATGTTGAGTTTTACGCAAAATTGTTGGGCGCAGGCTATTTCAATTGAAGCATTGAACAATTTAACTGGATTTAGTGACGGCTTATCAGATCATACCCGATGACGGGTGAAAGCCGATGTGCAACACACCTTTGTGTGTCAACTAGCTGACGAGTGCTCGAACAGGGCGCACAATGGTGTAAATGGGAAATGCTCACGCTAAAAGCGATGCTATGTTGGTTCGAATCCTGCATGTACAACAGTTTTGCTTTCGTGAAACTCAGCATCCTTGTGATAACTTTTGGCTTTGGAGTTGTAGGCGTGAGAGAGGCCATTGATGATCCGAGCTCAAAATTTTCTAGACACTTGAACGGATTAGATAAGAAGAACATGTTCATAGCCGTGAAACAGGTAAAGAGAATTTATAAGGATAGAACAATTGTTCCGAATTAAGCTCAAGATTTCTTACTTGGGGTTATTCGCGGTTTATGACTTGTGTGCATATATCATGCCTTAAAAAGGCCCTAGACATTCTAAAAACATCATAGTTATTTATGGTGTTGAATGCGAATCTGGGTCCGCTTGCCGCTACTCTGAGGGTTATTCTGGGTTGCGATAAGGACAATGCCTTTTAGCTGCGTAATCTACCTTAATATTTCACAAATCGGCAAACGACCCTCAAATTCAGCCTTCTAAATAACTCCCAGGTAGAAACTCTGAATAAAATCTGAGACTCTAACAGAATCATCGTATACCCACTTTAAAATATCGAAAATGGATACAAGACCTAGGATTCGCCCTAAAGGCAGTGCTCTCGATAAGAAATTGTATTCTAGTTTTTGATGTTTTTGAGTTCCGAAAACTCTTCATAAAATAAGAAGAGTCAATGCACATGCTGGAATCCTGGAACCTTTCGCGATAAAGAATATTTGAAAATTCGGTGCCGGTTCCTCCGGTGAAGCGAACCCGGGACAACTGTCATACAACGTGGCTTGCGTTTTTTGCCAAAAAAGACGGGCAACTTTTTCATTGTGAACACTATACATAGGACCCAAATCGAAAAACGGATACCTAAATCATTTTAAAAACCATGGGTATGGATATTCGAAAGGATTCAGATTGATTCCGAGTGGTAGCAAGTAGAACCGGAATAGCAGTGCTTTTTTGAATTCATTTGGATGAATCGACATCCGCGACCATCGTTTTTAAAATGATTCGGATATCCGTTTTTCGATTCGGGTCCAATGTATAGTGAACACTGCCTTTAAGCAGCCCAAATAGCCTCTATGAAAATGTTTTGAGGTGTTTGTACTGTATGTAGCACTCTGAAAATTGTCAAACGTCGCACATGTCCATTACATTTCCCCCAGAGGAAAGCTTTAGACCGTATACAGAGCGATTCACCGTAAAAAAAACTGGAAAATGCTCATTGGCTATCCCCTTCTTGTGAAGAGGCTATGAAAACGTCCTCTTCTGGAATCCCCTGAGGCATTCAAGAAATTTTAAGCACGGATTATTTATGTTCTGTGTCACCCCACCAACTCTCAAAACAAAGTTTTGCGAAACCTCTCAAACAGTTATAAGCAAGCCTTGGTTAGCGTTCGAAGCAGCCGCAGGTAAGCCTTTTCACGGCTGGCCTGAAGGCCGATGCCGGTGGTCTCGCAACATGCGCGCGCTCATTCTTCCCCTTCGCAATGACGTGCTGCCGTATTGATTGCGAGGCATCCGGGTGGCGACTGGTGGTTATCCGAAGCCCAAAAATATAGCAGCTCTCGGGTGGTCCACTGCTCCGTTCGCTGCTCCAACCGGGTGGTCCTGCTCCTGCAGCATTGCCCTGTGCTCTCCTTCGATTGGCTTCGATACGATTTTACTGCCACTTTCATCATGCATGCGACGCCATAATAGCAGAATTTTGTATTTATTTTCACCCATGCCCCGAAGTCGTGTGCTTTTCGTTCTTTTTTGATAGTGTTTTTCGTGTTTTTTGAGTCCACAAAGATTGCAGGCTTCAATTTTTTGTCTATTCAATAATCTTCATGTGCATCACACTAGGCCTTGTTTTACCCATTCCCGGTGGTAAAGCCATATCATGGAAGGTATAGGGGTATTTCTGTGTATGAACAATCCATGCTCAAAATTTCCTCAATACCCCCCAAAAGACTTCAAAAAAAATCAATAAAGCTTGCAATTCAAAACACTGACGACCACAACCCAATCTAATCGCTAACTAAAATTTACAACTAAAAGACTTTCAGAAACTGCTTATCAGGATTAAAATATGATTCTGACAGTTGTAGTTTTGAATTTCTGGGTGTGCGAGCTTGTTTTCTCCAGTGTTCTGGGTTATTACATAGCTTGGTTCATTTTTTTGACTTTTCGGAATACTCTGAAGCGTTTTGCAAATTTTGAACACGTAGTATTGATAAGCAGGTGGCTAAAACATCCAAGTCATGGGTTTTGAAATCAGGCTTTTGAAAATCCTTGGGTAACATTCAGGTGCTACTTGATACATTTTTGCATAAATACATATGAGGCCGTTTTCCTAACAATAATAATCGAAACAATTCGGTACACAATTTTTCTTCCAGAATTTTCGGAAAAAAAACTTTCTTGTAAAAATTATGAGACTCCAAAGTTGAGCGTTTTCAGATTTGTGAAATCTCTGCCCCGTCATTTTATATCTTTTAATTCCCTTGAGGTCAGAATGCATTTAGCGGCGCGTTCTCGCGTATTTAGCGCACTTTTTAAATACTCGCTTAAATTAACCTTCTTTTGAATTCTGAAAACAAATTTAGATTTCTGGTGGGGAGAGCTCTTCAACGGTGTGATGAAGGTAAAAAGCCTGATTCTGGTATAATCTAAATAGATTTTCGGATGGAACGTGTGATGTACTGTCGTTCGAAATTCCGTTCCGCAGTTACGGACTTAAGCTTTTGCATCACGCAAGAGGGTGATAATCGTGCTGAGACCATTTGGTGCCGGCACGACTCACCTTTCTCCCAGCACGTTTATCACCGCGTTGCATGATGCAGCAGCCGCAGTTCGCAAATGCGGACCGGAATTCGGCTCCGAGAACGGCAGTATGTACATATATGGCGGGAAACGTTATATTAGTTTTACCGAAGCATGGTCCACTCTATAATTTTTCCTTCTCATCTCTATCCTTCAGACGTTCCCCTCCCATCTCCTCTATTAATTGCTTTTAATGTGCAACCTTATAACTCGTCTCCTCTCCTTTGGGAGTGTTCAGTCTTGCATGAATTTACGCGTAATCTCGCGAAGATAATTACCGTGGTTTCTTCTACCTCTGATTATTATTGAGTGGCGTTTGCTTTTCCATTGCCATTAGATCGGGGTAGACCGACTGTAATGCCGGCTGGACACACACCTGTCATCAGCCTTTTATGTGCATAGAGACGCACATTAATGTTCATTAATGAGCGAATTCACTTCTGCTGTAGTTCATGTAATATATATGCACTTATTCTGTCTCTCAACAAGATGATGTAATACGTTCCTTCAATACCACAGTCGGGTTCTTGCAATTTCAGAGCCACTATAGCAACAAGTGATCTGCAGCTCTCAATTTTTTCTCTCCTTTTTCTTTTGAACTTTAGTTGAGAATGGGGTCAAATGTTCTCCGAAAACAGCAAAGTGCCCGAAATCAGTCGAGTTCCTTTCACCTGCCCTAACGACCGCTCATTCGCCACTCTTCACAATGCTTTTAGAGACCAGAGGAGAGATTTCAAACAATTACCGGCACCTCTTCTGTACTGGACAGAAGATTGGCGCACTGGCAGCTTAGTGAATGCTATTTCTTTATTACGTACAATACCCACCCTAATGTCTGTCATAAAGGCGAAAAAACGCGGAAACTCGTTTTCTCGTTTTTTGATCATAACACGCTTCAGTGTAGGCATTTGTCAAACTTGAAGACGTCTTTGCTATCAGCATCGAGTACTCTTTCTTTGGTCTACACATGACCATATTTCGAATCCGCTTGATGCTTCAGGAATAATCTTTTTGACGGTATGAAACTAAGAGTGAGTATCTGACCTTCTGAACAAGTAACTATTTGTTTTCAATTTTGGTAATTTGCTTATTTTTTTCTGTTCGGTTTCATTTTGCTTTTTCATGTATTATCTCTCTGCTATTTATTAATTTACTTGTTTTTTTGATCGATTTTTTTCATATTGTATTTGCAGTACCAGTCTAGAGTGTGTGATCAATTATTCTCCAGGGACACTGTTTTCGAACGTCTCTCGGCTGAGGCTTAGCGAAACTTGAATATGTTATAGGATATCACTAACCTTACTTTGCACACTTTCGAGCTTGGGTTCTTTCAACACAGTTTTTGAATTCAGATTTTTTGAATCACTATGTGTAGTATCGATTTGAATCAAGGCTGTTTCCTCAGACCAGGATTACAAAAATTCCGAACTGGTACCACTCGTACATTTACCATCAAGAGACCTTCAATAACATTGGGAGAGAATGATTCTTGCAGCTTTTTTTGACGGTCGAAAGTTGAATAAAATGGGGCATTTTCTGAAAATCAATCCCTATAAAATTATTCGCCACAAATTCGTTTCAAGAGATCTACTGCGTAGGTATCTCAAATGTTCAACTAATATACGAATTTCGCTTTTTCTTCTATAACATCAAGGTGAGATACTGTACTTATTAGGTGCAGGATTGCATAAGTTTATTCCATATTCATTTTCGAAAACATGCTCCGAGAAATTGTGTCTTGAAACTTTTTTAAGAATGGCGTTGAAGGTTTTCTGATGGAAAACAAGTGTGACGGGTTTGGACTTTTGACTCACTTTCTTGGAAAATAGCTCTACTTTGAATTAACAGAAAATGTAAATAATTCCTTTTTGAAATCCCTCTCTCTCTCCCTCTCCCTCTCCCCCTCCCTCTCCCTCTCCCTCTCCCTCTCCCTCTCCCCTCTCCTCTCCTCTCCCTCTCCCTCTCCCTCTCCCTCTCCCTCTTCCTCTCCCTCTCCCTCTCCCTCTTCCTCGCCCTCGCCCTCTCCCTCTCTCTCTCCCTCTCTCTCTCTCTCTCTCTCTCTCTCTCTCTCTCTCTCCTCTCCTCTCCTCCCCTCTCTATCTCTCGTCCACTATATTATAAGCGAAAATTCACCACAGCTGTTTTGCGTTTATATATTTGAAACGCGGTCAGGCAGACAGTTATCCCAAACCTTGAGGAAGTTAGACCCCTCTCCCTAGGTGACCGAAATAATTGAAAAATATTGAAAATTCATACGTAGCCTTCTGAATAATTTTTTTCGACAATCTTAGGGCTAAAATTTTTAGAAAAGAAATTGCTTTTCTTTTTCAATTTTCTAAGAAACAGCTTTTTCTTTATTTTTTGAATTTTCTCATCACACCGCTACCCTCCCTGCTTTTTTGAAGAGCCTTGGGGAGTGATTCTCGTGTTAGACCAAAAACCTTACGCCCCCCTACCAGAAAAAATAGAAATTTCATTTACAAATTTTTATGTTCCCATCGTTGTCCCGCGGGACAGCAGCAGCTTGACTCTTATGTGAAAGCCATTTCCTCAAAATCTTGTTTGAACAAATTTCGACCACCTTCCCTTGATTTTTGCTTTCAGAAATGTGCCACAGAGACTCATGTACTCTTGTTTCATGGTGCACACTAGTTTTTTGGGAGGCTTCTGGAGGACAAACATATCCTTCTCTTTGGAAATCTAGTGGCTGTGTTATGAGGAACTAGCATTCCTCCACCGAACGTTTTTCACGAAGTTCGGGCCGACGGCAGGGTAAGTCACCCTCGCTAAATTTCTCCGAGAGGGCTACAACTCTGTGCTCCGAGGGAGAGATGGCTTACCCCCTGAATCAAAATTTCCATCAAACTCGAGATATCAGTCGAAACACGTAAAAACCGATGTAGGGTAAGAGCGTAACTTTCTCATTTTTCTCTCGTTTTCAATTAATTAATTCTGTAAAAAAGGGGTCTCCCAAGCAAAAGTGGTTTGGTTCGCGTTACAAACGTTTCAACAAAAAGGGAACAATAGGAAGTGGAATGAGGAGATTGTACAAAAAATGAACAATATCCTCCAAAAACTCTTTTCTTTTTCGAAACTTCCAAACAGCGGGAACAAACCGTTGTGGTATTTTACAAGGAAGAATTGAATGGTTCCCTAAAACAAAAGAATTGAATGGTTCCCTAAAACAACTCGACATTATCTCCTCATTTGATGATAGCTATTAGGTACACATGCATATACACACATTTTATCGGCACTCACATAATCAAAATCCTTTATGGAGCAGAAAGCGCTTCCTCTTGGAGAACCGCAACGGTTTGTTTCCGCTGTTTAGAAGTTTCGACAAAGAAATGAGTTTTTAGAGGATATTGTTCATTTTTTGTACAATCTCCTCATTCCACTTTCCTATTGTTCCCTTTTTGTTGAAACGTTTGTAACGCGAACCAAACCACTTTTGCTTGGGAGACCCCTTTTTTACAGAATTGTTCACTTTTTCTTGATATTGCGCAGTAATATCCCATGCAAGAATTTCGAACGAAGACCTCTTCATCTCCCCACTTGATCAGTCCTCTTTAGTCTCCGGAGCATTGGCAACTCGGCATGCGGGGTGTCCGAGTCAGTATGATGAGCGCAGAGGACGAAAAGAAAGGCGCTGCTAGCTGGCCTGGCACTCTCTCGGCCGGCCAAAGTGCAAACTGGCTATCTCTGCGTCTCCGCGGAAAAGAATCATTTACAGCTTTGGCTATTCTGTACAGGGATGGGAGCGATTTGGTAGGGGGGGGGGCACTAAGCATTCCAAAAAGGAGTGAAAGGTTCAGCTTCCATAAGTTTAAGGATTCCCATGGAGCTTCTGGGAAGGCAATTACTGATCACGCTATTAGATGTCTGATATTGGAAAAAATCAAAATTTTTATGGAAGAATCTTGAGTGGCCCCCTGCACAAAGTTTGCACCCAAGGATGAATCTCTGAAATCATCGATCCCTAAATTAATCCGCTGAAGGGTTTTATACTGTGCTTATCTGGGCCAAATTCCGGTCCGCAATCACGTCTCGACACGCTTTGCCGCCGCACGCGCTCGAGTCAGTCGGGTTTCCAGCGCCAAAGCCGACTCGATGTGGCCTTTCTATACAATTTCCTCTAATTTTTCTTAGTTTCCAGTTTCGAAAGCCCACCTAGAGTCAGCAGATCGGCGGCTGCGGCGCTGGAAGCTCTTCCGACTCGGGAGCGTGCGGCCGCAAAGCGTTTCGAGACGCGATTGCGGACCAGAATTTGGCCCAGATAAGCACAGTATGCTGTGCTTTTTCCATGCGGTGGTACAGCAGAAACGGTTAACAAGTTGGCTACTTATTAATTATCAAACGAATCCAGAAAGTCGTATTATAACAGTCTTAGATGCGGAGCGGTTATTTTTCAAAAAACTGTGGTGCGCGCGAAGCGCGCACCAGATTTGGCTTTAACTCGCCCACGCGCAACTCTGCGATTACGAAATCGGCGTTCGGAGTGAATGTGGTAATGCCGTTTTGTCTTCATTGGAAAGAGCGTAAAAAGTTGGGGTATACACCCAAAGATGGTTAAAAATGGTTTCTTGGCGCTCGAGAAAAATGGCGAAAACCACGTGATTTTGGTCGAAAAACTGTTAATCTCCTTTTTTTCAGACGGCGTTCACGATCTTGTTGCAGTACTTAAAATTGAGCTAGGAAGCTAATTTTTTGGCAGGAGGCTAGAAATGGATGCAGCTAGCTCCTATTGAATTTTGGAGTTGAAAACTCAATTTTAGCGGAACCTTAATATTGAGGGTCAAGACGGGTAAAAACATGTAAACATGTTATTGCAAACCATCCGACGTTCCCTGAACTTCGAAAATGAACTAGTGAAAATCAACACAGCTAATGATAGGCTTCCGGCTTCCGGGCAAGTTAAAGCCTGTTTCACATGTACTAAGTCAAGACGCGTATGAACATAAACATGTTAAGACAAAGGTATTAACAATGTTGCTGGTATAAAAGGCTCCTCATCTCACCGTGTGCCTCAGTCGGCTCTTCGGAGCCGGACCTGGAAGGTGGCCTTAGTCACTTTCCAGAAGATCCACCGGATTCCGGAGGATAATTTTTGTCGCCGAGGGAATATCCCCACGGCTCGGGGGGGGGGAGGTGGTACCCAAGTATGGGCCCATCTCCCCACGGTTTGCAGTGTGGTGGACCCCACTGCGAGCAGTGGTGGGGGGGTCACCCCCACCTCCTCTGAGAGTTTTGACCGGGAACTGGACGCGAAATGCCTGCTTGCCGCGTAATAGCCGCTAAATAATGGTCGCCGCAAAATAGCCGCCAAATGAATCTCGCCGCGAAATAGCCGAGAAATAATGCTCTCCAGGCAGATATACGGAGCATTCCAGAGGGATAATTCAGATGTCAGCACCTCCGTCGGTTCAATTACTCAAGTTTGAGGTTCGTGGACCTCGTTCAACCTCTGGAAGCCCCGCCCAACCGCTGGCGGCCCCACACGGTGGCTCGTCGAGCCGGCGACGGTTGCGTCTTGGTTAATTTTGATTATTTCTAAATATTTCTCGGTTATATCTCGGCTATTTCTCGGCTACTTCTGGTCCGTTCCATGAGAAGCCGAGAAATAGCCGCGGAATAGCCTGGAAATAGCCCACCAGGAGCCGATGCGGAGCCTGGTGGCCTATTTCCCAGCTATTTCGCGGCCAAAACTCTCAGAGTCCCGTTAGGATCACAACAGGGATGATCCTTGTGAAATGGTCTCTTGGCGCTCGAGAAAAATGGCGAAAACCACGTGATTTTGGTCGAAAAACTGTTCATCTCTTTTTTTTTCAGATGGCATTCACGATCTTGTTGCAACACTTAAAATTTAGCTAGGAAGTAAATTTTTTGGCAGGAAGCGGGAAGTGGATGCAGCTAGCTCCAATACAATTTTGGAGCTGAAAGCTCAATTTTAGCGGAACCTCAAAATTGAGGGCCAAGACGGGTAAAAACATGTAAACATGTTATTGTTAACCATCCGACGCTCACTGAACTTTGAAAATGAACTAATGAAAATCAACACAGCCAATGATAGTCTTCCGCCCAGGATTGTTTCCTCTTTGAGACGGTTGGTGTGAATAGGATTTGAGGAGTGCGCAGGATGCCGTATAAAGTGTGCGGGCCCCCAGTGGAAGTGCGCAAGACGCCGCAGAAAGTGTGCGGGCCCCTTGTGGGAA
This sequence comes from Aplectana chamaeleonis, assembly GCA_029168955.1. Classification (NCBI taxonomy): domain Eukaryota; kingdom Metazoa; phylum Nematoda; class Chromadorea; order Rhabditida; family Cosmocercidae; genus Aplectana; species Aplectana chamaeleonis. Next base: position 1,307,025 of record JAPDOI010000095.1, read on the forward strand.
TTCTCAGGACGCCGTAAAAAGTGTGAGGGCCCCAGTGGGAGTGCACAGGACGCCAAAGAACCTCAGTAGGAAAGAATGGGTCCTTTTTTATGTCTGCGGGTCACAATTTTTAGGAGTTATAGTCGTCCGACCACACCGATCGGTAATAATTTAATTATTTACCGTAGGCTCATGCTATCATTAAAGGTTTTGCCTCTCCAGAATGGGAATCGCTAAGCAAAAATCAGGTCAGAAAGGGAACCTTTGGGAAAATATATGAAATTTCCGAAAGTTTAGCTTCCTGGCAAAGTAATGATTTGGCAATGTTATAACTACAAGAAATATAGAAGTTGGCAAAATAAAATAAAAAAAACGTCTTGAAATATCTTTGAAAATGATTTGGCACAAAATAACCAGAAGTAATGAAAAACTGGGAAATGTAGTGAAATGACCAAAACCGGATTTGGCGGTCATTCATAGGCCAACTTTTGATAAGTAGTGACTGACGAGCGATTACATTTTACAAGATAATCCGTTAAACTTATCAAAGCTAAATCAAGCGCGCAACGGAAAGCGTAAAACGTTTCATTGAAGATGTAATACGGAAATCAGGGTGGGTCAAGCTATGTGAACGTAATGCTCAAATCCGATGCGCGCTTGATTTCGCTTTGATAAGTTTAACGGAGTATCTTGTAAAACGTAATCGCTCGTCAGTCACTACATACTTATCAAAAGTTGGCCTATGAATGACCGCCAAATCCGGTTTTGGTCATTTCACTACATTTCCCAGTTTTTCATTAGTTCTGGTTATTTTGTGCCAAATCATTTTCAAAGATATTTCAAGACGTTTTTTTTATTTTATTTTGTCAACTTCTATATTTCTTGTAGTTATAACATTGCCAAATCATTACTTTGCCAGGAAGCTAAACTTTCGGAAATTTAAACTATGAAAATGGAGGAAACATTCTCAAAATCACACCTCTAGCTGAACGGGTTTCTTCAAGCAAAAGCAGACTCTGTTCGAAAAAAAAACTAACGTCTTGTCTCCTTTTCAATGATAAGTATTGAGTGCACGAATCTTTTTGGCTCTAGAATAGAACCGAAGAAAGAGAGGGAATCGGTTCTCAAGAAATATTGACACTTAGTCGTAGACTCAGCCACTGCACTTCCCTATTACTCCTTTTTTTTGTTGGTACGTTTCTGTCAGCGCCAAATCACATTTACTTGATAGATCCTCTTTCTGACAGAGCTTATTCGCTTTTTCTTTTTTATCACATGTGTAATCAACAGCGTTAACAAAGAATACAGTAATTCAGTGATTTTTTGAAGAAATCGCGTAGTGCTAAAAAAAGTGAACGTTAGAATTGTTCCTGATCAATCGGAAATAAAAAATTGCTAGAACCCAAAGAAATTGTTCTATAGGTAATGTGTTTACAGATGTAATTGCGATTACAGCCTCAGCATCTACATAGAAGGAGCGGTCGTGGCTGTTTGCCAAAATATACATAGAAACCTCAATCATCCGAGAGATGCCAGTCGATGGCTCACTGGTAGCGTCCTTTTCTTTGTGTCTCCGGCGCAAGAGGTGGAGTGGAGAGCGCAGCAAGCGCGAGGGAAAGTGGGCGAGGCATGCTTGGTTGTCAATGGTACCGCAACCGTCCTCTTTCTGTGGTCACAAGAATCAATGACCCAAACTGTTATGAAACTATCTCAGAAAAATCACCCGATGTGGCTGACAAGACCGATGTTCACATGATATTAGCTAAGAAATGAATGATATCCAGGATATCGTTCAACATAATTCATTCATATTGATGGCGTCAGCCACAGCTGGCTACTCTGGGTGTTATTTGCACCATCCATGTTTTTCATACGTATCGAACGGGTCGGCCACGGTGATTTTCTCAACCAACTCTGACAGGGGCTTTAGGCCCCGGTTATAGTTGGTCTCTCAGACGTAACCAGCCGGGCCGATAATCATGAAAGCCTGCTGGCCTACAGCCGGTTGCATAATCTGCCCGCAGTTCTTCGCTTTCAAATGAAACTAACTTAAAAACTGCACAGTCAGAAACTACCATCCATTCCATCTGAATACTTTCGCTTCAGTGGAACAAAGCAGTTTTACATACTCATTATTTCGTTTCCGCCGCCCCATTCCTCCGCAGAACAGCTGCTTCGATTCCATGAGTTTGACATGGAAAAGCTGAGCTGCGAATGGAGATCGTTCTAACAATTTGCTTTTGAATTTGGATGCTCATAAGCAAGTTTTCGCAAGGTGTTCTCATACTCCTGCGCAAATTCCGATGCATCCAGCACACTATCTCAGACAACTAGCGCAAAGCTCAAGACTCTTGCCCATTCTTTCGAGTATCCTGCATAATTTCTCGGATGGCTAGCATCGAGTCTGGGCTCCTGCTCACTCTCCGGGGTGTCCTGCACAACTTTCCGGATGACCAGTGACGGGTCCGGGACTCCTAATCACTCTCGGGATGGTCTGCACAACTTCTCGGATGACCAGCAACGGGTCCCGAATACCTGCCCAATATCCGGGTTTCCACGACGTCCCGATGACGTCATCAGAAGCCCGAAGAACTTTTCGCGACGTCCCGATGATGCCATCTGAAGCCCGTAACACTTTTCACGACGTCCCGATGACGTCATCAAAAGCCCGAAGCACTTTTCACGACGTCTCGATGACGTCATCAGAAGCCCGAAGCATTTTTGCGATGTCCCGATGACGTCATCAGAAACCCGAAGCACTTTTCACGACGCCCCGATGACATCAACAGAAGCCCAAAGCACTTTTGGGACTATCCTAGACGGGGGGGGGCACCCACGATTTTCTAATGAAAATTAATGGAAACCCTGATAAAAGGTGCTTGGTGCTGCTATCAATCATTGTTGTTGATGAAGTTCTCTAGATATGATTCGATTGATAGCGTTATAGATCGGTGGTTCATTCCATTTCTGGCTTGAATCTTGAAACCCCCCCCCCGTTTAGGATAGTTCCGCACTTTTCACGACGTCCCGATGACGTCATCCCGAAGCACTTCTCACGATGTCCCGATAACGTCATCAGTAGCCCGAGGCACTTTTCACGACGTCCCAATGACGTCATCAGAAGCCCGAAGCACTTTTCGCGACGTCCCGTTGACGCCATCAGAATCCGGAGCACTTTTCACGACGTCCTGATGACGTCATCAGAAGCCCGAAGAACTTCTCACGATGTCCCGATAACGTCATCAGTAGCCCGAGGCACTTTTCACGACGTCTCTATGACGTCATCAGAAACTCGAAGCGTTTTTCACGACGTCCCGATGACGTCATAAGAAGCCCGAAGCACTTTTTACGACGTCCCAATGACGTCATCAGAAGCCCGGAGCACTTTTCACGACGTCCCGATGACGTCATCAGAAGCCCGAAGCCCTTTTCACGACGTCCCAATGACGTCATCAGAAGCCCGGAGCACTTTTCACGACGTCCCGATGACGTCATCAGAAGCCCGAAGCACTTCTCACGATCTCCCGATGACGTGATCGGTAGCCCGAGGCACTTTTGGGACTATCTTATACGGGGGGGGGGCACCCACGATTTTCTTATGAGAATGAATGGAAACCCTGATAGAAGATGCTTGATGCTGCTATCAGTCATTGTTGTTGATGAAGTTCTGTAGAAACGATTCGATTGATAGTGCTATAGATCGGTGGTTCATTCCATTTCTGACTTGAATCTTGAACCCCCCCCCGTCTAGGATAGTTCCGCACTTTTCACGACGTCCCGATGACGCCATCAAAAGCCCGAAGCACTTCTCACGATGTCCCGGTAACGTGATCAGTAGCCCGAGGCACTTTTGGGACTATCCTATACGGGGGGGGGGCACCCACGATTCTCCCATGAGAATGAATGGAAACCCTGATAGAAGATGCTTGATGCTGCTATCAGTCATTGTTGTTGATGAAGTTCTGTAGAAACGATTCGATTGATAGCGTTATAGATCGGTGGTTCATTCCATTGCTGACTTGAATCTTGAGTGCCCCCCCCCGTCTAGGATAGTCCCGCGCTTTTCACGACGTCCCGATGACGTCATCAGAAGCCCGAAGCACTTTTCACGGCGTCCCGATCATGCCATCAGAAGCCCGGAGCACTTTTCACGACGTCCCAATGACGTCATCAGAAGCCCGGAGCACTTTTCGCGACGTCCCGATGACGTCATCAGAAGCCCGAAGCACTTTTCGCGACGTCCCGATGACGTCATCAGAAGCCCGAAGCACTTTTCGCGACGTCCCGATGACGTCATCAGAAGCCCGAAGCACTTTTCGCGACGTCCCGATGACGTCATCAGAAGCCCGAAGCACTTTTCACGACGTCCCGATCATGCCATCAGAAGCCCGGAGCACTTTTCACGACGTCCCAATGACGTCATCAGAAGCCCGGGAATCTTTTCACGACGTCCCGATGACGTCATCAGAAGCCCGAAGCACTTTCCACGACGTCCCGATGACGTCGTCAGAAGCCCGGAACACTTTTCACGACGTCCCGATGACGTCATCAGAAGCCCGAAGCACTTCACGACGTCCCGATGACGTCATCAGAAGCCCGAAGCAATTTTCACGACGTCCCGATGACGTCATCAGATGCCCGAAGCACTTTTCGCGACGTCCCGACGATGTCATCGGAATCCCTACTCACCTACAAATCGATTACTTACCAGCCAACGTACCTCCTACCAACTTGCCTGTCTGCCAAGTTGATTGCTTTAGACCATTGGCAGTGGCTATTAGCAGTGAGGACTGAAAAGCGTGACGGCCTAAGGCCCACGGCCCACGGCCTACGGCTCACGGCCTACGGCGCACACCATGAAAATTTCTTAAGCTTTACGGCTCACAACTTTGTTATTTGTGAACCGATTTTGCTGAAATTTGGACAGCAGGTGTCTTCTGGACTCCTTCACTTATATCCAGAAGGAAATCTTCAGAAATTTTGTTTCAAAGATACTATAAACTATTTTATAAAATTCTACGTGATCACAAGGCCTAGGCAAAACCAAACCTCTCCAGCCGCTTCGCGGCTGGAGCGATAAAATTTCACCTAACTTTCCGTTCATTTAGGGGTCAAACTCACCACCCATTTGGGTGACGGGACCTCAATAATTTACATGCTGGAGGAGAGGGGCCGCACCTCTCTCGGATACTTCGCCGTGGCGCGTCTTACCCTGGCTGACAGTTATCTAATTACTCCCTTTTTTAACTCCCTCAAAAGCACAGTCCAACCTCAGAATCGTTTTTCTGTTCTCTGCCTATCTGAAAACGGTCCTCATGCTGATTCTAATTATGTATCTGGAAACGTAGACGACCCCTTAGGAGCGGAGTTAAGGCCTCTCAAAAATTGAGCTGCGGAAGCATGGTGGACGAGTTATCCGAGGCTTGTAACTTCCGTCAGTTGCAACCGATATACAGTAGCGGGCAAAAGTATCGGAGCACCACATTCCGTGGGTTTCAATCTTTCCTGTATTTTCTTTTGCATCGTGAACGAGAATCTTCTAATCTGAAATATGTTAACCAACAGGACACTAGGAGTCTAACACCTTTTCAAAGTTGGTTTTGGTTCAATATAGTTTACAAGAGGATTAATAATGCAGCATTCCAAGTGAATTGCCGAAAATCATGTATTTTCTCAGGACGGCTTCAGTCACTGCCTGAAGTTTTAGCAATGATTAGCCATTAGATGAACTTCCTAAAGACGTTTTATGCAAACGTGAAAGCAGATTTTGTTTGAGTTCTGAGGGCAGGCATCTCCTAGGCGGCAGTTTGGCATTCCGCACCTGAAAAGTTCTACTAGTAAACTTTAGCCAGGAGAAAATACAACCTTTTTGCACTGAAGACCGTTTTCATTGACGGCTCGCCACCTTCGTTTCTACATTTTATTTTCGAAGTTCATTCATTATCAATTGAACACACAGAGTTTGCAGCTCTAACAGGGTTGTTTTGAAAATTTTAACTCAGATGACCGAAACCCTCGAAATGTTATTCAAAAATTCATTAATCACGAATCAAAGCTTCAAAAGCTAACTTTTGAGTAGGGCTATACGCAGAGTTTGATGCTCCATCAAGCCTTCGAAACTCAGGTGTTAATTGAAGTATGTATCATTGTAGTCGAGATATATGCGGAGGACTGTACTATTCAGAAGTGGGTGTTCCGATACTTCCTCCTATATCTCGCTTATTCGGAGGTATCGAGAGCTCACTCTTCACAGGTGTTATATGTATGGGGTGGGTCTACTTCAAAATTATGTGAAAATCTCAGATTTCCTACCTGAAATTGGACTGTGCCTTTGAACATAGCGAGTGTTTGTGTAGTTCTATACTGAAAGTGCATAGAGAAATCGAAAACAGAGCAACTGCAACACATTGTCCTTTCTTTTCTCCATTTTTTTCCAAAACTGATTAATTGTCAGTGCATCTCCATCACTGATGACTGTTCCTTCCTCCAGCTGTGGTACAACTGCTCATCTTCCCTCTAATCATGGGGATCAGGCGTTCCAGCATTCAGTATGTGTCCGTAGATCTATGTAGCCTGTCTGGTTCATTAATCTTGTCGGCCTCTGGGCGGGGTTTCAGAGAGGAGCGCTTTCGTTTTCATGACTGATTACATTGTGCAGCAGCACTGGTAAGCCCATCGACTACTAAGAATAACTGAATACCCCCAGATTTCGTGGTTCTCCCAGTCGAAGTGTGACGTCCTCCTGTGATATTTTCTGTATTTTTACGCTTGAATGTTCTAAGATAAGCATAATTCACTGCAAAAGGTTAATCCTTTTTGAAGATTATGTTGATAGTCGAAACATCTTTTCCGTTGTTAAGTCAGTTAGTATCTTACTCTAAGGTTGGGCTATCGGTGGGTTTATTACAAGAAATGTTGCCTAAGGTGCTCAGAGGCAGTGTCCACAATGATTTTCTCTCTGAAGTTCCCACCTGAACAATGCTTTGCCCGCCATGTGCCACTAAAATCATGAAGATACGTCGAAAAACGCGTTGAACCCTTCAGATCAGTGCAATAATCTCCTGGCCTGAACTAGTTGTCCGGTTGAATAACCAGCTTTCCCTGGTTATTATAAGAAAAGAACGGTACAATCGAAAATAGAAGAAATTGTCACTCAGAACAGTATAACTTAGGGTGCAGAGAAAAGAACCGAGCAGTATATAGTAGAGAGCTTTAGGCATCTTTCATAGTCCTCACCGCAAGCGCGGCACGCGCGGGAGGGGCGGTGGACTATGAAAGTTCTTACCGCGCGGCACGCGCGGGACATGCGGTAAGAACTTTCATAGTGCATCAGCACCGCCATAGCGGTGCCGCCCAAACGGCCGTGGCGGTTTTACCGTTTCAATCAATAATTGCTTCTCGATTTGAGTCCACTCCAACATAAATAATTCTGGGACTATCCTGCGCCACCGCATACGCAAATGCAAGCCAGAAATCTCTGTGCAAGTTTCAGTTGAGGCCCGACTTTTACCCGCACTGCTCGTCCCGCGCGTGCCGCGCGGTGAAAAGTTTCATAGTCAACCGCTCGTCCCGCGCGTCACGCGCGTGCCGCGCTTGCGGTGAGGACTATGAAAGATTCCTTAAAGGACGGGTTCACCAAAGATGTAATTGTCACAACAAACAGTTTCTGTGAGAGTGAAGAGGCGGGGTGAGAGTGCAGCCGTTCAAGTACTCGGGCGATTTTTGGCCCCGAACCGCCTGACAGTTCGGCTCGTGTTCCCAATCTGCTAGTCGGCTTCTATTGCTCTCCGGGCCACCGCTGTTGCTTTACGAGCCACTGCTGTTGCTGTCCGGGCTGCTCCGGTTTGCCCGAACAGCAACAGCAGTGCCCGGAGATTGGGAGAACGAACCGAAGTGACAGGCGGCTACGATTCCTGTTCGGTGCGACTCGGGCCCGAGAACCGCCTGAGTACATCCGGCGTTTTTTTCCAATTTCTGCGTCGTTTTCTACCCGGGAACCAATAAAGGTTTTAGCGAATAATCCCGAAATTGAAGATCATTGTGAACAATGTCTTCAATCAGTCCTTGGTTTTCATTCAGCGAGCCTCTACTTCCGGTTAACCGTGTGTCGAGCATACGTGCATGAATGTACTCATATCCACGCTATCTCTTTGCGGGATGTGCACATGCAATTTCGGAGAGGGTGGATTTTCAATGAGGTTCTAGCCGGGGCTTTGGGACTGAATTAATCAATGACGCCTTTTTACGTTAATGAACGGTGCGGCGTTAATTATTCTCGCGTCTACACGATTAATGGGATGTGGAATTCGATGGATCCGCACTAGTGGCTATTCACATGGGTAAGATTGAAGAGGATTACTTAGTTACTCCTGAGGAATCGTACTGATCATTGGGCGATTACGGGCTGGTACCTGGGTATTGCGCTTGCGTGCCAAGTGTCTGCGAAGGGGTTTTCCACGAAGAAAAAAGACGGAAAACAAGCATAACACAAAAAAAGACGCGCTCCAAAGAATGCCAAATCAAAGAAGAAGGAAGAGCTCAACAGTTTCCTATCAAAACTCACTGTCATTTTCTCATATTCGCCAAATATGTTTTCGTACTTGTGAGGAAGAACTCATTTATTCAGGTCCCTCAAAAGAGGATTCTTCTGAGATAGTGCCGAAGTTGGAGGATGCAGCATATTTCGCTGAGACTGGCTGAATGTTGAGGTGGCAGGCAGTCCCAAGTACACCATGTAGATCTTACTCCGAAAACGAGTAGGAGTGCATGCATGTTCATTACGCTCTATTTGTTTATTCGAGGCTATGTCTGGCACTTTAAAGTTTACATTTTGACGTTTTACGGTCCCTGCACAAGTTTTAGGTTCTGTTTACGTTTCCCGACTTTTGTCTTTATTCAACGTGAATTTATTTTTCGGCGGGAAAGCAGCGCTTGTGATGAATGGTTATCCGAGTGAAGACTGCATGTGGAGCAGCCACTCACCCCTTTGTGTCATTCTGTGAATATGAAGCTATTGACGGTTTCGACCGAACAACTTCTCTCTTTTTTCTCTCAGCTTCTTAAATAGCCTTTAAACCACTTATCTTACAGCACTTGAGCAGCTCTCTTGCACTCCCACATAGCATGCTAGATTAATTCTCTGGTTTTTTATTGATTTTCGAAAACATTACGGATATGATTGTTCGTTTAGTTTTAGCGGTCAAATATGCGAACATCGCGGCACAAAATTTACCGGATATTTAAAGGCAGCGTTCACGCGCCTTTCGTGTCCTTTTTAAGCATGCCTTGCTATATAGGGCACCAGACCTTCCGTAAGCCGTGTAGATATCGCAAGTGAAATTTATCGTGAACACTGCCTTTAAGAAATCCTTGTAATTCGATTGTTGAAATAAAGTAAACATTCGGGACACCGAATATGTTAATTCTCTGAACAAGCAATTCTCATCAGTATTAGAACCTGCATTGCGATCAGCGCGAAATTCATTTTGATGGGTGGAAAAACTCGAAAATGTTTTTTTCTGTCATAGTTCTGAGACACAAATCAACCTCCAAGTCTTTTTGCTAAGTTTTCTTGTTTTGACCTCCGAATCGCCTTTGGAATCGATTAAAACCCTCTACAAACAAAATTATGTACGTATGTGCTCTCGAATATCGTGGGTTTAATGGGGAGGGTTTTATGGACGAGTTGCCTCCGGTCTGATTTTTTGTCTTCGTTCGCAGCTACTAAACTGGGGCAAATCGGCACACAAAGTGAACTTGGGTCTTTTTTTGGAGTTGAGGGTGACTTGCTCCTTGCATTTTGTCGCCAAATTTGGAGCATTAAGAACAGGTTTGCTACATACAGGGTCAGATCATGATATCAAAGATCATCGCCAACGTCATACTGTGACGTTTGAACAAGTGCAAGGTTCCCGAAGCACTTGCCTGCACAAAGGTAAATATAAAATGGCCTACGTAGAACAGGTCTTCTTTTTCTATGCTCCAACCAAAACACTTCAGAATCTTCGTTTGAACCGATTTCGAGTTGGTGATAAAGTCAGGACTTAATTTCTGTACCGGCTATTTGAAGACCTCCTTTTTTCTCCTCAGTTATGCTGAGCTCGAGTTGTTCATAGGGGGAGATGTCTTGGAGAATTGGACGTGGGCAGGTTCCTTCCAGAAACCCTGCTTGATTGAGCAGCCGAACATGCTTTTCGGCTTTCAATGATTTGAAAATGGAGCTCTGAGTCACCTTTAATGACACTGACTACATAATGGGGACTTTTATGGAACCCATAGGACTACACTATCACAACCGACCACTCCATCAGAAGACGACTTTAACTTTCTTCGATTTTTTCTGGTGTTTTCCTTTGTTTTTCTCTATCAGAACGAAAACATATGTCCTGGAAGGGGTTTTTCGACTTCACAGAACGTTGGGCTTTCTTTCATAGCATGCGCGTATTCAAAAGTTTTTTAGTATTAAGTTTTCCATGATAGACTTTTTTCTGCTTTTCCTAGATCGCTTGCGGCTGATACAGAAAATTGAACGGGGCAGCTTCATTTCACACTGTGACACAGAACGTTATCGAACTGCTAAACTAATAAATGTGATTCCCTTCATCTCACATCATGTACCTAATTATTATCTTACGCCACTCCATAATGGCTGTCGTCTCCCATTACTCTTTTCCTCATTATTTATAATCGATTCAGTAATTATGTGCGTTCTATACATTGCATACGGTGCACATCGTTTAGCGATGATGATTTCAATCTTCTCGTTCACGTTCCTATCTGATTCTATAGAGCTGGTTTCGCCGCGCTTTTCTTGCTTTCTCGCCTCCAAACCCTTCCCCATCCAGATTGATAATGCCAATTCCTCGCAAGGATTCCTCTTTTTTCAGTTTCGGTCTTGCCATTATTTTTGCTTCTGCATAAAGTAGTGAACTTTTTTTCAGATTTTTCTCCGCAATATTCATATTGCCATCTCAAATGCATCATGTGGGTTAGCAGCGAAACGGGTTTGAAATAGCAGTGATTTCCAATTTGTTCAATTTTTCACACAATTTCCGTTCTCGGTTCTGCTCTTCAACAAGCAACACATAGATTTTCGAATTATCCGTTTTCTGTTCCTGATATTCTTTTTCCACTAATTCCCGGCAGGGCGTACGTTGCTTGCTGCGCATTTGGTCCCAGATAATTACATGTTCTTACTTATGTAGTCAGATAAATTTATTAGGTTTGTTATGTATTTAATGTTTCTGACAACTTTTCAGATGCGAGTTTTAGTGTAATTAAGTATTCGATCGCTTTGAAAGGATTGTTGGTATGGTTCAGTACAATGACTCTGTATTCGTATGTAGTTGTAGTATGTGAATGATCGACGGGAGCACTTTTTCTTTGTTCACGACTTCTTTTTTTCTTTTCAATATATCCAGTGCTTTGTTTCTTCTATGTTTGAGGTCACCTCTTCGTGAAAACTTTTGGGAATGTTTCTAATATGGAAATTTGACGACAGGGGAAGTCTCTTCTCAAAGGAAACAGGGCACAACGCTTGTTTTCTTTTCACGAGCTGTATTGTGTTTTTGTTGGTTTTATACCTTCATCTTTAAATTTTTTTCCAATTTCATTGATTTTTCTTCTTCGTTATCCTGCGTCCTTTCGAGTCTGTGCTGTATAGTTGTACGATTTCAAAAAAAAGTCGAACGAACGAAAAATGAAAAGCTTTCGAAATTTCGGAGGTCGAACGAACGAATTTCGAAATTAAGCGAAATTTCTTTTTTTTTTTCGAAATTCGTTGGAAATTTCGAATTTTTTTTTCGAAATTCGTTCTAAATTTCGAATACTTGCCGAATTTTGTCGGAAACCTCGAATTTTTATCTAAATTTGTTCGAAAGAATTTCGAACGAACGAATTTCAAAAAAATTTCGAAAAATCGGATTTCGAACGAACAAAAAAAATTCGAAAAATCTTTCGAATTTTTTTTTCGAAAATTTCGTTCGTGTACAACTATACTGTGCTGCTGATCTTGTATTTCAATTTTGGCACTTTTGGGCTGTTCCCTGCCTCTACACGTGTTGTCCATTCCATTAATTATATTTCGTTGGAATTATTTCAAAGAGATATGTAGAGAAATGTTCAGAATTGGTGGTCAGGTAGAAACCGGTCCCAGCTTTTGAGTGGCTCCCTCTAATCGATCTGTTGCATCGAAATGAACAGCATCGTCTGCGCTTTAGAATTTTTTTTCATTCAATCTCAGGCTCGGCCCCCTCCGAGAACAATTCTGCCGTTGAGGAAATGAAATCCTATTTTGGAGCTTTACCAAAAAGACGGGGCCTGTTTCTGCATGCCCGCGCTTGCTCCTTACCTCGCCACTCCGACCTCTTTCTCACTTTATGGATTTCGGGAGTAACTTAGAGACCGCATTCACGCTTGCAAACGTGGTTGAGATAACTATGGAAGTAGAACGGTATGACTCAGAACACTACGCCTACGCATTTTGAAGCTTACCAGGTTGTTCAATAAGTTTTGTCGTTCGATAAGAAAAACACAATTTTGTGGTTCAAAATACACTTTATTATTCAGTATAATCTCCCTAAACATTATTACACTTGAAAAAAAAACTAAACAATAAATAAATAAAAAATCCAAAAAAAATCCAAGTCTCATCCATAATGATGAATCGACGCGCAAGATCTACTTTATCCTTTTTAAAACGCTCCAAATATTGCTTAGAACGTCGCATTCAAATGTGTTTTTGTTCCATTGCTAGCGAATGTGGCACCCATTGCGCACACAGCTTTCTGAAACCCAAAATTTCACTTAAAATATGGCTCACACTACCGAATGAGATGCGTAGAGCCTCTACTAAATCTCTTTCAGTCAATCGACGATTTTCCAAAACCATATCCTGTATTGTGGTGCGCGCGAAGCGCGCACCAGATTTGGTTATGAATCGGCCACGCGCGCAAATCGTTTTACGAAATCTAAGTTCAGGCTGAAGGTAGAAATTAGCTCTAAATTGCATCGAAAAGAGCGCAGAAAGTTGTATCTTGTGCCCAAGAATGGTTTAGAATGGTTTCCTAGGGTTTGAGAAAATTTTGAAAAACCGCAAGTTTTCTCGGGACAGGGGCTCTCTACACACATGGGGAGGAGTTGTCCGGTTTTTGCAGTTCGACAGCTCACGCCACTCAATTCAAGCGAAGTGGTCCCGAGTGGAATGAAAGCCGCAAAAGGCCAGACATCACCTCCCTCGGTGTGTAGAGAGACCCTGTCCCAGTTTTCTCTGTTAATCTCCTTTTTTTCAGACGGCGTTCACGATCTTGTGCTAGCAGTTAAAATTGAGCTAGGGAGCTTATTTTTGGACAAGAGGCTGGAAATAGATGCAGGTCGCTCCTATTCCAATTTAAACTCGATACCTTTACTTTGAAGGTTACCTCAAAATCGTGGGTTTACATACTACATTAGCCGTGGAGCACGAAAACTGCTTTTTTTCTGCTGCGGCTGTGGAGACCGGGGTAAGTGGGTGGATTTGCAGCTAATCAACACAGTTCGTCGGAGGTAAGTACTGAACTTGTCAGAATTCGTACTCATGACACGCCATCGATCGATAATCAATATTATCGATTTTCGTGCTTTTTGCACAAAATGCGGCGAACAGTGGTGATTGCTTTTGGAAGTGGTTTTATTGGTTGAGGAATTTTGCTCATCAGTCATTATCGATAAATACCTATCAATAATATCGATTTCTTGGCTTGTTGCACAAAATGCCGCAATGATTTTTGATTGTTGATGGCTCTAAGTCATTTGTTTGGGAAATTCTTCTCATCATGCAAGATCAAATATTAATGATCAATAATATCGATTTTTCACATTTTGCACCAAATGCGGCATTGAGTTTTTTTAATGGTTGTAGGTCATAGGTTTCAAAAATTGTATTCATACCACAATATCGTCTGTTACATGTTTCATCATTGCAGAATGGAAATTGTTGATCGAAATTGAAGTCAGAACCTTTGGGAAAATTATGTGATATTTCTGAAAATTTAGCTTCCTGGCAAAAGTAGCGATGCGGCAATGTCGTTTAGAAGTCAAAAAAAAATTCAAAAGTATCTTGAAATATCTTTAAAAAGTGATTTGGCGTAAAATAGCCTGGAGTAATACAAAAGCGGGGAAATGAAGTGAAATAACCAAAAAAATACAATTTGGTCGATCATTTCACAAGCTCCTCCGTTAAACTTATCAAAACGAAATCAAGCACGTTATGGAATGGAGCGTTGCGTTCACCTAGCATGACATATGCTGATTCCCTTATTACAGCTTCCAAAAATGGCTTGATGTTTCCGTTGCGCGCTTGGTTTCGTTTTGATAAGTTTAAGGAGAAGCTTGTGAAATGATCGACCACCAGATTGTATTTTTTGGTTATTTCACTTCACTTCCCCGCTTTTTTATGACTCTAGGCTATTTTACGCCAAATCACTTAAAGATATTTCAAGATACTTCTGAATTTTTTTGACTTCTAAACGACATTGCCATATCGCTACTTTAGCCAGGAAGCCAAATTTTCAGAAATTTTCGCAATGATCTCTGGTGTTGATGCGCTTTTAAGACGTGCTTCACGTGGATCGTCTTCAAGGCTTGTACGACCACGTTTAAATTCAGCAGCCCATCTTTCTACTGTTCTAATTGTAGGTGAACAATCATTATACACTTTTAACATTCGTTCGTGAATTTCTTTTGGTGCTACACCTTCCAAAAACAAGAAATTTATCACTGCACGATATTCAATTTTTTTCCATTGCTGTGACACGGCGCCTCTAAATGGCTTGTAAACAAAGAATGAATGGACAGATTGAAATGTAACTTCACGTACATTCATAAAAAGAGTGTACCAACAAAACAAAAAAGTTTTGGGCTAGTAGCAACGCCCTCTCTTATCGAACGACAAAACTTATTGAACAACGTGGAAAAAAACGACCCACAATGCCGCTACACGAGCAAGAAGTTGACCCCGTCCCCTGTGTCAGGGGTGCTGGGCCATTATCACCGTCGTCGATGTATGTGGTTTACTTATTGTACTTATTGTACCATCCACAAACGTCGCCGGCGGTGGAAATGGCCCAGAACCCCTGTTTTGAAGGAGAACGCAATTACAAAGGGCGGAGAAATTCAGGGGCGGGGCCAACTTCTTACTCGAGTAGCGTCGTGTGGGTGGTTTTTGACGCTTTAAAATGTGTAGGCGTTGTGTTCTGCGCCATAACAATTTACTTCCGTAGTTAGCTCAATCACGTTTACGAGAGTGTATGCTGCCTTTAATTATGAAGTGATCTCTTAGTTAAAGTCAAACTTCTGGAGCACTCTGTGCCATAATTTCGTACAGCGTAGGACAAAATTTTTTTCAGCGTGGACACATTGTCATACAATGTGTAAATCAGTTTGAATAGGAATATCTGCTACTCCATTTCTGAGACTTCCATCAAGCTTTCTTCAACCCTTTTCTAATATTTCTGGCACGATTTTTGGCAGTAGATTGTTTAACCCATCATGTTATTCACCTTAGAGCACGCGATGCTATGATGCCTTTTGTATCATGTTCAAGATTTATAGCTGGGACAAGCGGTTACTGTCCCGCGGGACAACGAGTGGGACGCGAAACTTGTAAAAAATTAAAAATTTGAAAGGGGGGTACAGTTTACCGCAATGTTAAATTGACAAGGTGCGGTTGCGGTCACACACTCAGACTACGGTGGAAGACGCCAGATTTCATTATCGATCGACAGCACAGCTGATTTTCTTTCTGAGAAGTTACTGTTTTCGTTTTTTTTTTCTTGTTTGCTTCGGCATTATTTTCGTTTTTGACTATCATAGTTTTACGAATAGTGGTTTTTCTTAGTGTGCGAGAGGAATTAGCCGTTGTTTTCGATTTCAAAACAGAATTCTGAATAAAAGTCACTTCGGAGCCCGAACAAACGGCTAATTTTCCTCACGCACTATGAATAGCTCCCATTCGCAATATTTAAACAGTCTGAAACAAAAATAATGCCGAAACAAACATGAAAAAACAAACAAAACCGTAACTCACCTAGAAAATCAGCTGTGCTGTGGATCGATAATGAAATCTGGCGTCTTCCACCGTAGTTTTAATGTGTGACCGCAACCGCACATGTCCTTTTCATTTTAGCATTGCGGTAAACTGTAAAACTGTTGAGTCAAAAAATGAAAAAAAAAATCTACAGGGGGTGATAGAAGCTAAACGAACACTCCCTTATGCTTGTCAGTAGGGTAAGGTCTGTTGAGTAAATTACAGAAAGGATAAAAGTTCCCTTTTTTAAGAAAATTTGCAGCGTCTAAATTCCTTAAAAAAACCACACACAAAAGAACTTCCCGAAAAGTTTTGTCACCCAAAGATGGTGGGAACGTACGCACCTCCGACGTGGTACGATACCACGCTCTGCTTGACCCTAATTCAAAGGTAGATATAGAAGATGGTAGATGTACCAGGCCGTCCAATAATTCCTGTCCGAAGATTTTCAAAATTCTATAATTTTCCTTAGAAGTGTTATAGGCAAAAGTAAGAACCTTCTAGAAGGATCTCCAAAGTTCTACGCTAGGGGTATATAAGGCGCAGTCGCCGCGTCTAGCTACCAGTACAAGCTAAAATGGACCAAGGTCGAATTCGTACGTTCGTGTACTACTACGACTGGCTGCTGGAAAACGACATGGGCACCGCGGTCGCCAACATCTGCAGAGCGTGCAAGGAGGATGCAGTGCCCCAACGCACAATCAGCCGCTGGTTCAATCGTTTCGAGAGCGGCGACACGAGCCTCGAGTTCAGGGAGCACAGCGGGAGGCCTTCTACTGTGGATGATGACGAAGTCCGTCGCTGTATCAAGGAGAAGCCGGAAGCCACCACCCGTGAACTGGCGACGACGCTCGGCTGCAGCAAGTCCACCATCCACAATCGACTCAACTTACTCGGCTACCACAAAGTTCTGGCCCGTTGGATCCCCCACCATCTGACGGACGCCAACAAGCAGAGCCGCGTGGCCGTCTGCCAGTCCCTCCTCCTTCGTCCGCATCGCAAGGAGTTTCTCGAGGACCTGGTCACTGGGGATGAGAGCTGGGTCCTCTACGACAATGTCGCCCGCCGTGCCGTCTGGATCCCGCGCGGAGAAGAGCCGCCGACGACGCCGAAAGCCGACCTGCACCCGCTGAAGATCATGCTCTGCTGCTGGTGGGACACCAAGGGCATGCTGTACTTCGAGCCGCTCCCGCAAGGCAGGACGGTCACCGCCTCCATCTACACCGATCAGCTCGAAAAACTAGCCGCCGCCATCCGAGAAAAGCGTCCCCGACCGGTCTCGGTCCACCTGCTGCACGACAACGCGTTCCCCCACGTGACGAAGGGGACCCAGCAGAGAAGTTGGCGACGCTCGGCTGGGAGACGGTTGCCCATCCGCCGTATTCTTCGGACCTCGCCCCCTCCGACTACCACTTGTTCCGCCCGCTGAAGCACCATTTGGCCGGAAGAAAATTCACCAACTACGACAACCTCAAATCCGATATCGCGAACTTCTTCGAGTCGCAGCCCCCGGAGTTCTGAGCGAAGGGCATCGGCGACCTGCCCAATCGATGGGCCACTGTTGTGGATAACTGTGGTGATTATATTGTTGGTTAGACTTGTTTTTCAGTAAAGTTGAAAAAAATTAAAAATGGTGAAATTTTCGGACTAGAATTATTGGACAACCTGGTATTTAGAAGCGATTCAGATTCAGATTTCAAGCTCATACACAACCAGTAATACGCTGCCTAAAAAGGGGCTTCGGAGCATTGACCACCCGGCGTGCGGGGTGTTCGAGTCAGTATGATGAGCGCAGAGGACGAAAAGAAAGGCGCTGCCAGCCGGCCTGGCACTCTCTCTGCCGGCTAAAGTGCAAACCGGATATCTCTGCTTCTCCGCAGAGAGGGATCATTTACTTTGGCTGTACAGTACAGGGATGGAAGCAGGGATGAGCGGAACAAAAATATGAAATTTCGGAAATCGGTTTTCGGGTTTCGGAACTAAAATTTTTTTATCGGGTTTCGGAAATCGGGCGCGAAACGCCTGAAAATGCGCGGAAATGCGGGTTTCGGAACGCGAAACGCGGAAAAATTCAGAAATTATCTGATATTTTCTTCCTCCCAGATGACCCGATATTTTCGCATTCCGCAGCGTTTTTTGCGGTTTTCGGAATGCGGAACGCGGAATGCCAAAAATGCGCGAAACTGCGGGTTTCGGAACGCGAAACGCGGAACTCCGCTCATCCCTGGATGGAAGCAATCCTAGTTTGGGAGGGAGGGGGCACTCAGCATTCCAAACAGGAGTGAAAGATGCAGCTTCCAGAAGTCTAATGTTCAAAATAGAGTCTCTAGTAAAGCCATGTCTGATAACGCTATCAGTTATCTGATATTGAAAAAAAATAATTTTCGTGAATGAATTTGGAGCGCCCCCCCCCCTTAAAATGATTGGCTCTAAGGGATGAATCTCTGGAGTAATCGATTGTGAAATTGATCCGCTGAAAGGCGTTGTAGGCTGTGCTTTTTCCATGGGGTGGTACGGGAGAACCGGTTATCAAGTTGGTTACTTACTTATTACCAAATGGATCCAAAAGGCCGTAATATAACAGTCGTAGATGCGAACCGGACATTTTTCAAAAAAAAATTAGCTATGAAAATGGAGAAAACATTCTCAAAGTCACACTTCTAGCAAAATGGGTTTCGGTGCTCTTTCGGAATAGGCGACCCACTAAAGAATACTATGAAATAAACAATTGTTTGGGCTCGACCGACCGCTCGGTTGGTCAATTCAAACAGTTCAGTGTGTTTCAAAAAGACTAAATCATTCGACGGCTCTAGTGGGATGAACCGTTCACATGATATTTCTCTAGTGGGTCGTCTATTCCGGAAGAGCACCTGAGTTTCTCCGAGCAAAAGCAGTTTGACGGTGGTCGATACGCTCCAACAAAAAGGAACATCAGGAAAGTGGAGAGGGGAAGTCTACAGAGAATTACACATATGTTTCGAGGACGATTTCCGTGGATACAATTTTCAAGTCCCCGGAACGATCCATTGTGTTAGTCCACATGGAAAAGCCCTAGGCTTTTCGAAGAAGGGCTTTTACTTGGTTGAGAATCTTCATGCGTTAGTAATTGCTCTTGCTACTGCTTTTTCACTGGTTCACGTTTCTGAACAGCAAAATGAAACCGTTTGTGTGATTTTACTAACATCATGTCTTTTTTTCAATAGTAAGTATTGAGTGCACGTTTTTTAGGTACCAGAATAGAACCGAAGAAAGAGAAGTAATTTTTAAAACCACAAAGCTCTTCTATAAAGAATAACAAAACGGTCTAATTTTGCGAGTAAAAGTTTAAGCCACGGGAATCTGTTCTCGGGAAGTATTGATAGTTTTTTGTGGACTCATCCACTCGGCTTCCCTATCCCTCTTTATTTTTTGTTGGAACGTTTCTGTAACCTCCGGATCACATTTGCTTGGGGATCCCCTTTCTGATAGAGCTTACTTTGCTTTTTCTTTATCGCAAGTGTAATCAGCAGCGTTAGCAAAGAATTCAGTATTTTCGTTGGAGAAATCGCGCAGTGCTATAAAAAAGTGAGTGTTTGGTAGAACAGCGCCAGCATCCACAGACGAGGCGGTCGTGGCTGGCCCGAATATATTAGGTCTAGAAGTTAATTTCCGCGTTTTTGTTGTTATTGATATTTTGTAAAAAATAAAATTATTTTTATATAACGAATTTTATGTTATAATGCTCACTGTATTATCAGCTTTCTATTGATATATAACTTGCTTCACGTACCTTATAAAAAAGTATTATTTTAGTTTCAGAATATGTCAACTTTTGTGCCGGAAAAACGCCATTTGCGGGAAGCTCTCCTTTCCTTTTCATCTCAAGAAGAAAGCCACTGACGCGCACCAAATGCTTGCCCAAGCTTACGGGGATGCTGCTCCATCCATAAGAACCTGCCAAGAATGGTTTCAGCGTTTCAAATCGGGTGATTTTGACGTTAAGGACAAAGATCGACCAGGACAGCCAAAAAGTTCGAAGACGAAGAACTTCAGGCTTTGTTGGATCAAGATTCGGCTCAAACGCAAGAACAGCTCGCGGCATCTCTCGGCGTCACCCAAAAAGCAATTTCTATTCGATTGAAGGCAATGGGGAAGATTCAAAAGGAAGGAAAATGGATCCCCTATGAGCTCTCAGAACGCAACAAAGAGCAGAGAAAAACAACTTCACAAATCTTGTTGGACCGATTCCAAAGAAAGTCTTTTTTACACCGCATCATAACTGGCGATGAAAAGTGGGTGTACTACGACAATCCGGAAGCGAAGAAAATCGTGGGTTAGTCCTGGTGAAACAACAACTTCGACCGCAAAACCAAACATCCACGGGAAGAAGGTCTTACTGTGCATATGGTGGGATCAACGCGGTATACTGTACTATGAACTTCTTCAACCTGGCGAAACAGTTACTGCGAATCGCTATCAACATCAACTAGCGCAATTGCGGCATGAAATCGAAGCAAAGAGACCAGAATGGGCGAGTCGACACGAAAAAGCCATATTGCTTCATGATAACGCTCGACCTCATGTTGCTCGAACGGTAAAGGATACGCTAAAAGAGTTCAAATGGGAAGTCTTACCGCACCCGCCGTACTCTCCAGACATCGCCCCGTCGGATTATCACCTTTTCCGGTCAATGGCGCATGGTCTAGCGGAGCAGCGCTTTCAAGATCGTCAAGATGTCAAAAAATGGCTCGATGAATGGGTGGAGGCCAAACCAGAAAAATTTTATTATGATGGAATCCATAAGTTACCCAAACTCTGGGAAATGGTTGTTATTAATGACGGAAATTATTTTGAATAAAAATTTTGTTTAAGTATGTCCAGTTTTCAATAGTGTAAAAAGCGTAAAAAAACGCGGAAATTAACTTCTAGACCTAATACATCAAAACCCCAATCATCCCAGGGATGCCAGTCGATTGCACAGTAGTAGCGTCCTTTTCTTTGTGGCTCCGGCGCAAGAGGTGGGGTGGAGAGCGCAGCAAGCGCGAGGGAAGGTGGGCGCGGCATGCCTGGTTGTCAATGGTACCGCAACCGCCTAAAAAGACAAAGTTTTAATTTAATTTCTTCAGGCTATGTCAATAGAGTCGAGCGCTTATTATTCTGCAGGAGAATTTATGGAGTTGAAATTTAGGGCCAAAAATGAAGTATCTCTGTTGAAAAAAAAACGCATAAACTACAACATTTTTCTTTTTTTTTAATTTTCGGCTTCGAAGTTGTCGAAAAAGTATTCCATTTGTTAGAGAACGTGAAAATTCAAGAAATTCTCCGAAAATGTTTGACATTCACCAAGGGATGGGAACGTGTTGCTCCGTCGAAATCTGGTACAAGGGTTTGCTGAACCCTGTGTGCCAGATAAGTGCAGTATGAAAGGGGGCAACTTTACTGAAGGATTCAGCATTAGCTTTTGTGCATGAGAAAGAAGGAAGATGTACAGCAGATGTTCCTCCTGTTTGATCAACTCATTCATGAGTTGTGGTTGTATTTTCATGAACTCTAGGATACTCTCACTACGTGAAATGGGTGATATTATAAGTAGCTAGCACCTCCATCGACCTCATAAATCTGTTGCGTGCGTGTAGTAGTAAACTATCAAGTCATGCGCTTGTCATACGCCTCGCTTGCCTGTCCATTGTCCAACGGGTTTATCCTTCGGAGAGGATTAGCACATGCGTTTCACTGGATACGGATCAGTTCGAGTTCGGGTTCAATCTGCCAGTTCATCCTCATCAAGCAGGTGGAGCAAATTTCGCTTTTCGTTCTGCAACGACTCGTCTAATAGGTTTTCGAGTGTCAATTATATCTCTATATATCTGGCCTTGGCTTCAGATTCCCTTTTTATTATGTTAAGAACATCCATTATTAGCTTATTTATTTTGCTTCAAAGTTAGAAGCTCCTCTTTCTCGCAACCGAACTCGAATTACTCGATCTAACGGTAGGAAAAGAAGAAATAAGTGGGACAACATATGGTTTACGTTTTCGATTTAGTCTGACGCATGGACCAGGCGGCTGGCCGTGCGGGGTTGGCGGCCTCATTGGAGAATGGGGTTTCGATTTGTTCGGGGTGATCTGCCCTCGCAGCCCCTTCCATTCATCACACTGAAATTATTGCGCGAACTCTATGTACACTCTGTTTTATTCCAAGTGAACTCATGTTTTCGATTATCACAGCGCGGAGCGGTGGTTTTTTCGGTGGAACCTCCTTATCACTAATTATTATACATTGGATCCGACTCACTCATTTTCGGATATCCATCCGAATGAACCGAAATTTTCATAATTCAAAATCCGATTCACCGAGAAAACGTCAAAATCCGAGTTATCCATAATCCGAATCACCGAAAAAGCATCAAAATCCGATTCACCGAAATAACGTCAAAATCAGAGTGATCCAAAATCCGATTCACCGAAAAAACGTCAAATCCGATCGATTCAAAATCTGAATCACCGAAATGTGCCATGAGTCGGATAATGATTCGGATTCCGAATATCCGGAATATGTCATTATTCGGATCGGATGATGAGTCGGATACAAGTAGATTCGGCATATCCTGTTACTCAAAAAAGCGTATTTGATGTCACATTTCATTCTACTGTAGTCATGCAGAAGCGTAATTACACTGCAAACATTTGATTGGCGCGCATTACGAACTTTGCGCATTTAGATTTCGCACAATATTGGCATTGATCCTCTTCGTTTGATTTGTCTGTGCGAGTATTGGGCCTGTCAGAGTGGCATTGCAGCGAAATTCGCGGCGTCGTTCCCCAGAGTGAGAGAAAGTGAGCATGACCACGACTTGTCGCCAAATCGTATTTCTGTCCCTGTGTTTCTTACCTCTTCGCCGCTGTTAGTTCGATTGACAAAAATAGTCAAAATAAGCGTTTCTATGGAGGATTGATGGGCATACAGTAACAAGGGGACACCAACAAATACGACGAAATTACGGTGGTACGGCAGCGACAGCGACAAAAATGGTCGTAACCATTAGGTTGGGATCATACTTACCGCGACCAGCGACAGCGACAGTGCACATCATGCATATCGAGTTTCGATCGACATGGATGGTAAACATTGCGTCGCGTCGCTCGTCGCTGGGAGTATGATGCCTGCCTTACCATCGCATGACGTTGCTGCCGTCGCTGCCAGCTCGCGGCGAGGCTTACTCAGCTCGCGCACTCTGAATACGCGGCGGGCGCCCCCATGGCGCGGCACAGTTTGTGCCGCGTAGCACCCCCTATAACTCACGCCGTCTCCGCGACAGCGAGTTTCTCTGCAATGCCACTTTAAAAGACCATTAGGAAAATGGTATACCGTTGCGGCAAGCGGTCGAGGCGCTCTGCACAGCGACACCGACAGTGAGAACGACAGTGGGAACGACAAGCATCGGCACATTTGCAGTATGTCAGCCCTCCGCGACACGTCGCTGCGACGGACACAGTACGATTGGCTCCTAAACCATGTGTATTGATTGAACGGGCAATCCTATTCGAAGAGGATTAGACAGGAACTCACGGGTATTCAGGAATTCGGCGCTACCGCAGCGGGGGGGGGCAATATGGCGTGATGCATTTGGCCACGCCTATTTTACTATGCCGCACTGAATTTGAGCACCTACCCGGGGTTTGAGTCCTCTGCCAAAAACAGGAGAGTCGTTGCGGCACGAAAAAAACGGCGTAGCCAATTGCGGTACCACCCTGTCCCCCCCCCACTGCGATAGCACTTACGAATTCAATGTGGAGAAATGACACTCAACATGCTGATTTATACTAATGCTTTAACATTACATTCACTTTAAACATATTGTAAAGAATGAATTTTGAAAAATTGGTTTGCAAATACTTCGAGATAATGATGATTATGAATGAATTGTTTTATCATGGTACAGTAGAGAGACGTTTTTTTCTTGAATATTTTCCCCGAGCTATCGATTTTCGATAGACTTTTTGCATTTTACCTACGTCTATCCGACCGGATGTCCGACTCGGATATTCGGATTCCGACTCACCGAAAAAAAAACGTCAAAATCCGAGTGATCCAAATTCCGAATCACCGAAAAAAAGGTAATTTTCGGATTGATCCGAAATCCGACTATCCGTTTAGCCTCCCAATCCGAATGACTCGAATTATCCTATGTTGCTATTTTGAATCTATCCGTTTGAGTCGGATATCCACGACCTTTGATTTTTGAGTTATCCGGTGATAATCGAAATCGACAGGTCACTAGGGATGCACCAGAGCTTACATTTACTGCCCTTTTTCTCCCTATACTGCTCAATGGAACTCCGCTGCGGAACCCAGTTTTTGACGATTACCATCAACGTCACATAATAATAATTGAGAGTGTTAACACTTAAGAGACCGCCTGCTCCACGGCGAATTTCCACAGCCGACCGGTGCGCTCCACGGCTAATCATTTCCGTGGGTGACATGTGATTACGGGGCACTTACCACCCGGCCGAGCGGCGGCTGCTGCGAAACGGTATCGAGCGCGGCTGGCACCCTCGTCGTCTCGTGTCTCTTCGCAGACAGAGTGGAAGGCTGCCAGCTGCGGGCGACGGCGGCTCTATTTCGTCATACCGTACAGGGGGAGGCTCTCACGATAGGTGGAATTGTAAAGTGATCAAGTGACACGTGATGAGTTATGGAGGGATTTAGAAGGGAAACACATATTAGAAGGGAATCACAAAACGGATAGTAAATAAAGCAGTAAGTATAAAGAAGAACTTCAAACTTTAACGCTCTTTGTTGTTTTTGAATTTCATCGTAGTCAATGTCTTGTTTTCTCTACTTGGTTGTGAGAAAAATGTTTTGTCGCGATAAACAGAGGAAACAGAAAAAGCTTTATTGGGAAAAAGAAGAATCATTTCTCAAAAAAAGCTGTTCAAGATACAGGTCCCCCAAGTACAGTAACTATTAAAACCCTCCGAAAAGATATTCCTCTTCTCACCACTAGTTTTTTGTTCCAACAAAATACTGGCTTTTAATTGAGATCCGTGGTAGCAATCGTGCGATACCAATTTTGTAACAAAATTGTTGAGCATTTGAAAATCTCACTTTATCCGGGATTGTCCGAGGTGAAATTGGAGAAATTATTTCAGATTTCCTATCAAACTTCAACTGGTTCAAAAAAAAAATGCTCTTCTGCCATGGTTATCCAGAAACTATGGTTTAAAAATGCTTTTCCTTAATTGAAATCCGGCGGTTTAAGGTACGGTTTCGAGGATACTGCCGGAAGGCTTGTACCGTGGCCATCTACAGAGGAGGCCGATAGCCACCTAGCTATTTTCCTCCCATTAAAACAGAAGATTAAGGCATCCAGTTGTGTGCTTTTTATTCTACAAAATAGTTATTCGGGTCAGGAATGCAGTTTTTCAAAATTCCATCGTTGCACTGCAAATTAAGTAAGCATTGCCGTTCAATTTCCTTCTCTAACGGGGAACAAAACCGCACAAGAAGTTGATTTGTACTTATCATAATGCTATTTACGGAAATTATGGGACAAGACGGGATGTTGAAGGTAATAGTATAACAAACAGAATGCCTCTACTTTGAAAAATGCTTGGAAACCACAAAGATAATAATAATTTGAAGAGGAAAGACGTCTATCCGTCACAATGCTAAAATGTGCATTCGAAAATATTTTCAAACCATCTCGAAAAGCTTTGTTAAAAAACTGCATCACCAGCAATCTTTGACAAGCTTAAGCAAATTTAATAAGCTCATTTTTATTGAACATGCACAAAGAATAGTGGACAGTATTAACTTCGACAATTGAATTAAGATACGAACCTAATGAACATTTGAGTTCAATAAAACTTCCATGACACCTTGCCATTCACTTCATTTCTCTTCAACATGACTTCTCTTCAACTTTTGTTTGCTTTGCTTTTTGTTTTCCTTGTCACTTCCTCTTTCTTCCTTTTCTCTTGTCATCGTTCTTTCTTGAATTACGCATCTTCTTCAACTTCTACTTCTTCTAGTTTCACTATTCTCGTCTTCTCTTGTCCTCCTTCCTCTTAATCTTATTTCATTCTCATCTTTTTCTTCGTTCCCTCCTTTTTTCCTTTATATTTACCCCATCGTTGCTTCACTCATCTCTCAATCCTCTTTTTTGCTCCTTCTCTCTTTCCTACACATCTTTTATCCACTTGTTTTCCTTCAATCTCTTCATCTCCTTCTCTTTTTTTTCTCCCCTTTTTCTAGTCCTCTACGTCGTTCTCCTTATTGCTGCTCTTCTTTCTCTACTACTTCTTCTTTTTGTAATCCTGTTTCATCGTCTTGTTTTTCTGTTGTTCTTATCCTTCCTGATTCTCCCTTTCTTCTTTCCTTTAGCCTGTTACTCCTATCCTTTTTTTCTTGTTTTTTTCTCTATAACTTGGTCATTTCGCATATGTAGGTGACAATATAAAGGACAGATTTTTTAGTTTCATGATGCAGATATAATATACTGTCATTCTCGGACCCAACTTCCGGTCCGCGACTGAGGACCGGAATTTGCGCCACACGACGCGTGATAATCATGCTGGGAGAAAAGGTGAATAGTGTCGGGACCAAGTGGTCCCAGCACGATCATCATTCTGTTGTGTAATGGAACAGACGTTGTCCGCAAAAAGCGGACCGGAATTTGGCTCCGAGATCGACTGTAACGTCCAGAGTCAACAACGGAGGAATGAAGGGAAAAATGAAAAAGTTGTAGGAAAAGTCGAAAAAACCAAAAGAGAACATTTGAGACGGAAAATCAGAGAGAGAGAGAGAGGCAAAAGGATCAGACATGATGCAGAAGTTGAACGCAAAAAGAAGCATTAGAGAAAGAATAAGAGTATGAAAAAGAGGAAAAACGAAAAATTGAAAAGAAAAAAACGAAGGAAGCAAAAAAACAGGTGAAAACAAAGAAAAAAGTGATGGAAGAAAACAATATGGAGAGAAGATGTAAAAGAAGAGGAAGACAGAAGGAAAAGATTTTGATGTAGCAGAGCAGAAAGAGAAAAGAAAGAAGATGAAAGTGGAGAGAAAAGAACACTAGGAATGAATGATGGAAGGAAGGAAGGAAGGAAGGAAGGAAGGAAGGAAGGAAGGAAGGAAGGAAGGAAGGAAGGAAGGAAGGAAGGAAGGAAGGAAGGAAGG
This sequence comes from Aplectana chamaeleonis, assembly GCA_029168955.1. Taxonomy (NCBI): domain Eukaryota; kingdom Metazoa; phylum Nematoda; class Chromadorea; order Rhabditida; family Cosmocercidae; genus Aplectana; species Aplectana chamaeleonis. Next base: position 1,334,226 of record JAPDOI010000095.1, read on the forward strand.
AAGGAAGGAAGGAAGGAAGGAAGGAAGGAAGGAAGGAAGGAAGGAAGGAGCGAAGAGAGAGAAAGAAAGAAAGAAAGAAAGAAAGAAAGAAAGAAAGAAAGAAAGAAAGAAAGAAAGAAAGAAAGAAAGAAAGAAAGAAAAGAAAGAAAGAAAGAAAAGAAAGAAAGAAAGAAAGAAAAGAAAGAATCATAGAAAGAACGAAAGAAAGGAAGATTGATAGAAAGAAAGAAAGAATAATAGCAAGACCGAAAGAAAGAAGAATGATAGAAAGAAAGAATGAATGATAGAAAGTAAGTAAGTAAGAGAGAGAGGAAGGTTAGAAGAAAGAAAAAAAAAAAAGAAAGGAAGAAGAAGAGAAAGAATAATAAGAAGAAATTGATTACAGGAAAAAAGGAAAAACAAGAAATCAAAGGACGCAGAATGCTGTATAAGATTTAAGGGCAAGAAGAGGATTTAAGTAGACAGTTACGTGTCGTGAAACTTTGGTTGAACTCGAATGTTTTTCGTGTTCTTATCTTGTGTCAATCCAGTGAAGAACGCGATCACCATTTACTGTTTACTGGTTTGTATTTACACCTAAATACTAGACTTTTTTATTTTGACCCAACTTTTTGTCGTAACACCGTCATCAATTTCTTCAATCACTTCTCCTTCATCTTTCCTTTTCTCTTCCTTCTTTTCTCTATATTTTCCCTTGGCTTTTTTGTTCTTTTTCATTTTCTTCACCATCTTTTCCACTACTTCTTCTTTTCTTCAACCTATTCATATTTTCCTTCTTTTCCTTTCTGATTTGGTTTGTTGAGTTTGTTGTTCTCCATATTCATCTTTTTCGCTTTTTCTTCTCTTCCTTGAACTTTCTTCTTCATCCTCTTCTTCTTCTCTTTCCTGCTCGTTCTTTTTCTTTTTGTTCCCATTATTTTTATTTTATTTTCCCTTTTCTTGATTTTCTCTTTAATTATATATTTCATTAAATAAATAAGCATAAAAACTGTATATTCAAAGATGATTCAAACAATTAAATCTCTTACTATGTATCTTTCAGTAAAGAGCCACAGAGTTGCCAGTTGTTTGAGATAATAGACAAACATTTCGTATCTAATATTATATAATTTTAACTATAAACCTGAGTACTAATTTACATACAATCGGAGTGCCTAATTTTCTACTGCGGAGGCCTAGCTTCCACTAACGATATAAGTTTTAGGTTCATGGAATGAATGAGTGCTCAAATAAAATATGGTCACCTTACTCAATCAAAACGACCGTATCACTGATTAAATGAATGAATCAAGTCGAATATTTTAATCTTCGAGTTACGAAAAAAGAAGAATTTTTTCACAAGTCATACCATAAGTAGAGAACTTATCTAAAATACTTGCCAGGAAACACGGTAAACTCGTAACTAGCAAAGAGTACCACGAGCATCCCTTGGGATCAAAACTACGAACTTGGAACTGGAACTTTTGCAGTTTTATTTTCGCTCTCTTGCAATAACAAATGGTGTTCAAAACGCGACACCCTTTTGCAGAACTTTGTGGAGCTCAGCCTCAAAATTGTTCGAGATTTTTGTTGAGAGAAATGATGTGAGTTGCCGGTCACTACGTTGACCAATCGATGAGAGCAACTGATGTCAGTCTCAACTGAGTCGAGCTGTTCATCTTGCCAGCGCCGCGGATCGTCCTGCAGGCGCCGCGGATCGTCCTGCAGGCGCCGCGGATCGTCCTGACAGCCGCCGTGGACCGTCCTGAGAGCCGCCGCGGACAGTCCTTTTGAATATGGTTATCCAGCCCACCCCAACCGACTCATTGGCCGTGGGACAGATTTTGGCATTGGAGTACGCTTTTCGCGCTAGCATTCCATACTCCTCAGAAAGCCTCAATATCACAATATTGCAGGATTTCTCCATCGTAGGAGCTAATTTCAAGAGTAGAACAGCTCGACTAACATGCATAACTGGTTTCGATAGTTTAGCTGTACAACTGTGACATGTATCGCTGAAGTATTGTGGAAATATTATATTTTATTGCAATCTTTTAGACATCGGTGATGCATGATTATGATTATGAACAAATGTTTAATTTATGATCATGAGCTTTAAATTCTCGAAATCGGGAGCTCATATTTTATGACTCTTAAGCAACAACTTTGTAATATTAGTTTAGACTGAAGACCTGTAACACATAGTTATTGCACAATCAGTTGTTTGTGTTACCATGGGCATGCATTGCAATATGCCATGAACTGAACAAGTCTACGAATGCACATCGAAACCAGTTCTACATGTAAATTGAGCTGTTCTACCTCTGAAAATAAGTCGTACGGTAGAGCAACCCTGCGAAATTGTGATACTGATGCTTTCTGAGGAGATAAGAAAGCTAGCGCGAAGAGCTTGCAACAATGCCGAAATCTGTCTAACGGCCAATGAGTCGATTGGGGGTGGGCGAACTGACTGTTTCCATCTAATTGGGAGTGGTGCTCTACTAGAATATCCCACTCGATGGAAACAGAGTTCATGTACTGTGCTTCTCTGCGTCACATTCCACTCCTCTGCGTCAAATTCCCCTCCGCAATTGCGTATTGAGACGCTTCGCGGCCGCACGCGCTCGAGCCGGACGAGATTCCGGCGCCGTAGCCGATAAGCTGATTGTAGGTGCTTTTTTCATTTTCTTCAATTTTCTTGGCTTCTGTGACCAAACCCGTCCTTCTGTGTTTCTTCATATATTAAAGTATTATATCTACATGCACACCAATTGTATCCTTCCAGATGGCTCCGCAACAACTTCTAGGGGAGAAAAAATTCACGGTGGTAGGTAATTTTTCATTTTCACGTTTATTTTTGTAATTCTCTCTTTTTCTTTTCCTTCCTTACATTCCAGTGATTTATATGATTGTTTAGTTTTCTAGGGTAGATCTGGTTTCATGCCGAAATCGATCAAAGTCGGTATCAAACCGGAACTATTCTTGAAAAAACATGAGAAATTACCAAACCACACAATCATGAAAATTATTTGAATGAGAAAAAAAAACAAAATCAGAAGAGAATCTCAAAAATGAACGAGAATAAGAAAATTTACTTACCATCGTGAATTTTTTCTGCCCTAGAAGTTGTTGCGATGGCATCTAGAAAGAATAATTAGCGTGCATGTAGATATAACGGTTTGAAGAAGTTACAAATACGATAAATTCGAAGTCAGCGGCTGGAAAATTGTCTAAGACTGCGGGGAATGAGGTGGTGGAGTCGTTCAATCCAAAAACAACTCAAAAATATGTGTGGCTGCTTTTCATCGATCAGTATTGAGATGGTGGATTGGCGGTGCGCCCCGGAGCCACTCCCTCGAGAACAAACAGCGCCGCGGATCGGCCGTTTGACCGTCCCACTATCAATCGTGCCGCGGATCAGCCGCCAAGCGCCGCGGACCGTCCGGAAAGCTCATCTGCCGCCGCGGACGAGCCGTGAGTTTGTCTGAGAAGTGACCGAAGACGGTGACATGTGTGTGGACACTCGGTCCGCTGGGAACCGTTTCGATTGGAGCAGGCCATCTTAGACGGTACACATCCATTGTTTCTTTTTCACTCCACCCTCGGGTACCATGGGAGAAAGGCCATGATGGAGCCACTATCATTCACTTACTTACGGACGTGGTGAGTGTCAAATTGGGAAGTTATTTAAACTTTACACGCGCAAGGTGCTTTGAAACACGACTTCTCGCAAATTTTCGGCCGTGTTAGCCACGAATTCAACGTTTTTTCTTGACTTCTGCAATTTTCTGTAGGTGACAGCAGATGGTTAGGGCTATACCGTGCGAAACCAACCTAAAATATTAGAATTTTGAGAAATGGATGGACTTCGGATACATGATGTTCTAATGAACCTCATAGCGAATTTTCGACGGACTCAGAGACTTTCACCTTTGAAGTTGTCTGTTGTAACCGACGGAAATTCCATGAGAATTTTGGAAATGGGAGCCAGATTTGGGATCAATACCCCAGCCCCACCTAAATGACCACCTGGGCGAAGTCGCAACAAAACCTGAGACGTTTACCAACACATAACAAATGCAAACGATAGCGATTTCAATGAAAACTGTAGGATTAACACCATTCATTGTTTAGCATCTCCAAATGTACCCCGTCGCGAAGGTTCAGCAAATTCTGGAGCACTGAGCCAACGGCAGGCTTTCAGCCCCATTCCGCCATGTTACCCTCCACACGGAAATCTGAAATAATGTTGATCATTTGCTAGATTACCGCGGTAATTTCATTGAAATTCGAAAAATAAACAACAGATTGTCGCGCAGAAAATTGGATAACCCTCGGGTTCAAGGCAGCAAAATTTTAAACATTGACCTACTACAGTTATCTCGATTAGTTGGAGCTCTGCTTCTCGAAAACCATTTAGACGACACTAGCTTTGTGATTATCATCAATCATACCCCTCTCACCAAAGTTTGGGAGAATTTCTTTTCGAACAAAGAAGCTCGAAAATTTGAAAAATGTCATTCCCGAAGATGCTGGTAAAATAACTAGGAAACTTCAAAATGCTCGATCACTGTGAATATAAATAGGTTACATTATAAAGAACCTAATGATGTTCAATAGGGACCCCATCTCCCGAAACTTTAAAAAATATTGAATGGTGTATGCCGTGGGTGCGCAGTGTGGACACGCGGTTCGAGGGACAAAACAGCCGTGGGTGCGCAGTGTGGACACGCGGTCCGAGGGACAAAACAGCCGTGGGTGCGCAGTGTGGACACGCGGTCCGAGGGACAAAACAGCCGTGGGTGCGCAGTGTGGACACGCGGTCCGAGGGACAAAACAGCCGTGGGTGCGCAGTGTGGACACGCGGTCCTTTAAGTGTTAAAGGCATTTGTAAGGTGTTTCCCCAATTACACTTTTACCAATCTGCCGGCTTTTCTGATATTTTCTGTGAATTTCCGTTTATCGATTCCCTGGCTTTTTTCGAACGTGTTGAAAATTTTTTCGAAAGTAGTCTCAATCAATGGTTTCCAACATAGTTCTTACTATCCACATTGTATCAACGATCACCAAAGATGTCATCGCGAGAGTTTACCAGCTCCATATAGTTGTATCTGATTCGCACAAGACTCGCGAAAAATTGACACGCGGTCAGGCAGGGTTGATACTCGCTCGGCGGAACGGGGGTCTTAAAAATTCTGGAAATTTTTTTGAAGAAAAAATGGAAATTGGGGGGAGGCTCGTAAATTTTTTGGAGGAAAAGGAATTCACTAGAAATCACTTGGTGAGCAAAAATGATTTTTGCAATCGTCGCCCTCTGGTAAAATGATTGCAGCGCGAGAGCGGCTGTGTCTGCAGAGGCCGTCATGAATTTCTACGTTACGGTGGGTATACGGTAATTTGGGCAAAGTATCATATTTCAGTCAAATCTTCTAATCAGGGGTTATTGACCTGAATGCAATTTTGATATCTATTTGTCGAGGGGCAATCGTGAAAAAATTCCGAAATTTTTCCAAAAGCTCAACCCTGCATTTACATTTTTTTTTCGATTATTCTACTTTTTGAATAATTCGGAATTCTGAACTTTTCGGATATTCGACTTTTCAAATAAATAGTCCCCTTTTTTAGCCGAATGAATATTCGAGTCATTCGAATTGTTTTATTCGGTCAAAGTATTCGAGATAGTATGATGAATTCATCCACCGACGTTCAGGCCAACTCGCCTTCTTCCTAGTAGAATTGTAAAATTAAGTTTTGAAATTATACGATAAGACGCCGTAGCGGGAAAGTCTCCTCAGTCTGCAGTTATCTGAAAGAAAAGTAGGCTAGATAAGCATTGTCTGATGGGGTATAACTACTTACATAGTTTTTTTTGCGAAGCCTTGAACAAGCTTATAACACGGCTCAGAGGGATTCTCTGCAAAATCCGATCTCAGATCCGGAAAGTGCGTGCTGAAATTGGGCAAAAACATAAATCGTCTCTGGAAATTTTATCGCGAGGTGCGAGGTCCCCTATTTAGTTCCTTACCATAATCCTTTTGAGGCTGTTAGAATGTGTAGCGGCACCAAAGTGACGGAGCGTTCGCCTCAAATCAGAAGGAATGCACAGATTGGACTTTTCGCCTTATACCGTTGGCCCTGATTCTTCTGGTTCACCTTAGGATTTCTCCCATTGATCCAGAATACCTCAAGCGGGTTCCGGGCGCTTGTGAAGGTCTCTCAGCGCAAAATCTTCCCGATCCTGCTTGGCCTCAGAGCAGCTGAAATCGTGACCTTTATTTCCAATCTAGGTGCCCTTTCAACGTATATGTTGAGGACGACCTGTTTCTCCGATACATGTATTCCTCAAAACAGCTTTACATGCGATAAGGAAGGTAACGGCGTCGCGGATTCTTTCGAAAATGACTTGAAGAACATAGTCCGTTGAGCAGCGTTGCAGTTTGTCACGTATTCTTTCTCAAAGAGCGAAAGTTTTCTCTAACACTGACTACAAAAATGTCTATTGACTGGTACTGAATGTCGTCCAGATGTTTCTTGGAATTGAATGTCACGCAGACATATACCGACAATGATGGATGGAGTTAGCGCTTTACACAGTTTTCCAAAACCAGACGCCTTTCATCAGCCGATGAACGCAAAGACTGCTCTGAATTCGGAAAGCAAAGCAAAATTGTCCACAGAGGTCCTCTAGGCTGGGATTAATGAACCGCAAACCATGGACTACAGTTGGGTAACCTGGGAAAATTACACGCAGCCTTCGGGAGCGAACCCAACTGTAGCCCATTGTTTGCATTCATCAACTTTAGCCCTGCATAGCTCTCTCATATTCGCAATCGGTAAAAATGTCGCTAATTATATTTATCGTCATTTCCTAAGTGATTTCTACTTTACCTTTCAAGGGCATTTTCACCATCCGATCTCTTCTTCGAAGTTTTCACACCAGTATTTCCAGTGTGGGAATATCCGTGGATTTGCAGAAGATTAAGTGCTCGTAGAAAGAGTATTTCTGCTCTTGGATTCTGCTACGGCCGCCGAAGAATGCCATCTGTAAACCATTTTCCTTTCACGATCTCATTACGACCGTCCGCCTCGTCTTTTCTGCCCCCACTTTTTTCTCCGTTCCGCTGCCTTCCTCTCCAAGAAATTCAGCCACCTTTGATCAAATGAAACAGATGTTGTCTGCACTTTAACTTGACGGAATCTCTGTCTTCCGGGCAAGGCTTCTTCATCTTTTTTTTTTCGAGTATCTACTCAATCCATTTGGATTTTCCGTTTTTTCTTGTGATTTTCTGTTTTTTTGTAGAGAAGTTGTATTAGTACGACTTCACGACGAAAAACTGTGCGAAAATCAATCAGCTTTACTTTTTTCGTTTTTTTTTCATTGTTTGGGCTAGTGAAGATTAATGGATTCGGATGTTTCCTCCCCAGTGAATTTCTCTCGCTGCTCACTGATTTAATGAACACATAATTCCGAACCTGCACACTGCCACAAGACTGGAAAACAGCAAATGTCTTTCCTCTACCTAAGCCCGGTAAATCGCTGTCATCAGCGAAAGGATACAGGCCAATAAGCCTTTTGTCACCTCTAGCCAAGGTTGCTGAAAAGCTTGTCGTCAATGATTTGGCTCAGCATAATGAGAAACAACATCACCAGCACGGCTTCAGGAAGCTACATTCCACCACGACGGCGCTTTTGGAAATCGTTGGCTATGCCATCGACGGCTTCAACAAGAGTAAGCCCCTCAGGACCGTTGCTGTAGCCCTGGACTTGACAAAGGCATTCGACAGTGTTAACCTGGGTAATCTATCGGATAAGATACTGAAGTCCTCTATTCCACCGTGGCAGAAGCGTTGGATAACAGCATTCGTCAAGGGCCGTCGAGCAAAAGTTATGTTTCAAAATCATGTCTCTAAAAGTATCCCCATAGCTGCCGGTGTTCCGCAAGGCGGAGTCTTATCGCCCGCTCTGTTTAATCTGTACTCAAAGGACATTCCGGCACCTCCCCAGGACATTAAAGTTGTCGCCTACGCTGATGATATGACTATCATGTGCCAAAACCGCGACATACAAGTGGCCGCGAGCAAGATTAACGAGTACCTGATTGATTTGAAAAGCTATTTCGATAACAAGATGCTCATTGTCTCAGCTGCCAAGTCTTCAGTATCAGTTTTCACAACGGACCCCAAAGAGCACAGCGCCCATCCCGATGTCAGCTGGGGTGGAGATCGCCTGCCTGCTGCTCGCTTCGTCAAACTACTCGGCCTTATACTCGATCCGTCGCTGAAGTTTCACGAGAACACCGAGCAAAAGCAAGCAATCGTAAGAGCTAAACTCAATGTGCTAAGCGCACTGGGAGGTACATCATGGGGCAGCAGTAAGGAAACTATTCTGACCACGTATAAGGCTTTACTGCAGCCCGCCCTAGAGTATGCGGCACCGGTTTGGCAGCACTTAGTGTCGGACTCATCCTGGACTAAGGTGCAGCGTGTACAAAACGCTGCTCTTCGGATCGCCACCGGATGTGCTAGGAGTTCGCCAATCGAGCATTTACACGCCGAGACACGGGTGCTACCAGTAAAGGAGCACTGTCAGCTCCAGGCCCAGCAGCTGTACATTAACATCGTCAAGCATCCCAACCACCCATCTTGTAGAGTACTTGTGTCTGTAAGAGAGAGAGGCATCAGAAAACCTTTTGCCGATGCTCCAGATAAAGTCGATCTGCGAAGATGGCACGATTCATATCAAGAACGCCTCCGTCTGTTGCGCAAGGAGCACACCCATTTCGTCAGAGGGTATCTGGAAAGAGCGGCTGTTAATCCTATTCTGGGTACTGTGCCGTCTCGAGTTTCTGAGTCTGAGTCTCAGCTTAATAGACGTGCCAGATGCACTCCAGCCTCGTTACGCTGTGGGCACTCAACGTTCCTGAAGTCCTACGTGAACAGGATCGACAATAGCACTCCCGACGTTTGCCCAGACTGTGGTAGTCCTGGCCACAATACCCTACACTTATTCAACTGTCCAAAAAACCCTACAACATTGACTACAATAGACCTTTGGACGAATCCAACGCTGGTCGCCCAGTTTCTGAACCTATAGCAATTACTCTCTTCGCGGCTGCAAAGAAGAAGAAGAAGGATGTTTCCTGTCGTATCAGAGGTTCTATTGCGCATATCGTTGCACTCTTAAAGATTTATATACGAGGACGACTGGGGTGATGAGAACGGTGACCTTTGAAACATCGTTCACGGAAAAAATTTCTTCAATTTTCCATTGGAGACCTATTTCCTTAACCCTATACTGGACTGCAACTCAGCTTACGTCATTGTTGATAAATATGCGGTCAATGTAAATATTGCGTGTTCCGTCCACTCCATTAGCGTTCACTCACGCTCACTAAACTATTGATGTTTTTTCGGCACAAATGTCAAAGGGAATTACCTGAAAATTTTGCGTTATGCCTAGAAAGAAAATGTCTGTGATTTTTCGCTGTGTTTCAGATATTTCATTATTTTTAAGTTGTCAGTGACTTGAGGAAAATTAGTAATTGCAATAGTGAAATAAATTGCAGGAGTGCAGGGAGATCTGTCAGATGGTTTTGGAACTTGGGTAGGCCTTCCGCCTAGGTTCATCAACGCATCCATGCCACTTGGGGTTGAATGATTACCACGGCTGAGCTTGACCTCTTCCAAGTCACCCCTGCTATTTAATTTCCCAGTACGAACACAACAACTATTGACTGTGCAGACACCGTAAGCTATACTCGTTATGACAAGAAGTTACAACAAACACAAGATAACAACTATGGAAGCACGCCCAGTGCTACTTCTGACTAATCTGCTAGCCCTATGACTAGGTGCGTGACTTTCCGTCCTTGTCGACGGAACCCGTCTGCTAGGTGTGTGCGTGGACCTTCCGTCTCTCACGACGGAAACCGTTTGCTTGGTGTGTATGCGGACTTTCCGTCTCTCACGACGGAACACGTCTGCCAACTCCTTCCCGAACCTGGGGAGTTTAACCCTTACACTGGCGTAAATAGTAATATGGAATCGCGGGTGGATCCTCAGTTCTTCTGCATCACTGCCACTATCGACGCATCAGACCAGCGATCGACCAGACACCAGAATTCCATACACCAGCCACGAGACACCAGACACCGAACCGCCAGCCACCAAACCGAAAGACACCAGACCGCTAGACGCCAGACACCGGCCACCAGACACCAGACCGCTAGACACCAGTTCGCCAGACACCAGCCACCAGACCGTCAGACATCAGAGCCGCCAACCATCAGATCAACCAGACATCAGCACAAGCTGCCGGCACACGCCAGAAGACCAATTCGCTCCGAAATGGCGCCTTATGTACGCTGTGGCAGGGTCTCGCGGGGCCTGCCCCGCCCACTGGCGCGTGAGGGCTTCCCCGCCCACTAGCCAGCGGGGGCAGCCCCGCCTCCTCATTGAATCGCCTCTGGTCGGTGACTTTTCCGACACTTCGGCGAAGGACAACAGCAAACAAGCCAAAAGCAGCAATACAGGGTAAGTAACAATACTTTACACAGTAATACAATTACTACTAATCTAGAAACAACACAATTACAACAATGGAGCTCTACAGATCACTGACAGATCCTTTTTTTCATTTTTCCATATTAAGACCGCCGTAGAGGTCCAATAAGAAATGAGGAGTCGTCAGGTCAAGTGTGTGTGTGCATATACGCTCCAAACACTTCTTTGCGCCTCAGATACTCGAGGGGGGCGAGCCCCACTTCCACCAGGACGCCAGCCTTCCTTCCTTGACAAGGCTGGCGTGCCAGTGGAACGAGGCTGGCGCCCCCATCATCTCTTCGCGGCGGGACCGTCCTATCGCGGTTCTCTCCCGCGGTGGTTACGCGGGTCAGCCCAAAGCCAATATTTAGGCACCCTAGGATTTGCTTCGTTCTCATCGCTTCCTCGCCGTTCAGGACGATTTCCACCCTAATTAGACTAGCAAAAGCACTTGAGAACTACTAATATTTATTACAATTATCGGAATACTCTTCACTTTAATGGTAGTTTACACAAATATTCACAGTCGTACAAAGTGAGGCGGCTTCCACAATCTTCTAAGTTTCCATTTCACTGAAAAGTAACCTTTAATAACACACATTGAGTCTTTGTTTATAAAAATCTTCAAATCCGATGAATCAATAATCTGTGGAAACCAGCTGAAGTGAAAAAAAAACTAAAATAGCAACTTCCACGGTTCAGATGTCAACACAAAAGAATAATAGGAATGTAGCAGATCTACGAAAAAGGAAAAACAACATGTAGAGCATAACGATGCGAGTGTATGCCAAAGTTACGCGGGTTCAACACTGCCTTCCCATTCCAGTAGTTCCTCGTGTCGTCCCGAAGTTACCTCCGTAGTCCTGCAATGACTATCTTTATCAGAAAGACTACAACAAACCTCACTGCAAAGGAAACTACCTTCTGAGCTGTCTAATCACATCCACTATTAACGACGGCGCACTTGTAATCGCGCACATCCTTGCTGAAAATCAATGTTCAAAGTGGTGGTTAAGTGCTGTGAAGGAACGGTACAAAAATACCCATTGATGAGCTGATGGCTCCTCGAATCCGTCTTCCACGTAGTTACGTCGGATCGTTTTTGGAGGAGTGGCCTTCTTTCATCTCGGCAAGACGACGGAGATCCCACAAACAAATACATATCGGAAAGTGGAATAGTGCTCTGAAGACAATGTAAATGAATGGTTAACCAAACCTACTGAAAGGAAAAAATGGAATTTTGATCCGGAGTTGTGAAAGCAGAAGAAGGATAATGAAGTGGTGAAACAAATGACGAAAACGATGGTTGAGATTGTGTGCTCCACCGTTGAAAACCTGCTCGAATCCCAACGGTCGCGTCGCGGTGCAGAGGGCTGGCTCAACGGTGGTCTGAGCGCCGTCCCTCTCAAGTCTCCGCCCACAATTACGGCTCAAGGCTGGCCCCCTTGCGCGAAAATGAACGAGGCTTGCCCCCCTCGAGTGCCTGAGGCGGTGCCTTTTTTGAAAAGCTTTTTTCTCCAAAGATTCGGAGGCAAACTCAAATCCAAAAGTCTAGTTGCTTGTTTAAAGTATTTTTCAACATGTGCGCTCCTATACTGTTCTTGATAAAGCACATAGTGTTGCAGCTCAGAGCCGATTTACTTATAGGCGTGAGCTTTGCTGTGTGCTGTGCAGTTGCGCAACAATAGACGCACATTTTATCCGACGGCTAAAATTTCTTTTATTTTGCTCACCGTTTTCATGGTGACTAGCATATTTAATTTTTTGCTTATTATTTATTATATGTAAGGATTATTTTACTGTTTCGTTCGCCAAATCATGGATTTCTTTAACGGACTGTAATTTTTACCATTATCACTTATGTCTTGGTTTTAAAATACTTTCCTATCACTGAGATATCCAACTCCGAGATGCGTTATGAATTCCGAACCGAGCGAAAGCAAGTGGATTGTGGTCACCGAATAATATTGCTGCGTATCGTCGTTCTCATATGCGCACTATAGTTTTTGCGACTTTGTGCGTGGTTGCGTAAATTCGTAAAAGATGAACGGATCCATTTAAAAGTCGTACTTTAACCCTTTGGCAGGTGTAGTAGCTCTGACTTTCTTTGTACTTTTAACTGATAATGTACCGTACAGATTTACTCTTCTATTTTCCAATCATGTCTTACTAAAACATAGGGTGTCTCGTCTCGACCGGTTCTGTTCACTGTCTCCCTTCATCTTATCATATTCCATTTCAGAGACTTTTTCTGTGGCCTTGTCTCTACTAAAACTGTGGCAAACTGGTTACTTCTAACCCTTATTTTACTGTCGTCCGACTCTGTGGAGGCGTTGCACCTTCTCAGTACGTTTCCCATTTTTTTACATGGATTCCTTTCCTTCACACTTGAATTGAAGTGGACTCCAACTAGAATGAAGTCGAAGTGAGCGCAGTTTTTCTCTTCCTTGCGCTCTCACACGGATGTTTTGTTTTGAGCCGTTACGAACCCATTAGTTTGATCGTGTCAAAAGTTTTATTGAAAACTGCAATGTAAATGTTACCATAATTCTTTCGGTCCAACTGCCTGCGTACATCATACACTCTTAGAAAATTCGGTGGATCCTCTCGTCTGTGATTCTGAAACGAAGGGGTTTTCATAGTTTTTTGGAGACAAAATAATCGTGTGTTGCACGCTATTGTCAGGCGTGTACCATAATACACCCATCTTTATCATGTTGAAGGTATATTTCGCTTTTCAGACGTTTCGCTATAATGCCGAGTTTATACTTCACGCGACAGCACATACCAAGCATATCGATTTTCGATCAATATGCATAGTAAATATTGCATCGCCGGTCGCGGGAGCTATTATCTCGGCCTAATATTTAGTGAGAGGGAGGCTTAGGTGCACCATCGTGAAGCATTAAGCCCCGTTTTGATTGCAGCTAATCGTTGCGGCCATGCGAGGGACAACTGCTCCTATTTCTTCGCTCGTGATTGAAAAGCGCCCCAGATGCGATCGCTTCGTGGCAGACGTCCTTCATCGCTGGGCCGCCGGTGCAAAATCCTATGTTGTGCTGCGTCCTTGCTGGAGAAGCGATTATCAAGGGTTATTGATACTCGCTCCGTCGCGTCTAAAATGGCAGCAATGGCGCGATTGCCAGCAAATGACATCTTTCTTCCTGGGAACATTTATTCATTTCTTTGACGAGATTCACGTGTGCAAGTCTGAAAATGCTATTGATGGGGTTTGTCCACTGAGTTTCACCGATTGACTTGCTCCGATTATCCATGAGGCGGTGAACGAAATCGCTGTCGCTGCGAGATCACTGCAGCAGCGGGTGCAAAATCGCTGCGATTGAGAACAGCATTCCATCAAAATCGTGGCTTCAGACGGCGTCCATAGCCAACGGCACGAGAGACGACCGTCGCTTAAGTAAGCGCGATCAAAATCATAGTCCTACCTCAGAATCGTTTTCTAGTTCTCGAGTTCGTCTTGGAAAGAATATCGCGCTGATCTCAGTGCAGCCTCCTTCTTCTGCAGCCTCAAAGTGGTTTTTGTCATAGGTTGAGGAACTGGGCGGCCTTCACAGGATTCGTCCAAAAGTCCATTGTGGCTAAGGAGGTAGGCCTCTTCGGGCACATGAACAAGTGCGCCGTGCCGTGTCCGGGAGCACCACAGTCCGGGCATGCGTCTGGTCGGCTGCTGTCGATCTTGTTGACGTAAGACATGAGCAGCCTCCTTAATCGCTGAAAGCTTATTCCGAACGGAGTTATGGACCCTCGAAGAATTACGTGGAAAAGTTGTCTCGGGCTTGTTTTTTTATCTATTCACAGGGGCGGCGGCCATATGGTACGCCGCGCGCGGCGGGGAGCATGCGTTGCGTGTCGCGTCACGGCGTACCGCCATGAACAGCGGTATAGAGCCTCGGGGAACCGATCAGCTCCGAACGTTAAAACATGCCTGTCGAAGTGACAAAACATGTTTACCTGTAATTACCTGTCTGAACACTTTCAATCGATACGTATGATTTGCTTAGGAGCAGAGCGGTTCCCCGAAGCTCCATACTCGCATTCGTACCACCACACGTTGGTTGGGTCATTTCCCTTTAACGAGATGTTTGAAAACTCGCCTATCACTCATATGAGAAAATCAGTGCAATAAGTTAACAGAAATAAGGTTCTGAGAAGCCAAAATCTATCGGTAACTTAAGAGTTACTGCTTTTGCCACCCGGTTTCTGTAAATATGGTAAGTTCTAATGGATATCACTGAGAATTCTATATTTCTGGGTTACATACAATAAGATGAGATGTCCTAGCATCCAAAGACGGTTCCTAAACTGGAATGCACTCACTTTCTTTGTATTTACTCCACGGTACAACGATAAATCGCCGATGATATACCGCAACGGAACACGCGTCGCGTGTCCTTGCCGCGCGCGGCGTACCATCTTTCCCGCACCCCATTCACAGCCATCGCTCTGTAGCAGATCCTAATGTAAAGCTAGATCGATAGCATAATTTGATTGAAATCTGTTGCGCGTCTCCGCCATATTAAGACCGAAAAGATGGAAGCGGGCGGAGTGAATGGCTGCGTTTTTAGGGGAGGAGAGTGTATTCTCTAAATTTTCTCGCTTATATGAGCGAGTTGCTATTCCGCGCTCGACAGGGTTGCTATACACCTCGACCGGACTCAAATATCGAAAACTGCTTCTGAGGCTGGACTGTGCGTTTAACACTTAAGAGACCGCCTGCTCCACGGCGAATTTCCACAGCGGACCGGTGCGCTCCACGGCTAATCGTTTCCGTGGGTGCGCAGTGTGGACACGCGGTCCGCTGGGAACCATTTTGATCGGAGCAGGCTTTCTTACTTAGACAACCGGTATTCCGTTTCTACCCCGCCTGAGAGTATGTCGCTCCACAGAGATTTGGAGTGAGGCCATGGTGAAGCAATGATCCACCGCTCTTTCGCGGACCTGCTTTTTCATTTTGGAAGTTATTCCAGCTTTACATGCACAAGGCTGGTAACGAAGTAAGCGTTTGTTTGTCGACTTTTGGAATTTTCTTCAGGTTACAGCTAATGGTTAGGATTGAGCCGTGCTAGGCCGACCCGGAGTATTGGAAATTTGAAAAATGAACAAACTTCTCCTTTGTGATGCCCTAATAAACCTCATGTAGAACTTTCGGCGGACTCAAATACTTTGATCTACCAAGTTGTCTGATGCGACCGACAGAAACTTCATCAGAAATCTCAAAATGGGAATCAGATTCATGATCAGCACCCCCTCCTCCCCAATGTCCACGTGAGCGAAGTCGCACCAAAACGTGAAGCGTTTACAAAGGGATGACGAACGACAGACGCCAGCGAAGCTTTAGAAAACTGTGAAATATACACCACTTCATTGTTCAGCGCCTCCAAACATACCCCGTAGTTTAATTTCAGTAAAATTTTAAGCACTGAACTATTTCTAGGTTTTCACCCCTTTCCCCCCAAGTTACCCTCCACTCGAAATTTAGCGAAAATTTGAACAAAGTTGATCGATGGCTAATATACCGCAGTCGAAGGAAATTTCATTGGAAATTGAAAATTAAAAACCAGAACCTTGTGCAGCAACTCGAATAACCCTCGAGGTCAATGCAGCAAAATTTTGAACGATGAACTACCACAGTTATCTCAAATAGGTGGCACTACTATTTCGACAATCAACTGTAGAACATCAGTTCCGTGATGAGGATCATTGATACCTTTTCTTAGCCAAGTTTGGAACGATTTATTTGCAGCCAAAGAAGCTCGAAAAATCGAAAAGTGCCATTACCGGAGATGCTTGTAAAATTACTAGGAACACTGAAAATGCTTGACCACTGTGAGTGTAAATAGGCTACATCATACGGAACCTATCCGTAATTAAGAAAGACTCCACGCCAGCGAAATATAAAAAATATTAAAAGTTTTATGGCGTGGGTGCGCAGTGTGGACACGCGGTCCGAGGGGCAAAACAGCCGTGTGCGCAGTGTGGACACGCGGTCTCTTAAGTGTTAAAGACGGTATATTGCAGTTGGTTGGTGCTGGACTGTTCTGGGCGAGTGTTGTTTTTAGAAAATGTTCGTGACGCAATCCAATTATTGTTTTTCGCTTTTTAAGGTTCTTTGTCACCCAAGACTACGTGATGAATTGGTCTCCGCCCCGGCTTGGTGTGCCTACATGGTACAGAAAATTGAACCATGAATTGAAAAAAAAAGTTCGATTTGGTGGAAACACTGTGTTCGGGTGATACAACCAAGCGAATTTCAATACAAAATCTTTCTCAGAAGAGTTCAACATGAAAGATAAGGCCAGTGGTATACTTTCGCGACACTCAGCCGCGTCGCTCTGCACAACGACAGCGACAGTGGCAACGACAGGCATCTGTACACTTGCAGTATGCCACCCCTCCGCGACACGTCGCTGCGACGGACACGCGATAACCGTTCCTAAGGCCTATGGTATACTTTGTCGCTGTAATGAGCGACAAGCGTGCAATCTAACATAAATCGTGGCGGGACCCACATCGGAGCAACGGCAACGGTCGCCGTAGGAACAGATGTCGCGTGTGGGTCGCAGCGACGTGTCGCGGAGGGCTGACATACTGCAACTGTGCCATAGCCTGTCGCTACCACTGTCGCTGTCGCTGTGCAGAGCGACGCGATCGTGCGTCGCAAAAGTATACCATACCCCTAAGACGGCCATTGCCATTGCTCCGATGCTGGTCCCGCCACGATTTGTGCTAAATGTCACTGTCGCTCATGACAGTGACAAAGTATACCATTGAAATAAACCTGAAACTTGTTTTGGGATCGTACCCAGCATTTTACAATGTAAGTAAAATCCTATTTATTGCTGAGATTGGCGTGAGTGAAAGACTAGGTACGAGGGCCTCTTCTTCGGCAACCTTCGTACATATGAATATACTTCTGAAATTAAGATTATTTTTGAAGCTCTGAATTTGCAATTAAAATAGACAGTAGGTTGACGAGACAAAAATTTTGATGCTTCCTTTGACACACTGATCATATCTGATGTGAATTTCTGATGGAGGCTTCAGTGTATAGTTGTACACGAACGAAATTTTCGAAAAAATTTCGAAAGATTTTTCGAATATTTTTTCGTTCGTTCGAAAATTCGTCGAACGAATTTTTTTTTCAAGTTTCGTTCGTTCGAAATTTTGTGGAACGAATATTTTTTTTCAAATTTCGTTCGTTCGAAAATTCGTCGAACGAAGTTTTTCCAATTTTCGTTCGTTCGAAATCAGATTTTTCGAAATCCGTTCGTTAGAAATTCTTTCGAACAATTTTTTTTTCATTTGTTCGAAAATATTCCGAACGAAATTTTTTCCAATTTTTGTTCGTTCGAAATCAAAGTTTTCGATTTTCGTTTGTTCGAAATTTTTTCGAACGAATTTTTTCATTTTTCGTTCGCTCGAAAATTTTTCGAACGATTTTTTTTCATTTTTCGTTCGCTCGAAAATTTTTCGAACGATTTTTTTTTCATTTTTCGTTCGTTCGAATTTTTTTTCCAATTAAAATTTTTCAGTTTTCGTTCGTTCGACTTTTTTTTCGAAATTGTACAACTATACTTTAGTGTTTCAATTCAAGAGTTCGGCGCCGTGGACGCTTTATGTCATCCCGTCGTGGTCGTTGATGATGCTATCTGTCGTCCTTTGCAAGGCTATTTGTCGCTGTACGATCCATGCGAAACTCCTGTTCTGCTGACTTCTTCATGAATCATTCACCACCGATCTATTTCTCTCTCTGTCTCCAAACGATTCGCGCTGCTTATCGATTAGAATCTAAATCGAATAAGCTACCGGCTTAGTTCGGTTATGTAGTGACTGCTAATCAGGGTTGGGCTGGCGGTTGCACCAACTTTCGACGGAGCTACAATCCCCCTCTGTTGACCAAAATTTGGGAAAAGTTCCTACGATCCCCTCGATAAATAGACATCAAATTTGTATTCAGCACACCGAATAACACCATTCGGACTGAAGTCTGATGCTTGGCCAAACCACCTTAGACACACCGTAATCCATTGCAAGATGACAAAAATGGATAAACGGATCTCAAATTAGTGTATTACTAGCAGAGGACGGCTACTACTACCCAGTTTCAGCTTATAAGCTATAAGATATATCTAGTGGTTAGAAAAGCTATAAGATATATCTAGTGGTTAGAAAAAAAAACTCCCTTTCTTCTCTAATAATTTTACCAACCCTCCTCAAACTGTTCAGTTTTTTCAAGAAAAAAATCCAATATTTTACGACTCCGTTGCTCCGAGTCGCAATCCTGCTCAACCCTGTTGCTATTCATTTCGTGTGTGTTCTTACCCATGTGAATTTCAGAAATTCAATCTTCTTGGACTTAGGTTTTCGCGGGAACGTGAGTTTTGGGCCCTTTAAAAAAAGTAGTGCAGGAAGCCTGAAATAGAAATGTCGTTCATTCAAAGGAATAGTCTTGATGTACTGAGAACGCTTTTTTCTCCTAGCTTGCGAAGAAGAGCGTTGAAAACTTTTTTTCTCAAAATTTTCTGGTAGAAGAAACATAAGAGAAAAAGAAATCACTTACATAAGGAGTTTGAACCGTAAAACTATCTTCGGTTTTTCGATTTCTGTCGCATTAATTTCACAAAGCAGGCGCAGAAGGCGATGATAGAGCGCTCAGGGATTTATAAAAGATTTCCTGAAAACAGGAATAAGTAGGACCTTTTTGACAATATCTTCTTCTTCGTGGAATTGTCTACTCAAAAACGCTGAAAAATTATACGATTTTTATCGTCAACATTCCTTCAATGTGAAGAGACCTCAACGCTCCAGATATACAACTTCAGCATTTGGCACAGGATGTAGTACAGGGCTGTGCGGAAATCCTTTTCAAGATTTCCGTAAACGGAAAAATTTGTCAAAAAACGCCGGAAACGGAAATCCGGAAACGGAAGAGAGCGAAAGTTTTTGAGTTGTCTCATTCTCATGTTCCGTCGCTGCTCAATGCTTGAAGCTCTCGTTCAGTAACCAATTATTTCAATCCATAAATTAACAATTATTTAAAATAAATTCACCACCAGGCATTCCACGATTTCGTTTTCTCGCTCCTGAAAAATCCAAAAAGGCGACGCCAAAAATTACTGAATATATGTAGCCGCGCTCAGTGTATAGCCTGTCCCTTCAGAAAGTAGTCCAAGCGGTATCAGGCCCAGGTGAGCGCGGGGGCCGGCGTTGCGTCTGATAAGTAGTCAATTTTCCAATCCACAGCGACAACTTTTTTTAGTTTTTCTTTTGAACTTTAATCGACAATTGGAGTGAATACCAAACGATTGTTTTCTTAATAAAAGAAAGCTCTTCGGCAAGATTAAAGAAAATTTTCGCGATATACCTCGAACGCGCTACGCCTCTACCCGTGGCCATCTCCATTTGTCTCCGCCAGGACTTCTTTCCGGAAGAAAGGCTGTGCGTGCAAAAAATGCGTGTTGTAGCAGTACACAAACAAAGGAGTGACTTTCAGCGAAAAAGCTCAGAAAATTATTAATTCTCAGAGAAAAAATTGTTTTAAAAAGATTCTTAAAAGGTGTTCAGAATCCTGCCATGTCCACATAGTTTCATCACTCCATGGGATCGCAATTTAAGGACCCCAAACTTCGTGAATGATCTCAGCCAGGCGCAGATATTCGATTGAACACATGAGGTCGATTGTGATGTCCAGCGCCTAATAATGCCTTCAAACACCGTAGCCTAGACACTACCATAAATTGTGTGGCACTATTTTATCCCGTTTTCAGGCCCAAAAACCCGGATGCGAAAGCGGAACGGAACAGCTTAAAAAGCACCGGAAATACGGGAACGGAATAGTCACGCACAGCCCTGGTGTAGTAGGTCAAGGGGCGTCGATGGCATAAAGAATCAGTTCTGTTTTCAAGCTTTGTAAAATAGTGCGTACAGGGTTCAACCAGCTTATCAGCAATATCTTCAGGGGACTGGGAACAATAAATAGTGGGGTCTTGGAGAGAGGAGAGCGAGAGCGTAGAATCCATTGGTGAGCTTCATTTTTGAATAAGCGGTCCTATGGCTCACCCATATTCGTGGAAATCTTTTCAAGAATTTTCAATAAAATGCTTTTAGAGGCAGGGCTGCGACTCGTCGCAACGGGGGGGGTCGCAAATTTTTAGGAAATTTTTCAAAAAAAAAATGAAGATTGTGGGGGGTCGTAAAATTTTTTGAAGAAAATTTGAAGGTTGAATGAGGTGATCCCCTGGCCAGGTGTAGGGAAATTCCCTTTGGGCTCTCTCACTTTAAGTTTCTGGTTAGTAAGCATCTGGGGGCAGCTTAATTGTTTATCAAATCTCATTTCATTTCATTGCTTTGCGTTTGATTGGATGTATTATCGTGTTAAATTGTTTAAATTGTTTTTTTTTGTCGTAGCAATAGCAAAATTGGCTTACCTAGCCACAAATTGGAAATTTTCTTCCAAAATTATCGCTCAAAAAAGTTGAAGCAATCTTTCATCTCGACAGGGTGATCGTAAGTTTTTTTTTCCAAGATTTCGGTCAGCGGGGGGGGGTTTGGAGCTCCGTGCCTGAAGGCTTGGCTGGTGCTTGCCATTTTTGGAACAGATTTTTAAACTCTTTGCACAGTGTTCAAGCCATTGTTTGTTTCCATGTATTCCTTGTGCTGAGCGTTGCTCTTTTAGCTTGATTTATCTGACGAGTGTCTTCATTTCGCTACATATATGAATTATATATATATATATATATATATATATATATATATATATATATATATATATATATATATATATATATATATATATATATATATATATATATATATATATATATATATTTCTATATATATATATATTTATATATATATTTATATATATGTATACAAGTCTGTTGGTACCTGCTCGTTGGTGCCCCTGCTTCTACTGAACTCAGCAGACGTTTGAGTGTACACAGGGAACGTTCGAGCGATATAGCGTGCACAACTATATCGCGAAAGTATCCCGCACATTGCATAAAGGTGTCGCCGTCCGGCACACTAAGGCCTCTGGTCCATAACACCTTAGGATCCGTACCTAGGGAGTCATGGAGTCTTTGGCCACAAGCCACAATTTCGCCACCCTGAACTGTCGATCGCTGTCGAGTGATATCCAAAAACTGCGCTATCCAGACTTCTGAGCTATTTCCATGCACCGTTTGCTGCTTTGCAGGAAACCCGCCTCAAGGATAGACCCGTCATCAGCGTCGGAGAGTACACCATCTACTGCGGCAACGCTGACGATAGGAGAGTGGGAGGCTGTGCAATAGCTGTAAGGAAGGATTTCAATGGTATGGTCAAGGAGTTCGGCTCAACGTCGTGTCGGAATGCATTCGTACGACTGCGGGATCACAGAGGATTCAATCTGTGGATAGTGAGTGCTCATGCGCCCACTGAAACCGCCGAAGACAATTCGAAGGATGCGTTTTATGAGGAACTCAATACGTTGCTGGCCAGGATACCTTGTCAACATGCTGTTGTCGTGGGGATTGACGCAAATGCGAAGATGGGACTTGATCAGGAATCCGAAGTACTCGGTAAATGGTTCTACCCAGTGGAGCAAACATCGGACAATGGCTACCGCCTTGTCGACTTTTGTGAACGCAGTGGTCTGATTATTGCATCGACATTCAAGAGGAATCATCGCCGCCATCAGCTTACGTGGCAGGGACCAACCCGGCTATCTCCAGAAGAGCAGCGGAAGCGGAAGATGACAACTTTGAAACTACAGCTTGACTATGTCCTGACGAGGAATATTCCAGTATCGGACATTCGAAGATCTAGAGCTGTGTGGGATGTCGCATTCGATTCGGATCACCGTCCTGTTCTGTTGAACTTCACTGCGAGGACTCATAAGAGGAAGCGAGGGCTCAGCCTCTCAGAGGATTGACATGACAAGTCTCAGAGATGAAGAGTGCAGAAGGAATTTCCGACAACGCGTTTCTATTCACATCGGAGTACGGACTAAGAAGAAACTTTGCGACGCGGATTCTTTTGTCAAATGCATCCAGGACGCTTCGAAAGAGACACTCCCGGTTGTACAGCCTAAGAAGAAGTTCGCCTACGTCTCAGAAGAAACAACATCTACCTACAACAGAGTATGTGCTCTCCGAACTGCAGGAAACTTCGTGGAGGAGAAGCGTCTGAGGAGGAAGTTGCGTCGGCAGCTTCAAAGTGACCGCGAACGAGAGTGGACGTGTAGAGCTAAGGAGTTCGAGAAGGCTTGGGAGGAGAAGAATCCGAGGAAAGCCTACACGTTGCTGCGACAGTATAGCGGCAAGATGAAGAGATGTTCTCCTGTCTTGAACACTACCAATGGAGTTGCAGTTGGTGATGCGACGCTGCCAATATGGAAGGATTACTTCAGTTCACTACTGAATCGTCCAGCGCCATCAGTACCTGAGCTCCCGCATGTTCAGAGAGCACATTACGATGTCAGTGAGGAACCGCCGACTGAGTCTGAAGTTTTGGATTGTGTCCGGAAAATGAAGAATGGAAAGGCAGGTGGAGATGACAACATCACTGCTGAAATGCTGAAAGCTCTTCCTCCGTCTGGGATTCGTGAAATGACCAACACCATCCGTGCCATATGGATGAGCGAAAGGATACCCGATTCGTGGAGACATGCGATCATCGTACCTCTTCACCAGAAGCTATCCGTCACGGATCCTAAGAACTACAGAGGAATCTCTCTACTTCGTGTCATGTACAAGGTTTTAGAACGTATCATTCTCGAGCGACTTATCAAACATCGTGAAGGAACGACCAGAGATGAGCAAGCCGGTTTTCGACCTGGAAGATCGACCATCGACCAAGTGTTCGTCGTGAGAAGAGTAATTGAATCGTGGCAGCGGTTTTCGAAGCCATTACAGCTTGCTTTTTTGGACTTTGAAGCCGCGTTCGACTCTCCTCATCGTGATCGATTGCTCAATGCTCTGCGAGCAGATGGAGTCCCGGAAAAGTATGTTCGGTTAATCGAGGACATGAACAAAGGAACAACAGCAGCAGTTCGTACACCTGTCGGATTTACGTCAGCTTTCGAGGTGAAAACAGGAGTAAGGCAAGGAGCCGTTGCAGGACCTTTTCTTTTCAACTTCGCCGTTGATGACATCATGCGTAGAGTTGCAGAACAGTTTCCTGCGGATGTGATCCTAACACCATCAGGACGCTCCCTTGTCGACCTGGAGTACGCCGACGACATTGTGTTATTCGCTGAAAACAACGCAAAACTGCAAAGGATTGTGAACCTCGTTTCGAAGTATGCCGCAGCCTATGGACTTCGTCTTCGTCCCGACAAATGCAAGCAGATGTGGGTCTCTCAGAGGCCTTCAACTGGAGTTTGTGTGGACGGACAACGTATCGAACTGGTGGACGATTTCTGTTATTTGGGCTGTTTGCTGAAGAATGATGGTAGTTATGCAGCGGATATTCGACAACGATGTGCGAAAGCTACGTCTGCATTCAATTCTCTAACCAAGTGTTTGTGGTCTACCACCATCGCGAAGGAAGTCAAGTTGCGCGTCTACCTATCCGCTATTCGCCCTATCATGATGTACGGATCGGAGACGTGGGCAGCACCGAAAACGCAGATGGAAAGGTTGGATTGCACGGAGAGGAAGCTTTTTAGGCGTTTGCTTGGATATTTCTGGCCGCGTGTATGCCATAACGAAGACCTTTACAAGGAAATCGACGCAGTACATCAACGCTTGACACGAGGGAGGTGCCAGCATCTCCTAACGCCATCTCAAGCAGCAATGGAAAGTCGACTTCGACTGCTCGGGCATATACTAAGAAGAACGCCGGATCGTCTCGTACAACACGCTTTAAAAATGCTTCCAAATCCTGTCTGGAAACGGCCACCTGGGCGTAGGCGAAAGTTCTGGACGGATGTGGTTAAAGAGGATTTAAAGTCACTCGGCATCGAAAGACAGTTCAGGCGCGATGTTTCGTTTCGCAGGAAATGGAATAGTGACAGCTGGATGGAATGTGTTCAAATTGTGGCTGAAGACCGTGAAAAATGGACACGGCTGACTACTAGGACGGCACACCTCGGTGAAGATGCGGAATGACCGCGTCAGGCGAAAGCCAACCGATTAAGTCAAAGTGTATATATATATATATATATATATATATATATATATATAAATATATATATATATATATATATATATATATATATATATATATATATATATATATATATATTTATTTATTTATTTATTTATTACACAAGTTTACACTCATGTGAAAGAAAAAAAGAAAGAAAAATGAGACAAAAAAACGAATTAGTCAAAGATGTAAACATTGTAACCAACTGGAACGAACAATAGTCAAAAGAGAAGAGCAGGATTTCGAGTAATCCAAGCGCTACGGAGGGATACTCGGCTGCCCCCCAGGAGCCAGTTTTACTCGTACCAAGTTTTTGAAGGCACCAAATTCGACAGGAATATTATCATTTCTACTGAGATCCTCGAATAATGGAATAACCCTATTCGTGAAAAAGCAGCGTCGACATTCAAGGTTAGACACGGTGCGATGGAATTTTATCGGCCCTCCCCGAGTGACAGAGTCTCTCGTTCTTACGAAATCCCCAGGCCTTAGACCAAAGTTAACGTTGAAAAGAATTTGATGGAAGAGAAATAGGTCATTTTTCTCCCTTCTGAGAATCAGAGGCTCGAGACTAAAGAGTTCGTTTCTGTCAGCAGCGGAAGGCATTTGCCCATAGATAAAGCCATACTGTCTGATCAGAACTCTTCTAGTAAATTTGTTCTGTATCTTTTCCAATCTGTTTATATTCTTGAGTTTGGCGGGGTTGAGAACCGGGGTACCGTACTCGAGTAGAGGCCTTACATACGTGGTATAAGCATTGATAAGCACAGATGGATTGCAAGTTGACAAACCTCTAAAAATATTATTCATAGCAAAAGTTGCTTTCTTCGCGATAGATTCACAGTGCTTATCAAAACTCAGACTTGTAGTAATAATGAACCCTAGATCAGTTATTTCATCAACTTCCTGGATCTGACAACCATCGACAATATATTTACTGTTAGCATTGCTATGACCCAAGTGGAGAACCTTCGTCTTTTCCTTTGCCAATGGGAGATTCCAATCACGAGACCAATTACTAACAATGTCAATAGACTGCTGCAGTAAGATACAATTCTCTGGTTGGGAGACGTCCAGGTAGATCTTGATATCGTCCGCAAATGCACTGAAACCGGTGCCCCAGGAACCGATAAGGCCGGCGATTGCGTGAGTGTATATGTTGAAAAGGATTGGAGACAATACCCCCCCCCCTTGGGGCACACCGCTCAGGACTGGTCTTGGAATCGACCGAGAAGAGTCTATACAGACCGAGAACGTCCTATCAGTTAGGAATGAACGTATCCATGTAACTATTCGAGGATGAATCCCAACCATCAAAAGTTTTTGCAACAACTTGTCATGGGAACCTTATCAAAAGCTTTGGCAAAATCAACATAGATAACATTTACACTCTTTCCATCGTCAAGAAGAGCTGACCATTTATTAGGCGCTTCAATAGATGACGTCACAGTAGATTTACCTTTCTGGAAACCATGCTGGAAGGGAGAGATAACCTGATTTGATTCCAAATGAGTTACGAATCGGTTTTTGAGAATTTTTCGAACAGCCGTGAGAAGATAGATGTTATACTGATTGGCCTGAAATTAGCAGGGTCAGTGAAAGGGGTTTTTTGGAATAGGGGTAACAAACGATTGCCTCCATTTGAGAGGGACCTCTCCAGACATAAAGCTCAGATTGAAAATGTACTCCAAAGGACCTGCAATATCAAGAACGACCTGTTTGATGAAGCTAAGTGGTATGGCGTCGGGAGTCACAGAATTGGATGAAGGCCAGGCTAGAAGTTCCTTGATAATCTCGTCCTTGTGAAACCAACAGGAACCGGCCATAACGGCGAAACAATTGGAGATAGGTCGAGTATCCACCGGAGATGAGTCAGAAAACGACTCTTGAAAAATGTCCGCCAACAACTCAGCTCTATTCCCAGCATTCCTCACCAATGTGCCACTAGGGCTTTTAAGGACCCCAACACCTGGTTTTTCTCGGAGTTTAGAGTTGATGAATCTAAAGAAGGAATGTTTATCATTTGACTCGACAGCTTTCTTCTCAATATGGTTATTATACTTCTTCAATTTCCGAGTAAAACGTTCACTGATACTTTTGAACCGCTCGCAGACGTCAGCACAGTCGTGAATTTTAGCCAAACGCCAAGCTTCAGATCTCAACCGCTCAAGGGCGGATAAGTGCGTTGGAAGCTTCAGTTTACCACGGCAGGAAGGTTCAAGAGGAACGAAAGTATCAATGCAGTGATGGATAATAGAAAGGAAAAGCTCGTACTTTTCATCCGCATTAGGAACAGTGCTCAGGGAACCAAACCAGTCAACATTTAGTAGATGGTTGCGAATAGCATCAATATTTGCTTTGCTGAAATTCCTTCTATACACCACGGGAGCATCCCGCCTTGGAAGATTTAATGCAAAATGAACGGTAGAGTGGTCACTGGAGCCCAACGGTGGAGATATGCTTAGAGAATTTACCATACAATTATCATTACACAAAACTAGGTCAAAGAACATGACCACCACGGGTCGACGCCTGACATATTGCTCAAGGCTATGACTCGAGCACACAGTTAAAAAGCTTCTCGAGATGGAACTCACATTGGCAAACTCAGATGGTTCATTCCAATTGACATCCGGGAGGTTAAAATCGCCTGTGATGATTGAAGGCCAGCTAAAAGAAATAAGGTCGCCGATGGTATTATACAGTTGCTCAGACTAGTTCGAAGTACAAGATGGTGTCCTGTACACAACTACAAAACGTATAGGTTTTAAATTAATTTCCAAGTCAGTGCAAAGGATTTCATAAGCATCAGGGACGGACTCCTGAAAGACAAGAACTGGACAAAAGAGCTTTCTAGCCATGAAAAGAACTCCCCCACCTTTTTTGCGAAGACGGTCAGACCTCAAAACCTCGTAATGCGAGCACCAGTCACCCAGTAGTGAGACCGACTCGACCCCACCGCATAACCATGTTTCAGTTAGAGAGATAATATCCGTGTCGAACTTTTGGAGCACGAATTTCACCGCATCTACGTTTTTGACCAAAAAACGAATATTGGTGACGATACATGTAGAAGGCACGAGTTTATCCGGGGATGGTTCAGCAGTTTCCCGAGCTCGTAACGGCTGGGTCACCTAGGGACAGAATAGAGGGGGTAGCCACCGGGTCACTCGTTGACAAGATGGAAGAGAAAGGGCCGCGGGCGCCGACATTGCGGCGTTCCGCCTTACGCTTTTCCAATTCCTCTTTCGTCAGCGAGTGCCTAATGTACAACCCTTTAGTGTGAAACGACTTTAACCAATGAGCTCTATTACATACAAGGTTCGCATGGTGAGTGGTTGGCAATACAATCTTAACCAAACGGGGACGACCACCTAGCCTGCCCATGCGATACACAGAAACGGGGCTGCATTCAACATCGAGGTGATTTAGTAAGTAATTATTATATATATAGTATATAGTATTATTATAGTAATTATTATAATATCTCTTTGCAGTTTTACAACTGCTTTAATTGATTCTTCATTAACAGGTTTATTTCGTGTACGCAACCGTTTCAAGGTTTCTTTGCTGTTTTAATTAGTGTTGAACTGCTTATTTATTTATATTCATAGCCTCGACATGAATTTACCATATTCAGACCTTCAGGTTCAGAGAGACTGCATGTGTTCATTTTTCATAGAATAGTCATAGTACTCTTGTTCTCTGAGAAATCGTTCTCTTCTCTGGCTTTTTCCCCATCATTGCCCTCGCATCTGTATAAAATTTAGGTGTTTTTTTAGTAACTGACCAACTGATTCAGGTAACGTTTTTATATTCTACTGGCACTATGGAGGCATTGGACAAATAGTGCGAAGGGAGCAGATCTATTCCAAACAAAGGTTAGCGTATTTCTTCTCTGTGATACTCATGGTTTGCTTTTGAAAATTGAAACTTACAATTATTATTTTAACATTGATGGTATACTTTGTCTGTTCTACTATTTTTAATCTTTGTACTCGTTTCTACTATTTATCGTGTTTGATATTCAAAACAGGGTTCAGTGAAGCGTAGGCGATGAAGTATTGAATATTTTCCGAAACCCTGGGATCACTACCAGGTGTGGCCGCCTTCTGCCTTTTGTGCTTCTCATTTCGTCAACGACAAGGAGGGTTTTTGGCCTACTAGAATTTTTTTTTAGCTGTGGTTGTACTCCAGACTGGTGTTAAAGTGTTCGTCATTTCAGAGAATTCTTGAAGGATATTTTTCCGGGAATATAATAAATAGTTAGGGTCCAGAGGGGAGTTGTGACCGACCTCGACTGAGCTGCGAACTCCCCTCCTTGGTGAGCAGGAATTTCGAAAAATGTGTTTTACTGATCCCCGGGCTAGTCACTCTTCTTCTTCTTCTTTGCAGCCACAGAGAGGGGTTCTGTCATAGGTTCAGAAACTCGGCCACTAGCACTGGGTTCGTCCACAGATCCATTGTCGTTAGTGTAGTCGGTCTCTTCGGGCAATTGAACAAGTGCGCAGTAGTATGCCCTTGACTACCGCAATCAGGACACTCGTCAGGTTTGCTGTTGTCAATCCTATGCAAATATGACATAAGCATGGGGGAGTGTCCACAGCGTAACGATGCAAGGGTGTACCTGGCACGCCTGCCAAGTTCCATCTCTGTCTCGCTGACCTTTGGAGGTGCGACTTCCACGATGGAGTTTATGGCAACTCTGCTCAAGTGTTCCTTCACGAATCGGGTATCCTCCGCGCGCAAGAGACGGAGGCGTTCTTGTTGTGCTTCGGTCCATCTCTGCACATCTACTTTCGACGGAGCATCAGCCAAAGGCTTTCTGATACATCTTTCTCTCACCGGGTTTAGTACTCTTCGCGATGGATGATTCGGCTGCTTCACGATGTTAATGTACATTTGTTGCGCCTGGAGTTGGCAGTGGTCTCTAACTGGCAATATGCGAGCTTCGGCATGTAAGTGCTCTATTGGAGAGCTTTTAGAACAGCCTGTTGCAATTCGCAGAGCACAATTTTGGACGCGCTGCAGCTTGAACCAAGAGGTGTCCGACACGATGTGCTGCCAGACTGTCCCAACATACTCCAAGGCGGGTTGCACAACAGCCTTATACGTAGTCAGGATCGTTTCTTTATTGCATCCCCAGGACGTTCCACCGAGAGCACGCAGGACGTTGAGTCTTGTTTTCACTGTGGCTTGCTTCTGCTCAGTGTTCTTATGAAACTTCAACGAAGGATTCAACACGAGTCCAAGCAGCTTGGGGAATCGGGTGGCCTGCAATTGAGTTTCGACCCATTTCACCATAGGATGGGCACTGTGCTCTGCATCATCAGTGGAAAAGACGGTGACGGACGATTTGGAGGCAGAGACTGTGAGCATTTTGCGATCGAAGAAACATTTCAACTCGATCAAGTAGTCATTGATCCTACTGGCGGCTACCTTAATGTCGCGATCTCGGCACAGAATAGTAATATCATCCGCATATGCAACGACCTTGATGTCTTGAGGGGGAACGGGCAGATCTTCTAGATATAAATTGAAAATTGCAGGCGATAAAACTCCTCCTTGAGGGACACTAGCGGCGATGGGGATGCTATTGGAGACATTTCTCTGGAATAGCACATTTGCCCGACGTATTTTAGTGACGGCAGTTTTCCAACGCTTCTGCCAGGGCTTAATGGTAGACTTCAACAGACTCTCTGATAGTAGGCCTAGATTCACAGTGTCAGATGCCTTTGTTAAGTCAAGGGCCACACCAACAGTACGTTGGGGTTTGATGACATTGAAGCCGTCCAGCACATAGCTCACAATTTCCAACAAGGCCGTAGTGGTGGAATGTAATTTACGGAAACCATGTTGGTGCTGCTGTTGGCTGTTATGCTCGGCAAGCTCCTCCACAACCAGTTTTTCGGCAATTTTGGTGATGGGTGAGAGCAGACTGATTGGCCGGTACCCTTAAGCCTTGGATGGTGACTTTCCCGGCTTCGGCAGTGGAATAACACGAGCCAATCTCCAATTTTGGGGCAGTGTACAGGTACGAAACGGTGTATTTATGACGTCAGCAAGAAGGGGCAGTAGTTCACTGGGCAGTCTCTTCAAGACTGCAGGGCTCAAACCGTCTGGCCCTATTGCCTTCGAGTTGCTCATCCTTTAACACCTTCTCGACCTGTGCAGGCGTGACTGCATCATCTACATCCATGAGGGGCAATTTACAGAGTTCCCGTACAGTTATTCTATTCTGCTTCTCTCTTTTGGTTCTAGTGATGAAAAAAATGCTTCCCAAGAGCATTTGCGGCCTCTTTCCCTGATTTGAAGACTCCACGTTCAAATTCAATCGTGGAATTGTTGGCGGAGGTGAACTTTCCGGAGATCCTTTTCAAGGCCTTCCACGTTGCTGCTGCATCATTTCTGAAGTTCATCTTCTCAGTGAACTTTTCCCAAGTTTCCTTCTTGTGCCTGTCAAGGTCCTTCCTGATCTCATCATCCAGCGCAGCGATGTCTGGGTCAAGATGATCTGCAGCTCTCTTTGCGTTCCTTGTCCTTATCTTCTGCAATGTCTCCCTGGTGACATTGGGAAAGAAGGTCTTTACGCGGCCTTCAGGGATCGCAGCTTTCATAGCCTTTAAGATGGCATCAGATAGGTGGCGCTCCTTCTGGTGTACATCGCCATTCCACGGATAATCAGCCGCTTGGCGGAGCGCAACCTCCCTGAACAGGCTCCAGTCTGCAAGGCCTAAATTAAGATAAGAACGATGACGAACACCTGAATAGGGAGCAAGAGAGTTAGAGAGATCAATATCGACAAAGACAGAGATGTGATCGCTGGAAAGAGTTGTGGATGTCGACCATGAGCAAGCATTAGAGAGATTGGAAGAGACGAGGGAGATGTCTGGGCTAGATGATCGACCGTTGGCAGGGAGGCGAGTGGGCTGGCCATCGTTTAAGATAACCAGATCGCACTCCTCCGCCCATTCTTCGACGTCACTTCCTCTAGCATCAGAATCAAGCGACGAGCAGAACGTGTGCGCATTGAAGTCACCCGCAAAGACAATTGAGGGAGATAGAGAGCAGTCATACAGCTGCTTGAGAAGGGGGATAGGATTGTATGTTGAGGGACAAGAGGTAGAAGGAGGGATATATATATATATATATATATATATATATATATATATATATATATATATATATATATATATATATATATATATATATATATATATATATATATATATATATATATATATATATATATATATGACTTACTTGACTTGACTTAATCGGTTGGCTTTCGCCTGACGCGGTCATTCCGCATCTTCACCGAGGTGTGCCGTCCTAGTAGTCAGCCGTGTCCATTTTTCACGGTCTTCAGCCACAATTTGAACACATTCCATCCAGCTGTCACTATTCCATTTCCTGCGAAACGAAACATCGCGCCTGAACTGTCTTTCGATGCCGAGTGACTTTAAATCCTCTTTAACCACATCCGTCCAGAACTTTCGCCTACGCCCAGGTGGCCGTTTCCAGACAGGATTTGGAAGCATTTTTAAAGCGTGTTGTACGAGACGATCCGGCGTTCTTCTTAGTATATGCCCGAGCAGTCGAAGTCGACTTTCCATTGCTGCTTGAGATGGCGTTAGGAGATGCTGGCACCTCCCTCGTGTCAAGCGTTGATGTACTGCGTCTGATTTCCTTGTAAAGGTCTTCGTTATGGCATACACGCGGCCAGAAATATCTCAAGCAAACGCCTAAAAGCTTCACTCTCCGTGCAATCCAACCTTTCCATCTGCGTTTTCCGGTGCTGCCCACGTCTCCGATCCGTACATCATGATAGGGCGAATAGCGGATAGGTAGACGCGCAACTTGACTTCCTTCGCGATGGTGGTAGACCACAAACACTTGGTTAGAGAATCTGAATGCAGAACGTAGCTTTCTGCACATCGCTGTCGAATATCCGCTGCATAACTACCATCGTTCTTCAGCAAACAGCCCGAATAACAGAAATCGTCCACCAGTTCGGATACGTTGTCCGTCCACACAAACTCCAGTTGAAGGCCTCTGAGAGACCCACATCTGCTTGCATTTGTCGGGACGAAGACGAAGTCCATAGGCTGCGGCATACTTCGAAACGAGGTTCACAATCCTTTGCAGTTTTGCGTTGTTTTCAGCGAATAACACAATGTCGTCGGCGTACTCCAGGTCGACAAAGGGAGCGTCCTGATGGTGTTAGGATCACATCCGCAGGAAACTGTTCTGCAACTCTACTCATGATGTCATCAACGGCGAAGTTGAAAGAAAAGGTCCTGCAACGGCTCCTTGCGCTTACTCCTGTTTTCACCTCGAAAGCTGACGTAAATTCGACAGGTGTACGAACTGCTGCTGTTGTTCCTTTGTTCATGTCCTCGATTAACCGAACATACTTTTCCGGGACTCCATCTGCTCGCAGAGCATTGAGCAATCGATCACGATGAGGAGAGTCGAACGCGGCTTCAAAGTTCAAAAAAGCAAGCTGTAATGGCTTCGAAAACCGCTGCCACGATTCAATTACTCTTCTCACGACGAACACTTGGTCGATGGTCGATCTTCCAGGTCGAAAACCGGCTTGCTCATCTCTGGTCGTTCCTTCACGATGTTTGATAAGTCGCTCGAGAATGATACGTTCCTAAAACCTTGTACATGACACGAAGTAGAGAGATTCCTCTGTAGTTCTTAGGATCCGTGACGGATAGCTTCTTGTGAAGAGGTACGATGATCGCATGTCTCCACGAATCGGGTATCCTTTCGCTCATCCATATGGCACGGATGGTGTTGGTCATTTCCACGACTCCCAGACGGAGCAAGAGCTTTCAGCATTTCAGCAGTGATGTTGTCATCTCCACCTGCCTTTCCATTCTTCATTTTCCGGACACAATCCAAAACTTCAGACTCAGTCGGCGGTTCCTCACTGACATCGTAATGTGCTCTCTGAACATGCGGGAGCTCCAGGTACTGACGGCGCTGGACGATTCAGTAGTGAACTGAAGTAATCCTTCCATATTGGCAGCGTCGCATCACCAACTGCAACTCCATTGGTAGTGTTCAAGACAGGAGAACATCTCTTCATCTTCCCGCTATACTGTCTGCAGCAACGTGTAGGCTTTCTTCGGATTCTTCTCCTCCCAAGCCTTCTCGAACTCCTTAGCTCTGCACGTCCACTCTCGTTCGCGGTCACTCTGAAGCTGCCGACGCAACTTCCTCCTCAGACGCTTCTCCTCACACGAAGTTTCCTGCAGTTCGGAGAGCACATACTCTGTTGTAGGTAGATGTTGTTTCTTCTGAGACGTAGGCGAACTTCTTCTTAGGCTGTACAACCGGGAGTGCCTCTCTTCGAAGTGTCCTGGATGCACTTGACAAAAGAATCCGCGTCGCAAAGTTTCTTCTTAGTCCGTACTCCGATGTGAATAGAAACGCGTTGTCGGAAATTCCTTCTGCACTCTTCATCTCTGAGACTTGTCATGTCAATCCTCTGGAGAGGCTGAGCCCCTCGCTTCCTCTTATGAATCCTCGCAGTGAAGTTCAACAGAACAGGACGGTGATCCGAATCGAATGCGACATCCCACACAGCTCTAGATCTTCGAATGTCCGATACTGGAATATTCCTCGTCAGGACATAGTCAAGCTGTAGTTTCAAAGTTGTCATCTTCCGCTTCCGCTGCTCTTCTGGAGATAGCCGGGTTGGTCCCTGCCACGTAAGCTGATGGCGGCGATGATTCCTCTTGAATGTCGATGCAATAAATCAGACCACTGCGTTCACAAAAAGTCGACAAGGCGGTAGCCATTGTCCGATGTTTGCTCCACTGGGTAGAACCATTTACCGAGTACTTCGGATTCCTGATCAAGTCCCATCTTCGCATTTGCGTCAATCCCCACGACAACAGCATGTTGACCAAGATATCCTGGCCAGCAACGTATTGAGTTCCTCATAAAACGCATCCTTCGAACTGTCTTCGGCGGTTTCAGTGGGCGCATGAGCACTCACTATCCACAGATTGAATCCTCTGTGATCCCGCAGTCGTACGAATGCATTCCCGACACGACGTTGAGCCGAACTCCTTGACCATACCATTGAAATCCTTCCTTACAGCTATTGCACAGCCTCCCACTCTCCTATCGTCAGCGTTACCGCAGTAGATGGTGTACTCTCCGACGCTGATGACGGGTCTATCCTTGAGGCGGGTTTCCTGCAAAGCAGCAAACGGTGCATGGAAATAGCTCAGAAGTCTGGATAGCGCAGTTTTTGGATATCACTCGACAGCGATCGACAGTTCAGGGTGGCGAAATTGTGGCTTGTGGCCAAAGACTCCATGACTCCCTAGGTACGGATCCTAAGGTGTTATGGACCAGAGGCCTTAGTGTGCCGGACGGCGACACCTTTATGCAATGTGCGGGATACTTTCGCGATATAGTTGTGCACGCTATATCGCTCGAACGTTCCCTGTGTACACTCAAACGTCTGCTGGGTTCAGTAGAAGCAGGGCACCAACGAGCAGGTACCAACAGACTTGTATACACACCCCCATATATATATATATATATATATATATATATATATATATATATATATATATATATATATATATATATATATATATATATATATATATATATATATATATATATATATATATATATATATATATATATATATATATATATATATATATATATATATATATATATATATATATATATATATATATAGGTAGATGGATGGGGATGTACTCGAGAGTGCCATCCACTGGAGTGTTTGGAATAATGTGAGAGGGAAGAGAGGACAGAACAAAAGTAGAGACTCCGTCTCCTTGGGATGACCTAGGAGTATGATATGCAGTATAGCCCGGGATGTTTGGATGTCTAGAGGTAGCAGAGGGAGAGAGTGTGGTTTCCTGGACCATGATAAGATCCGGGTGATGAGTACGGGCTAAGAGAGATAATTCAGAAAGCTTGGTGCGAAGGCCGTTTAGATTGATGTGTACAATAGATAGGGGGCGGTTGGTAGATGAGGAATTTGAGTTACTGGAGGCGGAGCACACAATACAATGAAAGGAAGAATCGTGGTGCCTCACAGAACTGAGACCCAAACAAGAGAAATGCACCCACCTTTGGCATCCAAAACATTGGACGCTGGTTCCATACCAAGTGACATCTCTGTCGCATGTGGCACATGGGTACTTCTTCTTCTTCGCGGGTCCTGGTTCCTTTCGACGCCGGCCATTTGTAGAAGAATCCTCAGGAGAGCTGCAGTCAGCCAGCACCTCTCCCATGACAAAAACCCTCTCCGCGGAGGGATTGACGTCGGTTTGCACGGAGGTGATCTTCTATCCTCCTCACTGCCACGGCACGAGCGTACGACATCTCGGGAGCGGGTTAGTCACTAATCACTGCTAGTCCTAGGTGGAACTTTCCTCTTTTTTTTTAGCCCGAGAATCCTACAACCCCCCATATTTATTACGGATTTTTGTTTTCTGGTCAGACATTTCTACGACCACCCTCACTCCCAATGGGGCCGGTCTCATCCGTACTGGACCTTCTGAGCTGAAATGATAGTTCGGTTCGAGACGTGGTGCATCACGCCAAGGGGTACTGAAACAATCACGGGAGATGCCCCGTACTTTTGGTTTTAGGTCAATGGTATACCTTGTTGCTGTCATGAGCGACAGTGGACAGCGGGAAATATGATGTGTGCCCGGACTGCGGTACCATCGGCCATGATACCGCACATCTATTCAACTGTCCGAAGAGACCTACCATGCTGACCACAATGGACCTATAGACGGATCCACTTTAGGTCGCCCACTTCCTCCGCCTGTGACAAAACCCCCTATGTGGCTGCAAAGAAGTGGAAGAAGAAGCGACAGTCATGACATTTAGCATAAATCGTTGAGGGACCAGCATAGAAGCAACGGCATTGGCCGTCCGCGTGTCCCTCGCAGCGACGTGTCGCGGAAGACTGACATACTGCAATTGTGGGGACAGGGTACGGCTTGAGGTGTGGAGATGGCCAATTCTATTCAGACCCCCCATCCGAAGCGTGATTTAGTCAATCTTTGGCGATTTTCTAAGACCCCGCAGGAGCGTGTCTTACTTGTTTTATCGTGAAATTCAAAGAAAAGGAACATTTCATGTAGATTGGAAGATATAATGGAATTCTCCGAGAAGAACTGATCCTGAACAGTATATACCCCCCATTCAGAATGACCCACTTAACGACGTAGTTCAGGTCCCCCCTCCTCTCCAGCCTCTCCATAAGAAGTTGAGCGAAATTGAGTTGAGGTCTTGCAGGGAGGGGTCTGGACTAAATTGTCTTGCCTCACACTCCGTGGAGACCCTGTTCTAATAATGTTCATTTTAAAAAAATTGTTCAAA
This sequence comes from Aplectana chamaeleonis, assembly GCA_029168955.1. Taxonomy (NCBI): domain Eukaryota; kingdom Metazoa; phylum Nematoda; class Chromadorea; order Rhabditida; family Cosmocercidae; genus Aplectana; species Aplectana chamaeleonis. The sequence goes on from JAPDOI010000095.1 coordinate 1,371,303, forward strand.
GCCCCTTGGAAACCTGACGAGTACCGAAGTTCATGAACCATGCATGCATCAAACGGTTTACGTTGAGATCTAAGAGAGAAGAGCCTTAGATACTTGGGTGCTGGGGGAGGGGGGTATTGTGGCGCGATGCACTTGGCTACACCTATTTCACCGTGCCGCTTTGACTTTGAGCACGTACTCGGGGTTTCCCTCCCTTTTCAAAATCAGGAGAGTCATTGCGGCACGGAAAAATGGGCGTGGTCAAGTGTGATGCAACAGTGCAATCTCCATTTGCGTTCTTTGGAAAAATACATACTTCATTGTCGTTTGGTACTCATCCACCTTTTCTACAAACATATAGCAATAGTTGACTTTTACGAAAACCAAAAGCTATTTTTCATTGAGTAATTTTTTGCCTCTATTTTTTTCATGATAAGTGAGCGTGTCCATGAAGGATTTCCGTGTTGTTAAGGGGATATATGGTCCAAATGCGGTCGCCGTGGTCAAGCGGTGCGTTGCGTAATTTGTCGAAATCGGAGCGACCCCCCTGCCCCCACCATCAATTTTTTTTTTGAAATTCAAAACTTCTGCGATTCTCCCCTCCCCCGAGGGGAAATTTCCGGGCTGTTCATATTTGACAACTAAAGCTGTCAGACGCCTTAAATTCGTTCAGTAGTCGGGCCCAAGTTTCTAAAACCTGAACAAAGCTACGATCCTTCTCTTTAGTGGCCAAAAGCATCGAGAAATTTTGGACTATCTTCACTAAATTTTCATTTTTGGTCCGAGATTCTCGTGATCCCTCCTTATCTTCATTTTCGGTCCAAAATTTTTGCGACCCACTCCCCACCCCCGTTGCGGAATTTCACAGCCTCGCTTGACCCTGGCGGTCGCGCATGCAACCACCACAAACGGTGGTTACTGTGCTCCTTAGCTTCTTTGAAGTAACACTGACCTGGCTGCGGCCAAGCGTTCTTCTGCCGGGATAATGGACAATTTTTTTTACAAATATTGAAAATCTGTGACCTTTAAATTCTGGTCCAAAAATGAAAAACTGAGTGGTGTTATTAAGTAGTAAAACCGTTTCCGAAAGTTGAAGAAGTGAACATTTTATGCAGAACAGGCATGATTAAAAAAATCTGAATGAACAACTAAAGAACATCACACATGCATTCACATAAATGATGTGATAACACTTCCACATACTGCAGCCGAAGCTGCTGACAGGGTCAAGCTGGTTTGCGAAATTACGTAACGGGGGTCGGGGGGGGGGGGTTCGCAAAAATTTCCGTCTAAAAACTAGATTTTGGGGAAGATATCCCGAAAGTTCTCGATATTATGGTCCTAAAGCCAAGGGTCGTAGTTCAGGTTTCAGACGCTTGAGTCCGACTACTGAAGGAGTTTTCTGCGTCTAACAGTTTTACAAATCAAATATAAACTGCCACTTGAGAGGAGTTGCGAATCACTTTGGGCCTAGGGTGTGGTTTGGTGCCCCTTTTTTGGACCTGACTGGATGGGTTTTGCAGTTGATTCGCTTCGAACCTTTTAGGCCTTGAAAAGACGGGATCATCGACACGTTGGCCAATAGATAGTTCCATCCTAACAACCTTCAAGGCACAGAAGAGAGAAAGCACACGGAAAAAATGCTCAGGTTTCCAGAAGACCGAACGTGGGACCTAGTTCAAGAAGTTAGAGATACTATTGTAGTTCAAACCATAACAAAGGGGAAAAGAGGTTCTCAGGGAAATCATTTTGTGCTTTTTCAAGTGCAAGGATAGAGCTCCTTTAATGTGGGGGGGGGGGGAGGGGTGAGGAAATAGTGTATTCACTGATTGATTGCTCTTCCTATATTCAATTCCTTGAGATATTTAGAAAACTTTGAGCGCCGGTTATCGATGCGCTGCCCTACACCTACTCCATCAGCATCTTGCTTTCTAAGAGATTGGAACAAGTGGAAAACAAGATCTAGCAAGATGAAGCGTGCGATTCAAGATAACCTTTAGTTGGAACGCTCACCCTATATGAATATTTGTAGAACATTTTCTGATTTGTCTTCAATACCGAAGATCTAACAAGGGAACCACAATAAGTCATAGTAACCATTCCACATGGAATGTACTTTTATACAACCTTTTTCGGACGAAAAGTCCGAATATGCCCATCGCAGCTGGATAGACCCACTCTGAAAAAAGTTATAGGCATTTTTTCTCTGATTTTCGTACTTATTGTACCCTCCAAAAAGCGCATTGTTTTTACGAAAATCCGGAAACGGACCTCATAATCGTGTTCAGCGCCCAAAACTACCCCTTTACGCAAAGTTAGATTGAAGGAACATTTTCCAAACTTTGCGCAGACTAACAGCGTTTTGGACTTGTACGGATTTTCGGTTGGGCGTTTATTTATACCAATCAGAGGGCTCTCGAAGCGTTTTAGAAAAATATTCCAGATTCGACTAAAAATTCGGTTTGGGGGGTTATTTGGGTGCTGATCACGAATCTGAGGTTCATTTATCGATTTTCCGGAGTTTTCGACTGTATTCGTTCACAGATTCCCATTGGGGGAGAATTTGATGGCAAATCGCGACTTTTGACGATTTTTGGAGTACTACTATAGATTAAGCTCAAATTATTTCTCTGGGGGTTATTTGGAGTGCTGAACACGAATCTGATGTCGGTTTATCGATTTTCGGCAGCTTACGGTAGATTACGGTGGGTACACGGTAGTTTGGTCAGAGTCTCAGATTCGTCTCAAAGTTTCTATGTGGGGGTTATTTGGGGTGCTGAATACGAATTTGATGTCCATTTGTCGATTATCGGAATATTGAGGTAGGTTTTGCCTCCTAAGTGGCATGCTACCTACCGTAACCTGAAGTAAACCCTGAAATTTCGACAAGCAAATTCCAGATTCGTGCCCAGCACCCCAGATTACCCCTACATACATGTTTTTAGCAAAATCAGGAGAAAAATTTATAAACACCCTAAAAATTCCATGGGGGGTACCCTTACCTTACCGCGAAGCTTTAAAAAGAGCTCATAACTTTTTTCAGAGTGGGTCTAGGCAGCTGCGATGGGCATATTCGAACTTTTCGTCCGAAAATGGTTCTAGTAAAGTACATTTCATCTGGAATGGTCACTATGACTTATTGTGGTTCCCTTGTAAGATGCAGGCTTGAACAGCTGGCATGATATAATTGACGGCTTCGGTCTGGTTTCAGAACTCTTTAGACTTTTATGCGGATCATCGGAAAATTATACATTGAATAACTTTAGGGTCAAGCGGGGTTGCGAATTTTTGCAACGCAAGGGGGGTCGCGCAAAATTTGGCCGAAAATGAAGGGTTTGGTGATGATATCCCGAAAATTCTCGATATTTTTGATCACCAAAGGGCATTGATCCGCTTTAGACGCTTGAGCCCGACTACTTAGCGAATTTTCGGCGTCTGATAGTTTTAGTAATCAAATATATCGATTATATTGGTTTTCCGAACGACCCGAATACCCAAAAAAAACCGAATGCTCCTATTTCATGAATAAGTCGAATATTTGAAACCGAACAGCCGAGTTTTCCTAACGAATCGGCTATTCCAGTACAAGAAAAAGTGTGTCTCGGAAAAAAATAAACATCCCAGAAGTCGCACCTCCGGAGGGTGTCGCAAAATTTTTGGTTTTGGGAAAAGTTTTGATGGTGCGGGTCGCTCCGATTTCATAAAGTTACGCAACGCGTCGGTTGACCCTGAATAACATTGCTTCACCTCGGTGAAGTACTGTTTAATTATTCTTGATTTTTTGCTGCTCACTGATCGTCTCATATTGCAGTGAGTCATGTCCGGTCGTCAACTTCATACTGGCTTTCCTGGCACAAACACCCTTCATTCGGAGCAATGCCGTGCGGAGATACAACGATTCGAAAGCGTCCATCCTTGCATTTATCAGGTATTTTGGTTTTTCATGAGCGAGTGTGTTTGTTTCTATTGGGTTCAAGGGTTTTTCTTCAATTCTGGTTATGAATTCATCACTGAAGACCAGGGTTAAGCAGCAGGGTTGGGCAGGCTTGCGACCGGTCGCAACGGAGGGTCGCAAAAATTTGGGAAATTTTTCAAACAAAGTGAAAATTGGGGGGGGGGATTCGTAAAATATTTGGAAAATTTGCGGTCTATCTTTAAACCACTCGGAAAGGTAGATTGAGGAGGAGCTGAATCGAGACCATTTCTTCGTCTCAAAGGGGGCGGGGTCGCTAAAATTTGGTCATGAAATTTTTTCATCCCAAGTGGGGTGGACCGTGAAAATTTTGGTTTACAGGGCAGGGTCAAGCGGGGCGTTGCGTAATTTTTTGGAATCGGAGCGACCCCCACCAAATGTTCAAACTCACCATAGATTTTTTTCCAAAACCCAGAATTTCTGCACCCCCCCCCCCCGAGAGAGGATTTTTTCATCAAATCGGAGTATAAAGTTCAGTGGATTTTCGAGTCCTTCGATAAAATCAAAATAATCAATATATTTGAATACTAAAACTGTCAGACGCCGAAAATTTGTTCAGTAGTTGGGCTCGGGCGTGTGATGCTGAGCAATGCTACGATCCTTCCCTTTGGTGACCAAAATATCGAGAATTTTCGGGATATCTTCACCAAATTTTAATTTTTGTCCTGAATTTTTCGCGACCCCCCCTAACCTCCTGTTGTGAAATTTCGCAACCCCGCTTGACCCTGTTACAAGGAGGTCGTTAAATTTTGGTCATCGGTCGCAACGGCCTGCTCAACCCTGTTAAGCTGGCAGTTGCGCCTATATTCGTCGGAGCTACAACCCCCTCCCCCTGTTGGCCAAATTATGAAAAATTCTACGACTCCCCCCCCCTCCCTCAACAAAAAGACATCATATTTGTCGAATAGCCCCGGGCGACTATTACTACCTCATTTCAGCTTACCAAGTGATTTCGGAGTCCATTCCCTTTTTTCTACAAAAAAATTGCGAGCCCCCGAAATTCTCCTTTTTTTCAAGAAAAAAATCAAATTTTTTACGCCCCCGTTGCGCGGAGTTGCAACCCTGCTCAATCCTGCTGAGATCAGTGTTCTTACATCTGCTTAGTCCCTTTTAATGTGTTTCTTCTTCGTGCTGACTGAAGGTTGACCTTTGGGTAGGGAAGCATGAAGTCATCGTGTAATCAGCGCATCTCTTCTCAGAATACAACGTCAGGAGGCCTTATTGAATAGTAAAAGGTGCCTCCTCAAGAAAAATCTTCTCAGACGTTGGATACCCTTTTTGTTCGCCATGTAAATGGCTGAAAACTTTGCATTATAAATCCCCTTGAATTATATCTGGAAATCCGACATGGTGTAGTGACTGAGGATGTATAACAGATTTGAAGGCAACGTTCACGACGTTCACATTGACGAAATAGTAAGAGAAGGTTTGGTACACAATTAGTTACAAGTGACGAGAAAACGCAAAAAAAAGTCGGAAAGCTCCTTTCGTTGCAGCAGCTCCTTTCGTAAAGTCCAATAGGGTTGTGGGTGGCGAAACGGCCGTGGGACTCCTAAAAATTTTGGTTTGAAAAATCGGATTTTGTAAATTTGGAGATGGCTTCGTCAAAATTTAGGATGTGATGAGAATCATAATACGAGTCGGATCAATGTTGTGTTTAAATTTAGAATGAGTAACGCTTTTCGTGTCCTGGAATAGTGTGAATTTTTGATTTGTTCAAAATTTGCCTTGATCTTTGTTGTGAGATGTCAAGAAAAGAACACCTATCATCAGATAGCCGTCACAGCTTATATAATGAATCACTTTGTGCAGGGTTGAGCAGGGTTGCGACCGGTAGCAAGGGGGTCGTAAAAATTTTTGGAAATTTTCGACAAAAAAAGAAGAAAGGGGTGGGGGTTCTTGAATTTTTTGAAAAATTGGAAAGGTGGAATGAGGGTGGAGTAATAAGTCGCGTATGAATTCTGAACAGTATAAATTTAGATCAGCTTCAGAGGCTGAAAAGAAAGGTAAGGAAGGTACTTCTATCGCTATTTTTAAGTCGACTTTAACAAAATTAAGGAGTTTAAAATCTTAATTTTTTAGCCCACGATAAGCCACGATTTTGGTCGTGAAGATTTTCCATCTCCCAGGGGGGGGGGTTCGTAAAAATGTTGGTCAACAGGGGGTCGTAAAATTTTGGTCACCGGTCGTAACGGCCTGCTCAACCCTGACCTTGTGGCGACTGGGAAGCACCGACGTTACCAGAAAGGCAGATATATCCGGGGCTGAATTCATCAACGCGTGGGTTAGGGTAGCGTTAAAGGCGTCGGCACTTTTGATTGCTTGCCACTCTGGAACCGGTGGTGCAGTAGCAAGAGCTTTTCATTATGTACTCATCCCGTGTTCCGTTCCACGGTTATGACCTCCTTTTGCGTTTCAAGTGCTCACTCTAAAAATTAGGGATTTCTGTTCACCCCATATTCTCAGTCCTTTTCCATGCATAGTTCAGTATCCAAAAAGCGAATTTCCTAGTTATTGTGATGACTTGAAGGGTTGCCTTTGACTTTTTCACCATTTTTTTTAAATAAATGGAGAGTAAAGGTGCCATTTCAGTGCTAGTGGGATATTTTCGATGCTAGCTTAAGTGTGTCATTGCACGGTTATTTATTGATTGTAACTGCTACTTCCATAGATTTCTACTATCTTTCATTTGGTTGATAGCGACTCATACCCTCCTAAAATGCAAATTTATCACATGTGCCCAAGAAAGTGTGATATTACATGAAAATAAAAGCAACAAAGTCAATTACTCATTGTAAACGTGAACTACTGATAAAATACTATTAGAAAACGCTTGGTTCCTGTCGAAGATACGGACTGACCGCAGTTTTAGAACCGAAATAAGTAGCCTCAACTTGCAATTTCTTGCACAAGCTTATACAGTCCAATCCCGCGCGGATTCTGAGGAATTGCTGCCTTATTTCGAAGCAAGGCCTAGGAAAGCTGTGTTTGAACCTTTGCCATCTTCTATTCGTGCGTACCACAGTGAAAAACTCTGGCAGTGTCAGACCGACAAGTCCATTTAATATTCTCAAAGCCAGGAACAAATCATTCATCCTCCTCCGTACATCAGTGGTGTCCAAAAGCAACCTCTTATTCCTATAATAACCCTTAGGAATAAGGGGTCGCTCTGAGACACCAATAGTGCTTAAAGAAAATCTTATGGCTCTTCCAAATAATTTTTTCGTAAAGCTATTCTGCACCCTTTCTAGCTTTTCGAAAACCTCCGCTTATGCGGTGCAAAAACGCAGGTCTTGTAATCCACTCTGAATTATAAAGTTTTTTATTCGCGATCTGCAGCAGGAGCCGCTTAGGATTACTTAGAGATTATCATGATGCAAGATTTTTTTTGCGTTTCTAGTCTTGGATGCATTTCTTTGTTTTCATGTCTGTCTCAAGCGGGTTGATATGTAGTTAATTCATTGGGAATATCTCCCATGCCGATGGTTCGATCACCTCCATATTCATACCTTTGTGAGAGTCTGTATGAATACACTCTTCTCGAAGCGAGCTGTACATTGTGCAATGCAGAATTTAAGGCCTGTCAATTCTCTCACAGTTTCATCTTTTCCGTCTTTCTTGCAGACCTTCCATACGAAGGCTGGCTCAAAATGGAAAGGTGCCTTCTATTCACCCACTATCATAAATCAGCAAAAGAAAAGGTGGTCGTTGATATAGAGCGTAGTAGACCCTTCTTAGTGCATGGGAACTTTGAAGTACATCACGAATTGGATTCATTTGAAGTTCAGTATTTTCCTAGTAAAATGCAATCGGGAATTCTAACTAATTTTTAATGTTTCTATCTTCAGATTTACGACATGCTCGAGTGCCTTCCCCTTCCTCCCGAATATGCTCACATGAGAGACGAAATTCGAGATCAAGTTGTCTGCATTGAAGGTGAGTCGTTTCAAAAACTTTTCCAGCCATCCAGTACACACGTGCTGCTACTCATTTTTGGTACTTCATTGTACTTGGGCATTGCTCGCTGTGAGGATCAACTACGTGTAGTTTATCGAAACTTGGAGGAAGGAGTGTTTCTGATGTGTTCATTTCTGCGATGGACCCATCTATGCCATGTGTTTGAAATCTCTTGTTCGGTCGTCTGAATGGTGCCGACCTTTCTAAGGTCCCTTGTCATTGTTAATGCGATGGAGCCTCCTTATCCTCTATTAGTTGCCAATTCATATTGCACTCTTCTTTTGATATTTCTTCGCTAATCTATTGCTTAGTATACCTGAGTTATTGGCTGCTGAAAATTTGAAAAGTTTGTTGAAGCTTCAGTTGCTCCTCAGATATTGGTCCTAATGTGGGTTTCTGACAGACTCTCAAAAAACTAGTAATTCCGGTCACTGATATGATTTGAGTGTAGAGAATACAAACCTGATCCGCATTTTCTTCATCACGCTCTCCTATTGAACGAAGGCAAGTTTTTTTCTTTCCATTTTTTTACTTTATTTGTATCAATGCACCCAGTCGACGAATTAGATTTGTCTCCAACTATGATATTTGATTGATTTCAGATTAGGGTCATCATTAGACAAAACCCTGTCAATCAACATTTGCACCTGCACCGGCAGGAGAAGAAAAATCAGCGAAGCAGACATTGCTTGGGAGGGCTCCTAACGTGCCAGCAGCGTACACCTTTATGAATTCAGTGTATCCGCATTAAAAAGAGGACACCATTGATTATCATTACGCAGTCTCTTATACGAATCTGGAGTCCGTTTGTCGAAATTTTGAGGTTTACTGTAGGTTACGGTGGGTACTTGGTTGACAGAAAACAGAAAAAAGACCTCAAAATGGGCAGAAAACAGGAAACAGATCTTCGAAACGTCGTCCTAGTCAATAAATATTACACCCTACCAACCTGTGATGCACAGAAGCAGACATTCAGAATCGATTGAAAGTGTTTAGCATGCACTATCTAAGAATTTTCACAGAATTGATCTTTTAAACATCTTAACGCGAATAATCTTATTCTCTAACAATATTCAGAACCCCATAATTAGTCATAGCAAGTAGTATACACGTCCAGGAAGTGCAAGTGATAAGTGTGAAAAAATAAGTCTCTAACCCTCTTTTTCGCGTGAAAATTTATGCGATTATGCGGTAAGAAGCTAAATATGTGCAAGGAAAATAAATAGATACTATGAGAGGGCTTGCCTATGCTATTGTTATTTGGCGATGATATTGGGATAACTACTGGTTTAAAAGCTGTAGCACGCCGCCAGAGCGAATCCCTGGTATAAAAGCTTACAGCTATCCGTCTGCTTTTTGCTGTGCTCTAGGATGATCGCTTATCACAGCTGTTGAAGAAAACTTCCGGGCCAACTGTGTCTTCAATCCTGAAAGTCGATTTCGCAAAAAATCAGCGCAGTTAACGGACCTTCTCGTTTAAAACCGAATAAACCCGGATTGAAATTTTTATTAGGGGAATAATAACATGTTCCTATGACTAGAGCGGTAACTAATACAAGACTAGAAACAAAGAGATGATATACTTCTTGATTAGACGTCTTACTTATTTGGGGCTTTTCGTACTTCTCACCGTCCGAGGGTGCCGCGCGGGTGTGCCGTTCGACTATAAATGATCTGACGCTCAGCTTGCTCCAACATGGCAGCGCTGCATAAACAGCTATGACCGGTGTTTTCATATACTCCGCACACGCGTACGAGATATTTGTATTGGAACAACGCAAGTGCGGCCCACGCTTGAGGTGCCGGCCTTGTCAGGAGTACTACCATGTCCTTAGATAACGACCTTATTTGAATTTTCGCGCCATTGGCTGTATCACGCACCTTCTGAGGGATTCGTCAACGGTAAACTCATAGGTGAGGGTAGTGTTTCAGCGAGATTCAAGCGATTTTTTTCACGGAACCGCGCAAAATCCGGCTGAAACCACCATGAACATCCGTTGAATTTTGCCTTTTGTCACTGAAACCACTTTGCTAAGAATAACAATTTACGATTTTTTTTCTGCTTGCTGTAAAAAATCTCATCAGGAAACAGAAAAATGGCCAGAGTGGGCAGAAAACGGAAAATTGCCCAAACCGCTTGTACTAGGCCATTTAGGGGCCGTAACCTATTTTAATATGTCGAAAATCGTCAAGTGGACATCATATTCGTATTCACGACCCCGCATTACTCTCACAAAGAATTTTGAGCCAAATCTGAGACCTTCATCAAACTACCGTATACCCACCGTAATAGTAAGCTGCCAAAATTCGATAACCCCAGATTAAAAGATTGAGCCACATTAATCTTGGTGTTCCTGAAGTCGTCAAAACTGGCGTTTCTCCTTCACCCCCACCCTTAGAACGGAAGCAGTCGAAAACCTCGGAAAATCGACAAATAAACTTTAGAATCTCGATCAGCATCCCAAATAACCTCCCCTCTCGAGTATACCTGTGGGTTTTAAGTCAAGTATGGAACATTCTACTGAACTGTGGTAACGCTCAACTCTTAATTTATACAAGTAGAAATTAGTATATATTACTCTGTAAAAGGTTCGAAAATTGTGTTTTCTCCGAAATTTGTGCAGGAGGGTTATTTTAGGTGCTGAACACGCGTACGTGTTCCTTTCCTGGACTTTCGAAAAATTACCTCTCTTTTTGGAAGGTAAAGTTGGTACAGAAAACGACCGTCTCGAGCTCAGAACAACAACTTTGATTCAACATCTCGGGGCGAGTTAGAGCGCAGTTTCACTATAGATGTACGATAGATACTAACCATACAAATCGTTTTCGTTCAACAATCTAAACGCTTTCCTTGCCTGATAAAATGCGGCGCTTTCTCTCTCGTTTTCATCATGTGCTATATAAATATAGCGTTGTGTGTTCGTGGGGCCTTTTTTGCTTCGCACACCACTTCGCTCACGCAGTGCGTCGTCCTTGGATACCCAAAAAACACGTTAATTGGACAATTTGCGGTGAGATGCTATGGCGGACATTAATCGAATTTTCCTTCCAGCTAAGCGGGTCTTTTCGTCGAAATTCTGGTGCGTTCGACGAGACAGCGAATTTTCGATCTACCTCAAATGCTTCTGGGCAAGATTCAGAAGAGATTCACAACTCAGTATTGTTTGCTCATTTCTTGGCCCTTTCATGTTGAAGCATAAAAAGACGTTGTGAAATAGTATCCATGCTGCACAATATTCATACAAAATGTGGTAGCATTTCTTGTTGGCACAGTTCTCTTTGCTGAATTCGCTCTTTGGGAAGGATATCTATTTTTGATGTACGGGCTTCCTTCAAATATGGCGACTCTGATCAGATCTCATATTTTTGTGATTTCATCAAAACGCCTACATTGCTATATTCATATCAGCTGTTGAATCACCATGAACATTTACTTACTGATGTTTTTGTGTAGCCAGCCACCTCGGGTCTTGATTACAGCTTTCAAACGACGGGGAGGGAGTGGGTCAGCAGCGCAGCCCGCAGCACCTTGTTTTGTCCGATGCTTTATTCGTGGACTTCTTCAGAGATCCCGAGCTGGTGTGTTCTTTTACACAAGAACTTTTCCTTCAAAGACAGCCAAGAACGAATATCCATTGCGTTCAAATCCAGAGAGTCGGCCGACAATGAATGTCGGTATGGGATTCGGAAGGTGGACGAGACACCAGTCCTATGTAATCCTTACTTTGAGCGAGCGTCCTATCTTGGTGAAAGGATTCATTTATTGTTTCTAAAGTAATAAAGTAATTTTGAGATTTGGGAAAACTATAATTCCCTAGATATCCTCAAGGTGAGCACTCCATTCAGTTTTTACATCTTTATCCATGAAGACTAGAGATGTCCGCTCCACCGAGCAGACTCCGGGCAGAAATAATCACTGAGACAGGCTAGGGATGTTGTGAGACGACCTTTCCTGGAGCTTTTCTATTTCTAGTTCTTCTCACAAGCACCCTTTATATTCGGAATTGGAAATTTATGTATTTAGGAATGAGGAAACATGATTCGAAAATGACAAATTTGCACAGTTTACCGTAGCTATCAGGTTAGGAACTGCTTGGTATTGTGTCCGCAGTGGGTCGATATTTCGCGATCCAATTGCTATTGAATGTAGATGCCTCCGTGTTGAGGTATGGGCAACCATCCTCCTCCGCGAACTCTCCTTTCATGACTCTATAATCGACGCCACTCGGATTCTTTCTCTTTCGCCAGGGTAGACATCCACTCTCCGACAACCGGCTACCTGTGTATATCCAGTTGCCAAGTCGTAACGACAATTCTTTGCTTTCGTGTACCTCCTCAGTCTGATTTCCTGTGTCACTGCTTTTTTTCGAAACAGTATTAATATGTAGTGGTAAGTAGTTGACGGCCATTGTCTTTCAATATGACATTCACACGCAGGCCAATTCAATTTATTTTCGTCGTTTTGTTGGGAAAAATGGATACCAGCTCAAGGTTTAGCTGAGGGTTTTTAGTGCGTGGAAGATAGCGTTCAAGTTTTTTAAAGTATGGTAATTAGGTTAACGTCTACCGAAGGAGGCGTTTGGAAGAGAAGCTGTTTGCGACACTTGAATATGGATGTATGTACTTCGAGAGGTTTTCGCTTCTCCATTAGCTGTCAACTGCGTTAGAAACTTGTTTCTACCAAGTGGTGGTAGCTTTTTTGAAATTCCTTCTGCTTTTCATTATTTCGTTCGAAACCTTGCTCAGAGATGACATCATTCTTTTCGTTAACTTACACTCTACGTATAATAATGATAAGATGCCCCCCGTGTTTGTCGGCTTCGGGATTTTTGAGCAAGATGGACCTTTTTCTTCCGTACCACTGTGATCAGGATGTAAGATTACTCCTGCCTACCTCTTTTGAGTACGGTCAAGAGTTTTTGAACTTTTGTACATTTGTTTATTTGTTCTTATACAGCGTATTAAAATGATAAAACGTCCTTGGTTGTATAGAAATTCTTGATCGATAAAAAGGCATGATCACAAGTCTAATGATTGAGTGACCCTCCTTGACCTTTTATTGCATTAATTATCCGAGTTAACATATTTTCGACCAAATCGATCAGCATTGGCGAGTCGATCTTGCACCATATCTCTGTTATGGCCTTTTGGAGTGCAGAAATCGAGTGATATTGTCGGCGATTGGCTCTGAGGAACCGAAATACTCCAGAGATTATTCATTGGGTTGAGATATTCACTGTAGGCGAGTAACTTCAAACAAGATAGTTTTGTGCGAACGAAGAAGTCCATCGCGGTCTTGCTCTCGCGAGCGCTCACGTTGTTTTGCCAGAAATTGGAGCATTGGTGAGCAAAAAGATGGGGAACTGCAAGTATTTGCCTTTCTAACTTCCTTTGGTATCGTCGTTCACAGGATGGGAGGAAGCCGCGACGAACATACGCGGCACGCGCGGAAGCGAGGAGGCAATGGTAGTCATGAACATCGATCAAGTGATTTCACGTTAGTTCGCTGCGCCGCGGCTTTCTACTAAGAGGAGAGCGATCATGCTTGTCAAGGGTCAGCCGACAGCAGAGGAACGCAAGCTATAGACGTCCCTAACGTGCAGATGCCCTTACATGTCTTGAGGAACCAATGTCAAAAGTTTCGGCCACTGGATTGGGCAGGGCCCTTGCTCAAGGCTTATCAGTAACATTTTCTGCCGTCAGGCCCTTCGAGTTTTAGCTTCTTCTTATCAGGAGATTCCTCCTAAAAAGCAGTATTTGAAGTCGCTGTCTAATACAGCCGCCAACTTTTTGGGAGTACTTCGCTCATGATGTGTGAGGGCACTTGGCCATGAACAACGTCTACAATTTGCATTCGTCAGCAATCAGGTGACCTCTGGCAAGTACCAAGAGATGTTGGAAAGGCACAAGCTTGCATTCCCCATATTTGTGCGTGGCAGTGAGAAAGCGAGCGTTCACTTGAGCATGTCTACCATGGACTTCTTTGTCCGCCAAAAACTCTAGTCTGTTGTGGCTCAGTTACAGTAATGGTTTCGAGTCAATGAAGAATCTCTGAATTGTTTTGATTGGTCGGGTCTGAGCCAATCGCCGACAACCTCACTCGATTGCTCCGCAACATGCCATAACAGAGGTATCGTGCTAAGTATGCTCGCCAACGATTCGGTTAAATGTTGCTGTTGTGCCCACACAGTTCATGTGTGAATAGCTGAGTGATGCAGAACGGGGTGTCGGTGGTGTAATGGTAACACTCTCGCCCGGAAAGCGTGCAATGCAGGTTCGAGTCCTGCCTGACATCTGAGTTTTGCGTTCAACTCAGCTACCTTGTGATAACTTGTGATTATATACCATGCCATAATAAGGCATCAAATATTCAAAAACATCAAGATTCGGTTAAAATTATGTGAAATCGAATATTTGATGCAATGAAGTGGCAAGGAGGGTCAATTTATCATTGGACCACACTTTTTCATCGAAGAAGAGTTCTCATATAATTGAGGGCGTCTTTTGATTTTGATACGCTATGTAAAACTTGAAAGTAATGTAGAAATTTGCATAAACACGTCACGTTCCTTAAAGAGTTACACGTACAGAGTTTTTTAACATCCTAATAACAGTGATATTCATGAAGAAAGGTAAGGGTTTGCTCTTCTGTTACTCTTACAGTAACTACTCGAATTTCCGCTGCAGTTCGCCGCGCGCGACGATTTCGAGAAACAATCGCGAAATAGTTTACTTCGAAAATAAAGCGGCTCCAGGAATTTTGAGCCCACAATACAAACCATTAGATAACAATTTGAGCTGCGAATATCTCTGCGTTTGCAGAATCCGAAGTAGTCCTCGTTGAAGAAAGTTACAAGCGTCGGACATTTTTTTTTGCCAAATGCTCCCCGTCTTTACATAACTCAAAGCAGGTGTTATAGTGAACCAATAGTTGAGGTTTCCAGTTATGGACGCAACACGGTTGATTCAAATTTCTCCGACCCTTTGTGTCACTGTTGAACTACATAAGTAGCAGTTAACGGGAACCGTACTTCGAAGCGTTCCACCTCCTCAGACAGAAGCCTCTTGTCATGCGGCTATGAGCTACCGTGGACAGAAGCGTTGTAACGGGGTCATCGTACGCCTCCACGCACTCGATTCTCTCGCCTCATTGGCGTTTTGTGGCAGTTTCCGGGTTTTGCGCCTCTTTTTAACGCGCCTTTTATCGTTATGCGTTTCCAGTTAGGCGACACGATGTGGTTTCTGTTGGGATTAGCATTTTCTCCTAAGTGCTCTGCAATGCACCGCGCGCACTGTGTGCTTTTGTCGCCGCGGAAAGCCTCGACCCAGATTAGGCGGAGCTTCAATCCTTTTGTTCGTTCATGATTATTGAGCATATTGATTCGCGAGGTCCAATATCTACTTCAGAAGCACGCTTCCGCCGATGGTTTTGCGTAATCTCCCTTCTCCAAGTGCAAACCTCCTGTATTTGATGATGGGCCAAAGGAATAGTATCGCTTTCTTCAGAAGTCTTCCACTCCTTTGTTTTCCTCCTGTGATGGGTATTTATTTAAGCTACTCTTCTTTACGTAAGTTCAGTGAAGGACCTGTGAATGGCAGTGCAATCTGATCCCCTATAAACGAGGAAAGACAAGGGAGGTTTTCAGTTGGGATTGGGTAGATAGAAAACATAAAAGTATTCAGATCTGCAGTGGGGTGCAAATGTATAAAGGCACCCTACTTTTCCCTTATACTTGCTTATTTGGAAATTTCGCTACCTCTAAAGCCACTTTCAGATCGTTAAGCTCTGGTAAATCCCTAGTGACCTGTCGATCCCGATTACCATCAACAGGGGAGCGGTGGGCCTCGGTGAAATATAATTAGTGATAAGGAGTTTCCGACGAAAGAGCCACCTGTGATACTGGAAAACAGGAGCTTATTTGAAATGGAGCAGTCTACATGCTGTAAGAGTCGAAGGATTAAAACGCTTTTCAGCAAAAGTCGGCATTTTCGGGTGTGGCAGAGTTATAGAGGCACCCAGTTTTCCTCTTGAATCGAGACAAATTTATGAGACATGGCAGTAGAAGCATTTTTGTCATTGCTGGAAGAAGTGCCGACTTCAGTCAGGAACTCCATCACCGACCAGACTTGGGCCCTGCTCTCTGTACAAATGGCTTCTCAAACACGAAGACCGCGACTCCATCTGGGATGATCCCTCACAAGTGTTGAAGCGTGTCTAGAGCATTCACATTTCTGCAACCGAAGATAACCGCTGGTTGCCTTGGAAAGCTCTCTGGCCGTGATAAACCTCGAACATAGGGCACCATCATGATGTCGCAAAACACCCTTCTGTGGATTCTGTGCCGAAATAGTTGGTGGTTAGGTTGACAAGTGGATTTTGTCTTGCTGTGAAAGATGTAGAGATGCCTGCCCTGTGCCAGTCAGGTCGCTGACACAAGTAGCGTAGGCCGGACTCTGCTCTTGTGTACATACGCTTTGCATGGAGCAACGTAGTGAGCACTCTAGAATGTAAGAAAATGATATTGTTTACCTTCGATTGCCTTTTGAAATCGAAAAAAATATTGGGTGGCCTAGTGACAATCTAAAGCCAAACAATAGCGTTTTCTTACAATCTAGAAGTATGGGAATGCCTTCTCTCACTACTCTATGCAGGGCGCATATACGCTCCAGCAAAGCCCAGCCTAAACGATTTGTGCCGACCAGACTGAGGTGACACACGTTTCTCTGCATCTTTCGCAACAACACAGCTAACATTTTGTCGGCTTATCGTATGTCGGCCATCGTATATTTTGGCACAGAAGTCGTCGAAAGGTATTTTTCTACTCCATGCCGTTGGGGGTGATGCCCCTCATACACTGGAGGGGGCTAGCGCAGCTCTTCAGGGGGGCAACCCTCCGGGCACCGGCGCTTGCCCCCAATCGGGGGCTCCCGCCGGAGTGACAATTTGGCTTGATCGGAGCCCCCCGTCACTGCCATGAAGCCCCCCTGTGACTGCCTTGAAGCCCCCCTGTGACTGCCCTGAAGCCCCTCTGACTGCCCTGAAGCCCCCTGTCACTGCCTTGAAGCCCCCCCCATCACTGCCCCGGAGCAGTGACGTCACGAAACCGGAGCAGTGACGTCACCCTCCCCCCGGAAAGCGTCTCCGCTTTCCTCCAAAAATATCCCTTTCTGACAGTGACTCGAAGTCGCCGTCCAGGGCCGGCCCTGTTGGGCCGAATGCGGCTCTCCATGAGGTGAGGCGTCTTTTATACCGGTCGAGCACGTGATAGATGCCTTCTCTGGTCTCTATTGTCGTAAACTACCTTCTACGACTTCTTCCCATCTTTTCCCTCTCTTCCTCTCGGGGGGACAAGCGCCGGAGGAGAGCAGGGGCCTCCCCTGAAGCCCCCCCCTTGGGGGAGGCCTGCGCTGTCGCTCCCCCAAGTCGAAAACGGGCTCTATTGTCCGGCGCTTGCCCCCCCCCCGCAGAGTCTGAGCCCATATACGAGGTTCTTTTCGGCCAGAAAGCTTTTCAGGGAAACCAGCGATCATTTTCGGTTGTAGACATACAATTACTTCACAAACATTTCTGACGCGTATCGGCTAGACCCCGGTCGGTGAGGGACGGGTTCACCCGCTCACCCTACTGTATTATACCTGTATGAATTATGTATTACCTACCTCTCACCCAGGGGACTTAAGACCTAACCCTCCCACGCTCTAAGTCCGGGGGACCACAAAGGGGAAACATAAACACAAGAATAATAAAGTAGAAATACGATCGGATGCGATCCGATAATCACGAACACGACACCAGAATGATTACTGTTTATTATGGGAATGCTAATATGTGAGAGGTTAATGTGTGAGTTATTAGTGGTGAGAGAAGGGTGAGTACAGACTGAGTCATGTCTGTACTAAAAGAGTTAGTTACTAAATAAACCTACGGGCCTACGGCTGCAAGGAGGGCCGGACCGATGTCCGGCTAGAAGGTTGCTGTAGTATCATGTAGTATAATGTTCTAAGGGCTGAGTAGCCCCTCGAACAGCGACGTGAAAATAAAGGAGAATGAAAACAGCCAAAAGGGTGGCTGGCTGCCGACGGCGGAGGAGTGGAGACGCGAATGACCCCCGTCCCCCTCGCCCGACAGCATCGACCCAGCCGGGTGGTCGCCGCTGATCGACGGGGTGGTCACGCTGCAGACCCACCTTGGGAGCGGAAGTTCGCCTTCGCGACAATTTCAGCGTTTGTGAAGGATCGTCCCAGATGGGGCCGCAGCCTTCCGTTTGAGGAGCCATTTATACTGAGAGCACCGACATGACTTCTGTCGAGTCCTTGACTGATGTCGACATTTTTTCCAGATATGACGAAAACACTTCTACAGCAATGTCTCATCAATCTGTTGCAAAAATGTGGTCAGTAAGATTCCTTATACAGAAAAAAAACTTGGGATGCCTTCCTGATTTGTCCTATCCGAAAAAGGGCGACTTCTGTTCAGAACTATTTCATCCTTATTATTTCGCAGTAAATAACGGTCTAAGGCTGACTATATGGGTATTCGCTGGTCGTGGACATGAAGGTGTTGTTGTGTTAAAGCGAAATTCTGAAACTAAGCGAATATCAGCGAAAAATAGGTTCCTATATAATTTTCACCGCACTGTTTTACGGCTTATCTTGTGCAGCTCAGGGCCGAGCAGGGCTGGATAGTGTACCAACGGGAGGTCGGAAGAATCACAGAGAAAAAATGAAAAGGGTGAAGGGGATTAAGAATTTTTTTGTAGAAAATACTCTATGGCTGTTCAGAAAGGTAAAAAAGGAAAGAGAAATCTTATTTCAAAATTTTCACGTGCTTGAAAAGTTCGCAATTTTCACACACTGAAAGGGGTGTTATCTAATGAATATTTTAAAAAATATCCTCAACGGGAGCTTTTCACTTCGCAAAGACCCTTTACAACGGGTTGGTCAACCCTGCCGACGTTTTCTGTGGTTTTGACTACCCTGAAAAGTGAAAGTCTATTAGACGGCCTAACTATTTTGATTGTGATGGCAAATGCTGTTAGCTGTCTCAGATCTAACAGAAGGAATCGTCTATCATTTCCAAGAATGCTCCTAATTCTGTTCTTCAGTTCGATTCTAGATATACATATTTGAGTTTAGTGCTGAACTTTCAGATGATGGGAGGAGATCTGAGGTCTTCATTCACTAAATTCAGCAATTTAATTGAAACACGGAGGAATTTCCAAAGACGGTTTCAAAAATGTAAAAAAAAATGCGACTGGATTGTTTTATCCGGTCAGGGCTTGCTAGGGCTTCCCTTACATTTCGCGTGGGCTTTTATAAAACCATGTGTTGATAGTTGTAGGTAATGGACATAGCGTTGATAATTCGTTTTCCAAATTCCCTAAATGCCTCTGAGATTTACAGGAGATTTCCACAAGTGGGCATTTTCATAGCTTTGCTTTGATAAAAGGGGTACACGAATGGCAATTTTCAGTATGTTCAAAAATTTGTCTCGGATTGGGCCGAAAATTTACTTCTAGGGTTTGTTTGGGGTGATGATTACGAATTTGAGGCCCATTTGTCAATATTTGAAAAATTCTATCTTATTCGTTCCGAAGCTTCAAAATGGGGGAAAATTTGGCAAAACGCATCTTTTGACGATTTCGAGAATGCTACGATCAAATCGCGTCAAAACGTGTACATAGGGGTTATACGGCCTGTCTAGCACGAATCTGCAACCCGTTTATCGATTTTCAGTAGATTACGGTAGACTACGGGGAGTATACGGTAGCTCGGTCTCAGATTTGACTCAAAATTTCACTGTGGGTGTTACTTATGACGCTGAAAAGAGTTTTAGATCCATTTTTCGTTTTTTCAAACTTTAGGGTAGGTAACGCCAGTTTAAAGGCATTATGTCTACCGTAACCTACAGTAATCCTACGTTTAGCAAGGAATAGACTCCAAATTCTGGTTCACCCCCAGTTGAAAGTTTTGAGCCGAATCCAAAAAAATTTCTGAACACCCCAAAAATTCCCTGATTTCCCTCCCCTACCTTCTTGTGAAGCACTGAAAATTCCTCTTTTGTGGAATGTCCACAGCCATTTAGGGAATTTTAAGCACGGATAATTTATGTACTGTCACAGACCTACAGCAGCGACAACACGGTTTTCCAAATCTCCACGGAAAATTTAAAGCAGTCCCTAGTCAGTGTTCGTTATGGGTTTGATTTTGGATTCAACTTAGCTCTGCGTTTGGTTTAGAAACGAACCTCTTTCTTGGTTGGCACATTGGTCACGTTACGCGGTCGACCCAAATAAACTACATCACACGCTATCCTCTTATGTACAGAAACCTCACCTGGCGCGAGTTTGCACGGGAAGCATAAAGGACTTGATTTCGGCGGTGTCCTACACATACTCGTGGATTCAGCAATGGTCGCTGTCCGTCATAGTTAAAGTTTTTGGTCTTCATTTCTTTATGAAAATGATTAACTGAAGCTATTGGGATACTTAGAGGATTTTCATGGTAATTTTGGTATTCATGAGCTTTAGACTAAAGAATTAGTGTGTTTTTGGGGCCAACTTTGCATACCAACGAAACGTGTTTTTCTATGAAACGTTGAAACCCCTCGGTTGTTTGATGAAATGTCGAAGACACAGGTGGGAGGAAGAATAAAAGGTTAGCAAGAAAAAACACTACTTGATGAAAATTCCCTGCCGTCGCGTCATTTGTGACGTACTTTCCTCATTATAGATTCTAAATAATGATTCGCTTCTCTTGCAGCATAACGGTGATTATGTGGCAGCAATTTACCCTAATTCTTAGTCTGGAATCTTCAGATGTGTGTTCCTACGGCCCCTATACCAGCTATTCTGAAATTTCTTAGTGACTCTACTTCCGTGGTGTGGTTCTTCGAGAGCAGTCATTTATCGTGGTTTGATGTTTCGTATTGAGTTAATGCCTTCAGGTGATACCAGAACTCAATGATTCCTATCTAGCAAAAACCTGACATTGGCACATAAATTCCAATGAGTGATGAGCCCCACGAACCGTTTTTTTATCGTATCGAGGTCTTCCCTGTGTTCAAATCAAAGAAAACAGACTGCGGCTAGCACTTCAAGATGTGTTCCATTGAGCGATCACCTCTGGCCTTGCTGAGTCATTTACCGCCATCTCAAAGACCGCGTTGGTGGCCCATAGATTTATTGGCTATCAGGCCCTCCACCGCTTTTCTGCCTATTTTTCTTTACTGGGACAACACTCTTATGCAATGAGATATTTTCTCAATCAAACCCCTGTTCTGTCCTGTTGTTGAGGACAAGGCATGCACAAAAACTTCTATCGACAGTTCCTCTAACAAGGAGACTACTATTAGTTTTCTTGTCAGATGAACTGTGGACGAAACTTGGCCAAAATGGCCATTCCAAGTGAGTTGTACATTTCTAGGACTATTTCCGGATAAGGAATCCGAGTAGCTGCCTACAAAATTATTGGCGTTTTTACCCATTTTCCGTTTTTGGTTAAGTATTTCCTATATCAATCAGGGCTGGGATTCATGAACGAACGTGGGATCCAGCTGGGTTTGTTGCAAAATGTTCACAATCCAACAACGCGTTAGCTCATGGTTCGGCCAGCGCTTGGCGACATTTGGGTCCCACGGGACCGCACCTGCGAGGTGCTGGCTAGGGTTTGGTTAAGAAGCATCGAGATGCGGTGTCATGAAACACAAATGTAGCCCAGCGCTAGCCGAAACAGGTGTTGGCACGTTATAAATATATAAAAGCTTTGCAGCAAACCCAGCTGGGACCCATGCTCGTTCATGAATGCCAGCCCTGGTGGTTCTGGGAACGTTTGAGAAAAATGTTTCAGAGCTGCCTCTAAAGTTCCCCCGTGGTGGTTATTTGTGGCTGTGCTTTCGGTTTTTTAGAAGCGAAAATCGGCTGGCTACTACGTCTAACACGCATCTTGCTCAATGTGTTTTACTTGGATAAAACCGAATTTTTTTCGACTTTTTTTTCGCCGCATACTCTCACTCACTCACCCTCGAGCTGCAGATAAGCAAAAAAAAATCTGCTTGACCGAGCCGAGTTAGTAGTTTTGAATGAATGGTTAGCAGATGTATAAGGCAATCGATTGTCGTCTTCTGAAAATGAAAACTGCGGCCATGATGATAATTTTTAAGAAGGGGTTCATTGCTTTGCTTCTTACAATGGCAATGCTTTTTCTACAATGATTCGCAAACGACTTCTATGTGTTCTAGGAAGGTGTTTCCCTTCACTCAAACAAAGCAATGCAAAGCTACAGGATGCTCACATTACAATATTCTTCAATGAACCCGAAAAGCTAGCGTAAGAAGAATAATTTCTTGAATAATGTGAGGAAATGCTCAAACATTACAGGGGTTCGCGCAATAGAATTTTGAAATTCAATAAGATCGGAAAAAGCAAATTAAAATGTGACTGAGAAACCTCGTGGATAAACAGTCGAATAAATGCAAAACAATTTTTTTCAGAAGATACATTGCGGGAATCGAATCCGCAACCCAGCATCCCTTCGTAGTTTAGCATTCCCCATTGTTATCCTCTCGACCATCCCTGCACGCTTGCTATGGCTACTTCAATCGAGTTCTACGAGGAATGGAATGCAGAGGTATCTCGGAAAGGGTTTATATTTCACGAAAGGGCCAGAATGAAACCGTCAAACCTTGTATAGTGCTATTTTATTGCAACCGAATGTGTGCCGAGCATAGGGACGCACACCAGCTGCTCCGATTAGGAAGTTGCAGTAGTTTCGATTTGTTTTTTTTTTCTGGAATATTGCAGGCCTGTAGGGAAAACCCAACATAGATTATTGTTGCTCTATCGATCCCTCAAAACTCTCAGAAGAACTTATTGGGACGTCTCCTCCCCCGGAGAGGACGCCCTTGTTAGTCTTTACAGCAACGCTTTCGTCAGTCGCCGCACCTATTCTCAATTTGTTTAGCTGCTGTTTTCTGGTGAGATTTTCAAAAGCCGAAGTAGAACATCTGGGATTGCATGTCGCGCAACCTGTTCCTCTCCTGCACGCGATTGCAACTGCCGTAATTACCTTTGACTCCTTGGTTTATGTCGTGTTTGGATTCTCGATTTCGATTCTCAATCCCTGGTCTGGCAGATTGTTTCAATACGTTTTCGGCTGTAAGATCATTAGTGTATGTTGTGGCCTTTGAAATGGGGGAAGATGCGCTTGTTTTCTCTTTCATTTTTGCAGTTGACGACTTCCTTCTGCGGCTGTCGTAATGTGGGTTTGGCACGAGTTGCATGTGTAGAAGCTTGACTTCATCCGAATAATTGCTCAAGGCCAATAGTCTTTGATGTCAACTTTTTCTGAGTATATCGGTTTTGGAAGGATTCGTTTGAGTTGGTTTCCCGTTTGTTAACACTCAAGCAGGCGGCACTGATTGCCACCTGTAGTTTCTTCGTGATGTAAAGAATTAATGAAGAAGAGATGCTCTTTGTTTGTATGCTTAACCTGTAGAGCATTCTATGAGCTTCGATTTCGATTATCACCAGCAGCAGGGAGGTGTTGAAGTATAACTGTTGATAAGAATGTTCCAATGGAAAAACCACCGTTCGCTGCTGGTTGAAATCGAAATCGAGAGCATTTGAGTAAAGCCCCAAACTATACCTTCTCCAATAAAAAAATTCCTCAGAATTGTCAGATTTTTTGAAAAATTGTCGACTTTAATTTTGTTTTGGTTTGTTTTTACTTATATTGTTCTTTGGAATCAAATATTTAAAACGTTTTTCAAACTAAACTTGGTTCGAGAAGTTCTGGTGGATCCTAAAAATTTGTGCTCTTAGCTGTCTATTCTCCCTCTGGTATACTGTTAAATTGTCATTTATGAAGCTGCTCCACATCGAGCTTTGAGACGCAGTCCAACCTCTGGGTGAAACTTGATAATATGCTCCTGCAGCTGTTTGTAGTAACCCTGCAAAGCTCGAAAGCCCTTTTTGCTGAAATAAGGGAGGATACGTGGGGCTGCCATCAGCTCCGCCTTCAAAAAAGTAACCACTTCCTCCGCCCACCCAAGGGTGTTTGATTTCAATAGAGTCATGATGCGCAATGGATTTCAGCAAATGTTCTTAATTTCCATTCTGCTATCGATCTCGATTTTCATCCTGGTTCGCTGTTGTGCGAGGGTGCAACTGAAGGGAAGAAATAGGCGTGAGAGATCTCATTCAGAAAATCTTCGCCGTCAGGAGTTCCAATTTTTTTATGCGGTCATATTGAAGTTTTCAGTGGGCTGTGAGCGATTCTGGAGCAGCCAATGTGACCAGCGCCAGCTCTCAATTATGAAACGAAAAACGAAGGTCCTAGTTAGACACCGGCTGGACATTCCCGAAATGACAAGACAACTTCCACTTCTCCAAAAGGAGCAGATCTCAATGAAAGCCGCGGCGGAAAGCCGTACCGCGCAGTCATAAGGCCTCTGCATAGTCGCGCGGCAGATGTCGCGCCGCCACGATGAAGGGTAGAGAGCGGCTACGCAGCTCCGTACCTGCCCTTTATTCCCTATAGTTGCGGTGCGACTTCCGCCGCCGGACTATGCAGAGACCGCCGACCCGCTTACTGTGTCGTTGCGGGACCCACCCGGTTGGAAATCTTCCAAGTTCCACCTCCTGATTATTTTCCAGATTCAAATTTATTGTAGCATTACAAAATTTACATGACCAATGAGAGGAGGAATTGAACATCAGAGGATTTGAGCAATGATTGTGCGACAGAAGAGCAAAATATTGGCAAAATCCAATAGAAATGCACAAGAATTTCTGGTCTGCAATATCGCGTCGTTCCTAATTCACACGTCAGGCTGCTACAGTGTCTTCGCAGGTCTTCTTCATTTCGCCGGTGTATAACTAGAGCCTAACAATCGGTTCTCATGTTGGAATGTGCCTCTTCATCAACCCTAAAAATCCTTTCAGATATTCATTCCCAGAAAGTAGTGGATTGCATGCTAAATATCATTCAGTCACCAATCTTTCGTCTTCCAAATGCTGCTAAAATCATCCGCAACCGCGTCCTTTTCGTGTAATAGTGTACTAGTAGTTAACACATTCGAGACGCGATCGTCAGAAATCAGCTCTTGGCTAAGTCATCTTCTCACTCATATATTTTTGAGGAGTATTTCCATGGAATTCAGCGCGCTTCCCAAAGTTCTTGATGTTCGAGCGCCACTATGACTGGCTGATTTACTATAATTGTCAGCTTGAAGTGTATAATGACGGTCTTCGGGTGTAAATTATTGTGACAGTTTCTCCATTCGCTTGTCTTACTACTAGAGTCCAACCGACAATATTTTCTACGAACTTCTTCTCATCAGATTTCGAATCGTGTTGCGTTTTTGGTTGTTTGTCTGGGGTGTTTGCACACCTGTGAGTGCGTAGGGACTCGCAGTTGGTGCGAGTTTGGATAGAAGTGCGTACTCGCCTCCGTTGTACATGTGTTTTTCTCTTGCATATCTCGTTCCTTTCTCTCTCGTTCATAGTTTTTCTTCTTTTAATAGTCGCATTGGTTCTATCCGGCTCATCGACTCAGGGCCACGTTCGCCTTCGTGGTTTCATTGCCTGCACCTGTCACTTGCCCGAGTCGAATGATCAGTAACAGCCGTTTTGGGAAGAAGTCACCACCATGTGTCTTGTCCCCTTGCATAATTATTCGGTCATTAGCGTGATCGTGAACCCAGAAGTCGTGGAGGATGATCGCCCTTGTAGTACGATGTCAGTGATGCCGACACACAGACCCGAATTGCCACCTGTTGGGTAAGAGTGACCGCTGATGCGTAATCTGCCTGCTCTCTATTCCCCCGCAATCCTTCCTGTTCGTCTCGTCACCGGTCGTGAGCTTACGGCGTCGCATTGACAAACGCCGCGAGATTTCACTCGTGTAATCCCTTCGTGTTAGCTCGATTATTCATCCCCTGTGGCTCTTTTGTCAAGTGGGAGTTAGTTCTCTGTGTCAAAACTATCATTGTCGCAGTACTTATGCCTCACCTCAATGTCTGTAACTTCGCTTCCTCCTACATCAGAGCCCAGCGGGGCATGGTGTTCGACTCCGGCGAGACTACGAATCTCCTTCCTTTCTCACGAACCTTTCCAATTTCATGAATATTACTTTGGGGCCACATTTACGAACCAGCCACATCACCGCTGGACCCTGTCCTCTTTTATGCATCCCCTTTGATCAGAAAACCCTCATGAAATGTTTTGTCATTTGCTTATTCGATTCGCAATAATATTTTCTTCCAGTCAGCTGCACTTCTTGAATTATTGATTCGTTTGAATAATTCATGAAATATTCATTACTCTGGAAACGTGAAGGATTTCTGTGACAATTATAATCCACGTCTGGCAAATCGTTTTTGACTAGTTGGACTGATTTTGAATGCTTTACGCTCTCGTGATCTACAGAAACTGCTTTGCTGTTACGTGCGAGAAAAATTGTTTTTTTTTCTGTGAAAAAAGGTGAAATCTGCTCCCAGCGATGCTTATAAAATATCCGTGCAGTTATGGAACTCTTCTGCTGAATTTTTTTTAGTATGAATCTAAATTGTTCCTTGTTGCGATTCATAAACAGTGAAGATTCCCGATGAATTCTTCTCCGGACCTATAAGCTTGGTGAGATTTCTTTTGAGCTTACGATCACGGTTTTCAACATTCTTCTGACAGACACTACGTGCAAACCCTAAAAATCCTGAAGAAAATGTCCTTAATGTTTCATGGAAAATACAACCGGAAAGCTGCTACCAAGGCCTTGCATAGTTGTAGGAGAACTTCAGGGCTTGTATCATTCTCGTGTGGTTCTCCACGTATAAATATATAAAAAATAGTTAAATTTATAGGAACACGAGCCAGCTCGAAGGAGTCTCGCGTAAACATTACCTGAGGCACCTCTATCTTTTTAACCGAACCTTAGTGGACATGAGCGGTTACTGCAGTTCAGAACGAAAATCTAATGGTGGCCTGCGAACGTGGAATTCATTTACTTTCTCTCTAGCACTTGATGGACTTCTTGTCCACAATGCGCAGCCACGCCGAAATTCGATTTTCTCGTTTCACTTCAAGAAAAACGGGTTTCTTATGATTATTGCTTTCATATATATGCTTAATACAACTTCTATCACTGGTATGCAGATATTAAGCGCCATATATCTCCTTTTGATATAGGCTACTACAACCAAAATCAATTTAAAAATTCAGTGAAGTGGTTGGTCGTGGAGCGCGCCGGTCCGCTTCACGGGATAGCCATGGAACGCGCGGTCTCCTAAGTGCTAGGGAAAGCTGTCACTTTCCTAATTCTCAGTCAGTTCTGTATTTTGACTCCGAAACATATTCTAGCCGTTTGGAACCTTGTAGCTGAATATTTTTGCTGTATTTTTGCTAAAATCAGTACCGATTTGAGCTTTAGCTTTTGAGAACTAGATCTAACGTGTCAATAAACCACTTCTCCTATATATTCTTTCTAATTATGGTGAAGAAAATTACTTATTTCGAGGTGAAGCTCTTCCATTGTTTTCCTTATTCCTTTTTATAAAGGAATTCGTATGCAGTAATTCTCGATTCGCTGATTGATATAGAGCGGAACAGCTTAACCAAAGCGTTGTTGTATTCGTTGTTTGAAGTATGCCGTCGCGGTGTCATAGTTGAGAGCCCATGGGAGGGTCAAGAGGGTTCGGTTACCACTTGGCGTCATCATCACCTCTTCCTTAAGCCATCCCACAAGACACCGCATCGACACTTCATTGAAGTGGTTTATTTACTTCTACATACTTCTCCTGTATTTCATCTCCAGCCAGATATCTCTGGTTTATTGCAAGGACAATGGCTATCATACTCCCTTCTCCCCTGGGTATTCAAAATGTGGAAAGGCTGTGAATTCCATAATTGCTATTTAGCATTCAAATCAGTTGATGAGCGACTTGTGTGGGCACCATTCTTTGAACATCTTGCTCTCTCTCTCACCGTTTTTAGAAGCAATCCCCTTACCGTCACGAATAGTGCGTGCGAATTGCCCTTTGTTTCAGTTGTCCTGGTTGTAATTATGTGCTAGCTTTTTGTTTGATAAGTCTATTCCCCCTCTCGTTGTTTCGGTTGGAATAGCGTTTGGAGTGTTTTCAATTGAATGTTCTGTTTTAGGCTAACCATGACTTTGATTTTTGAAAATCTTTAGCTTTGCAAGGGAAAATCGTAGCCCTAATCCATTTCTTGGATAGTAAACCATGTAGAAAATCCGACATCATTTTAAAGCTTTTGTGATTCGACAGGGGACAGCTGGACTTAGCTTGAATTGGAGAACCTGCTATAAGCTGATTGTTATTGTTTTGCCCTGCCAGTGCCGCCATCACACGATTGCGGAGGGGTGGGGTTTTGTGTGAATTTCGAGTATTTGCATTGAGTTGGTTATCATGCGACCAATTGCCGTCTGGTCTCAGTATATTTATATTTAACCTCTTCTAGATGTGGATCCTCTCTTGACACTTTTTTCGCCCAATTAACTGCTCACCAATGGTGTTTTCCAATAAATAAATAAAGAAATGACAGGAAAGCGCTATCATCTCAGTACACAGTTGGAATTCCACCATTTTGAGCTGTTCAGGGTTTTTTCCACTCTCGCTTCTTTTTTCACTGTAGTCATTTGTTGCATCGTCTTGAGCAGTAGTAATCGCATTAGGTGGTAGTTGTCGGTTGCTTTGGTTTGCGTAATCCTATTAGGACTTGCCAAGAAGGGCTCTGTTTGATTTGCTACACACAAACTGTTACAATTCTGCCGGGCAAAGGATGTTCAAGCAAGAGAAAAGCCTCAGAAATTTTTCTATTTTCTGTAAACGTCTATAGAAATGACAGCTCAGAGACTTGACATTTTAACCTTGTAACCGTGTTTTCAGTGGAAATGAGCTCCTTCTTAAATGCAAGTTTGCGATGAAAACAATTTTTGAGTCTCTTCTTGAAAATGTAGGTCAGGTAATTACAAAAGTAAAAATATGTGAAAGAAGTTTAAAAAATTGCTGTAAGAACGCATAAAAACAAGCCAGAACGGCTAATTACAGGTGTCGGTGAGCCCCCCTCCCAATTAACGAGATTTTCATGAATGCTTGCTTATCCGTTTTTTATTTTGCTTTTGAAGTAGCCAGTAGTCTCTAAAAGTGCTCAGCAGTTGTTTTAGAAGAAAATTGAAGACGACAAAACAGGTTTCTCTGGAATAGAAATCTCGATAATTGGGGGCGGGAGGACACCAAGCAATAACTTGTTCCGGAGCGTTTTTTCTCCAGTTTTTTACTTATTTTCACTTTTGTGATGGCCGGATCTACCTCTCCATCAGGATAGTACAACAACCGATTTTATCGAGAACTTTGCCTTTGGGTCCAAACTCTAGGCTGCTAATGCAATAGCGAAGGCATAATTGACCCTTATCTCGAGTATTTCTGAATCTTGTTGGGCAATCTCATTGATGGACATTGTGCGTACGTGTCAGATTCGCAGTGCTCAACCCCATGGGGTTAAGAAACGAAGAGGATTTATCGGGAAGTTTTCTCTCATCCATGCTTCATCGCCATATTCATCGCTCTGTTCGAAAGAGGAGCAGCGTCGTGTCGAATGGCCATCTCAATCACAGCTGGTAGTTAGCATGGATTTCAAGGAAAGCCGCTCTCATTTGTGCGTGGTCGTCGGCTTGAGAGCGGAAAGAAATGTGAGAGAACGATTACCGTATCATGGCTGTTTTTATAAGAAGACGTCTTCTCAAGAATTACTTGTGGTTCGTGCTGAAATGGCCAACTTTTTTCATTGATCCTCCCTACAGCAGCAACGGAATCGTTTGAATTTGAGTTTTCATGGGTAATTAACATGTATGTCTTCTTTCCATATCATAGATTTTTCCTTGAAGTTATAAACATTTTCCTGTGTTGCTAGACAATTTGAGCAGTATTGCGGTTCAGGACGATGTTGTTGCTTGACTGTTTTGCCACTGCATCTGAATACGTTTGAATCCTGGGTCTTCATCAGGACGCGGCATGTTCTTTCTGAGCTTGATGACGAATCTCACAGCGTCTGCCAATGACGCAGTTATTGGGCCACCCGCCGTGTATGCGATTTGGCAAGCAGTACATCCTTCCTACTCCATCTGTTTCGCACTTGATTTTCGCTTTCCATTAGCATGAGGCGAAACACTCTTTTCTGAGATGAGTGGGCAGTCCATACTTGCGAAGCGATTATTGGATCTCAAAATCTTGTGTCGGTTTGCTTCCCGTTGTATTTGTGAATTAGTCCATCGCGTAGGAGGAGTTGTTGAAGTGCTTTATACTCTTCATTTATAGCCCACGGCAACGGGAAAAGGCGCGGGTGCAGTTGCGTATTTTCAACAACAAGGGGGTGTTTATGGCGGTTAATGCATCTGCAAAAACGACTGGTGTTGTGAGTAGCCTTAGGGCCTCCAGTGTACATAAAACTGCGCAGTATCCCGCCCCGAGCTGCAGGTTCCAAGAAGTTGCAAGCCTAAAACGTAGATTGCGGTGTGTATACGGTAGTTTGGTCGAAGTGTCAGATTTGACTCAAAATTTCTACTCGGGGCTTACTCGGAGTGCTGAATTTCCGAAATGTAAAGGTAGGTTTTACCGCTAAATGACATTGTCCATAGCGTGACCTACAGTAAACCTGAGAATTTCGGAAACTGGACTGAAAATTCTATTTCAGCATCTTTACATACAAGTTTTGAGCGAAATCCGAGAAATTTTTCTGAAACACTCGAAAAAATGCCGGATGGAGGTACCTCTGGCTTTCTGCGAAGTGGAATACTGCGCAGTTTTACTATTGAGGCCCAAGAGATACTTACAATAAGAGTCGTTTTCGCAGATGATTTTATCACTAGAAACACTCCAATTGTAAGCATACTGTAGCCATGGCTAACAATGTTCAAAGTTTGCCATTAATCGATGAGGAAACAGCTGGTATCTTTTCTGTGTTATGGTTTTTCTGTTTCTTTATTCATTTCTGCATGTGACCATGGTATAGACATTATGTGTGTATGTGTTGTTTCTTTGGGGGCAAACCTCACAGTTTTTCAGTTTGATTTGGGGCTTTTTTTCTACAAAATTGAGGAAGAAAATAAAAAATACGCGTCCCTTATTGCGAGACGTCCTCACAGGCGCACCCAATCCCTTTTCGACTGCTAATTTTCAAAATTTCTTCGAATTTTTGTGGGAAAAGCTTCTGAAACGTAAAAAAAACGGAAAGTGTTCCCTCTGCATACAATCGGAATGTTTCTGAAGCATTAGCTGGAAGTTCACGCGGGAATGACCTGAAAAATCAAGGGAATAGAAAAAAAGTTACCAAGATAAAAATTATCCGCCATTTCTTCATCGATTATTTGTATACTTGCAACCGAGCCAGCCGTGGCTACAGTATGCTTTGTGAGAATACACACCCGCACAGCCACCTTTTGCCGTTACCGTATACTGTAAAAGGATAGCAACGATTTTTCAGATAACCTTAGTAGTAAACCAATGCTTAGATATGGGTCGTCTTTTTCGCGTAGGTTTCGCTTCGAATACAACAACAACGCAATTTTACAGCCATTTTTGCCATGAACACTTGCTGGCGCATGAGCCATGGAACCATAGCTGTTTTGGGGCTGCTGATTGGAACTAATTCAATGTCTTCAGCCTGTTTAGACGCAGAAGTTGGTTGTTTATGTCTTGGAGAACATCGAGCGAACAGAACAAAGCGTCTACTCGCGCCGCTGATCCATCGACCGCTTCCTGCTTTCTCGTAATCCTTTTCACTAATTGGATTCTATTCCTTAATAATGCGACGTCGATCTGCCAAATCGCAGCTGTTTGTGTGGTCTCGTCGATCAATTAGGCGTGACAATCGTCCCAGCTTCTTGATGACACCGGACAGGCGTTTGAACGCTCGTTAGGCTGTCTGAATTTTCTATGTGCGTATTGGAGAGTTATTTAGTGCTATGACGGTTCTCTTTAATTAGATTCGAAGATTTCCATCCTTTTCTACCTCTCCTGGCGCCATTTTCTCGTTCAGCGTTCTTCATCTCGAGCTTTTGTAGAAACCTCAAGGGTTCTTCAAGACGTTAAAGAATGAATTGAACGCATTTGCTGTGCCTCATCCTCTCACCCTTGATGGTTCATGATTCGACATTGTCCTTAGATAGCCAGTCTTTTGACAAGAAGCTGCGCTGAAACCATTCGACACCAGCGGTTTGTATGGTGAATCGTCCGCCGAGGTAATGTTTTAGGTTATGATTGGGAAGCGTTGAACAAGATCCGATGAAGAGTTTTCCTTCCCAAATTGTTACAGCCAATAGTTACATTGAATCCTGAACTTATTTTCTAAATTTTCTCGTTAGGAATAGTTTTCACAAGTAGACCACTTGTGAAAACCATTCCGCGACGCTCGCTTCATGTTTTTTTTTCATTCTTAAGAACTCTTGGCCAAGCGAAACTCGCACCGCTTAAATTCCTATGCAACACATAATCAGAGGAAAGGTCAAGAGACGACAGTGAATATTTTCTCGAAAGATTTTTGCAGCCACTTTGATTTTAAAATATCAGATCACTTTCAAGTTGGTACATATTTACAATCACGGACTTTCTTTTCAAACGAAACAAATGGTGTGATTGATCGTCTATAGGCGATCGTTTGGTTGCTGAGTGAATTCTGGTTAAGTGAGCCCGTATCTTGGCTCCTTCAGGTGTTTTCAGTGCGCTCAGTGTATCATATCGCATTCCGAGTATTGAATACTCGTCCAGTATTTGTGGAATAATGAAATAATATCCAAATAATCTGAAGATTCGTTTCTCAGCTACTTGAATGCTTTAAATTTGGGATCACATGTTAGCTTGAGTTTTCAGTTTTTTTTTGCTCAATCGCAGTTTTTTTTGCTCAATCGAATCATTGTAATGTATTCTTTACGTGGATTCATCTGTTACGACCGTGGGCTACGCAAGGGTTTGCAGCGAAGGTTCTGTGAAACATCGAAGAAAACATCAAGCCGTGATCCGTCTTTTTTATAATCTAAATTTCATAAATACTGCCAGAAAAAATTGTCCAGTTTATTGTCAAGCTGGGATTTGTCTACATAGACACCAGGTGATGAGTCGGCTTGCGGGCAAAAATCGCTTCCACCCAGCGCGAAATCGTTGCCTTTGAATGAACCCCCAATGGTGAATTGAAATTATCGCTTGGTTAACCCAGCCTAGCATAGGTAATAACACCTGATACCTCGCCTTTTTAATCAAATACACAGGTTGAGAGGACCCTATTGGCTCCGCCGCGCGCGTCAAATTTACCAACCGAACTGCCAATAAGCGTCTCCCATTTTGTGAACTCGATCAACAAGCCATAACCTCCAACTTGACTCTCTCTCATCTTCAACCACTACTTATTAGTTTGATTCACGATTTTTATTCCCTTCGCTCCATGATTTTTTTTCTGTAATCCGTCGGTTGGAAGATGTATTACTTTTTTTGTCTTACACTTTGTAGTGAAAGCAGGACGCTTCGGTCCAGAAATAATTATCTAGAGGATTGTAAGAATTTTCATTCGAAGATGGAATCTTCGGTCGCCTCGGGGGGGGGGCGTGCTCCCACCGAGGTACGCCGCAACGGCCAGCTTGACCCTGAGCGAATGCTTAGCATGGTTCGTAAAGTGAGCAGCTAACGTCTTCATGCAGTCTCATCTAAAAGTCTCGCTAATTTCATAAAGGGAAATGTCATTGAAATCTATGGGTTTTGGTGAATATAATATTATGTTCAGAAAGATTGTGATAGGTATGCGTTAGGAACGTGTCTTGCTTTCTTTCGTGTGAGGAAAGGGCGAAGATTTCCAGGTTCATCGTGCTCGTACTGGATTTCACTGCATTTTGAATGGGGCGCGTACAAGTAAATATGTAAACAACAGCGGATCGCAGTGTTTTCCCCTGGCAGTTTTGTACGAGGAACATTCCGTTTTGTCATCGGAATTGAAATATCCTAAATATTCGCAAATTGTTGTACATTTTTCGCTCCCAAAGTTTTGAAGTCGATTTCTCATTGGGTTGAGTCCTTCGAGTGAATCCGTCTAGGTAGGGATTGATTTCTAACTTTTTTTTCAGGTGAAGGGAGAGTAGCCGTTCGCTGTTTCATTTCCCGGTTGGGGGTCTACATATTCCTTTATTCACTTGAGATGAGCTAGATACTTTTATGCTTCAGAAACCCGTGCGGAACACGATTTTTCAGTAGAATGAAAAAATTTGCTCCCAATCTTGGACGGAAAGCAATTAAACATTTGGAACAGTTTTGCTCCGCTTCGAAAGGTTTATGATTTGACATTGAAGAAATTGTGAGAATCTGGTTGAAAGAAGTGAAATACTTTTTGCGTATGATTTGTCATGCAATAGAAAAGAAGATATGTTAGAGAAAACGGAAGAAAATGAAAGGCTATAAATGACAATGTTTCGCCTCTTATCCCTAGACATTGTAGAAAATGAGCAAATGGAGTTAAAATTATGTAGAATAAGCACTCCCCGAGGCTCATCGGTAGGGTAAGGAGTGCAATAAGAATCATAATTTTAGTAGCCACCTTATATACGGGAAGAGGTCAAGAAATTGGCGCCAAATGAGTCAAGCAGAGACCAAATACAGAGACGCTAAAAAATCAGTAAAATGGAGAACCATTGATTTGGCTGTGCACTTGTTTAATAAACAGCAAAAATTGAGTGTAGCATTGAAAAACCAAATCTTGCGCGTGCTTCTGAGCACTCATTAATATTTATGTGGCATCAATTATTTTAGTCGACTGCATTTGTATTGTATAAACACACGGTGTGATGTTATTTCCACTTTTATTAAATAAATCTCAGAATCGCTGCTCCTAAATATTTGGGTGTGAGCCAAATCTTGGTTCTTAGCTCTGCAAGCTTAAAGGCATCGTACGCGCAAAAAACCGTATGTCATTTTTTCATGTTTTTGCGCAGGCGATTCTCTAACATACAGAATAAGAGTGGAAAGGCTCCACAAAACCATCGACTTTCGCAAGAAAAACTCGTTTTAAAACGTCTCGAATTATTCAATTCTCACCCTTCCGTCAATTTGGGTGTGTTAGGTGCAATACGTCGGAAGTTTTTTTTCACAAACGTCGGATGTGTTTTTTGCTTCAAACTTTTTAAGTGGGTGAATTTCTCTTGCCTTTCGTTCACTGGAGCCTGTACTAAAAAAAGAAGTATCCATTGGGCAAGTTTGGATGTTAAAGTTTCCCGGATTAAAAATTTCAAATGCTGAATCGTCTGCGCCTGTGATGGCGCTTCTGTTCCTTTTGCTGGATGGTTGGTGAAAACTGGTGGCGGATCGTCATTTTGAGCGGCTCCAACTTCAGAACCATATGTTTTTGACGCGCAGAACTTCACCGACGTGGTCCACCGGGCTCATTTATGAAATTGAGCCTGAAAATGGAAATTGGTTTTCAGCGCGAACGATGCTTTAAAGCGGGACCGGAGAGCGACTCCAGCGACGCTGTCTCTCCGCTCCGAGCGAAGATTAGCCATCTACTCGGGCCGCAGCAGCCACTCTCCGTGCGACCGCAGTCCAGCTCGGAGCGATCTTCGCTCCCATTTGGCACTGCGGTCGCTGTCCGGGCGATTTTAGAAATTTTCTCAACTGCTAATTTTTCTTCAACTCCGCCCCTTCTTGAGAGGTGCGTGAGTGTCGCGGACCACGGCAAGGAAAGCCCCGCCTTGGTCCGCTACACCCTCCCTGCGGACCGCGGCGAAAGCCCCCTATCTCTCAGCAGTCAAAAATGTGCTGGCGTCCGGAGAGCGTTTTGAAGTCACCTTCCAGGGCCGGCATCAGAATGCCGAATGAGGACTCGAGTGAGATGAGGCAGCTTTTATACCGGCTGTGCATGTGATAAACACGTTAGGAAGCGATCATTCACTTTACCATGTTTTTTTTATGTCTGCCACTGCATTACGCACCCTTCAGTGATCCCCGGATGATCGAAAACGGAATTAGGGTAGAAAACCGTCGGAGAAATCGCACTGACAATTAGGCCCTAGCTATACACCAGCGAAATGAAAACGTCTCGCGATGACATTGCCGCCGCTTGCTGCGTGAGTCAGGGCTCGTCTGCAATGTTGCGTCTTTGGCGGCCTTGACGCAATACTACAGACGAAAAATTTCCAGGCATTTCTAATGGTATGTAATCGTTTTTTTTTCGCTTCTGACACTTTTTGATTGCAGAATATCACTAATAATCAATTCCTCTCGTCATAACAGTGCTCGTTATGTCGTTTTGGTAATGTTTTAATAATTTTAAATCTGAAAAATAATCAGCTGATGGAAATTGGCAAATTTCCAATAGGGCAGGTCCCGCAAAGATACAGTATACGGTGCCGCGGCGTGTATAACTGCTCTGTGCGGCCTTCCGGCGCGTTTTTGTGCGACCACTGTTCCTTTTGGCATGCCTGAGCACATTTAGGGTGCATAGAAGTGATAGTTGTCTTGCTATTTCCGCAGCGTCCCGCCGGTGTATAACTAGGGCCTTAGAAACTTCCCGGCTGATTCGATACTTCTGCCTGAGTAGTCACAGAAAGGGAAAGGACAAGGAAAAGAAACGGAAATCGATTGTGCAACGAATTCCGTGATTGCTCGACTACGCGTGCATACATTTCATGACGTCCTGCACACTCCCTCTTGAGTCCCCCCACACTTGTCACGGCGTCTGACGCATTCCCATCTGGGTCCCGCATATTTTTTATGGCGGCTGACGCGTTCCCGTTTGGGTCCCGCACTTTGCCTACGGCGTGCTGCGCACTCCGATTAGGTTTCCGCACACTGTCTACGGCATCCCTCGCACTCCCACTTGGGTCTCACAAACTTTCCCCGGCGTCCTGCGTTCTCCCAATGCGGTCCCGATTACTTTTTGAGGCGTCCTGTGCACTCCCATTGCGGTCCTGCATACTAGGTGCGGCGTCCGACGCACTCCCTCAAGGGTCCCATACACTTTCTACGGCATCCTGCGCACTCCCACTTGGGTCCCGTATACTTTGACCGGCGAGCGGCGCACCGCCAATTTGGTCCCGTATACTTTGTCCGGCATCCGGCGTTCTTTCACTGGGGTCCTGCACACTTCATCCGGCGCACTGCCACTGGGGTTCCGCAGGTTATCACTCAAAGAACAACCAATATTGCGTTTCTCTTTCTCTGGAGTTGGCACCGCTTTCGCCCCGAGAGCGACCGGAGAGCGGCCGAGGCTACTATTGGTACCGGACAAGGACCACAGTGCCAGTTCGCCCCTCGGCCGCTGTCCGGGCGATGACGTCATAATTGGGAGGAGCCGGTCCCGCTCCGAACGATGGTTTGCCTGAGAGGATGCCTCCTCGAATGAGTGTCAGATCATATGTAAGCGAATGAAGCTTTTTACTCCAATATTTGGCAGAGTACTATACACTTTCTCCTTTAATCTCCGTCGATCTTAGATCTAAACTATGAAGAAATCCTAGGAGAAACAGAGCTTCAAGTGATACGCTCTTGAATTGATATCGTGGGCAGATATAATGTATTTCCGGATAAGCCCTACTCTGTCACCCGCTACGTCGTGATAGGCCTAAAGGCACAGTCCAACCTCAGATGTAATTTTTCATATTTTGGTCCGGTCGCCGTCTTTAGCAACCCTGAGAATGATGGCTGCAAACAACGAAAAAATACAGGCTCTCGTCCACGAACTTCTACCAGTTCAAATTCAAAGTTTTTGAGGTGCCGTAACTCATTTCGCAGTGAGCTCTGAGCGATTCTGGAGACACCATTGTGATCAGCGTGAAATTTCCTCCAAGATAGGCAGAAAACCGGAAAATCGATTCTGAGCTTGGACTGTGGATTTAAAGGCAGTGTTCACGATGATTTTCGTTCCTGCGTTTTCCACTCAAAACAAAGCGTTGGCCACCGAGTGTTACAGAAATTACGAAGAAACGGCGAGAAACTTACTAAAACGTCGTATTTCAGTGAGATTATTCTCTGGTCTGGACTAGTTGTCCAGTTGTATGAACATGTTCACGGTGGTTGTCACAAAAAAAATGGGATCAGTCGAAAATGGAAAAAAATATTGCAGGCTAAATAGTACTAGTTAGGGTCCGAAGGAAAGAACGGAGCAACAGAGAGTAGAGAATAGCAAAACACGGGCCACAAAAGATTTCGTTGTCACAACAAACAGTTCCAGTGAGAGTAGAAAGACGGGGTGAGAGCAAAGGATTTTGTGCCCTTCTGGGGCGTTTCTCTCGATTTCTTCGTCATTTCAGTTTTACCCGGGTGCCAAACAATCGATTTAGCCATTAATCTCAAAATCGAAGTTTATCGTGATCACTGCCTTTAAGCATGGCCTTGCTGTATTGATGGAGGATGACAACGTAACACTATTTGTACTCAACCATCCTGTTCGAGCGGGACAATTCGGCTTTTCCTTTGTCGCAAATGGCAGGATATTCTAGTGTTTCGCGGTAATAGAAGCTCATGTTATTTCTGGAGGGTATCTCTTATCCTTGCAGTGATGAGACATTTTCTGCGTATTCCATCGACAGAAGAGCATAATTCTGACATTCATAGATGTGGAAAGATCAGTTCGGGCAGAATGATGTTGAGGACTGAACGCCTCTGTTTTCACCTTCTGTGTCTTCCGGTGGTCTATCATTGCTGTTCTGGCCCAATCTTCTGTCCTCACGAGTTGGACTCTAGTTTATTTTCTTTTTCCTCAAATAGTGCAAAAGGTTCATCACTTCCTACCTCGCGTAATTCCTTAAACTCTCAGCTCAGACGTCTATAATTCTAGTGTTGTTGTTGAAAGACCTAGATTATCCTTAGAAGTGTAGTCTTTTTTGTAGGCAGTCAAGGTCAAGCACCGCAGTTACGTATTGTGAATGATACTCAGAAAGTGGATTTTCGTCTCGCCACAGCGCTCGCGCCACTGTGACGATAATTTGGCCCAAGAAGAGGACTGGCTTAGCTCCTTTTCGGTGCGAGTCGCCCATTCGCTGTTGGACTTGTGAAAGGATTGTGAAATATCCTCAACTCTGCAAAGCTGTCATCCATCCGTCTCTGTCGCCCTTACTTGTTCTCCTATCCAGTTGTCATTTTAACCTCTTCTGCTACTGCTGCCGAAAGTGCACTCTTATTCCTGCTGCCGCTGCTAGAAGGAGCTAGCTGTTCGCCATTTTCTCGATATGGCGGAATGAGTCACTCTCCCCCGAGGGTTTCCACTCGGTCTCTCCGCACGAATGCTTTTACGAACATTTCTAAGCCTCTCTGAACTACGTTGCTTCGATCGTATGCCACATCGACCAGCTTCATCCATTTTTTACTCTTATTCCTTTTGGTACCTAAGTTTTAGGTCCGATGATTGCAGGCCATCTACGCTCAGCTGTTTTGCGGGTCTTATAGACACAATCATTTTTGTTTTTTATGAGAGGTTAACCAACACTGACACTGATCAGACGGAAATCTTCCTTTCTCTAAAAAAATTTTTGATCTTCCAATTGTAAAAGTTTCATAGAGTCGGTCGGATTTCATGATCCTTATTTTCCTACATAAAGCTTCTTTGTGCGTTCATCGGTCATCAAGTTTTTTTTCTTGCAGCCAATCGCACATATGCACTACTTCTTTATGAAGCAATTTGCCATCCGGTTGAATCTTCTGTATACGTTAAGATGTTCCTTAAAGGCAGCGTTCACGATGATCATCTTCGTTGACTTTCCCTCGTGAAATGATAGGCGAGAAGGATCTTAGGCTCCCAGTGTCGAAAGAACGGTAGAAAACGAGCCAGGAGCGGCAAAATAACGGCTACAAACCAGCGTTTCGGTGCCCCAGACACGCCTGGTGCCCCAGATCCGCCCCCTCGGAGTGAATAAATGAAGACTCAGATTACAGGAATGATCAAGTGAAGGAAGTGCTGATGAGTGAGCTGATCGCTTCATTGCACTGATAGGTATCACCCTTCTAGCGGTCAATTCCTCCACGCTTAAAATTCAACGTAAACAAGAAAGGGTCTATTTTTGCTCGAAAACAAGGCTTTCGCGTCTTTTCAAAGCATGCCTTGCTATATAGGGCACCAGACCTTCCGTAAGCCGTGGAGATATCGGAAGTGAAATTTATCGTGAACACTGCCTTGAAAGAACCTATCTTCCTCAGAGCCTGCGTGTGCACGTAAAAATCACATTTGAGTTTTTCTCCACGATTCCATCTTTGAACCAAGCCGAGGTAGTTGGTTAAAGGCAGCATACACGCTTGCAAACATGGTTGAGGTGACTACGGAAATAGAATGATTTCTCAGAACACAACACCTACGCATTTTGAAGCGTCCAAAACGACCCACAATGCCGCTACACGAGTAAGAAGTTAGCCCCGTCTTGTATTTTTTTCCGCCCCCTGTATTTGCCGTTGTCCTCCATAACAGAGGTGCTGCGTCATTTCTATCGTCGGCGACGTTTGTGGTTGGTGCAATAAGTACAATAAGTAAACCACGTGCCTTCACGGTGGTGGGAATGGCCGGCACCCCTGCTTTGGAGGAGGACGGCAAATACAGGAGGCGGAGAAATACAGGGCGGGGCCAACTTCTTACTCGTGTAGCGGCATCTTAGGTCGTTCCTGACGCTTAAAAATGCGTAAGCGTTGTTTTCTGATCCATGCCGTTCTATTTCCATAGTTATCTCAACCACGTTTGCAAGTGTGTATGCGGTCTTTAAGCTTGGGCCTCATTGTTCGTATCCATAACGCCCCATGAAAACGGTTCTGGGGTCTACCCAAATGTGGCTTTCTGCGTGAACGTTGCCTCTGAGGACTTCTCATCTCGGAGGATCCTGACATTCAAGCGTACGCATAAGAAGCGTGATTTTACAAAGAATTCTTGACGAGAGAAGGACAGAAAGATTTTTTCCCTTGATTGAAGCGCAAAATCATTTCCGACGTCGTAAATCTGTAGTAAACCAAACACAACGAAACAGAGAGCGGAAAGTCAAATGCGTCGGGGGATTCGAGAGAGTTTTTCTTCAAACCCTAAGAGTTTTGTGTGAACTTTTTTCTGTTCTCCACTAACTCATGCCACCTTGCAAAATATGGAAAAATGAGATGCGGTTTTTTTTTGCGCGTGCCCTGCCTTTGAGTAGGTTGCTCAATACCAATGTGTGCAATGTTTGTCTTTTGACCATCTACAGTTTCCCTATGTGAAAGCCTTAATGTCGATGCCAAAACTGCTGAAACACTACATAAGTAGAGAAAATCGCAACCGGTCACTGAATAAAAGTACGAAGCGGGAAGAATCTGAGACTAATTTTTTGCGATTTCGCTAAGAACCGCATTTATGTATCGTCGATCACTGGTCGAGAGATAGCCGCGGCGCCGCGATCTAACGTGATATAACTTGATCGATGTTCATCACTATCATTACATCCTCGCTTGCGTGCGTGCCACGTGTGTTTGTCGCAGCTATCTCTCAACCAGTGATCGATCATATTTTCTCCGTGTTTTTATAGCTTTGAATCAGGGGTAGATTGATAAGACTCAAATTGACAGGACTAGGACTATTGAATTTAGGCGGGAAGAAAAGACATGATATTGCTAGTTGACAACAGCGCACGTTTTGTAGAAGCCTGAGTTCTGCACAAATGTTGAAATGTAGACCAGGGTCAAGCTTACACTGGGATGATCTCAGTATGGGAGGAGAGAGGGGCGCAGAATTGGGCTGCGTGTGAGTAAAAAAGTTCTTAGAGAGGAGTTCATAAGAATACATTGAAAATGAACAATCATTACTCCTCGAACACCGTAATCACAAGTCGGCATTTGAGACATATCCTGGTTCTCATAAGAATAACTGCATATTTTTAAAGAATCCGGCTAGAGGCTGATCATAATTTTCCAAGCATTCGATTCTTTCCTATTTGTTGGGACCGAGTTCAAATCCGGACATTCAGCCTAAAATATTTGTAAATCTCGCGCTGCGCGTCTTTAGAGCTGCCGAGGAATACTAGGGGAAAAAGGAATTATTGAAGTTCTTGGTGGAAACAAAAATCAAATTCTTTGAGCTAATCTCTACTCGAATCGCTTCCGCTGTATTCCCTCAAGCGTGTTCAAAGCCAGTGTCCACGATGATTTTCGTACGCGAGTTTCCCTCATAAAACAGTGTTTCTGAAACTCATGCTCCCATCGAAGTAGTTTTCTCGCCCGGTCTAGTCCGGGAAGATGGACGAGAGTTATCGGTGATTGTAATCGATGAATTATAGAGCTCATTTGAAATGAGAAAAATATTTTTTGCGAAAGGTTGTGGTGGTCGCCTATATCTCGTTTTTTAGGCTCGAGTTCGGCACGTGTTATTCAGAAGGGGTCTGCTATACAATACTAGTTAAAACCCAAAAGACTAGAGTTGCTGCAAATAAGCAGCTGCATCTCTGATTCTGAGCAGTTTAGGAAGATACCACCAACTTGAAGACACAGACCACAGAAATTTTTTTCTCGGATTTCATGCTGATCATGAGGAGAATCACACGCTGATCATTTCAAGGCCCCCACGAACGGAGTCATGACTTCTTAAGAATCTCTATATTTTGAGGGCGACAATTTCG
This sequence comes from Aplectana chamaeleonis, assembly GCA_029168955.1. NCBI lineage: Eukaryota > Metazoa > Nematoda > Chromadorea > Rhabditida > Cosmocercidae > Aplectana > Aplectana chamaeleonis. The sequence goes on from JAPDOI010000095.1 coordinate 1,413,817, forward strand.
TGGACGGGTTGTTTCGGGCCTGTACTTGTGTTCAGTTGCAGTCGCTGCACCATAGCGAACCACGATGAAGAAACAGATCGAGGGTGACGTGAACAGTGAGGAGCCGATTGGAATGAAAGGCATCCATCTAGCCGCTATTGAGTGAAAATCTAGAAAAGGGGGCATGGCTGTGGTTGTCAGCTATCCTTCGCATATTTGGAGGAATTGAAATCTCTAACTTGGCACATGTTCGACAGGAGGAGTCTGCTGTACAAGTACGTGAAAATCTAAACGTTCATATCTGAGGATGTGCTCTGTCTTTGAAGTTTTGATAGGTTGTCTGAGAAAATTGCAGAAAATCTCACTGATTCAGGCATTCTGATGTGGTGTTTGAGCAAACCAGCTGGCGTGCCACCGGCTAAGAGATATTGAAAGAGGGTGTCTAAGCGAATTTGTCGAGCACCACAGCACGTGCTGGGCCCAGGCCCTCAGCTGTTTTTTAAGAATAGATTAGGAATGTGAATTCATTCTCAGGCTTTCGCCCATAACGCTTCCACTATAATTTTCTTTAGCTTTTGAAGGGCTGTAATATAGTCGTCCAATGCCACTGAACACTTAGTCTTCAATTTCGCCATTTACAGGACCCTTCGAGCAGAACTCAATACAAACCCCATTGAAATACTCTTATAAAACTGGTTTCCTTCCTTGTCCTTCACACACCATTGTTTTTTTAGTAGAGATGTGAAATTCTCAGCTTTTATTAATTGCAGTTGATTGATCTAATCTGCGTATGTAGTTCATAATGTGGTTTTCACTAGTACAAGAATGGTGCGCTTTTTCCAGGTTATTTACTGTCATCCCTTGCAGTTCACTTACCACTTTCCAGGAATCAGTCCTTTTAAGTTCGTTACCGGGTTAGGAGCTTTTTGGGATCGTTGATTCGGAAACACTTGAAGATACAGTGATCTCAAAACATGAAAAATTCCGAGTTTTGTCTTCCCATTCTAGATCTCCGGCAAGAATATATTTTCTTCTCTCACCAATTGAGCTTAAAGGCATCGTACGCGCTGAAAACCACTCACCGTTTTTTGAGTTTGAATCGTTGGTTGGGCCCGCCTGAGAACGTGGGTAGAGTCTCTCGGATCACCAACGCATCATTGGGAAGATATGGGTGATTGAATGCCTCGAATTCCACCAAAAGAGGCCGGCCTTCTGACAGCCATGTGGCATAAAATGAAAAAGAAAGAAGGTTTTCAACAAGCGATATCGCGTAAATGAGTGGAAGATGATGTATCATTTGTTGATAAGCCACCTTCTTTTCTCATTTGAGGCCACATTGCTGTCGGAAGGCCGGCCTATTTCGGTGGAATTCGATGCATTCGATCTCCCATATCTTCCCAGTGATGCGTCGGTGACCCGACAAACTCTACCCACGTTCTCAATCGGGCCCAGCCAATGATTCAACGTCAAAAAACGGTGAGTGGTTTTCAGCGCGTACGATGCCTTTAATTAAGGATTATGCTCATTTCCTTCTCTCCTGAGGCATTTTCATAGACGCGAAAGGCATTCCTCATGATCGCTAGCTACTGCAACCGTTTGAAAAGACCCCTCCGTATGTTGTTCCATCCTAAACTCGATCGACAAATCGCGTGATAGTGTCAAGGCTTTGCGCAAGCTAAGTTTGTGTTTCCAGTGTTCCGCGATGACATAGTGAGTCAACCTCAACTTCGTGACGTCTCAAAGCGATGCCACTAATGCGACATTATGACTACGACTACTACAATGGTCAGGATTATGCGATCGCGGCTTCGTCACAGTTCGGTGGATCGCTGGCCCAACTGGAGACGTCGTTCCAAGATTCGTACTGCACGTATCGTCCATCGTACGATCTCAATCGAAGTGTCTACACGACACCGTCGGGATGTTCGATGAGCTACCGAATGAATATGACCATCCATGATCCGGAGAATCGCGGTGAATCTTCGTTCATTGACTCCACGACAATGGTACAGAAGAAGAAGCGAAGCCGTGTCCGGGCTGCGCTCAAGGAGCTTCTGGGCAGAACTTCAAGGCGAGATCTCTTCCGCATGGACTCATCCAGAAAAGACGGCTACCGAAGCGAATCGCCGAGAAAATGGCGCGATTCTGTTACCACCAGTGCTCCGAGCTATGCGACGCTAGCGTCGAGAAGCGTCGTCAGCCGAGCTCCAAGTGCTGATGCTGTAGTGCTTCTAGCCGGTCCTCCTCCTGATCCGGGACGGGAACGACGCCGTCGACATCATCCTCATCCTGCTGGCCCTGTTAAAGTGAAAAGCTTTGCCATTCCCGAGCCGAAGGTCGTCGAATTCGCCAAGAGAGGCAGAAGTAAACGAAGTACTGAAGTTATACCTTACAGTGATTTCAAATGAGTGGTTGCACGTGTGAGCACCAAATTCAATTAATCTGTGACATATTTTTGTTTGCATCCTTTTTATTTTCAGATGCCTTCGTCAATAGCCACGAATGGACGCTCAGCCGGTCTGTCAGTGAATTGCGATTGGTAGGTGGAGCTTATTCTCTCGAGTTTTTTCTCTCTTAAAGGCAGTGTTCAAGAAGAAAAAGTTGCACGTTTTTTAGCTAGAACGTAAGCTTCGGGTCCCTCTAAGAAGATTAAGAACGGAAGTACGACGAAAAATGGCTGGTAAGTGGGTGAAGATCTCGTGGGCCAGCTAACCCATTGGGCCACTCCGCCGACGTCCTATAACAGTCCCCCTGAATTCGTGGTTAAATGAGCGATGGTTTCCGATCAAAGCCCCGTTCTTCCCTTCATTCTCAACGTCTCTCTTTACTCAGTTCAGCTCGCACACATCACTGCAAAAAACGGGAGTTACAAGCCTCGGACAACTCGTCCACAATGCTTCTTTAGCTGAATTTTGGGGGGCCATAACTTCGTTTCCAGGGGGTCTTGTACGATTCCAAGGACATCAATGAAATCAGCATGGGACCGTTTTCAAGATAGGCGGAAACACAGGAAAAACGACTTTTATCGTGAACACTGCCTTTAAAATATTATTCAGTTCTTGGGGTGATGATATCGCTGTGTGATTTGTACGCCTGTCATTTCCATAAGTGAGCGCTGTCCACAGTTTTTTCGCAGCTTTGGGCCTAACTCATTCTAAGTTTTCTTTCTGACAGATCCTATGTCATGGATATGAGTAAAGGAAGCTTCCGAAATCGTGCTGGAACCGACATCGTTCCAGTCACTCAGCTATAATTCAACGTATAGCGGGTTCCCCCACTGTCAACAACGGGCGACAAATCTAGGCTGCACATTTTTACTTTTCGGAAGTTTGATATACATAGGGAAGCTCACAAACCTGTGAAAATGAGCAGTCTAGGCGAGCGTGGCTACAATTTCCGCTCTATCACGAAGTTAGGCCTTTTTCAGAGTTCGATCGCTGTGCGGCGCGATGGGATGATAACCATGAGCATCGATCGAGATCGCGTCGCACGTCGATATGCATTCAAAACATGCCATTGCGGCCATCAGCGATCGCACTCTGAAAGAGGCCTTACTCTGTGACCAGGGTTGAGCAGGCAGTTATGGCAATTTTTGTGGCGGCTACGACCCCCCCCCCCAAATTTTTATTTGTTTTCCAAAAAAATCCCAAAATTTTTCGATCCCCCCCTTAGGGACGCCCTTGCACCAATTTTTTTTTAGCTTTATTTACTGTCAAATTTTAAAAGGAAGCGAAATTCGTTGTAATATTTTTCACGGTCCATTTCGGTCGCGGCTGACGTGTGGACGCAAAAGAGTCATGTATTAAAAATTTTACGCTCCCCCCCCCAAATTTTCATTTTTTTTTCCAAAAATTTTACGACTCCCGTTGTGGCCGGTCATAACGCTGCTCAACCTTGTCTGTGACCGTCTGTATGAGTGTTCCGCCATATTGCAGCCTCTATTGAAATCGATGTCTTGAAGGTATTCGTTGACTCTGTGATGTCCGAGAGGATTCATAAGATCTTCCCTTCTCTTGTTGTTTTGGTAGCTTACAAAGCAAAAGTTCTTATTGGACTGGTACGAAACCTTCGCGCCAATTGTTTTTCCTTTGTCCGTCTGTGTTCATTCAGTGAATTGAGGTATAGCATTCGAAAGCACAACTTCTTTGTAGTAAAGTTGATCGCTGCTAGGAAGCAGGGTTAAGCCAATACTGTCTCGCGGAACGACGGAGGAATGTCTCTCTAAAAAATTAGTTTCGAAGGGGGAGGTGATGTAAAAATTCTCAAGTTAAAAGTGAAAAATACTTTTCAAGGTTCGCCAGCATGAGGCGTGTAATGATAATTACAAAAAAAAAAACAGAAAATGAAATTAGAATTGCGAAACTTCTCAAATCTTATTCAAGTTGTTCAGTCTCGAATTTGCAAAAAAAATCCTATCTAGATGGACGCAAAAATTTTCGACGTTTTTGAAATTTGTCACCATGGGGGGGGAGAAGGAGTAGCTCCGCTGAGGTCCGGGGCAACGGTTTACTTGGAAATGCTTGGCGAACCCGACCGGCTTTGAACTTCACATGAAAATATAGAGGGAGTTACGGGTTTCGAAAATTTCTAGTCCTTTTTTTTCTGTCTGTCGGAGCTGCTCAAGTATATGAAACAATTGTCCCGTGAATTCTACAGTACCAGAAAGAGTTCTCTAATTTTCTTCCATGGGGCGAGTTTCACATCTTTCAGAAATTTTTGAAAATTGACGTTTTATACTATCTTCTTCATACAGCGACTTTTGGGCACCCAGACCATAAAATAGGTATCGTGGACGTCAGTGCATTGCGACCAGTTGGGACCTGCCCCCCCCCCTCCCTCCTTCTTCAAGCACCTTCGTTGATTATCACCAAGGGGGGCGGCAGCTCTGGGCCCCGAGCAGGGTCAGGCGGGTGATGTCCGGCAGGAACAGGGGGGACGTAAAAATTTTCAAAAATTTGGAGCTTGGGGGGGGGTAAAATATTTTGGTCAAAAATGAAAGAATAAGGAAGCGTTTTCAATGAAGGAAAAGCTTCTGAAAAAGTTAAATCACAAAAGATTTTTATTTCTTCCTGGTTTTTCCATCTATGAGACCAGGCCTCGAACTTGGCAATGCGGGACCAGGCAGGACCAAATAATTCAGGAGCGCTGAAAACCGTAAAAGGCAAGCTTTTAGGAACTTCAGTTCATCTGCCGTTTAGAGTCTCCCCATTAGGCTCGAAGCTTTCTATTGCCGAACTCACTCGTTTGAAAGCCCTACAAGTGGTACATGCCTCAGAGTAAGAAATACTATCCCAGGTATGACGATCGAACAAGCACATCGGCATATGTTTGAAGAATATTGTCGAGTACAACAAGAAAAGTTGAGCAATTCGGCTGTTGAAGCTCTCAAGTCACGAATAAATGAATATTGCTCAAGAGGCTTCACGTAGTTTGCGTTCTGTCAACGTTATCCGAGAACACTTCAATTTTCCGAATTCCATGTCAACTGTTCTGTGATTCTAATAGTAAGTGGAAAACTGACTTGGGAGTTCGGACGCGGTTTCCTTACATATTGTAATTGAGAAAAGAAGAAAATCGCTCAAAACCTGTTTTTTCGTTGGGACTGAGCGGTACGCAAAAACTGCAATTTTTTTGAAATGTTCTCCTAAAAATTAAATTGAAAATGCGCCTATAATAATAGGGGCCCAGTGAAGGTCTCCGTTTCCTCACCCCAACTCCAACTAATTTTGTAATAATGTTTGAAATTTCCAGACTGTTTCGAAACCATGCGAGCATTTACAAAAATAATTTTTCATTCAAAAACAAAGAGATCACCATAGAAGTTTAGACGTATATAAATTGTCCAGGATACTTAGAAAGTCTGGAGTGTCACCAAAACATGTCCGTGACGAGGTTGCTCAGCTCAACTGCATGTTACACTGACGGCCTTTTTCATCTCCAATGTTAACTCGCAACTGGCCCATAGTCCCTCTTTGTCATCTATCTTGACACAAGACACTTGGCAGTTCAAATTTGGTTCGTGTTGATATCATAGACTTACCATGAAAGCAGACAGTTTTATTTTCTTCCTAGGCTTTTCATTAAATAACTTCTGTTTTTTCTGCGACTGCTGTGAGAGGAGTGACTTTGGGCTGATTACAGCGGTGCCTCTAAAATCGCTCAGAACCCAATATTAACGGAGTTATGGCTCCTTAAAGATTGTGAAATCGGACGTTGAGAAATTAGTAGACGAGTTTTCTCGGGGCTGTTTTTCCTCGTAATTCGCAGCCATCGCACCGGACGGAGCGGACCACACTATAAAGTGAGACTGATAAAAATTGGATGAATGTAGATTTCTATAAAAAAAAATGGCGCGTCACATCCCTATAGAGTCTGAAAATCCTGAAATGGGCGGAGGGAATGGGTGCTCGATTTTTCTCGCTAATACTGAAGAGTTGAAATTCCGCGTTTGGCAGGGTTACTAATCATAGCGGCCGGACCATGATATCAAATTTTACCCGCGAGCTTGGTATGTGCCGTTCAGGATAAAGATAAAGGGTTAACGTTTTCGGTCCCGAATGGGATGCATCGCAATGTCGTAATCGTACGGAGTTCAATGTGTTTAGGGCCTATACAATGACTTGCTGGGCTAGCCGACTTTCAAATCAGCGCTTTTATCTTCATAGATTAATCTGGTCTCAATTTACCGACCCCGCGGGGGGGTCAGAAGATTTGGTTGGCCTTGGGCGAGGATCGAGCCCAACCATTTGTAGCGAAAGCAGCGACTCCTACCACTACAACACGCGCCCTACATCTGGTCGTGATGAGCGTAGTGAGAGCAATGAGTTTGGTATTCTTGTATGACACATTAAGCTCCTCCGACGTCTTCGTGAGGTCTTTCCTCAATGATTCCACATATAGTTAAGTCCGTGTCGCCGTCCGGCACACCAAGGCCTCTGGTCCATAACACCTTAGGATCCGCACGTAGGGAGTTCATGGAGTCTTTGGTCACAAGCCACAGTTTCGCAACCCTGAACTGTCGATCGCTGTCGAGTGATATCCCAAAACTGCGCTATCCAGACTTCTGAGCTATTTCCATGCACCGTTTGCTGCTTTGCAGGAAACCCGCCTCAATGATAGACCCATCATCAGCGTCGGAGAGTACACCATCTACTGCGGTAACGCTGACGATAGGAGAGTGGGAGACTGTGCAATAGCTGTAAGGAAGGATTTCAATGGTATGGTCAAGGAGTTCGGCTCAACGTCGTGCCGGAATGCATTCGTACGACTGCGGGATCACAGAGGATTCAATCTGTGGATAGTGAGTGCTCATGCGCCCACTGAAACCGCCGAAGACAATTCGAAGGATGCGTTTTATGAGGAACTCAATACGTTGCTGGCCAGGATACCTTGTCAACATGCTGTTGTCGTGGGGATTGACGCAAATGCCAAGATGGGACTTGATCAGGAATCCGAAGTACTCGGTAAATGGTTCTACCCAGTGGAGCAAACATCGGACAATGGCTACCGCCTTGTCGACTTTTGTGAACGCAGTGGTCTGATTATTGCATCGACATTCAAGAGGAATCATTGCCGCCATCAGCTTACGTGGCAGGGACCAACCCAGCTATCTCCAGAAGAGCAGCGGAAGCGGAAGATGACAACTTCGAAACTACAGCTTGACTCTGTCCTGACGAGGAATATTCCAGTATCGGACATTCGAAGATCTAGAGCTGCGTGGGATGTCGCATTCGATTCGGATCACCGTCCAGTTCTGTTGAACTTCACTGCGAGGATTCATAAGAGGAAGCGAGGGGCTAAGCCTCTCCAGAGGATTGATATGACAAGTCTCAGGGATGAAGAATGCAGAAGGAAATTCCGACAACGCGTTTCTATTCATATTGGAGTACCGACTAAGAAGAAACTTTGCGACGCGGACTCTTTCGTCAAGTGCATCGAGGACGCTTCGAAAGAGGCACTCCCGGTTGTACAGCCTAAGAAGAAGTTCGCCTACGTTTCAGAAGAAACAACAACTACCTACAACATAGTATGTGCTCCCCGAACTGCAGGAAACTTCGTGGAGGAGAAGCGTCTGAGGAGGAAATTGCGTCGGCAGCTTCAAAGTGACCGCGAACGAGAGTGGACGTGTAGAGCTAAGGAGTTCGAGAAGGCTTGAGAGGAGAAGAATCCGAGGAAAGCCTACGCGTTGCTGCGGCAGTATAGCCGGAATATGAAGAGATGTTCCCCCTGTCTTGAACACTACCAATGGAGTTGCAGTTGGTGATGCGACGCTGCCAATATGGAAGGATTACTTCAGTTCACGACTGAATCGTCCAGCGCCATAAGTACCTGAGCTCCCGCATGTTCAGAGAGCACATTATGATGTCAGTAAGGAACCGCTGACTGAGTCTGAAGTTTTGGATTGTGCCCGGAAAATGAAGAATGGAAAGGCATTTGGAGACGGCAACATCACTGTTGAAATGCTGAAAGCTCTTCCTCCGTCTGGGATTCGTGAAATGACCAACACCATCCGTGCTGTATGGATGAGTGAAAGGATACCCGATTCGTGGAGACATGCGATCATCGTACCTCTTCACAAGAAGCTATCCGTCACGGATCCTAAGAACTACAGAGGAATCTCTCTACTTCGTGTCATGTACAAGGTTTTAGAACGTATCATTCTCGAGCGACTTATCAAAAATCGTGAAAGAACGACCAGAGATGAGCAAGCCGGTTTTCGACTTGGAAGATCGACCATCGACCAAGTGTTCGTCGTGAGAAGAGTAATTGAATCGTGGCAGCGGTATTCGAAGCCATCACAGCTTGCTTTTTTAGACTTTGAAGCCGCGTTCGACTCTCCTCATCGTGATCGATTGCTCAATGCTCTGCGAGCAGATGGAGTCCCGGAAAAGTATGTTCGGTTAAACGAGGACATGAACAAAGGAACAACAGCAGCAGTTCGTACACCTGTCGGATTTACGTCAGCTTTCGAGGTGAAAACAGGAGTAAGGCAAGAAGCCGTTGCAGAACCTTTTCTTTTCAACTTCGCCGTTGATGACATCATGCGTAGAGTTGCAGAACAGTTTCCTGCGGATGTGATCCTAACACCATCAGGACGCTCCCTTGTCGACCTGGAGTACGCCGACGACATTGTGTTATTCGCTGAAAACAACGCAGAACTGCAAAGGATTGTGATCCTCGTTTCGAAGTATGCCGCAGCCTATGGACTTCGTCTTTGTCCCGACAAATGCAAGCAGATGTGGGTCTCTCAGAGGCCTTCAACGAGAGTTTGTGTGGACGGACAACGTATCGAACTGGTGGACGATTTCTGTTATTTGGGCTGTTTGCTGAAGAACGATGGTAGTTATGCAGCGGATATTCGACAACGATGTGCGAAAGCTACGTCTGCATTTAATTCTCTAACCAAGTGTTTGTGGTCTACCACAATCGCGAAGGAAGTCAAGTTGCGCGTCTACCTATCCGCTATCCGCCCTATCATGATGTACGGATCGGAGACGTGGGCAGCACCGAAGACGCAGATGGAAAGGTTGGATTGCACGGAGAGGATATTTCTGGCCGCGTGTATACCATAACGAAGACCTTTACAAGGAAATCGACGCAGTACATCAACGCTTGACACGAGGGAGGTGCCAGCATCGTCTAACGCCATCTCAAGCAGCAATGGAAAGTCGACTTCGACTGCTCGGGCATATACTTAGAAGAACGCCGGATCGTCTCGTACAGCACGCTTCAAGAATGCTTCCAAATCCTGTCTGGAAACGGCCACCTGGGCGTAGGCGAAGTTCTGGACGGATGTGGTTAAAGAGGATTTGAAGTCACTCGGCATCGAAAGACAGTTCAGGCGCGATGTTTTGTTTCGCAGGAAATGGAATAGTGACAGCTGGATGGAATGTGTTCAAATTGTGGCTGAAGACCGTGAAAAATGGACACGGCTGACTACTAGAACGGCACACCTCGGTGAAGATGCGGATTGCCCGCGTCAGGCGAAAGCCAACCGATTAAGTCAAGTAAGTCAAGTAAGGTCCGTGGCTTGTTTACACAAGAAAAAAAAACATCTAAATCTCATCCGTGGCTGGCAAGGGTGGTCGCGTGCCCCGACCCGCTAATCGATCCACGCCGAGAGAAGAGCACAGCTGATGAGCTTACCACACCGTCGGCCGCGAGTGAGATTTAAAGCCAAGGCCGCTTGGATGAGTCCGGCGGAGTAAGGAGCGGAGCGGTCGGTCATGGCAAAATACAACAGTGATAAGGCGATTTTGACATGATAAGCCCGATAACCGTCGCTCTACCGGCTCAAAATGAGCGGCCTAGGCTCTACGTTTTTTTCTGAAGAAAAGCAACGGACCTAACTATAGCTGTGATGTTTCGAGTAGGCTTCCGCTTTCATAGCCGACAAGGCACTGCAGTGCATCACATTCAAATCCTGGTAGTTGGTTAGCCTCTCCTCAATGCTACCTAACTGTGAATGGGGAAGCTGATCGTGCCAAAGTTCATTTTGTGTGCAAGGAATTCGTTCTGCTCATCAGTCCAAGTGCAGTTTTGAATGCGAGCGTCAGCCCAGGTCTGCAGTTTATCCTTTAGAAGTTCCTTGATGCTAGTTTCTCGTCACATTTTGGCAATTGAGCGCGCCCTTTCTCTTGAGATTGCTTGTTCTGGTAAAGCAGTATCCATGTCGGCCTTACTTCGGTTGCTAGAGCTGAATATCTCCTGCTGAACTGATTTGCCTGTCAAGATGAGTTGTGGAAAAAAACGCTGACAAAAGCGCCTCAACCCCCTAAGAATTACATATTTTCTTCATGATCAAACGCAGTATTCTCGACGGTTTCCATTCTCTAGTCTCTCACGTTAATCAATGCGTTAACCATAATTTGTTATCGAAATCAGACATGATAAAGAAACGTTAGATTTCGAAAATGAAGAATTCTGCCAAAACGAAGCCGTAGAATGTCGAGGGACGGTAATATGAACATGAACCCTGACACCGCCGTAGTGGGCTACGCGATCGAGCCTCGCTGGCTGCGTGCTCCCTTCTGCTAGATAGCCTACGAGAGGATAAATATATTATCTCGGATGCATTCTGCTACTCTTCCTAATATTCTTCGACTTCTGATGATCAATCATATTGCACGTTATCTAGCCCTAGTGAGCACGCGTCCATGAGACTGAGAGGCGGAGTGAGAGCCCTAGATTCCCTGTACCTTTGTCCTGTTTTGTTTCGTTATCTCAGGTTTACCCAGGGACTAGGTATTGCTCACAGAATAATTTCAGCTACAAGAAGGTTAGGATAAACCCTGGGCGTACTCAATTCCTATCGGAATGCGCAGCGGTTTCGACTCCGTAATCTTAGGAGCTTCGTTTCGGACCGATACAGGCGACTTGCGAGACAAGTGAGCTGTCACTTCAGCTTTCTTATCTCCCCAGATCACTCTCTTACCAATTTGCCGATCCTTTAAGGATAGAAGGGTTGGTTGACTTTCGAAGAAAATCGCATCCGACCGTGTGTAGCGAAAACAGCGCCTCCTGCGACTACGCTATACGAGCCCCAATCATTATAGATATGTAGATAAATTGACAAAAAAAAACAGAAGTCCTCTTAAAGAAACGACAGTTTTGGACGATTTCAAATCGTTTGCGCGTCTGCTTTCGTTATAACATTTGCTCACCCTGTGATGAGTCTCTAAAGTGCTAAGAGGTGACACTAATTGGCACTCGTGGTCTGATTGTTGTTCCTTCTGGCGTTTTCCCAATAGTGGAGCTGCGTAATCGAGTTGTACCATTCATTCACCTTTTATCGATTTCACCATGACTTTTCTTGATTCGCCTCTAGTAATATAAGAGTTCGGTAGGCGAGTGTGAGAGTGATAATAATGATAATAATAATAATAATAATATTAATAATAATAATAATAATAATAATAATGTGTTTTGTAATACTTCTGCCTTTCGAGGTTGTTACGATGGAACCCTATACATCGGCCTGACGTTTGGACGTCACCGTCATCCTCAGAGGCCTTATTACGATGCAAGATTAGAACATGGACTACCTGACCAAACGCCCAAACCACTGAGGCATTTGCGATTTGCCCTCAGAGCCATGCCGGAAATTCCTCCCAATTTGTAAGACACTCACTCCTTGTTCCACCGGCGGCAGGGATGACCCATTTCTCGACTGACCAAGTAGGAATGAAATAATAATAATAGTAATAATAATAATATTAATAATAATGATAATGGTTAGTGACAGTGTCGCCTTAGAATAAAACTCAAAAGTGGCGTGACTTCGAACAACCGATAAACGTTGTCGACCTCCTTATATGCACTGAGTTTCATTTCTTGCCCACTTTACATGACCGTGAATGTCTCAGCATGACACGCTGAGTCTAGACTTAATCCTCTTTGACAGCGTTTGGCGATGCTGGGTCGTTGACCGAGATTCATTGTGAGTACGTATCACTTTGAGGTTCTTTTGTATAACTTTACCCTCCCATTCGACTGGAAGTGATCGTTTTGGGGTTTTAGTAATAAAATAGAAGGGTTCGATTTCTTTTAATGTGTCACAATGCTTTTCTTTTTGTTTTGTGATACGTTGAATCGAATCCCGGCATATCCGAAGTTGCTTGAGAATGTTCGGTTCTCTTTTCAACGCATCAACTTAAGATTACAGTATACTCTGGTTTATTTCAAGTGAACTTTTGTTTCCGATTATCACAGCGCGGAGCGGTGGCATTTTCGTTGGAACCTCCTTAACACCAGTTATATTTCAATAAGGCTCACCGCTCCGCTGCTGGTGTTAATCGAAATCCACAGGGCACTAGGGGTTTGCCAGAGTTTTAGTTTTCCGAGAAATCTGCTTTTCTTCAGTGTTTTTTCATTAACACAACCAAATCTCACAATGAAAGAAATAAAATAAGTGTATTTAGGGTCACTTGCACTTCAACAAACACACAAAACTGTTGGTTAGCTACAAATAACTGTCGTTGCTTGTTTACGCGAAATAGCGTACCTACACAATTACGCGTAGTGGGGCCTCTGTGACAAGGAAAATAGTTGGCGCTCGACTAATGCGCTCCAACGACGACGTGCGCTCAGCGGGTTTTCGCCTCGCACGTCAAGTTTGCCAGCCGAATTGCTCCCGCACTGTGACTTTGATCAAAGTTTCCAGCTTTCATATGTGAATTCCTGCGCGACGCCATTTTCGCGTCGCTTTCCAATATCCCATACTGATGGGGACCTCAAGTCCCCATCAGAATGGAATATTTTAGGAGGAGAGCCGGCACCGCTCTCTGTCGTGGGGGGGGGGTGAGTGCCCCAGGGCTGTGACGGCAGGGCTTCAAGGCCAGGGTTGAGCAGCGTTGTGACCGGCCACAACGGGGGGTCGTAAAATTTTTTAAAAATTCTGGAAAAAAATGAAAATTTGGGGAGGTCGTGAATTTTTTAATACATGACCCTTTTGCGTCCACACGTCAGCCGCGACCGAACTGGACCCTAAAAAATATTACAACAGCTTTCGCTTCTCTTTAAAATTTGACACCAAATGAAGCTAAAAAAATTGGTGCCTCCCCCAAGGGGGTCGTAAAATTTTCGGATTTTTTTGGAAGAAAATGAAAATTTGGGGAGGGGGTCGTAGCCGCCACGAAAATTGCCACAACGGCCTGCTCAACCTTGTTCAAGGCAGAGACGACAAGGCTCCGGTCAAGCCAAATTATCATTTCGGCGCTCGCCCCTTCCCCGTTTAGGGGGGGGGGGGCAAGAGTCGGTGCTCGGAGGTTTGCCACCGTGTAGAGCTGCGCTCGTCCCTCCTGTATATGGGATTGGGTGCTTGCGCATTGACCATCAACCGACCGCTACACTTTTATTTAGTATGTTGGCGACTTCAAAACTACTATCAACGAAAAAAAGGTATAACTTCCTTCGTCGTGAACATTAGCCTTGATAAGGCTCCATGAAAGTTCCCTTCCTTTCAATCTTTCCGGGCAGATTGAAGAGCCATGATGATGTCACCAGAACATTTTTTTAATTGACGCAAACTCACTTGCAGTTGTATTGCATATTGAAACCGATCGCCTTACTTCTGATTTGTAACTAGGCAACGCTTTCCGATTTAGACCCCGCCTTCCTCACCTGTCAGTGAATCCTCGCTGGGTTCAAATCTCACCTGTGTAATAATGATCGTAGATGATGGCTCAATCAAAGCGCAGCACTTTGCGCGTTACGCAATAGGTCGGAAGTCCTGATTGCGCAGTAACACCTGCGCGCTCCTGCTACGCTATTGTGCAGGTTTTTCGTGTTCGCTGATTGTATAGTGAAGATTTTCTATGCCTCATCTCCCCAAACTCCCCTTCTGTCTAAGGCGATACAAGAAAATTTCAATATTACCCGTATTTGAAAGGTTTAGTGAATCGCTCAAGTTACTGTCAAAATTTTTGTGTTTTGAGAAGGCTAGTTGCTTTTCGAAATTATATATCCACCCGACACCTATTTTGAAGCTATATAATTAAACTCTGGTGCAATTCTGAGGAGTTCCTTGTTTTAACGGAGGATCAATTTTGGGGGGTCGATCATGGCGAAATGCGTACATCGGTTGATTACGATCTTCCGACAAAAAAGACGCTCGCTGCTGGCGAACGTCGAAGTGTGGAGCTCTTTAGGAATGTCTCAGAAATTATCTGACATATCGTCCTATTTTTAAAAGCAGAAGAAAGCGTTATGTGGAAGGGAATGTAGAGATCCCGGCACGATTTTTTGAGGTGTGAGTGCCACGTCTAATTTAGAAGTGGTGTCAGATCGTATTTTATTTCACGTAATCTTTACCTTTCATTATCGGAATTAGCGTGAATCGGTTGCGTAATTACGCAAGTTTTATTGGTGTTGAGGGAAGTTGCGTTCACAGGATATTAATGGCTGGGTATCATTGCCAGAACTGTCACTCTTTTTCTCAGTTATCGCCTATTGCTGTTAGAGATCCTCAATACTTTGCCACCCCATGAGTACTGACACATTACGTCTTACGAGGAAAGTGTAAATGGTCGATCTAGCCGTTTGTAACGAATTATATACCAGTTAGTGTACTCACCATGACTTTTTTGAATCCAAGGTTGTAGCTTCAAAACAATTCTCCCGGCCGAGTTAGGGAGGGTTCCCTCAGTCGGGCGATAACGTAAGGGCAAATTCAAGGTGTTCAGAGAAAATCGTTTCGGGTTGAGCTCGAAACTTTTGTCCAGGGGTTATTCATAATCAAGAACATAAATCTGGGCGCCGTTTCTTGATATTCTGTGGCTTACTATTGATGACGGTAGATATATGCTATTTAGGTGACTTAACCTACCCTAGTATTTTGAAAATTTATAAGTGGACCTCAAATCCGTGTTTAGCATCCCAAATAGTCCCCACCGAGAAGTTTTCAGCTAGACCTGAACATCTTACCAAACTACTATATACCCATCGTAACCTACCGCAATCTATTGGAAATTGATAGGCGGGCTTCAGATTCGTGTTGAGCACCCCAAATTTTCTCTCCATAGAAGTTTCGAAGCAAATTTGCGTTTTGGAAATATGCGAAAGTTGCACTTTGTCCCTAAATTTCGTCGTAGGTGGAAGGCTGAAACCAAACTTGTCGAATTTTTGAGAAATTCGACAAATGATCTACATATGCGTATTCAAGAACCCCAAGAAGAGGGTTTCGAAAAAATTTTGAGAATTCGAGCCTACTTTTTTCGAACATCTCAAAAGTTGTCTGATCTCTAGTAATTTACCGGACCCCATCGAGGACTTTATTCAGAAACTTCTTTGCAGGTATATGGGTGGGTATGAATTCCGTTGCAATCGGCTTGATCGTCCAGTTGCACTCCCCTCGTTAGTGTCAACATTTATGTGTCCATTTGTGGTAGGGTTTCCGTAGAGGGCAGAGGTTATTTGAAATTTCTGCGATGTTGTCTACGCTGGCCCTTTATTCTCCTACATACGTCGTCAGTTTTACCCACCACTGCATCTTTATATGGTTTCATTTCTTCCTCAGAGGAGGAAACACCAGTTCCTGTATGAAGTCCATTTCGTGTATGTTGGTGGGTATGGTCGCGGTAACCCACGTTTTCCTATCTAAAAAATAAGTAACTTTGCAGAAGCCATGTCCTTAGGTATGGTATTACTTGTGTGAAGCTTCACTATTAATCTCGCCTAATTATATTTACCATTTGCTTGGATTTATTGTTTATGCCCTGTTAGTAAGTGATGCCTACCTGGTAGCGTGTTGGACATATTTTAGTAAGGGCAGAATTAGGCAAAACATGCCTATTGCCTTGAGCGGGCAACTGTCGTAACCTGGGTTGAGGAACATGTTTTCAAAAGTTCCATCAGTGAATATACCGTGATTTGATGGGGGCCTTTAATTAACACGCGTCATTGTGTCCGCATTGAATCGCCATTTAAAGGCAGTGGTCGCGCTCAAATATGCTCGTCTTCTTTCCCTCTCTAAACCCTTGTCTAGGTATAGAGTAGTAGAACCTATAAGAAAAAATCGCGAAAAATAGCTGTTCTGGGCCAAATTCGAAGCCTGAACTTTCTTATCTTTTGATGGTGGACGAGTCCACCCCACATCATCGGCATCGATGATCTCTAATAACAAGAACATGAGCTGGCTTGAAATTGAATTTCAATCAATGAACTTTCGGATTTATGTTCACATCTAGTCAAAAACATTGGTTGAAGTGCTTGCTTCCATTGTTCAACTGTTTTATTAGGTAAATTTGCATTTATTTCCTCCTCTGAGTGTCGATGATTTTGGACTACTTGGCATGAGACTGTGATCTTTCTGTGCACGTGTGCACGAACTGGAAATTTAGGGTCTTAATAACTCTAATTCTAGCCCGTTTTTCACCGCGCTACCTTCTTAGTTTTTGAGCTGTTTTATATCTAAGCTGATTTTTGTAGTTTTTTCGATAACGTTTTTCATCGTGACCACTGCCTTTAAGTCTGATGAATTTATTCCGAGGGCAACGACCCGTTCTCGCGTTCTTTGCATCCATTATCACTGTCATCACCTGTACATAGAGCCGGTTCCATCTGCGAAAATTCGACTTCGATATCGTTTCCTTTCTGTTGCGCATCTCATCTCCCTGATAGTGGTCCTCCATTTGTCGCTGTATCGTCACCAAATCACTTGGGTCTGTCCGAATCCATGTAGCCACCAAGCAAGGCCTTTACAAGAGCCCAATTACCTCCGGATTAGTGTGTATGGGTTCCTGTTTGGCCTACCAGTGATGGTGTCAGGTTTCGATCTCGTTAACCATGTCGTGACCTTACACAAATATCGAGATTTTTGATTTTTGATGCGTTCGGTACACCGGTTGCGAAGGCCCTCCAATTATGTTTTGAATCATGATTTTGAATGAAGGATGTTTTCTCCTCGTTTGTTACTCTTGTCACAATCTAAAACAGGCATCGTTTTGATGTGATACGTCAGGAGACTCCACACTTTTTTTCCAACGATTCCACAAAAAATATATGAAAAACCCCCTTTCAGAAGATTTCCATATCAAAATCGCTTTCAATATAAGTAGTTGCTGTGGAGTGGGGAGTTCTAGAGTTATCATCTCAACATCAGTCAGGTCTTCCATTCCTAGATTCAACTGTTGTGACCTGTGGTAGGTTCGGAAACGAATTTTATCGTGGGTGGTGTGAAATTTGCTTCAGGGTTCTTTTTACACCTTTTAAAAAGTACCCTGACACAAACCTTTGTTTGTGGAAAATGTAAATCTTCCAATCCATTGTACTCTAGCTTCATAGACATTTGATGGAGCATGTCAGATTGTTTCGAATATCACTGAGCGCCTTAATGTTGACGAGTGGTCCATTAGCATGCGAAAATCGCCGCCGCAGATGCCCACGGTATTCGACTTCGTGTTTGCTTCTTGCGCGTTCCACCACACCAGTGTGCACGATCGGATCACATCTCTGCATGAAGTGTCACGTTCTTGTATTTCTTGACGTCATGTAGAATACTTAGCAGTTTTGATATAGTTTTTCATATAAAAAGTTGTTTGTCCTTGATCTGTTTCGAATATTAGAAAAAAATATACTTCTATATGTGATTTTTGGATTATCTCGCACATTTTATCTTACAGATTTCTCAATTTGGCTGAGATACCAATGAAAATATATTCTAAAGAAGAACTGAATTATTTGAATTCAGGCATTGATATAAATTAGGGTTTCTGCCCATGTGAGCTTAGTTTAAAGCAAGTGCACTTTATCGCTTAAATATCCAGTTTTTGGCAATTTTGCTATCCCATTCTCGCAAGAAACGTTTTTTCCCCAAATGTATTCTTTTCAGATGTAAAAGAAGTGTATTCTATACCTGTCGGTAAGGGTGGTAGTAAGAGTGCTGTTTACATTAAAATGAAATGTACGTGAAAATTAAAGGCCGGTCGACGGAAGGTAGTGTTTTTGTTGTGCTAACCATTTCAAATGCCGGCTACATTGGCGAGAAGTGGATGTCTGAATAGTTGTTGCATGAGGGAATCACAGCGGGAAACGTTGTAGGTAGGGCCAAACGCCCAAGTACAAAGGTAAGGGTCAGACAGGAGACAATACCTGGCCGTCCAGAGATTCTGGGTTATTTCCCGTATGTTCTCCTCATTATTTCTTGGCCTAGAATATCTTTTTTTTTTGTTCGGCGTAATCAACTTCTCAGTTTCTGTTCATAAATGTTGAGCCCTCATCGAAACGAGGGGTCGGATTTGTTACGGATTATGTCCTCCTGGTTTGACCACTTAAAGGTTTGGTATAGTGAGGACCGGGTATTCCACATCGAACAAATATTCAATTTTTTTATTCGAGCCTTCTAATGTTTGAA
This sequence comes from Aplectana chamaeleonis, assembly GCA_029168955.1. Classification (NCBI taxonomy): domain Eukaryota; kingdom Metazoa; phylum Nematoda; class Chromadorea; order Rhabditida; family Cosmocercidae; genus Aplectana; species Aplectana chamaeleonis. The sequence continues at coordinate 1,432,646 of JAPDOI010000095.1, forward strand.
AAAGGTGAATATTCGAACATTATTCAATCCCGACTATTCGGTAAACCCCGATATTTGCATATTATTTGAATTTGAGTATTCAACAAGCCAATATTCGATTATTTTTGAATATTCTGATACAGAGTTGAAATATCGTATTTTCTCTGCTAGAAGTACACATCTAAAAGGAGTACACCTCCATTAGAAGTTCATCTGAAATAGGGGTCAGCCTGAAAATCAAATGAACATCCTTTATTCGATGGACTTCTCTGTAACAAATGCACCTCTGGATGAGCCGCACCTCCGGTATCGTGGTGAGGGTTGTGGATGTGTCACAATGTGTACAATATGATTTTATGTGAGACCCTACTGTTGGATCCTCAGAAGGTAAGGGCAATTATAGTGGCTCGGGGCTACTCTGCATATGGTAAGATTCTCAGCTTGAAGTCACCTGGATCCGCGTCCAGTGGCTCTATCCTTCATTAGCAAGCACGCGTGTAATATTTTTTAATCAATATTCAACATCCGAAATGCCCTAATGAAAAACCGGTTAAAATGATCTTAGGATTTTGAAAATAGGATTAGTTGGGTGTGGAGTGGTTGTTCACATGTCAGAGGTTTTTTTTCTCAAAAATATCTAATCTATGCACTGGGCTAGGTGGCCCAATGGTTCGGCTGATCCACGCGATTTCCACTCGCTTTTCTGGTGGCTTTTCGTGATTCTTTATTCCCTAATTCCCTCAAGACCGAAAGCTTACGTTCCTGCGGAAAATCTGTGAATTTTCCGTTCGTGTGTGTGAAGACATTGAATTTTGGTAATTGTATGAATGGCGCGTCGTTGAGTGACTTTTCCATGAAATGATTGGTTTTTTCGGCGTTTGAATAATATTCGAAGTTAGAATATTCGTTCGTTTCGTTTTAAAAATCGAATTAAATCGTCCATTCGTTCATTTGGTCATTTTTGAAAAAGTCCTCACTACACTATGGAGGTGGGCAGTCCACCTCCAAATGATATTTTCCTTTGCTGAGCTTCTCGCTAACAACATTAATGGGAGGTGTTGAATTTGTCGTTATTGCAACTGTCTACTTTTCTTGTTGTTGCTGTTCGTTGTGATGATTGTTGACGGCTTCTCGATCGATCATTCGAGTCAAGTCATTACGAAAACAATCGCAGAATGTCATCGTGATATGCCTACGGCAAAATCGTCACCATCACATGTCAGGAGCACCGGCAGCAGATGCTAGCAGCGCACGCGTATTTGAATTGTAAATGACGCGCGCTTTTTCTGTTTCTCCTCGGATGGGATTGCAGCCAACGAAGAGATTTGAAGTTGCGAAGTGCTGAAGGAGACATGTGACGGAAATCCAAGAAAAACGCCATTTAGTTGACATGTGAAACAGATTAGACGTCGGTCAAACCTGATTCATCTAATGCGTTCTCCTCTGAATGTATTATGTTTCAGCTTTTTCTGAAACCGCCAGTTTTTCATGAACGGAAATGTTTGAAAGAATGGTGAATTTTCCATCATTTCATTTTGTGAATGATTCGAATCCGCCTAGACGTGGTCAAATCAGTCAGATCCAAATTGCTCGAGAAAAAAAAGATATGATGAACGTAGTTTCCTAGTTTTCCTGGATCTCATCCTAATTTTTCCTCCAATTTCGTTCCGGTATGCGTAATAGCCTTATCCTGTTGGAGGAATAATGGTATAATGACCGTTTAGTGAAAGGGTTAACTGGGCGTTATCGCTCGATTTCCCTTTTTACGGGTGAATGCGTACAAGCGATCAGATCATCCATCGCGCAAGTGTTGAAAGACGCACCGCCAGCCCGTGCCATAGCGCGGTTTGTCGTCTTCTATTCAGGGCGTCAGAAGAAGGGTGCTATCACTCCGTCACATTACGCCTCATTTGAAATCGCGGCTGACATCAGACGCGTTTTTCTTGCGCAAACCCACGACCACGCATAGATTAGGAGCTAGTTTTTAATCTCTCTCGCCAGACGTGTCTCTCTTGACAGGTACCGCTCATTTGGGCTCTGCCCAATATTCTTTTTTCTAATGGATTTCCACAGCCATTCGGTGGCTGCATTAGTCGACCCATTGAAAATCTCACAATGGCTGATGATAATGGATTGCGGATGCGGTTGCTTAGAAATTTGTCCCAGACTCATCCCATCCCGTAATTTCAGTGGTTTTGGGTGAGTTAGTCCTGACCTTTCGTCAGCCTCTCAACTTTCCAAACGTGTTCCTATTCGAGTAACCCAGCTGCGAATGCTTTCCTGATCAAAATTCTCTGCCGTGCTCATGTGGGATCATGGTATTTCAAATGCGGTCTGGTCGCGGTATATGTTGTAAACATGCTGGCTCTTTTATGAGTTTGTTTCTAATCTCGTTAAGTGCGTGGTCGGTTCGCTTTCATGTTGCGCAGCGTCTGTAATTATGCTCAGTTCAGGTCATCCAGATACGAGTAGCGCTTGGGCCACAGAGCAGCCCTCATACCCCTTACCTAACTCTCATTCCTTCGCCTTAATGCACCTGTCCTCACTGCCCCTACAGATTAATCGATCCTTTCCCCGCAACCCTATGATAATCCTTTAACGAGATCTGATAGGTGTATTAGTTTTTGCCGTTAGCACGTCGTGAGAGCGATTCTGCTAGACCACGGTCTTTAATTAGACAAGGAACAGGTTGACCATTGCCGTTTCCCCTCTCATTTGCTGGAAAATCATTATTTTTCCGGCTTTCTTTCTGTGTTGTATAGTTTACCATTACATGTGCACCTCGCATATTTTCTGTATTTTGATTCAAGCTGAGAAATTGTGATTTGGAGCCTTCAATCCTCGGTTGAATTTTCAATGAAGATAACAGTTTTTTTTGAACTGAAAACTGTTCACGGTTTTCGATCTTTGTTTGGCCAAACAGGTCAAACCTTTCTATTCCAACTGATGTTTTCTTCTAGTAGGTTACCCGGGATTATCATACGCGCGATTCCGGTTTCATAATAAAGCCATGTATGGTCCACCATTCTTCTAGTTAGATACCCCACTACTTGACATTATATCAGTGCTTTTGAAACTTAAGTATGTATTGTTTGTATGTTGGATCCGTGTAACTTACTAAAAGATGAAATGCAACGTGTTCTCAGGTATCTAAGTATTAAACGCCGACCAGTTGGGGTTCCTTCTATTTCAGGCACATTCGCAGAGCGTGAACCGGAAATATTTTCTTTTAGTTGTCATATTTGAAGCTCTTCGGCAGCTTTGGTCCAGTCTATTTGACTACTACGGATTTGGTTGTGCTGATGCGTTAAATGTCATGTTTACTATTTGGCTTAACATACTGTTGCCTATTCTTCTCTGTGTTTGAATTCTGCGGTCCACTGGCATGTATTCATGTAGGGCGATGTGTTGACTGAGTGCCATTTTTTAGGGCTTCTTACACTATCCAGCTTTTAAAAAATCATCCCTTATTAATTAATACTGAATTAGTTTGCTGATTTATGATGATTCTTTCTTAGACCTGCGTTTTGCAGGGGATCGTTGGAACGACATCTTCTGGTAAAACATCGCTAGTTCATCGATATCTAACCGGGACATTTACGGCAGAAGAAAGTCCAGAAGGTCGGTTTTCTAATCAATCTAGTTTTTTCTTTCCTGTTTTTTGAATCGTGTTGGGAGACCTTATTTCCCAAAAAAAAGTGCTTGCGATTATGTGCTTATATCCTCCAGTCATAGCCTTTGACGCCGTTAACATTGGCTCATCCGGCTTAGGGCTTACAGCTAAATATTTGAAGCAGAAGTATCAACACTGATGTCTAAATCCTCACCTTTTACTACCTTCACGAAGAAGGGAATTGGTTGAGTACGTTCCACGGTTCTGATCACGTTTCTCTTTCTTGAATCATATATAATTGGCCGAGTTAGATGTGGATGATAAACATAGTGTCGCGTCGCTCGTCGTGTGAAGTATGAACCTGGCCTAAAGCAGCGTATCAGGTGTAGATTATAGGCGCCAAAATCTTGAGTGAATCGCATCAATTATTAGTTATAGCACTTTTATGAAAATGACAATTCTTCAGCGGTCTCAAAAAAAAACTAATCTGGCGATTTTTCTGTTCATCTGCACATGTGCATGTGTTTGTGTTTGAATTCCCAAATTATTCCACTCTTGAGAGGAGGGGAGAATTTGATTCGTTTGAACACAAAAGACTGTTGACCTTTCTATCACTAGAACGGTGACCCAGGGCTTCAGAGTACAATTAGTAGGTTTACAACCCATGGGAACCAGCTCTTTCGCACACATTATCTGGCACAGATTTGTGGACAGAATTTTCTCGGATCTTCCATCTCATAAGTGAATGGCATTAATAATTAGTTATAGTATTTCTGCAGAAAAACTATCAATAGCTTTTCTAGCTTTGTTCTGTTCCGTTCTTTTATCACCTGAAGTGTCACCTTTGCTAATTAATTTTACTTTCGTTTTACCTATTGTGTTAGTCAGTCTTTCAAAATATTCGAAGGCATTCTTGCAGTTTCGGAACAAAATTATTATTACATCTCTTTACGAAGTTCGTTATTGTAAGCGCTATTTTTCGACGTTGACACATGTTCCGTCAAAAGGAGCAGTTGTCGAGTGTTTCAAATTCTCTTCGTGGGTGGGTTGCGGCCTGCGAATCTTGTAGTTCTTTATGAGGGTGGCAACTGTCGTCTATAGAGTCAAAGGTCAACGTCTGGTCACTGAGGCGTGTGAGAAAATGATGACTGGCCAGACTAGTTGCCGCCTTTTTTAAACTCAAAACTCCTTCACAGCTTTGCTAGATTTTTTTTTCGAAAACTTGTTTTTCTCTTCAGGGAACGGGATTAGTTTTTTTTAAATCTTAAGATCTCCGCGAGGTTTTCTCTCTGGATTTTTATTCATTTAAATCATTCCCGTTGTTTAGCCTGATTCAATCTGTGCTATAATTTCTAGGCGGTCGCTTCAAAAAGGAGGTCTTTATCGACGGACTTAGCCACCTGTTACTGATTCGCGACGAGGGCAGTGCTTCGCCTGATGTACAGGTTTGTGTGTATTTCTGGTTTCCATTTGTTACAGTTTTCTTTTTTTTTCTTTCAATTTCTTCCGTGGATGTGGGCTATTCCGAACTTTCAAGATCTATCGATTACTTCCTTCAATAGCAGATTTTCAAAGGAACTATCTAAGTGTCCAAATAATTGAATGAGAGAATTGTTTGTCCTCAGCTCTTCCCCTTCTCAGGGGTTTTAAATGGATAGGGTTACCTGCTGAGTTAAAGGAGCCTCTCGCACTTACAGTTGTCCGCGCGAGCAGATGGTGTAATTGTGGTCGAGCCAATGTCAAGATCGGATCAAGACCCTGGCCCGCCTTGTCCCATCGTCTCCAGGCCTCTGTCTCGTAGCTCTCAAAGCCCTCATTGCTGATTGGATTATTGCTGTTTTGTGTAAGACGAGACGAATGAACTGTGAACGTATGGCCAGATCTCAGGGAGTACATATCTGGTGCCCGTGCTTGAACTTCTGCTGACACTCGATGCCCTATTCAGTTCATAAACAACAGAAGGCCAAATTCCAGTGCTTCTCTTTTCTCTTATGAATGCGTGCTGTTTTTCGAAACAACCGCTTTGCGTTGATGGGTTTTATAATTTGAATTTGGATTGCATGCGCACCTTTGCCTGTTTTCACGTATTTTTTACTGCTGAGTTTTTCTTGAGGATAACTTCGGATGACAGTTTCTTGAACCAAGTTTGAGTTTCTGATGTGGACGCTGTTCTTTCGTTGTATACTGTACTCAATTTTGTGTTTCTTTGTCGCTATTCGAACAAAAAGGATTCGAGAATTCTAGAAAACCGAAAAGCCTGTGAAAAAATCCAAGTACGTGGCTATGTACTGTCGTTCTCGGAGCCAAATCCCGGTCTTCAATTGCGGACTACGGCTGTTTCATCACACGACACGTGATAATCGTGCTGGGAGAAAGGTGAGTCGTGCCGGGACGAAGTGGTCCCGGCACGATTATCACCCTGTTGCGTGATGCAAGAGCTGTTGTCCTCTCATGCGGGCAGGAATTTGGCTCCGAGAATGACAGTACTCATTCGTAGCTGTCTTTTGCTGTCGTTGAAGAACTGGTATTGATGCCCCAAAATGTCCGCTGTTTACCCCATAGACATTGACAGTTGCTTGAACGTTTGTATCGATGAAAACGCAATGTGTTTCGCCTGAAAGGACGGCTATCTTGAAAAAAGCCGGACGTCTATAAGCAATTGTTTGTGAGGAGTGTCTCGGAATGAACGGCGGTCGTTTTGGGGCAGCAACTCCAGTTTCCAGGCCACATGGCCTTGCGTAGCAGAAATACGAGTGTGCGAGTGTTCAGGAATACAACAATGCAGTGTTTCCGATTCCCCCATAGGCCAGTCTCAAAGGAGAAACACTTCTGACCTAGTTAATCACAATCCCTTTGTTGTGATAAAAACAATCTCAGTGAAAGTCAGGGCTAGATTATTTGAAGAAAAGTCGGATAAGCGAAAAAGAAACCGGTTAGGAAGGTGTCGTGATATATTCTATTCACTAAATTTTTCTTTCTTTCACCTCCTATCTTGGAAATATTGTATTACTAGATTTTTAGTGGTGTGTATGTTTTTTTTGCGTTTTTAATTTCTGTAGAAAATTCGTGAACTACTTTTTTCAGTTTTCGTTGTGGGCGGACGCAGTGATTTTCGTGTACAGTGTCGATAATCAGGAGAGCTTTGAGCGTGTTCGACATTTTTATAGCCATATGAATAAGTTTCGAAACTTATCTGATATGCCGGTGATTCTAGTTGGCACGAAGGTGGGAATTTCATTGTTTTGCATTTTATCTTCCTCCAGTGTTATTAGCCATGATGTGAGTTTCGTGGTAAGCTCCCATAGGTTATTATCTAGCTGGGCAGGTGGTCGTAGTAAAAGGGCCCGTAATCAAACGATATTATGTGAGCTTGTTTGATCGAAAACTGCTTTAGGATACCCTATCCGAGAAGAATCCGCGGGTGATCAGCGAGGATGAAGGTAAGCAAATGGCGAATCATCTGAAGCGATGCGCCTACTACGAGACGTGTGCTACTTACGGGCTAAATGTAGAACGGGTTTTCAAAGATGGTGAGTTTTCAGGTGTCAAAACCTTCCTGTTCGAAAGTTTTATTCACTGGATACACTCTTTTTCGGAGCGAAATTCACTCGGGTACATCGCGCTCGTGTGATGCCTCTCCTCCTTAATCTGTAGATGTCTCTCCACTCGATCCGCACGCGCAAGTTTAGGACAAAGTTAATCTCGCTCCGAAATGGACGGTATCTCCTGCGAAAGACATGTGCCTCCTTGTAAATGTCCCAAGTCTTCCCTAGATCTTGGTAAAATTAGCTCTGTCTAGTCTTCTTTCGGTAGATCTCAGAGGAGAATTGAAGTGATACTTCAGTAGAATTGTTGTTAAAAACCAAAGTCGCAAATCATGCAGGAGGGAGCTATAAAACGTCGTCAGGACATCGATAGTTTATAAGTAATTTTGTGGAAAAAAATATACCATCAAATATTAGGAGTACAGGGTGACAATTAAGTTCTTGCCGCAACGTTTGAGGCAATATCTGCTCCAGATTTTAACTAAGGTGACAAATTTCTACCCGTTTACTGAGAAAGGTATGCAGATGGTCTGTTTACGAGGAAGTTCCTAAATGTCGTTTACTCGTGTTTCTGGGAGCCTCCAAACTGTTCATGGAGTTGGCCACTTCGAACGATAGTTTTTCGACACCTGATTCGTTCTCAGCTTTCAGCAGGTCCTTATTAAAGACATTTTGAAGGCAAATTGACCAAATTGGAAAGCCCATCTGGTTAAGATCTGGAAAACTGGTGGGTCAAACACATTTCTACCCAACGCCCCGAGAAAAGCTGCTCGCAGGGAGGAATTGTGGAATGAGCCGAATGGGTGTGTGCGCACTTCTGCTGACGTTACCATTCGCTATTTCCGAACTGATGACGTGCCCACGGCTCCAGAACTCCGCTCAAGATGCTTTCCTGATAGCGCTTGGGATCGGTCTCTGTGAAGTTTTCTGCGAATTTGAAGAGCGTCTCTTAAGTTGTGCAGATTCCACTCCAAACCATGACGGATGATAGCGGCTGACCACAGAATAAGCAGAGAGTTCCAGAGAGCCATATTTCATCAACACATGCTAATATTGTTAGATCACTCTGTGGTCTCATCAGTGATGACGACTTGTTGTTTGCAACCGACAGCGTCCAACCTCAAAATAATTTTTGTCTTTCCGAAGTTGCTGACCTTATTTGCAGCCTTTAGCCATGGGGAATCGTTTGATTTTCGACAGTTTACTACGTGGTCGTATGCGAAATTTTGGAATCTCGAGACATTTTTGTCATGGCTGCAGTTAATTCAGCCCTTGAGGCTCTCCTGCTTTTCTCTGACGGTTTGGACGTCGGCCTGCCGCCCAGCTTACGATCAGCATGTGCTCAGGGTTTCTTGATTCGCTGGACTATGTTTCGTCTTAGCGAGTGGACACATGCAGCTCCTTTGCGATGTTCTTGTTCGGCATTCCATTCTTGTGCACTGCGATCACTGCGACTCTCTCCGACTGATCCCTTATAACTTGACAATTGGCCAACCGATTCCTATGAGCGTAATAACATAAGTGAAGGATGACTTGAGGCACGCATCGTAAAACTGTCTAGATCAGAAATTGTTAGATCAAGCCGACACGATATAGACAAAGTCGCTGCAGGAACTCCATTGCCACCGTGCTTCATTCCTGCACCGCTTTCCTGTTTCACTCGTAGACCACATTCTTCAGTTGAGGTTCCGTCGCTGTATTTAAAGATAACCTCGAGAGCCAGATTGTCGCTTTGTTACAGTTTTGATCCATTGCCATGCCCCTGACGGCGCCAAATTCCACTCCAAATAGGTTTTTAATTCAGTTCTCATAACAGTGGTGGGAAGGCCGCGTGTTTGTGCAGTTCATGATGAAGGACTCGCTTCTATGCTGAACTCAATCTGCTGTGGTAGAAGCTCATTGTAGTCAAAAGCTTTTTTGATTTTGATATGGGTAGAAACCATTGTAACACTGATCCTGTCTTCAATTTTTGAATGTACTTGCTGCTGGGTTTCTATCTAACATTTGAGTTTAAGTGGCTGAGTAATTGATGGATTTTAAGGGCCTAAGGATTTAGTTCTGAGGATCTAATTCAGGTGTAATCCTGTAGTATTCTACCCTAGAGCTTATATTCTTCGCCCTCCTGATTCCTGTCTTTTTCCGATCAGGGGCGAGTGGTTGTTGAGCATTGGAACCACTGCAGATGGACGTTCTCCTTTTTGTCGTGTCCGCTGTTGAGCTCTTAAATGGTGGGAAGCGATTCTCAGGAGTTAACATCGCAATAGTCACCTCATTCACTCCGATGTTTTCTTCCCAATAAAGACATGAAGTATTCAGCGGGTCGAATCATTGTCTATGTATGTATGAGGGTGAGATTTGTTAATAGGCAGAGGTGGCGATGTGGTGTGTACGCGTGCGCGTGGCTATGGCATTAATTCGACTAAGTGCTCTTGATGGGTGCACAACCACCACGATCGCCACGTCGCCATGTGTTTGAGTTCTCTTTGCTGGTCTCTACTTGAGCGCAATCGCATGGAAGTCTCAGGCCATTCGACCGTTCGCTCGACCTCTTTATGCTGAGAGCAGAGACATAAAGAGTGAAATCTTCGTTGTGAATGGTTTGAACGAGTTTAACAGTAGAGTATTGATTTGGACGAGTTAGCGCGGAATCACCGTCACCTTTTATCACTGTATTTCGCTAATTTGTCGACTTCTTTTCTCATGATTTCTTTGCGCTGCAAAAATGGTTGTTGCTTGTGGTTGAGTACTCACCAAAATTATCCTCCTATGAAACTCAGACAATGTTTGAAAATTGACATATCTTATTCGGGCTTGCGATTCGCATAAGGAAATACCGAACTCGTACCGAAACAAGCCAATGTTTTTTAAGCAAATCACTCTTCATCGAATTAGATGATTTTCCGCGTGTGTTTCCTCCATACTTAGCTGACTCGCCAGGAGTCACGGATAAGTCGAAAAAAACATTTGGCACAGAGTGCAGCTATGTCAAACTTTCGGAAAAATGTCTGATGAAGATTTGTGGAAGCAGTTCCGAAGGCCGCAATCATATTAAAACATCATAAAGTTAGAGGAAAAATTGGGCATATAGGTGTGTTTTCCGGGAATCCAAGTGGTCGGTGACAAGAGTTTAAGTAATACAACATATGTTTTATTATATAATTAGTATAAGGTTGTCGGTGAAGTTTTCTGCAATCCGACTTGGAAGTTTCTGAAGTCTTCAGCGTTTGCCGTTTTCTTATTTTTAGGGTTAGCCAACAAAAGTGGGAATATGGACAGGTCATCTGAACCCACTGAAGTCTTTGTAATAGCGTAGGTGATCTGGCGAAACTAATTTATAATTTTTGGAAATTCGCCAAATTTGCAACTTTGGACTTTTCTGTTTCATCCAACCAGTTTTGGCCCCGAAAGTCTGATGTTAAATCTGATTGTTTTGTCAGTTATGGAAATTTTTTTGAGAATTTGATTTTGTCAATTTCTCAGATTGAAAATGGATCGATACTTGACAAAATTTTTTTCATTGTGTCCGGGCTTTTCCTATAGCTTCAAAGTTTCGCGGACGAAACTGATTGGATGAAGCAGCAACTTCACAAATTTCGCTAACATTAATAATGACATTTCTTCGAGGTTTTCCGCGAAGGCTATTTCGTAATTTTCGAAGGATTCAAATAAATGTCTTATAAACTTTGGCAGCTTTGGAGGTAGGCATTGGAGTCGAATTCCTTTGAAATGCTCTGTACTTGAGTACCTGAGATTTTCATTGAATAAAATCATGCGGAAATCACCAGCTTTTCCTTGAAGTCGAAAGAAGCATTAGATAGAGCACAGGTTGCGCTCTCGAACAGTATATCACGCTTAGCTAAAAATCAACGCTGAAAGTTCTAAAGATACACAAGTCGAATGTCGGGAGATATTCGTGTCATTCTTACACTTTCATTATATCTCGGTTGAATCTTCTTCTGTTTCTGGCCTTTTTTAATTCACTCCGCCGTGCGCGCTTCCGCAAGAATTGAAGTGGAGGTAGGGCTACTACATGCGCACGTACTCGTGCACCCGTTTCCTACAGAATATGCAACGAAATTATCAATGTGGTTGCGAAATTGTGCTATTAGTAGTGAAGCAACCTATAAATAGGCACGTATTACGCCCACTTTTATTTCTTCAGGGAAATTGACGAAGGTTGTGATTCATCGGCTCTCAACAACCTATACATTGTCAAACTTCGTAGACATATGTATGTCCCCAATTTCTTCTGCACTACCAATCACCTCTGAATATTTTCTGCTTCTTGATTACTTAATTTCAGTATGTTCAAGGATTTTGGAGGTGGCATCGATCCACTCGCCGGTCCAACGCGTTAGAGCGCATAATCCGTGTGGTTTTTTTTTGGGATGAACACATCACCTACTTTCAACTTCAGTTGATGAATCCTTCTCTGTTGCTCATCTGGACGTATGATTCATTGTACCGAGTATTGAGAAATATGAACTGAAAAAGAGCGGTTCGACGTCGGATGTGCATGTTTGTCCTAGTCATAATTTCTGATGAATTGTGGGTTTTGCCACACGAATTGGTTGTCGACGGGATTTCTTTCGCTGTGATTCATCCGAGCTACGCCAGTCATCGTTCGGAATACCAGTATCAGTATGGCGTTGTTCTACACGTTTCCATTCCAGCAAGTGGTTTTCCATCTCATTTGGGGGACATCTCCGTGTGACATCAAATCGAATCCGGCTCACCTCTGGGCCTTTCGCCTCCGATTAGCTTATGCGTAGCCTCCGTTCGTCTAGATACATACGTGGTTCCAGTTTTGTGTTCCGTTCATGACTGCTGCTGTGTCTATTCACCGACACCTCGCCCGCACACAATATTCCTCTCGTTCACTCACATCCTCCAAATTCGTTGCAAAACGTGTTCCCGGCCGTTAATTGGGATTTCTTTTTTTTCAGTTTGTACAGTCCATATACCTACCTCGCGTTATCCCGGAATGCGTTGGGCTTGGCTATTGGCTCCTAGTCGTTTGAGTGTGTTAGAGAGGACAGCTCGTCTAGTGCAGTTTGACAAGTGCGATTTATCGGAGTTGTCGTTGTGTTGTTGGTTTCTTGGTGACGCATTGACATATAGCCCTTTCTTGCAATATGCCATGGCCCTGAAATCCCCCAAGGGACGTGACTCCCCGATGTTTCCACCCCCACTTCTGTCGTAGACTGGCTTGTCCCCATTTTGCAAATCCAGTCCAATGAGTGCACCTTCTCTCTTGATCTTTGCGCTTCACCTATTCATGGTTCGAAAGGAACCAAGGTCATTATATTAACTGTTAGCGCAAAAAATTTAATCACTGGAAACTATTCGATAAATCGTCCCTCATTATGTGTAAATGTTCTCTAAAGGCGCATGATGGGTCGATGAGGTTCGTCTGTCCCCTGGTGATTCAGTGCTTCCCATGTCAAACATGGGTAAATTTATCCATTGGTGTGAGGATTGTTGTCCTTTCGCACAGCAATAGGCGAAAAGTGTTTGTTGAGTTAGTCGGGACGGTGCTCGAAATTTTCGGGGAATTCGTTTTCGCATGCTTCATTTTAACGAGCGAAATGGCCCTGTTGAGTGTCCTCGTTTCATAGTCCATTAAGGTTCACCTCTGATCTCCAATTCTCTTCAATCATCAGAATTTCACGAATTGTCGACCAAATTTAATATTCTCAGTGGTGTAAGTGCCTTCTACTTTCTAAGCACATTTCTGGGTAGAAATCATTAAATTTGCGTGATATCGATCGTTTTCAACGCGAGCATCGTTGTAATCAAATTTGAGTGTCTCTCGCCGATTGTTCTCTAATTGTAAGAGTTTATAAAAATCTTGCTTCTCAATTTCCATCCAACTGATGGTTTCCTCTCAGCAAATATTTGGCGAAGGTTTTGGTTCAGCTTGTTGCGCTTAATCACCTGTTCCCTGGCGTATCATGGCGCCAGTGATGCAGTTTGAAAATGCAAATAAAGCTGAGTGCTGTGTTGCCCGTTGGTCCCCCATCGACCTGCGTTCAACCAAATTGTTCCCTGTCACCTCTGATAATAAACTCTCAATATTCCAATTACAGCTTGCTGTAAAATCCTCCAACAACGGCTTCGATCATCTTTCGGTAGCAGTACGCGAACCCCGACACCGACCACTCCGGCTCTTCCGGATAAGCGCGATTATCAGGTATGTGTCTCCATTTACATATCCATTCGACTTTCTATCATTTGCCTCATTCTGTACCTTTTAAGGATTCTCGGTTAATGCAAAACGTGTTGTACGGTGCCGTGCCACCACAGAAAAACGCCTATCATCAACGATCGATCTCATCGGCTCCGCTGGCGGAGCAGTTTATGAGCAGCAGTGCATCGCGAAAGAGTCACGTGCATCAACGAGAAGCCGCGGGGGCTGTCAGCGGTGAGGACTTTTCTTCCTGTTTACAGTTGAGTAAGCTCGTAATGAACTACTCCATTCGTGGTTCCAGCGTTTCTGCCCTTTTTTATTCAAACGTCATTTTTTTCTTTTGAATTGCGCATCAGTGCTTCACTCCAGAGTTCGAACACCGTACATGTTTTCAAGACAGGATTTCCAGAAAATTTCCGGAATCTTCCTCATTTTCAGTGCTGTTTTTACCGTTAATATTTTTGAAAAAATTTATTATAATGAATTTAGAATGTTTTTTTGTTTCTAATCTTGATTAGTGGGTTAAGTTTTGAATATTCATGGGATGTATTCAGCTGTTTCGGTCTTATTTTTTGAATATGTTTCACTCATTTTTTTTGAGAAAGAGGTGTAGTATGAAAGCCCTGCTCTAAATGAGCTTCGAAAAAGGTTTTTCGCTTTTCCCCCTTCTTTCAAAACTCCCTCATATTTGTGTTTCCGGGCAGAAGAAGAAGATATTGCCAGCGTTGTCATATCAAGGTCTACATATAAGCTAGTGCTGCCGCTTCACTCTGTCCACCGGGGCTGTTTTAGTCCGCAAAGCTTGGACTATGTAAAGAGTAAAGCCTATCTTGCTCGGATGAGTCCGGACGGAGCAAGCAACGGAGCGGTCGGTCATGGCAAAATGTAACAGTGATAAGGAGCTTTTGACATGATAAGTCCGATAAGCCGTACTTAGCCCGCCTCAAAATGAGGGAGCTAGGTTATAGATTATGCAGCCGAAACGGGTTCACCGATTTCCTTCATAATGGCGGTTAACGTATTTTTGGAAAATGACGGTTGCCTTCATATCTTCCTTATCATTAGACTTCATTTCATCAGTTTTGGTAGTTGGGTGTTACGGACTCTGTATCAAACAATGGTATTTATTGGGTCAATTTCGACCTTTTCTCCAAAACCCAGAAGAATCGTAATGATAAGAATATTGAAAAATTGGTCGATATTTGAAGAAATAGATAGCATAAGCCTGCGTCCATAGCTAACGTCCCACAGCATCAATTTGCTGAAACGCTGACGCGCATCGCTCAATCGCTGGCGCATGCAGCGTGTCCATACAATAGGGAGGGGTGAACGCTGGTATTGATAATATTAGGGACAGCCGCTGCACCTACGATGCCGCTCACTTCAGTGGCAGGTCGGCTGCAGTGGCCGCAGTGGAATGAAATGAATAACAAATGTTAGCGATGCAAACCTTCAGCGCCTTTTGATGCTCGGAGCTAGCGGTGGATGCTGCCTAAGACGAGACATTGTTCTTAAGGCTGAAGGCAAGGCCCGGTCAAATTTTGAGTTCTCCGAAAATCCGATTAGATGGGTCGGGATGGACTAGCTGAACACTGTCTAGAATTTCCGTAAGCTATAGATCCTTATTTTTGGAGAAAATAGCCTCGGAGTCAAGTATTACGACATTCATAGCATTATGATCATGCTAATATTTCCACGGCACACAGTGCTCCATGGCGTTTGCAGCGTCTTCGCGACACTCAGGGTTCTGTAGTCGTTGGACAACCAAGATTTGGTAGTCGTGATTTGTTCAAAAAAATTCAAAAGAAATATAGAATTTGGCTCATAGAAGAAATTCTGTAAGCCCTTCTGATGGATAAAAACAAGAGAATGAGGGCATTTATAAACCTTTGATACGCATAACTTCCTCTAAGTTTTGGCGTGAAACTCGATGCGGGTCGAGTTTATCGTGTACTGATGATCTTAGATAGAGAAATAGTTGTGTTTTCGAATGGGATACCAGAATTGATCGAAAGACACAGACGTTCAACGAAAATGTCGCTGACTTAATTTTGGGGCTAGGCTTTCTTTAGAGCCTGATATTTTGGCATGATGACCTTCTTGCTGCTTTCGAAAATCCAGGAAATCTGGTTATTATTAAGGTTTTAGTCTGGAATTAGGCACTTGTGGACATTTGCTTGTTTCAAGTGCAAATCTGCGCATGTAGTTCGTTCGCGGACCGAATATTTGGTGTTCTTGGCAGTTGAGACCCGCAAATTGCCCTCAGATTGGCAGCGATCGTCGTTGTAGAAAAGTGATGAAGGGGGAAAATTGGCGATTTGAAGCGCGGCCGATGTTGTTCTGAGAGACGAGTTCTCCCTCTCTAGTTGTTGTTTACGTGCTTCTCATTCGCGTGTGCGAATACTTTGAGAGACCAACAGGAACTCTCGCTTCTCATATTTCAGCACTGTAGGCCCCTCCCTTTACTGCTGCCGCTTACTTCTGTAGTATTCTCTCATGAAAGTCGGAAGATGTCGTATGCGTAGCAATTCTTTATCCAATTTCCGACACCAAGCAACGGCTGAACCTTATTATAATGATCATCGTTTTGAAATGTTCCCAATAATAACTTTCACCTACCGATGGATACTCTGCCCTTTTTTCTACTTCAGAGAAAATGGACTGGGTACGAAACCCATCTGAACGAAAACGAAATCACTAAATTATCCTGTTTAGTTTTTCGAAATATATCGGAATTCAGAAAATGGGTCGAGTGAAAGTGATTCGTCACTTTCAGCTTTGATTCATCGTTTTTAGCGTTGTTTTTGCTACCTTGTGATTGTTCCATCCTGTTCGCCCTTTTTGACGCTTGGGAACAGATATCGGGATGAGAGATACCTTTGTCCTTTCAAATGTTTTTCTCTCGAAATGTCCCGTGTCCGTATTCAATAAGTGCCAGTAGTTTTCAGCTCAACGTGGTGGAGATCGGGCGATGTCCGCGTTTGTGATGCCTCCTGGACTGTCGGCTCAAGCGCAGTTCGGAAGTCGAGCCAGTCAACTGGACTATCGTGGGGTTTCGCCGTCGAACAGCCAGAAGAGTATGAGTAATGGTGAGTTGCTTTGAATACGTTCCTGCCTAGGCCAAAGCATCGAATGTCATATTGAATTTCGCTCCTTATGTTCGGATTTGAAGGCATTGTTCACGATAAATTCGTCCCTAAGCCTTTAATGAAAAGCATTTGTGGTAACCTCAGAACTGTGTTGAAAAAACGGATCTAAACGCGTTCCCAAAGGCAAAAAACGGTTTTGAAGTTTATCCCAGTGGGCAAGACCAACCTCCTTAGGGGTTGAGCAGAGTGCGAACAGGGCGCGGCGCGGCATGATGATGGAGAGCCGTATCGATAGATCGCGGTAATCCATCAATACGGCTCTCCATCATCAGGCCGCGCCTCTTTGGCACTTTGCTCAACCCCTTAGGTTTAGTTGTTGGCATCGACACCGCCACGGCTCTATCACTGTCGCGCCTTGACCTGCGATTATCAGCAGTGGTTTTCATCGAATTAGGCTATGAAATGGGAACGTTTTTGCCTGAAGAAGATTTCCGAAAGTTTTCAACAACTAATTCTCCAAATCTAATATATCTTTCAATGAAAAACCACTGCCGATGATCGCAGGTCAAAGCATGGCAGTGATAGAGATGTGTCGGTGTTGACGACAACTAGACCCAAGGAGGCCGGACTTGCCCACTGGGGTATTCTTCAATATCGTTTTTTGCCTTTGGGAAGGCTTTTGGATCCGTTTTTCAACACTGTTCGGCTTCTGAGGGCTACCACCAGTGATTGAAAAAAAACTCAAAGGCGAAGTTTATCGTGAACAGTGCCTTTAAACAAAAAAGTGCTTTGCCGATGTTAAGAATTCCGACTTTACAAAGAAGTGTCAACTGTAAGAAAAAATAGGAAAATACAGTGTACACCCTTGCAGAAGTTGTTGAGATAGTTTTGCTGACGGACTCGTACAGCTTGTTCTTGAACGATTACGTTGTTGGAAGCGTCACAAACGACCGTATTTGAGGCATCATTTGTCACCAGTGTTGGGGCTTCGCCCAATTCTGAAAATGCCATGCCCCCTCAATACGTACAGTTACTCATTGATGAAATACGGTGGTTTTGGATAGTTTTGGCTCTATCAGTGGCTTGAGCATTCTAGTACAGGTCGTCCGAGACTAATAGCGTCGCTATGTTAGCAAAAGTGTCATATGATGTAGGTTTGCAACAGGGTCAGGCGTGGCACCCATCGCACGTTCGACCCCTTCCCTTACAACCAGGGCGCTAGAACGGCCCTCAGGTTCATGGTGGTTTTGCACTCCCAAAGGATTGGAAAATTTGATATTTGAAGAGTAATGATGCGATTTAATATTTCCCATAATCTTCTTTTCTATAATCTTCGGGGTCATACTTCACATTCGATGTGAAAATTTTTAAAACGGCCGTATTTGTAGATTCACTTCGTCAAGAGGAATCCAGTTGTATTCTCAGAAATACCATCTTACTACTTCGAAGCGAGTTATGGAAATACGTTTCACTCGTTGAAATTCTGATTAACCATGAGTTTTTCTCCCAATTTTTCTCGGTCCAGGCCGTGAATGTCACGAAATGACGGACGAGGTGCATCGCATTTTGATGGATGGCCCGGTTTGGTGACAACTCTCCTTGCTGACTCGCGCGTGTGTCCCGTCCGTCACTTAATTATCAATAGTCGAGTCTGAAGTGTCCTCTTCATAGCGAGACGAACTTGTCCATGACATTCTCCCGTCGATTAACAACGTGCTGAGGACGGAGAAGGTGACGAAGACCAGACTAGAACACATCGCCGAAGCGAAACCATCTTTAGCCAGCCAACAGGCAACCCAGAGTGGTCCACCGCGAGATCTCGTCACGCTGTTCCGCTGCTGCTGTGGGTTGTTGTTGTTTGATGGCGCTATGCGGCGTATTGATTCAGTATTTATTTGAGAAAAAATTTGGGCTCCGATTTGCTTTATTTACTGGGTAAGTGGCCCGTAGCCTTCTAGGTTAGGATTTCGCTTACGCTTGGTGTCAGCATTTCTGGAAAAATAGGAGAACTGTCCACTTGCGACTCTCGATAAATCTTGGCTTGCTGATTGACACTTGAGGTATTGCTAGTTTGAAGCGAGACCAAGATTATTAGAACCTCTTTTAATGGCTGGCGTTTTGGCGATATTCGCCTACTTCGGAGCGTGGAAAAAACCGAATTAAGACCCATGAAACTAGCCTCCCAAACCCCATCTCATCCCACAGATCACACGGAAGTGATCCAAATGAACCGAAGTCCTAGATTATACCAACTTTCGAAGGGAACCAAGAGGTCCGACAGTCTCGGATGGATGTTGTTAGGCTTCTGACTAGTAAGAACTCTCAGGACCACCCACGCTCAGACCCGCCCTCAGCTCATGACCCGTTGGCCAGAATCCGCACAGTTCAACGTAGGGCGCCAGCTCCTGTGTCACCGCAACACAATCATCTTTTCGGTAGGAGAACGTTCCGCACTCGTACCAGATTTCATCAAAATTTCCGGAGTTTCAACAACAATTCGAAAGTCAGAAAGACGTCTTCTGCTGTGCAAGTGGTCAGCGAAAAGTTGTGGTTCTTATTCGAATGATTTCGACCTTTACTAGAGACACTTCAGCGTTATATCAAAATGAATTGAAAACATTGTTCAACGGCATACTATGTGATTTTTTTCTGAACAAAAATGACCCGTCCTGATGATCCAACTTGTGAAAAAGTCCCTTAAACATCGTCTGTGCTCATGCAAGAAATTCAGTTTTTCAAAGTCGTCGAAATGAATCAAAATCCTTGAATCTTGTGTTCAAAACCTACCTCTCCGCATATCAGCAGAGTGCGTGGTTGGTACGGTAGCATTTATTTCTTCCTGCCGCCGCGGAAGTATAAGCCCGGAAATTGTGGTTTTTTTTGCTGGGTACGAGTCGTGAGTAAACTCCAAATACCGTGCGGTACCGATTGCCACAAGGGCATGAAATTATGATATCAGTAGCATTTCTATATGAGACCGGCCGACTCAGGGTCTCAAATGAAAAATGCAAAGTATTTTATGACTGTGGCAATCGGTACCGCACGGTATTTTTCGCCTAGTCGAGTCGTGTTGCTCAGTTTAAAGACAAGGCCCGGAAAAGTTTCGATTCTCCTTTCTAGTGAATGCTGTAGATCTCGATCGTTCCAGAAATCACTCTAAAACTGCGTGCAGAGCGCTCCTTTCTTCGCTTTTCTAGCCTGAGTCCCTCTTCTGGTTGAAGTAGCAGCGTATCCAGGAAAACAGCACCGCAGGAGAGTGCAGTCCGCGCAAAAGCGCGCCATTGACTTGTCGTTTCGGCGCTTCGTAGTTATTAGTGGTGGAAAATCATTCGGCGGAAAAGTCACAACAGGACGGATCAGTTTGATGCCTAGAGCAGCACTCGTAGAAGGCCCGTGTTGGTCGAAGCGCAATATCGTGAAGAATTCTTCTAGTACCGTAAGACATCCAATTCGCATCCTCCCATATATCGGGTTGGAGACACTTTGATTAGATTGATGCAGAAGTTTCCGGACTTTTCACGACTTTGAATAAAAAGATTTATTTCAAAACAAACAAGGCTCACCCAACAAAATAGTTCCCATCATATTCAAGGATCCTTCGCCATCGAATGGGCCGATCATGGATTCCCGACGCGTATAACTCTGGCTGTTTCGAGTCGAAGTATTCTTCTAAAACCATCTTGACTTCGTCATCGCTAGTGAACTATTTTCCATCGAGGAAGTGCTGCATCGAGCGGAGCAGATGGTAGTGGGAAGGGGCAAGATCTGGGCTGTATGGATTGTGGGGAAGAACTTCCCAGCCTAGGTTTAGCAGTTTCTGTTGAACATTGTTCGCCTTCTTCACGACAATGCTTGGCACGTATCTCGAATATTTCGACAGAAATCGCTGAACCTGGGTTGGAAAATCCTTCCTCACCCACCATATAGCCCAAATCTTGCCCCTTCCCACTACCATCTTTTCCGCTCGATCCAGCACTTCCTGGATGGAAAACAGTTCACTAACGATGACGAAGTCAGTATGGCCTTGGAAGATTACTTCGACTCGAAACAGCCGTCGGGTGTTCATGATCTACCCAATTGGTGGCAAAGATCGCTGAATGTGATGGAAATTATTTTGTTGTGTGAGCCTTGTTTGTTTTTCGAATAAATTTTTTTTTCAAAGTTGTGAAAAGTCCGGAAACTTTTGCATCAACCTAACCTAATAAATTTTGACTGCACGGGCCGAGATGTATTAAAAAACCGTTTCCCAAGTTGTGGAGGGTGGATAGAGTAACAATATTGTATGCTGGGTTTTCTCAACGGTAGACAAAAAATGCCAAAAACAAATCAACAACAGGCCGGGTTGGGGCAGAGGCAGGGCACCCCGCGCCTTTGAAGATGTCCGTAAATCACAAAATCAATTGTGTCCCTGCTGCCCCAGCTACGAGGCTGGGGCAGCTAGAGCAGCAAAACACACTACTGGGGCACGATTGATTACATGATCTACTGCCCTCGTTCTGCCATCGTCAAAGATGCCGACTGCCCTGCCCCGACCCTGCGCGTTGTTGCATCCGGCCCCAGCATTCCAATCACGTGTTTGTTATTATTGCTCGAGAGATCTATAAAAGCCGCTCTAGATCTTTTTTTTTTGATTTAGAAACTGTTGTGCTGCACTGTAAGTACGACGTTAATTTGTTGACTTGACTTAATACAAAATTAAGTAGTTTTTTGTGATTTTGCCTTTTCTGTGCCCAATTGTCTGTTTATGCTCATGATTTAGGCGTCCACACTCGATCATCTGCTGCGCTTCTTGATCCTGGAAGTGAGTTGGGTCCGATAAGCGTTGGCCTGGACGCACATTCGCTGGCCAGCGCATCCACCTCCCACCTTCCCACCCCGTCATCCACTCCGACCACCCAGCGGAAGAACAGGCGGATATCCAACATTTTTGTGAATACATTCTCTATTTCATGCATCTTATGTGATTAATAATGTTTTTTTTGGACGAAAGTCGTATTTTCAGCAACGGCCAAAAGACAATGAGGAGAAAAGTAAGTCGCAAAATGTGAATCTTGGTGGTGGACGAGAAATTCCCATCAAGGAGGGCACGATGCATAAGAGGAGTACGAAAGGCGCGTTGAATCGGTGAGTTTTGTCCGGTTGTTTTGCAATATCGTGACGTAGGCCGGAATCACACTTCCTGCGAACAGCGAAAGCGACAGTGCATATTGATTTTCGGTTTACAATGATTATAAACTTCCCGTCGCTATCGCTGGAGGTATGATACCGGCCTCACTGAGTGGTATGAGAATGAGTTGAACCGAAAGAAAATTGCGAAGGTCTCAATCCCTGGGAAAAATCTGCCATAGTTTTTGGGATGAAGCTCGGACGTGAATAATTTCTAAGTGAATAGACGAGGGCTGAAAAAAAATTCTTCGATTTTCACATGATTTTTATTATAAAACCTTTGCAGTGAGTGGAAAAAGAAGTATGTGTGTTTGTATGGGGATGGTCGATTGACATATCATCATACACAAAAGGACTACAGGGATAAGCCAAGTCATGGAAAGGAGGTAAGCCCATTATCAGATTTATCAGCCCTTATCAAGCCACTTTGATCACCATTAATCTCTTACTTTGGGCTAATCCTTCGCCTTACAACTTGACCTTCTCCCAAGTTTAATCTTCATGATGTTCATTAAGGTGTTCCTGGGGTTGGCTACGGTTCGAATAGCCGGACGGCAACATCCGCGAAACACTCAGCGTGGAATGGCGACGAGTCAATCGGAGGAGACGAGTGCGACGAATTCGGTCAGCTCGGCAACACTACGGTTGTATGAGACGCGGAAGAGCGATGCTGGTGAGTAAAATTGATCATTTTCCGTTTATAGATGGAGTTTCCTACTCACATAAAGACAGCACACTCCCCGCGGGGCCATTAGCCGACTACCCGACACCGTCCGCGGTAATCAGTGGCCGTATTCATGAAACCACGGGAGCCTCCCGGGAGGGTCCAATTCCCGCCGGCCGCATACATAGAATTAAACCTTCCCGGGAGGCTCCCGTAGTTTCATGAATACGCCCGCAGATTGGCCGCGAACATTCTATGGCGCTGGATCGTCAATTGTCCTCGCATATTTTGCTGCCGTTTTATCTCATGAATAGAATCTTAGGTATAGCCAGGCCTTGCCATTGATTATTTTCTGATATTGAATCTTGATTGCAATGCAGTGATTGTCGTTTAAAATGGCATGTATTGTTACCAGGAATCGAGTTGAGAGTCTGTTTTGAAGTAATCGTTGTGTGTGGCCGCTTAAGGTCTGGGTGGTTTATGCGTTGTTCAGAGGAATTCCCCTCCCCCTCCTTCCAT
Source organism: Aplectana chamaeleonis (assembly GCA_029168955.1). NCBI lineage: Eukaryota > Metazoa > Nematoda > Chromadorea > Rhabditida > Cosmocercidae > Aplectana > Aplectana chamaeleonis. The sequence continues at coordinate 1,455,411 of JAPDOI010000095.1, forward strand.
TTGGGTCTTGTAGGAACTGCTAGGCACACTACAAAATGTGGAAAGCAGCAAAGAATAATAAACGTACTTTAATAGGCGGTGGCGGCTCTGGTGAAGGTACTTCTGGCGGAGGAAGCGATGATGCCAAAGACGCGTCGCCTGCCATTCAACTCACCCCTCAAACTGTGGCCGGTCAGAAGAAGAAGCGAGGCGGCAACCGCCGGCTCGGTTCGGCTACTAAAGCTAATGATGAGGACGAGGAGTGCTTCGAGGTGAGTTGGTCAGAGTTTTGTGTGTTAATTTTCAGTATTTCTAGTTTTCTTCTCCCTGTTCTAAGTGTCTGATAAGATTTTTTAGATCATCACGTCTGATCAGAAGCGGTGGGAGTTCTGTGTGGCAGCTGATGAGAGGGATGGTTGGGTGGCAGCGATTGAAGAGCAGATCGAGAAGGCGCTTCAGAATCAGATGAGCAAGCCGAGTTCGAGAGCGCGGGGTGACAGGGAAGAGGTGTGCCCCTATTTTTTCCCTCGGTTTCTAGTTTCTACATAGAAGACTAGAGATTAGTTTCCAGGTATTAGCCCTTCGATCATTGCCGGGCAATGAACGGTGCGCAGACTGCAGCCAAACGTCTCCGGACTGGGCTAGTCTTAATCTGGGCATTTTGATATGTATTGAGTGCTCGGGGACGCATCGGAACCTTGGATCGCATATCTCACGGTGCGTTGGCGATTTCTCTTATTCCGGTTTTCTATACTCTTCCGAATTGTGATTTCACAATTTCAGGGTTCGTTCTCTTGATTTGGATGCGTGGCCTGTGGAATTCCTAGCCGTCATGCAGGCAATCGGCAACGATGCGGCCAATCGCCTGTGGGAGCACCACGCCCCAATGGATCTTCGGCCGCAACCGGATAGCCCTCTGTGAGCGTTCTTCCGTTGTTTCCTTTTCTTTTGTCTTCAATTTTTGATTTACGCGTCTCCAATTCAGTGAAGTGAAAGAGGCGTGGATTCGCGACAAGTACGAGGTGAAGCGATTTCTGCCGTCCCTACGAGTTGATGCTACAGTTGGCGCACAGCTGATCGCCGCAGTCATCGCGAGAGATGTCGCTGAAGTGTCCTTGTTACTGGCAAGAGCTTCCACTGAGGACGTGAACACCACCGTCTCAGGAACCCGAGATCGTCGATCACCGCTCCATTTGGCCTGCAGTATTGGCAGTTTGGCGATTCTGCAGTTGTTACTATGGGTAGGTGTTTCTTTCATTAGCGTTTGTATCGCTGGAATAGGAACGTTCAATGTCTTTTCAAAATATCGGAAGTGTCGTTTGCTCCGAAAATCGGTCCTTGTTCTCTAAACGTTTCCGTCTAATGCAGAACAGGGTTGAGGAGGCGTAGAACAAGCGGTGCTCGTCAAAAGAAAATGTTGTGAGCCTTTCTTTCAATAGTAGGAAGTGTGAAATCAATGTTTTTCATCCAACGCAAATTTCTATGTGGGGAAAAGCCACATTTTGTTTCAGCGCTTGAACTGGTTCCCTGTTCCTTAGTTAGGTGATGTTGCTCTCTTGTCCCACAGTTACCTCCCATTAAGCTATCTTTGAGTCATTCTGACTCCGCAAAAGTAAAACATTGCGTGTAATTATGAAGCTCCTGTTTTGTCCATGCTCTTTGTTCCAATATGGTTTCCAGAACAATGCTGATATTCGTGCGTTGGACGAGCAAGGCCGTTCTGGACTGTGGCATGCTCGAAACAGCGGATTCAAGGAGTGCGCTGATCTGCTCCTTACCGCTGGTCTTGACACTAACTACGGCATGCCGTCCTCGTCGATGACGCGGAATTCTGCTCATTCACCTAGTTTGCCGGAGGTATGTCCCGCAGTTCGTTTAACGATAGCTTCCAGGGTTGGAGTTCTCTCATTCCCTTCATCATTTTTTTGCCATGTTTGTAAGGAAGAGGGGTGAAAGATAGCTGTAGCACGTGTAGCCAAAGTTTAGAAAAAAAAGCACATTCGAGACACTGAAGTATCGAATTCCTTTGCAATTTACTGTGCTTATCTGGACCAAATTCCGGTCCGCAATTGCGTCTCGACACGCTTTGCGGCCGCACGCGCTCGAGTCAGTCGGGTTTCCAGCGCCAAAGCCTACTCGGTATGGCTTTTTTAAACAATTTTCTCCAATTTTTCTAAGTTCCCAGTTTTGAAAACCCACCTAGAGTCAGCAGATAGGCGGCTGACGCGCTGGAAGCTCTTCTGACTCGGGAGCGTGCGGCCGCAAAGCGTCTCGATACGCCATTGCGGACCGGAATTCGGCCCAGATAAGCACAGTATGTGTCGGGTAAGCTCATAGGAGAGGATATTGTCTAAAAATCACCCATCCCATGCGGGCGGTCGCGTCGCGGTGTCGGATTGCAGCGCGCTTTTTCTTCACTGCAAAGTATTCGCCGCATGTACCATTCGATATTGCCTCAACTACTCTCAGTGTTGTGCATATTTCGTATGGGCGAGTGTGCTTACGAACACCGCTGAAACAACACAGAAGAAACAGGATTGTCGCTTAGATTTGGGATGTAGACATTTGATTTTCGAGAAAGTAATAGCAACTGCAACGAAAGTTTTCTCTGAAAATGGAGGCAACATTCAAATTTTCAAGTGGTTGCAGTCCCGAAGGACAATGGTGGGGGGATCCGAAATCCCGAAAAAACTCAATGTCTGAAGGACGTTATAAAGTTCAACGAAAATTGAGAATTTTGGGTATGCTCTTGAATGCAGAGATCAAGTTCAAATCTCTTGAGTTTTTTTCTGGATTTTTTCCTGAGAATTCTGGTTACCAAGTATACATTGGATCCGACTCACTCATTTTCGGATATCCATCCGAATGAACCAAAATTTCCATGACTCAAAATCCGATTCACCGAAAAACTTCAAAATCCGAGTGATCCCAATTTCGAGTCACCAAAAAAAAACGTAATTTTCGGATCAATCCCAGATCCGACTCTCCGTTTGGCCTCTCTATCCGACTGACTCGGATTATATGATGCTGTTATTTTGAATCTATCCGTTCGAGTCCGATATCCAAGACCTTTGATTTCTAAGTTATCCGAAATCCGAGGATCCGAAATTTTTTGATTTGGATCCAATGTATATTACCAAGGTAGGAACAAAGCTATTTGGACGAATAGGACAACGGTCTGCTGGACCCTCTGTTCAAGTATACCATCACGTCTACAGTATGAGATTTTATAGCAGTAGTGTTATGAAATCAACTGGGCACTATACTGTAGCCTTTCGGCTAGATTTTTACTCGAACTTCATTGAGGAAGATTTCGGGAGCTGAACACGCATATGAGGACAAATTTCACTTTCTCGGTCGGTAACCGTGAATATGAGGTGATTCCTTCGGAATTCCTCATATTTACGTTTACCGGAAAAAAGGAAGGAAATGAAAAACTGCATAGGCGTAACCTCGAGATGGGTGCAAAAATATTGCTAGGACCATCTCATGTGTTGTCTGAACCGGCTCCGCATTCTCAAAACTCATTCAGCCGACGCATGGTTTTGAAACATTGAGCTCGTACCGGAAGAAAGCTAAATTTTTTTTTGCGTGATTATTGTGATTCAGCGATCGCGTTAGTATACATCACAATTGAGGGGGTCAATAATACCTAGCAGAAGCATCGTATCCCGCTTTTTTCCCGAACTCAACCAAAGAGCGTAAAGACGATCATACTAAGCTATGGTACTTCGTAATACTCTAGGTTAGCTGACTATTCGCCGATGGAATTCTCATGACGAGGTGAGAGGTATCGCTGGCCGGAAGACAGATTCTCGATATTGTCACGGCTCTCATTCCTCAAATTTACCAATTTATTCAGTCGTTTGCAGTTTCCTATACAAAAACACAAGATTCGTGGAATTCGAACTCTTGTCCAACCATAGATTGAGAATAGGCAAGAGAAAGCACTGCAGCGGCGAGAAAGTGCGCTGCAACACCACGACGCGGCGCGACCGCCCGTATGGGATGGGTGATTTTTAGACACGATCCTAGGAGAGTCCCACTTCTTCACCTGAGGTGTCAATAATACTCCAGCCATATCACAGCTTAGGCATCGCGAGAGCGACGGTACGTTAGAGATTTTAATCAATTTGGATGAACTACACTCCCCGTCTTCCGTCGCTGGAAGTGTGAATTGTCCCAAAAGCTGGTTGATTCTACTCACGACCGCAACGGTATGGCCGATGCGGTATTGTTCGTCGTGTCGGTGAGGACATACACTGCGCACCGTATAAATAGAGACAAAGATGGCGCCGATCCGACGAACAGTTCTGGATCGACCGTACGTATCAAGCATATCGGTTTTCAATCTATATTTATGATAGGCATAATTGGCGTCGCTGTCGCGTGAAGTAAGTTAGCGGCTACTGTGCTTACCTCTTCTACGGTGCATTTTCCATCACTCTTCCGTTTTTTTTTTTCTGTCCTTTACTTCTCCTCTCCCTTTCCTATTACAGTTTTGCCTTCTCTCAGGCATTTCTTTCCTTCCGCGCTTCCTCTACTATTGTCCTTCCTCTTCTCTATCTCATTCGCGTTCCTCTCCACTTTTTTTCATGAGCCTATACTGTACTCACAATATCTTACCGTTTCTTCCCTCTATATTTTCTAATTCGCCTCCGTTCGATTTTTCCTCTCCCTGCTCCTCATTACTTCTTAGTCTCCATAATTAGGGTAAGCATTTCGGGGTCAAGAACCGTTACATGTTTAAGAAGTGCTGGCCTCCTGCGTGTCACGTGATTAAGCGCCTTTCATTGATACGAAGTCCTAGCTCTGTTTATAGTCAATACCATGACGAACGCAGTCGACACGCTCGAAAATGTCGTTGAGATAACTACGTTACTGGGGTTCTATGGCTTCAATTGAAACGCTTACGCTGCCTGAAGCATCAAAAAGGAGTCAACACTACCAAACTTGAGTAACATCTAGTCAAAAAAATTCGTAGACTCCGCCCATGAGCCTCGCAGACTCCACCCTCCAAGTCAAGCTCGTCCAGATTGATTGTTCGAATACTCCCACTATGGCTAGTTTTTGAAGCTTCCAGCGAAGTAGGCATTCTATTACAAGCGTCTACGAATTAGCTTCGCTGTCACAACCACTCTACTGCTGGCTCCGCTGTTTCAACCGAACGGGCATGCAGCGGTATACATAAGTCGTCCACTTTAGCTGCATAAAAAACAGTATGCTATTTCTTTAATTTCATTGAGTTTTCGTGGTTTTTTCTTCGTTAGTTTCCCTAGCTACCAGCACCGAACAGTCGAAATATGTCACAAAATCTATACTATTTTCGAGCGTGTTTGCTGCGTTTAAGTTGCGCTATGGTTTGCTTTTCAACTCAATCATAAGAGCTGCATTATCATGAGAAAGACTTGTGCTGAACAGCCACCTTTTGCAATCAAAATCAGCTGTTGCGAGGCGCTTACCCGAATTGTCTATACGGGAAACTGCCTTATGATTACCTGTGTTTGAATACTTCGTGGACTGCTACCGAATTGAGATAATGTATAAAAACTGAAATAACCAGCAGCTCTGATCGCTCGCGCTATCTATAGTTGCACTGTGACTGTCTCATCACTTACTCTAAAAACATTAGAGTTATGGTCTGAAGAATGCGTTCCATCATGTGTTGTGATTTCAGGGAGCTGTACTGGGTTCTTTGTCGAATCGCGACTACTCATGCATCGGCGACGAGGTGGTCCTGAGGCGAACGGCTCCGACGGCAACCACGGTTGCACAGCAGTCAAAACGCTCGACAAATGCATTCGACCTGCTGCCGGCCAGTATCATCTAGCCGACTCCTCTCGCCATTCCTCCCCATCCTTTCTTCTAACTCATACCGGTGCTCTACCCATTCTTCAAGATGCTGCCCTTCCTCGGTCGCCCACCGCAATGCTTTCAGTGAATCCCGTCTAGTCGTCCGCCTTATGATTGTTTTTGTCGTGTGAGCGAGAAATCGTCGCGCACATTCTATCCTTGAGATCTCCATAGAGTTTGTTTTTGTAGCGAGCGAATTCCTCCTCTGCTTCGTTCACCTCCTTTCCAGTGAGTTGCCCATTTATATACTCGATACATCTGTTTCTTGTCTGTTGTCATTCCGTCATATTTTTCTTTCACCTTCGCTACTCACTCATTTTTTGCACAACCCAGTGAAATGCATATTTCGAGATCTACCATAGTTTGTATTATTGATCTGCACAGTGTCCATTCGCTCGATTCTGAACGACCTGAATATAGTCGTGGTTCTTGTGTTCCCTCAGTTCTCAGCCGTTTTCCTCTTTGATGTGTAAATATGCAAACAGATTGAAACTCACGTGTATACTAAATCATTTCTGATTAAATATTTATCAGTTGGTGAAGCCCTGACAGTCGTGTTTATAGTACATTTTCAGCAGAACCTATAGTTTTGTCTGCGATTACATAGAATTTCGCCGCACGCTGGTGTCGTACAACGCTCCAAACTCGCCCTGTGCTACTTCCAACAATGGGGCGTTGTTAGATGCACGGCCAGCCATTTTATTGCGGTATTGAAATCAATATGAGCAGAAATTATTTTGATAAACGGAACAATCACTTCAGTTTGGGAAATGGGATCGCCAAAAACCGAAGGAAATAAGTTCACGTGGAGAGATTTTGACCACCCTCGGTGGCTGTACCAACCCTATTGACAATCTAATCATTTCAATCTTCCCTACTGATTTAGATCTCTTGCTGGCAGGAGATGTTCCACACTTTCTTGGCGTTTTTCTATCACACCAGCCTTGGCATACTCCTGCCGCGCCGGCGTTCAGCCAAATGCGAGGAAGTCGACGGAGAATCTCCTTTCCTTACAAGGGGTCTAAATGACAGCCTAGTCCTCTTCTTTGTTTTATGCGCAATTCGGATATACCACAAAAACAGGGAAAGTCTGATATTGCTCATTATTCGCTTCTTTTGAGCATTTGTAACACAGGATTCATGATTATAATCTCAAACAGCAAAATAAGTAACAATGTACAGTGACTGTAGCGAGTAGTTGAATGACTCGCGTACTCAGAGAGTCGGGGGGTCCAATTCGGCCACGATAGGCTTTCTAATCGGGTACCTAGTCGAGTTGAAAGGAACTTTCGCAGCATCACGTGCTGCTCCGAGGAGCACGTGGCTTGTTCGATAGGACTACGTGGCGCAGAGAGAAAAAACCCTTGCCACACCCCCATTTCCCACGCGGCAGCAGGTGGCCTGTTTGATGGGACTACGCGGTGCCTGGCGCGGGCCCCCAGCCCTTCGATGGAAGCGGGTCTCCCCAACAAGGATACGGTCCAAGTCACGGCCCGCAGCAGGGGATCACCCCCTCAGCAGTCCGCGACAGGGACATCACCCTTGCCATGGTCGACAGCTAGGGACCTCCCCTCGCTGAGGACCGTGGTGGCACAATCCAACCTCAGAGGTAATTTTTGATATTTTGGTCGGGTCGCCGTCTATAGCAACCCTGCCTAGCGCGAAATCTCAGTTCGCTCAAATAAGCGAGAAAAAGCTAGGAAAAAGCCGACCACGCCCCCTTGAAAGAAAAATGGGCAACTCCCACTGACAGGTTTCCGATCTCAATAGGGGAGAAACGCGCGAATGATTCTGTTCAAAATCTATGTTCTTCCTTTTGTTTTTGGTCTGGCTTTATATTGTGACCTGATTCAGAATGATGGCTGCGAATAACGAAAAAATACAGGCTCGAGGCAACTCGTCCGCGAACTTCTACCATTTCAAATTCAAAATTTTTGAGAAGCCGTAACTCGAAGAGTTCGTAGTGAGTTCTGAGTGATTCTGGAGACACCATTGCGATCAGCGAGAAATTTTCTCCAAGATAGGCTAAAAAACGAAAAATCGATTCTGAGCTTGAACTGTGGCTTTAACGGTTAAAAAATCGTCTAGAAAGTGACTCGTAGTCACCATCCAGGAGCAGCCCCGAAAGGCGGACTCTCTCTGGGGTCGGGCCCCTTATATATGTGCTGTGCAGCTGATATGCGCCGGGTCAGTTCTGAAGCGATCGATCAACGTGTTCAATCATGGGAATTGTGGCTCGTTCGTCGTCCAAACTCATTGTAGTCGAATCAAAAGTTTATCGTGGCCGAGTGAAACGGCTATGATTGGCAGCACGTGCTTCTCACTTGGACGACGATTAGGCCACGTGGCGCAAGGAAATTACGTGGCCATATCGTCGTCCAACCGCTTAGTAGTCGAATCGAAAGCCTCTCGTGGCCGAATAGGACCCCCGGCTCTTTGAGTAGGTACTATCCTGTTTTCTATCACTGAATTAAATATTCACCCGACTGTACATTAAATCTAAATTTATCATGACTTCGAGACAACACCCATTAATTAGCTGATTACTCTGCGAATGCCACAAAATAAGATATTATTCTACTGTAACACTAATAATATGTGTAACCCTTCTATAACAAAAAATATATAAAGACAGAATCGCAGCAAGTATGTTGACCGGAATACAGAGCCAAGTGGACGCTCGAGTCAGATAGCTTCGTTGTCTACAAAGATCACACGTCCTCAATGTGTGACACGCGCGGCAGTTCTGAATGAGGCCAATATAAGGAGAGCTCGCTTCCAGACCCACCGAAACAAAGCTATTTGACACGGGTGCATACCTCCATCAGTGTCTCGCCGAGAGGTATGGAGCATTGAACCCTGGGTTTCAATCGGACCACAGCTATTAGTACTCGAAACCGGCAGCATCCGAGACTATGACATGCTGTGATCGCAGTTGTGTGCGTTTCGCGTTGCCTTCACTATTGAGAAAATTTGACTTGGAGCGTTTGTCTGCGGCAGAGTCCTCAGAAGAGCTGAAAGCTTCCATAGTTAAAGTTTGTTATGCCGACTTTTAGCTCAATCATACTCCTCATCGCCCCGTTGTGGGCGGAGTGATCGCCCAGTTGTGGGCGGAGTGGGAGTACCAGCGGGTGGCGCTAGCCGCTCCTTAGGGTTCGTTTATACTTCTGCCTCCGAGTGGCGCGGTGAAGTGCAATCCTGCAATATCGTACCGCGTCGCATGATCAATAATACAAAAATCCACCGCGCCGCTCGGCGGCAGGAGTATAAACGACCCCCTACGCTCCGGTATGGCATTGCCAACCGATCCATAGTTGTGGCATCATCCACAGCTTCACTGCTCGATGATTCATTTAATTTCTGGTGTTCTTATCGATTCTCCGAGCGTCGTCCTGTGTTAATACAGGCGAAAATGCGCTTGTTGAAGTTACGTGCGCTGCACTGTTGATGACTTACTCTACACTAACATAGCCGCCCCCTCTTGCGGAGCGCAGAAATTCTTTAAACTAATTCTGATAACATTTGCCGCGAACATCCTGCATGCAGCAAGCCTACCGAGAGGCTGCCGCAAACCTCTCGGCTTTCCGATCTTTAGCTTTGAGGTTCGCGGCTCCTGGACCTTGCCGCGATTCGCTTTACGTGTTGAACTCCCCAGACAGTCTGCGCTGTGCGCAATGCACGAATCTGGCACTCTTGCCCTTAGCGGTCCCTCATTTTGCCGGGTCGGCGGCGCTAATCTGCATCACTGAGCTAGCCAAGCGATAGAATTTTTCCTACCTACTAGAAAAAGGGTAGAGAGAAGAGGGATCAGGGGAAAATGGGGAAATCTGGAGAAACAAGGTGATATCTCTGGTAAGGTCCTCAGAGTGTTCTCGGCACCGTGAACCTTCTGTGATGCTGTCATGAACCACTCGGAAGTAGATGCGCGGCGCAGAGATTGAGTTTTGTCGAAGCTTTGCGGAGCCTCGAACCTACCTTGAACCTTTCAGGTAGTAGCCTGATAGGCTAAAACCCGGCTGGTTCGTGGGAGATTCGCGGCTAATTCTGTTGGAGAACCGTAATTCTATAGCGCGTCGCTATAACGTAGAGGGTTAGAAGTATTAGTGGAATCTTATCCACTCTTACTAAGGAATATTTCTACGCTAATACAATGAAGCTGGAAAGAATGTTTTTCCATCTGTTGAAGGCAGGGATCACGATAACAACGGTACTTGACTCTGAGTATGAATGCACGCAGATCTGATGTTTATTATAGCGAGGAGTAGGAAAAAATGCTTCAAAAGCCTTTGGAGTTAAAACGGGCCGTCAATGCTAACACTCCGTTATTCATATAAACACTCTACCTCCGGAAGAAACGAGTTTTTCCTATCGGAACTAGCCATTTTGTAAGCAAAACAAGTAATGATCTTTAAAGGCAGTGTTCACGATACGAATCGGTTTCCTGCTTATCCGCCTATCTTGAAGACGGTTCCACTCTGATTCCAGTGATGTCTTTGAAATTGTACAAGACCTTCTGGGAACGGAGTTATGGTCCCTCAAAAATTGAGCTAAGGAAACATGGTGGACAAGTTGTCCGACGCTTGTAACTTCCGTCTTTTGCAGCCGATGTATGCGAGCTGACCTGAGTAAAGAGAGATGTTGAGAATGAAGGGAGAAACGGCTCTATTGTTCGGAAACCATCGCACATCTCACGATCTCGTGCATTCATTTGTTCAAGACGGTGGGCGTGGAAAGTGCATCTGGGTGTGACGAGCTGACGGGTGTCCAAATTCGGGGCCGTAGGGGACCGTTCCGAGCTCATTTTTCTTAGTTTTTTCAACGTTAAGGTTGCGCTAGGCCCCGCAGCAGCCGATCTCCACCAAAAAATCAGACATGGTTTTTATCGTGGACACTGCCTTTAAATGGGTGAGGCAGACCACGTTATGGCGGAAGTTATGGACTCGACCGCTTCTAAGTTCACTCAAATTCTTTGTATTGACTTCTTCACTGTTCTTTTGTTCAACGCAGCCGTCATGAAACCAATCGAGTTGTGTCTATCTCCGAGAAGCCTCAAAAGTATTTCTAAGCGAACTCAGTCTCAAAAGTTCAATTAGTATTGAGAACCTTTCGCGTCCCATGAACTTGAAATGCCAACTCTAATATAGAATTTATATTTCGCCGATTAGTTTCAGTCTGGAAAAGATAACTAACAATTTGTGCTGTTGCATGGAATAGCCTGCTAAGTCGAAGTCTAAAATTTTCTACCGAAAATAACGTTATCACCGGATTTATACAAAAGTTTTGGTAAAAAATGTCTGTAAAAATCTACTGAATCAATTTATCTCTTACCCTTGAAGCGCATCATAACTTCAACCTTTCTCCCCTAGTGTCTATTCTGCCAGCGCGTAGCTAGATGCCGTACACTGAAACCTCAGATGTCCAGGGTTTCGGAGGCATCTAGTCTAACTTTGTCGCAACTATTTCGTAAACTACGAACAATTCTCGTTACAGCACTCGACCGGAAAGGCGATCCCAGCTGCGACTGACCGTATCGCGGCTTCTTACGCCCGGTCTGCTGCATCCGCGCTGCCAAAATTATCCTTGACTTGGTCCCCCAGCAGGGTTCGGCGTAAGGTGTGATGTATCACAGAGGGGGGTCGGACCCATCGACATCAGGGGTGTGCGGCAAAGGAATTTCAAATTTCGGCAAAGGACAACGGCAACGGCAAACCCCAAAAATGACCGGCAAACGGCAAACGTCAAAATCTGTTTTGTGCTATAATACATCAACATTTGCGTACAAGGGAGGGTTGACAACTTCAGATGGAGTTTCGAGATGCAATTTTAATATGTTCTATGGGGAGGACAGTGTTCCAGTATTTCATGCTCAGAATCTGCTAAGTGCCTCAGGCAGTCCCTAAAAAGGCGAAACTCTGATCAAGGTCAGAACGGTTCGGCCGAAGCGAGTAGAGCCGATTCAACGATTGAATTACCTTTGGATGTGTTCAGAATAGATGTAGAAAATTTTGGTGTATTGATTCTGTTTAGATCAGAAATTATGCATTGTTGCCCAATTTTTGATCTGTTCTGAACATACACAAAGGTAATTCAATCGTTAAATCAGCTCTACTCACTTTGGCCGAACCATTCTGGCCTTGCTCAAACTTGAACCTTTTTAGGGACTGCCTGAGGCATTTAGCAAATTTTAAGTATGGGATATTGGAACATTGTCCTCCCCCTAGAACATATAAAAAAAACACCCCGAAACTCTATCTGACCTAGGCGACCCTTCCTTGTTAGTCATGTCGTGTTCCATGTAATATCTGCCACTTACTATGAGCCTGACGTTTCAATAACCTCTACAGGAAGAAAAATCCTATATATCAGAAGCCGCTTAAAAGCCTCAGATGATCAGGACTCACTACCAAGATCAACAGTGACTAGCCTCTAGCTCCCTAAAAACAAAACTTTTAGGAGTGGGGCAATCCCTCTCCCTACCCGAATACGAATTAACACTTAAGAGACCGCGTGTCCACACTGCGCACCCACGGCTGTTTTGCCCCTCGGACCGCGTGTCCACACTGCGCACCCACGCCATAAAACTTTTAATACTTTTTATATTTCGCTGGCGTGGAGTCTTTCTTAATTACGGATAGGTTCCGTATGATGTAGCCTATTTACACTCACAGTGGTCAAGCATTTTCAGTGTTCCTAGTAATTTTACAAGCATCTCCGGTAATGGCACTTTTCGATTTTTCGAGCTTCTTTGGCTGCAAATAAATCGTTCCAAACTTGGCTAAGAAAAGGTATTAATGATCCTCATCACGGAACTGATGTTCTACAGTTGATTGTCGAAATAGTAGTGCCACCTACAGTACCGCTCGTGGGATTTGGTCAGAAGACGCGCGAGGTCGGGTTTTAGCGTCTTTTTCGTCTTTTTCTTATAACTCACTTCAAAATCAACTCTGAGCGAAACTATGGTGATATTTGTGATCCTGGTGTCAACGGCTACCAAACGTTATAGCCCTTGATGGGGTTTCGCTTTGAACTAACGAAGTTTGACGGGCAGGGGATACTGTATATTACCATTTGATCGAGGAGGGGGGCTCGGCGTCCCGTGTCTGCGTCCTCGTGGCTCCCACCACACCGTCTGCAACGCACTGGTCGTCTGTGGTCTCGCCGACTCGCGTGCTGCCTCCCCCCAGCACACGTTCGGCCTTGCACACTATTCCCTATTCATGCTCTCTCTCCCACCAAGGTCAGCAGAGACAGGGGCTCTTTACACACCGAGGGAGGAGTTGCCCCGCTTTTGGCGGCTATAATTCCACTCGGGACCACTTCGCTCGCGTTGAGGCGCGTGACGTTTCAATTTGCAAAAATGGGACAACTCCTCCCTTGGTGTGTAGACAGCCCCTGTCCCGATTTTCGCCAGTCCCTCAACCAACAACTCAATCGGCTTGGGTGCGTTCACTATCCGATACCTCGCTTCCGTCGGTGGCGTGCACTCGCGCCGCGGCTTCGCATTGGAGCGCTCTTTCTCACAACACGATGCAGTTCAACACCCGTACACTATTCGAGTTAGGTGACTTGCGCTATTTAGTGTATGTGAGAAGTACAAAGGCCTCTGTACAGCGTTGATTACTATTGAGAATTACAGTATGAGGGGATACGTCGCTCAAAAACGCGATTCTCGCGAAAATTACTAACCTGGGTCCACAATTACTGAGAAACCCTGCGGAGAGTCAGTCGTGGAGTAACTGTATCGTACGAGTTAGAAACTTCGAGTTCTTTTCGGCTTCCATGTCTTTAAATCTACATATTGTCCTTATAGGATTGAATACATATTGGGCTAGATAAATGTAATCAATACACACATTCTACGATACCTTAAAGGCACAGCCCAACCTCAAAATCGTTTTCCATTGTTCTAGCTTAGCTTTGTGAGGATTCGGGCCGATCACAATGGTGTCTCCAGAATCGCTCAGAGCCCACCAAGGACACAGCCATTATCCATCGTAACCACTGCCTTCAGCTGTGTAGAAAGCGGGATAAATTCACATTTTCGCTGTTTCAGCAGGGATTAATAGATCTGCTTTTGAGACTCAATGATCATGCACAATGCTGAAACCTGCGACTCTACGCTGACTCACGCCATGGATCACCTATCATTTCCTGCAGATGGTGAAATTTCTCTGAAAAAAAGCATCATCTAATAGTCATCGATGCTGTACCCCTGAAGCATGCGAGGTGGATTGGTCATCTTTATTTTCTCTTCTATTTTTTGACTGTCAAATATCTCGATATTGTCATTTATTGTGGTATTTAGCATTTGAAGTAGTTTACATGGGTTTATAACAATTTGATGTCGCCTAGGCATTTTTCCTTCCACTGCCTTTATAATGCAGAAAAAAGATGGATACAGCAAGTAAAACAACTGCAGTTAGCTGCTTTTGGCCTTGTGAGAATATTTAAACTGCAGGAAGCATTCATGGTCTCATAGAGGACCAGTTCGAGAGAATGAATCCGAAAAAAGTTTTTAATGAGGTTTTCCTAAAAAAATCGATAATCAAGCACAGAATCTCTAAATAAAAACAAAAATGCTCGAGCGACATAAAAGTGTTATGAGCATACAGGAAATAATTCTAATTATCGAAGCCTAAATAGATGGAACATCAGATGAATAAAAAGTCAAGATATAACATTAGTTTCAACGGAAAACGAGTCTTCAGCTCACATTTTTCGAGAATATGGGTGGGGGATGCTGAAGGATTCGCGTGGGAACTTTACCAGTACGGCACAATGCTATGTATCGTATTGTTACCACAATCACAGCTGATAATTTTGTTAGGGGGAACGTCGAACTGTTCCTTCGCCGCGCGCGGCACCATCCCTGCCGCTTACCCGCGAGATTTCCCAACGGTTCACCCCAAATGGAATGATGGTGGGGGAACCGCCGAAAATCTCAACGCGGAGAGGCAGCACGCGAGTCGGCGAGGCCACAGACGACCAGTGCGTGGCAGGCGGTGTGGTGGGAGCCGCGAGGACGCAGACACAGGACGCCGAGTCCCCTGCTCTATCAAATGGTAATATACAGTATCCCCTGCCCGTCAAACTTCGTTAGTTCAAAACGAAACCCCAACATGAGCTAAACCGTTTGGTAGCCCTTGACACCAGGATCACGAATATCACCACAGTTTCGCTCAGAGTTGATTCTGGAGTGAGTTATAAGAAAAAGACGAAAAAGACGCTAAAACCCGACCTCGCGCGCCTTCTGACCAAATCCTACGAGCGGTATTGTATTTGAGATAACTGTGGTAGTTCATCGCTCAAAATTTTGCTGCATTGACCTCGAGGGTTACTCGAGTTGCTGCACAAGGTTCTGGTTTTTAATTTTCAATTTCCAATGAAATTTCCTTCGACTGCGGTATATTAGCCATCGATCAACTTTGTTCAAATTTTCGCTAAATTTCGAGTGGAGGGTAACTTGGGGGGAAAGGGGTGAAAACCTAGAAATAGTTCAGTGCTTAAAATTTTACTGAAATTAAACTACGGGGTATGTTTGGAGGCGCTGAACAATGAAGTGGTGTATATTTCACAGTTTTCTAAAGCTTCGCTGGCGTCTGTCGTTCGTCATCCCTTTGTAAACGCTTCACGTTTTGGTGCGACTTCGCTCACGTGGACATTGGGGAGGAGGGGGTGCTGATCATGAATCTGATTCCCATTTGAGATTTCTGATGAAGTTTCTGTCGGTCGCATCAGACAACTTGGTAGATCAAAGTATTTGAGTCCGCCGAAAGTTCTACATGAGGTTTATTAGGGCATCACAAAGGAGAAGTTTGTTCATTTTTCAAATTTCCAATACTCCGGGTCGGCCTAGCACGGCTCAATCCTAACCATTAGCTGTAACCTGAACAAAATTCCAAAAGTCGACAAACAAACGCTTACTTCGTTACCAGCCTTGTGCATGTAAAGCTGGAATAACTTCCAAAATGAAAAAGCAGGTCCGCGAAAGAACGGTGGATCATTGCTTCACCATGGCCTCACTCCAAATCTCTGTGGAGCGACATACTCTCAGGCGGGGTAGAAACGGAATACCGGTTGTTTAAGTAAGAAAGTCTGCTCCGATCAAAATGGTTCCCAGCGGACCGCGTGTCCACACTGCGCACCCACGGAAACGATTAGCCGTGGAGCGCACCGGTCCGCTGTGGAAATTCGCCGTGGAGCAGGCGGTCTCTTAAGTGTTAAATGGCTCAGTCATACCAGCGGTGAATAAGATAGTCGATTTAGGATTCCACTATAACAATGCACTAGATTTTTCTGATCACTTGAAAATGATTAATAAGAAGGCGTTAACTAGAACGTATAGGATATTCAAGGGGCTCTCCACCAAAAATAGAACTGTTTTTTTTCTTCACGGGTACCCACTCCCAGAATAAGAAACAAATTTTTTGGCCTCCATTCACTGTATTCGCGAAGAAAGTTTACCGATGTTTGCTGGGTTTTTAAGATATTATCTGGTCGAGTTTCTGTGCACTCGTCTAAATTCTATAAGCTCATTCCTTCGAGGACTAGAGGCACTCCCTATGAAATATGGTACTCCAAGCCGAGATCAGGCGCCAGGGCACATTCATTTACAGTCCGAGCTGGATCTGCTTATTTAGCTTTGAAATCTGACGTAATTCCTACCGCGCAGAGTTTCCCTTCTTTTAAACGAATGACAAAAAAGTCTCTGCTCGAGTTTTAAGTTCTATGGTGCTGCGATTCAATGTGTTTCTCAGATTTCAATTTGTGAATGACTCATGTTGTCAGCGTTTCGATTCCGTTTTTATGTTTCTATGATGGTTTTGCTGTATTACTCTATCACGGCTGTCTTAAATAGACGTAAATAAATCAAATCAAATCAAATCAAGGCTGTAAGCTTCTCCATCGCCGGCGATAATTCTCTCATTTCCTCTCCATTTGAAGTTTCCGTACAAATCAATGCTAGAGATTCAAAAGATGGGCGTCTTCTTGAGCAGTGCAAAGTGTGACAGGCCCGCAAAGAATTTTCTGAAAGGAGACTGCGGCAAGCGCGTCCCAGCCTAGTCGATCTGGGGACGGTCAGCAAACCGTAAGCAAGATTGGTGCGATGGGAGTGTGCGCCGACCGAAAGACTGTGGAAGATACTGGTACCACAATTAGGTGCGAATAGAAGGGTGAATACGCGATGATTGGTCGGGATTGATGGCAAAAGACAGTTCACATCGCGATCAGCAGCGCGCGGTTTAGGGTATAACCGGAGTCAAAATTTTCACTGTTAGTAGCAAGAAGTAGGCTCAAGGATTCCAATTTCGCTCCCTTCAAACTACGATTGAATAGTTAGTCTTGTGAGGCTACAGGAATGGAGTGAGACTAGTCTAGTGGAATGCAGTGCTCACGGTAAAAGCAGCCTTCGAATTTTCAAATCAAGAGTTCCGAGGGGGCACGTTGATCGAATACACAGAATGAGGGGCGTTTGACTGGTACATGCGACGCGCGCGACGGGAAGTCCGCTGCGCTGACTTCGTGGCTGGAGCGCCGCGTGCAGTGCGCTAGCCAGCTGGACTGCTCTTGGGCTCTTCCCCCTGTGTATTCGGCTTACAATCTGGCACGAGGCCAACTACAGCAACAATGTCGGCTAGAAACAAGCAATAAATCGCTTCATACGGTCCCAAAACTTGAATGTGGTTTACCCGCTCACCTCCGCTGTGGCTACCGAAGAAGTGAGTGAAGCGAGTACACCACGTTCAAGTGTCGGGCCGTATATTGCTATTGGTTGCTCGTTTTGAGCCGGTTTCCCACACTGTTGTTGCAATGGGTCTCGGACCCTTGGATTTCTGGTGAAAAGTTGAATGCGGTTTTAATAGTTGCCTTCAAAGATTTTTCATTTTTCATCTCTACACCATTTCCTAGCAAACCCAGCTCTGCCATAGAAGGCACAGTCCAACCTCAGTATCGATTTTCTGGTTTTTGCCTATCTTGAGAACGGTCCCACGCTGATTCCAGTGATATCTCTGAAATCGTTTAAGACCCCCCAGGAACGGAGTTATGGCCCCTCAAAAATTGAGTTACGAAATCATGGTGGACGAGTTTTCCTGGGCTTGTAACTTCCGTCATTTGCAACCTATGTATGCGGGTCGATCAGAATAAAGAGAGAGGCTGAGAATGAAGGGATGAACGGGGCTATTGATCAGAAATCATCTCTCATCGCACTACTATTGAGCTCGAAAGATCGTAAAAGGGGCGTGCCAAAGTGGCTTCCGGAGGTGGGCGCTTTTCAGTGAAATCATTTTTTACGCAAAATAGTGGAAAATCTCTCGTAATTGTCCTGAACCTCCAAAAATCACCTCCTTCCAAACACAGATTATTGCGTTGTGTGCAGGACGGAAAGGGGTGTGTGCGGAAACCCAGTTGTGAGTAGAGCGCCAGGGAAAGTGGGCTCCACCCGTCTGGAAATGCGCCAAGTGTCGAAGTACGTGTGCGGGACACAAGTCGGAGTGAGCAGATCGCCGGGAAAAGTGCGCTGGACCCAACTGGGAGTGCGCCAGCACCGAGAAAAGTGTGTTGGACCCAACTGGGAGTGCGCCGAGCGCCGGGAAAAGTGCGCTGGACCCATCTGGGAGTGCACCGAGCGCCGAGAAAAGTGTGTTTGACCCAACTGGGAGTGCGCCGAGCGCCGAGAAAAAAGTGTTGGACCCAACTGGGAGTGCGCCGAGCGGCGAGAAAAAAGTGTTGGACCCAACTGGGAGTGCGCCGAGCGCCGAGAAAAAAGTGTTGGACCCAATTGGGAGTGCGCCGAGCGCCGAGAAAAGTGTGTTGGACCCAACCAGGAGTGTACAGAGGGTTAATTTAAATGTTACAAGTACACGTTGTTATATAAGTTCGTGGCAAGATGATTGCCTGCTTGACCGCAGACACTGCGAGCTGCTGCATAGCGGCTTATTGGAAGCTTTCCGAAGAAAAGGTATATGTGCTAGGTGGACTAATCTTATCTTTCCCTGGGAACCTAGTCGGCGCACTCTTTGCGCAGCTTGCCGATAGGCGGATAGGTTACCGACAAGTTTTCAAAGGAATCAGAGCGGAATATCTCGGGAACGTATAGGGTACTCCGTGCGCATTAGCCCATACACGTAGCCAGCTCGCATGCCGCTCCATCGATGGACACGTGCAAGATCAACGGATGAAGTGGCAAATGAGCGTGCTGCGGGCGGTCTTGCAGTGAGGCGACTACGCAAGGAGTGGACGATACACTATCGTGGTGAAGGAAGAGGATAAAAATAAGTTCTTATCTGTTGAAGCTTGATCGAACTTGTTTTATCAGCCAACATCAAATGGAATGAGAGTAAGTTGTTTGCCGAATCCATTTCATTTCATCACTACTTCCCCATCGGCCAGGTAGGTGTTTTCGTCTAGTCGAAACGACTAGTCCGCAATCTTTCGTCACAACCTTGCGTATGTGGCGCGAAGTTGCAGACGTCACAGTTCTGCCGTATAAAATACGGCATGTGAAATGGAAAAACTAGTATTTATCCAACATTTACGATGATAGAGCTAAGAAAACGTAAAGAGGCTACCGAAAAATTACATTTCATGCCGGCTTCGAACAACTAGAAATTTTAGCTTCAGTTTTACGTTGATGTTCAGGCAACGTCCACCTAGTCGTCTTTTTGAACCATTTTTTTTCTTTGAAAACTGTGCAAAACTCTTTAATCTAAGAGTAAAGGGCAACAATGTGAAAAAATAAGTAGGAATGCCTAGAAAAAAAGCTCTTTTTCATTCCCGCGGCTGGGTCTGCAATGGTCCGTCTAATTCACGCGAAATTACGTCCGCCCGAGCGATTTGAAATCGCTGGACAAAGCGATTTCAAGTCGCGGCACGGAGCGATTTCAGATCGCGGCACTATCGTTGATAGCTTCGACTTCAAGTCGAAGCGACCAGCTATGAATGGGGCTTTACTCTAACCTCACCTTTTTACTGTCAGTGGAACTTTTCGTTGTGACAATGAAATCTCTTGTGGACCCGTTTTTTGCGATTCTCTACTTACTGTTGCTCTGTTCTCTCTCTTTCGGACCCTAACTAATACTGTTATGCCTAAAATATTCCCCCATTTTTGATTAGCCCCATTCTTCACCGGTGACAACCATCGGTAACATGTTTCATCCAATCGGACAACTAGTCCAGGCCAGGGAATAATGTCACTGAAAAAAGACGTTTAAGTGCGTTTCCCGCCGTTTTTTCGTAATTCTGGTAACACTTGGTTGCCAACGCATTGTTTGGAGTGGAGAACTCGGGAACGAAAATCATCGTGAACACTGCCTCTGAGGTTGGACTGTGTCTTCCAAGCCTTTCACAGTCTGCCGGACGATTATGGCACGTTATAAGAGTGCTGCAGTGCGAGGGAATCTGAGGTGAACAACCGTCAGTTCCGCCTCTTCAGTACAAAATGTACGGCGAAACCAACACGTCTTGACCCGTCATAACTTGCTCCAACGTCGTGTCAATGATTGCATCGCACTGCGACATCGGTCGGCCGGTACCGCAGTGCGGGAATGTGAAGCAATTCGGTGAAGTTACAACATTTCTCGCATAATCGCTGAGCAGCTAGGACACATCATGGAGGTTTCTAGGCCAAGGCCGTTCCCTAGCTGCTGAAAAAGTGGGCGTAACGGGGCGGAACCACCGCAGCATATGCTGCGGCCACTTTTGCGTTTGAAACCCCAGTTCACGGGACATATGCTGCTCCCAGCGCGCGTCCGAGTGCGACAAGGTGCGCTCACCGTCGGCAGTGTTCCGAGACGCGCACCATCACTGAAATTTCGCCGTGAGCGCACCATCACAAAAATTTTCCGGCCCGACATGCCCCGGGGACATGCCACTGTGGTAATCCGCTTTGGGGTCCCCAGAGGGGGGGTCACCCCACTGCCACGGTCCGCAGTGGGTGCACCCCACCGTGGACCGTGGGGAGGTGACCCCACAGTTGGGTACCACCCCCCTCCCCTCGGCGACAAAAATTATCCTCCGGTATCCGGTGGATCGTCTGGTGAGTGACTCGAGGCCACCTTCCAGGTCCGACTCCGAAGAGCCGACTGAAACACACTGTGAAATGAGAAGCCTTTTATACCAGCAACATTGGTAATTAATACTTTTGTCTAAACATGTCAGGATTAGACCAGTTAGGAAGATGGGTGGGCGGAGCCATCCAATGGCGAGCGGCCGCTAGCTCTAGGACATTTTTCTTCCGGGGGGCGCTGGAGTTCCGCGACATATGCTGCACTTTCACCATCATGGGACGATATCCTGCGACGATGGGGTTTGTAACGCTGAGTCCATTCACCAATCACAAACTGGTGGGCGGTCGTCAGCAGATATCTCCATGATGCTGCTCAGAAAATGAGAGGCCGTTTCAGTGCCCTAGCTGCTCAGCGAATTCCTGAGTTGTTTCATGAAATCACAATATCACCAAACGTTGAGATAATCACTGCCTTACTTGACAAATGTTGATAAAACGCTTGTGATAGAATATGGAATCTACTAGAAAAAGCCCGGGCGGTCAGCTTTCTATCGACCCACGCCCAAAATCTTTTTTTCTGCAGAATGAAGCCAAATTAAGATATATATCTGTTTGATGAATTATTGCTGGTCTTTATTTTTTCAATTTATTTACCCAATGAATAAATCGTGTTAGAAGCATGGAGCCTCCAGAACAGAATGAAAACTTTTGTAGACAGCGGCAAATTATACCGAGAAAAGCAGTAAATCAAATTCAGTTGTGCACGCACACAAAATCAATCCGAAGTGCGGCAAATACAGTAGGTAAGCGTTCTCGAGCTCGTTTCAAAAACATTCTTTTTTCTGCGGCGTCCTGCGCATTGCTACGTAGTACCGCACACTTTCTCTGGCACTGGGACGCTCCTAGCCCACAAGAAAGCCGCTCCGAGCGCTCGGACAACTGGGCTAGGAGCCCCAAATCGTGATAGTCGCGGTGTTGATGTGCCACTGTCGTGGAAAAGCAGCGCCACTCCCGCGGCATAGACGCGGTTTTGTCGGGGTTTCGCCATGCTATGCCGTGGTTTCGTCATGCGATTATCGCGGTTTCGTCATTCTATTGTTGCGGTTTTGTCACGCGATTGTCCCGGTCTTGTTATGCTACTGGCGCGGTTTAGACGCGTTATTTTCGGTTTTTCACGTTGTTGTGGCGGTCTAGATGCGTTATTTTTCGCGGTTTCGTCTTGCTATCGTCGCGTTGTCGACACGTTATAATACTCCTATTGCCGCACTTCTGTCGTGTTCACACCGCACTATTGACGTACTATTATCGCGCTGAAGTGCTATACTCGCGTTACTGCCGCACTATTTGCGCGCTATTGACGGACTGTTGTCCCGCAATTGACGTGCTGCCCTCGTGGTGTTGACGAGCTATTGACCTGGTATTGCACAGCTGTTCAACCACGCTTCTACAGCTGCTAACCCAGATTTTGTTTGTCGCTCGAAAATTATTGAATCGCTCTTCAGCTAAGCCGCTGATTGGAGTGCTGCTCATGCGCCATCACACAGCTTTTAAACTAGACTTGTACCGCTTTCTTTCAAGTTGTTCCGTGAACACTAACAACATAGATTCATAATGGAATTCAAGCAGTATGACACGTAGTTAAACGCAAAAATATTTCAGACTTCACAAAAAAAGCACATGAGAATTCTTCTCGCCTAGCACCCTAATTCTCGCATAGGCACCCTAATTCACACAGTCATTTCTCATAACAAAGGCCTGGGGACCCGAAATTCACCAGATCATGTTTCAAAACAAAGGCTCCAAACACACAAGATCACGAGATGCAGCAAAGGCATAGGGACTCTGATTCACAAGATCTTCAAAAATAGCAATAAAAACATGCTTCAACAAGGTAAGATAAACAACAACACAACAAGACAAGTTTGAACACCGGTTATCACGAGCCACTACATAAAGATCCAAAAAATTCACGAAATCATGACCTTGCAGAAGTTAAACTCTTCAAACCGGGCAGCTGATCGACATGAAAGGGTGACGCTCCTCCAGTAAATTCATTCTTCCACTCCATCATCCAGATTCTCGTCAGGACTGCCGCTGTCTCTACGTCCTTTCTTCCGAAAATACCATCTTCGGAGTAAACTGGGCCGGCTCAGACGCATATTCGTTAGAACCTACCGGTCTTGGTGTTGGAACGTCGTTCGTTTCATTATAAAGAAGAACATCATTCCTAAAGAATCAAAATTATATGTGAGGGAAGTCTGGAGAACATCACACCAAATGTTTCCTCTTTAAAAAAAACTTACAACGCCCTTGTGATGGCGAGTCGACAGTTGGCTGTCCATTTCCGCGCTTTTCTCTCTTCGCTTAACAAAGGGCCTGGCGTCTTTTCTCATTATCGTTTCCAAGCTGGACAAAGTATCTGAAAGGAAATACTATCTCATTTATAGATGCCATGACCAATCATGGATGGCCTCCGCGGGGACAGGGACGTGCGGGAGAGATGTGCATTCGGCCCCAGGAGTGTCTGTCATGTCTGCAGACGCACATTGTGCACATAATCGAGTGCGCGATACGGCATCATCACAGAAGCGCAAAAGAGGGTGCAAAACTAGTTGGGGGCATCCAAGGCTCACTCATAGAAATGAAAAGAATCATTCTTGAAAATTAATATTTCTTTAGTTATCAGATATGCGATAACGTTATCACTCGTAATTTCCTAAAAATTCCATGAAATTTGATCGATTTCTGAAAGCAGAATAATTCATTTCTCACTTGAACTCAGAGTGCCCCCCCCCAACTAGTTTCACACCCCGAGTTTTTCAGAGCTCCCAAATAAACGCGGTTCATTGCCACTTTGCGCACTCATTTGCACGCAAACGCGGAAATTCACCAAATAACATATTCACTGCTACAAAAAATACGCAAAATCCAAATAAGCATAGCAGAATAAAAACAATACAAAATAAGAAAATAACGATTGCAGCTAGAGATCGAGTACCAAAACCAAATACAAAAACGAAAATGTTCCAGATCCACAGGAGTGTCACAAGCAAATAGGAAACTCAGTTACATTTAAAATGAGATCAAAGTAATGGTACAGATCACCAAGACTCATTTCAGAGAAATTATGTATCGTGCCACTTTGTTCGGTACATTTCGATCTAGAACAAAAAATACCGAGCAGTGCCGATTTGCCACAAAGCCATAAAATGCTTTGATTTAACTTTCGTTTGAGAGCCTGATATATAGAAATGCAACTGATATCATCATTTAATGTCCTTGTGGCAATCGGCACCGCTCGGTATTTGGAGTTTACTTGATAATTGCAGTCAGAAGACAGCATCACAAGAACAGGAAGAAAAAAATCAAGAATGACGCCCAACCATGACGTGGCGAATTGTTTGTACACGTTTCGATCTGCCTTGACATGATCAGTGTCGTTCGTACGTGCAAATTTTGAAAACAGCTTTGCCGTGGGCTAGTAGCGACAGCAAATCGTCGATAAAGGACAGCCGTATACTCGTGGGCTACTATAAAGTAGGAAAAAAGCATTTCGCTAGTGGCCCACGAGCTTTGCCAAAGAATACCGCGACGAAGTCGCTTGCGCCACTTCGCGGTATTCTCGCCCCAATCTTCATAGTCGTGGGCTAGGAGCTCCCCAATGCCTGAGTTCTCTGGCGTCCGGCGCACGCTTACATTGGTCCCGCACACTTTCTATGGCATCCGGCGCACTCTTACATGAGGCCTGCACACTTTCTATGGCATTCGGCGCACTCCTAAAAGGGTTCCGTACACTTCCTACGGCGTCCGGCGCACTCCCGTTGGGTCCCGCTGACTTTCTACGACGTCCCGTTTAATTGTTTCGGGCTTAACCCTTGTAAAACAGAAAAGTCTGCAATTACAGAATGCACACCGTAAACTGACGGACTGACTGACTGACTGAATGACTGACTGACGGAAGGACGGACACCACTCTCCTTTATTACTATGGAATGATTAATTATCATTAATTATTCAATTATTATTCTGGAGCCTGAGGTGTGCATATCAGTCCTCGGACCGTAACACTTGCTAAACTCTTGTCATAGAAATTTTATATGGGGATTAATTACTAATATTGTGCACTTTCAGCGACTACGAGCGTCGAAAGCACGCTGAGCGGGCACGGTACGAAGGAAAAAAACGCACGGCACACTAGTATTCATTTAACTATCTATAGTATGCATCTATTCACCTGTTGTTATTTAGTCATCAGGATAAATGTTCATTCTACTTTGGTTGCTGCATGTGGGGATTTAGTCTGGCAATCTGGCGAAACGTACTTTTTTCGACCATTATGACTTGCAACCGGCTATCCTATCACGAGGGCGAGTTGAACACAAGCGCCAGCGCCTTTTTTCGTCAAACTGCTGTCTTTATCTCGTTTTTGAGTAATTCTTTTAAACTGAGGCTATTTGTTCTCATGCTAAAAAAAAAGCATGTGCACCGATCCAAATATGTATACAAATAGCTTAGCTGCAGTAAAAATACTCAAAAGCGAGACAAGAACAGCAAACTGACGAAAAAAGGCACTGGCGCGTGTGTTCAACTCACCCTCGTGATAGGATAGCCGGTTGCAAGTCGTACTGGTCGAAAAAAGTACGTTTCGCTAGATTACCAACGAATTTCGGCAAAAAACGACAGAATTCCGCAGGCCGAAATACTTCAGATTTATGGCAAATCCTAGTAGAATTCCGAAAAATTACGGAAATTTTACGTGTAAATTTCGGTTAATCTGTATCCGTTTTCTGGTAGATTTTGCTAGTAAAGTAGCAAGATTTATTGGAAATCTAGTAGATTATTTCTGGCCTGAGGTCAGGTCCGGGCACTACCAGAGGTTTACCAGAAGTCTACCACCAATGTCCCGGAAATCAAGTTTTTCTGCCGAATTACCACTACTTTACTAGAAGAATTCTATAATCTTCTGGTCTGTCGAAAATTCACTAAAATTTCAGACGTTTACTTCAGAATTTCTCTAAAATTTTCCGTACAAGAAGTAATCTGCCAAATTTGACCCAATTTTTGGTAAATTTTCAAAATTTTCAAGAATTTTGAGCGAAAACGCCAGGAGAAGGGATCTGGCTTGCAATAGACCAAGCAAACGCTTGTGAAATGGGTGTAACGTGCTCAGCAGTCGTGGAAAGTAGCAAGAAATGTGGACAGGGCATACAGAACAGCGGATGGCGAGTAATAAGAAAGGGGCAGAGCGTGCGCGAATATGCAAAACAAATGAAAAGGGATCCTGCAGTCAGGTGAAAGAGCGGATTTCGTCAACTGAAGGAGCGGAGCAAAAGTAATATTGGTATGTGAACGTTGCCGATATGGTAGGGCAGGCATAATGGAGCTCAGGTGTCTGGTATAGGCAAGATTGATTGAAATGTGATAGAAATTAGTAAAGGTACAAACGAGAAAATCGCTGGGCTTGTGGTAAATTTCGTAGAGGGTACGCCGTACGCGTGGTAAATGTGCGATGCGCGTAGATCCTTCTTAGAGTCAGGACAGTGTTCTGCACAAAGTGCTGACTTAGGTACAAGTCGGCGCACGGGAACCCGTTGAAATAACCTAGTCGCGCAGCACCGCGCGTTGAACAGGTGCTCTTTTTGATGTCTCTGCTTAGGTAGTATTTGCAGAGCATTTCCATTACTCGCGGACAACGCGCGCGGCGAGGGGACGCTGTGCGTTGCACACCATACTATGCACGCTTACCGCTGCATGGATAGTTAAGTGATGCTGCAGCGGTGAGCGGACGAGCAGCGCCGCACCATTTTTTGGACGCGGCGCAACACATGTTTCGGCTCCTTATGTATTACTAACCGAATAATGCTGCAGTGGTATGGCTCGGTGCAACACGCAGCGCGCGTCACACCAGTTGTTTTCTACTCAAGTTTGACGCCGGCTTTCGTTATAAAATCGAGCGTCGCATTTTTATTAAATGGAGTTTTTTAGTGATCTCATATTTGCTGTGATGCTCGATGCTGACCTCTCGCTTCACGCTCGCTCGTGACTGTCATTATCTTGCCAGGATCGGTCTCTCCCACAGAAATCTTTCAAGGTTGCCTTTTCTAAGTCTCGAGCTTTTTGGAGACTTCCAAGATCATTCTCGGACAATACGCCGAGCAGGGCACAAGTAGTGGATGCGATCGCCGCCTTCTGGTGTGCGGTCTCGTCAAGAAGCTGGTTCAAAACACCACGAAGGATGTGTTGAAGTGCGAATCGCTCCGCGCTGCGTCAAGTGTTCCAAGACGGTTCATTCGTATTATTGGAATACGATGCAAAAATGTTCCACCTTCCTTGCTTTACGCGCGCTTATCGCTTCAAGCCTTTTGGCACTGAAACGCACTCTGACGCGCTGCTTGCAGTCCAGAGTATAAACGACAGCTAAAAGGCGTGAGAGAAACAAACATCGCGATTTATTAAGAGGTGCGCTCCGACGCGACCGTGCGCGGCAGAAGTCTAATCATACAGCAATGCAGCTGTTCTTTACTCATTCACTTCAATGTTTCCATGATTTTATTGATATTGTGTCATCTTCAGTGTCCATAGTGCCCTCATGCACGAGATGGAGACAAGCAGTAAACCTGTTTTGGAATAGAGAGTACTTACTTTTTCTCTCGTAATCGCCGTTGTTCATGTCGCTCTTTCCATTTCGATTTTTGATCTATTGCTTTCACGTTTCTGACTCCATTAAAGGCAGCAGACACGCTCAAAAAAGTTGTTGAGATAACTACATTAGTGGGTTCTCGAGGGCCCTAGAAGAGCCCTCACGAAGTTGGAAGGGTTGATAACGAGTTAAAATTAACGTATTTGAGCCGTATTGAGTCGCAAAATCATCCTTTCTCCGCCCACCGATACGGGCTCCGCCCCTCAATACAAATGTTCAATGCTCGATTACGGTCATCTTGGCTCATTTTTTTCGCTTCTAACGTCGTAAGCGTTCCAGAAAGGGCCGTGTGAGTACATTAGCGTCGTCATCCCAACAAATTTGTAGCTAGCTCCGCTGTTTCAGCCAATGCGGTACAACTCGTCCACTATTGGGCCAATATAGAACAAAATGTTATATCTTCATTTCAGTTGATTTTTTTCCGGTTTTTTCGTTATCTCTGAATATCAACAGCTTCAGTCCTTCGATTCATTCCATAAAATTGATATCATTTTCGAGCGTGTATGCTGCCTTTAAATGACTAGGAGTTGTTGCGGACACTTTTGACTTTGAATGTTATGATTTTAAGTGTTTGATTGAATTCCAATCTCTCCAACGGGCGGTATATTCATGACCTTTGATCCGTAGAGACTTTTTTCACTGTTGCGAATTTGTTGTGATAGTCGTCCGTCGTTGAACGGATTTTAGAAAGAGCCGTTACTCAACAAGTTCCTTACTCATACACTGAAGGGGGCTAGCGCAGCTCTTCAGGGGGGCAACCCTCCGGGCACCGGCGCTTGCCCCCCCCCCCCCAATCGGGGGGGGGGGGCTACCGCCCAAGTGACAATTTGGCTTGATCGGAGCCCCCCGTCACTGCCCTGAAGCCCCCCCCCCCCCGTCACTGCCCTGAAGCCCCCCTGTGACTGCATTGAAGCCCCTCTGTCACTGCCTTGAAGCCCTCCTGTCACTGCCCTGAAGCCCCCCTGTGACTGCCTTGAAGCCCTCTGTGACTGCCTTGAAGCCCCCCTGTCACTGCCCTTAAGCCCCACTGTCACTGCCCCGGAGCCATGACGTCACGGCTCCGGAGCAGTGACGTCACGACACCGGAGCAGTGACGTCACCCTCCCCCCCGGAAAGCGTCTCCGCTTTCCTCCGAAAATATCCCTTTCTGACAGTGACTCGAAGTCGCCGTCTAGGGCCGGCCCTGTTGGGCCGAATGCGACTCTCCATGAGGCACCCCTCATAGTCGGTGGGTCTACTGAGTCCCACTCGGTCGATACGCACCGAATTCGTGGGAAATGGGTGGAAAAAATCAACCCACTGAGTCCGACTGCGACCGTCTGATGCCCACCGCAATCCCCCCGGTCGATACTGATATTTCTCATGCGTACAAGGGCGGGGCCAATGCACCGACTGAGTCCCACTGAGTCCCACCCGGTCGATATAGGTGTTTCCTACGTGATTTGGGTGCATTTTTTTTCGGCCGACTGCGACCTGCCGAGTCCCACCGCATCTCGACTCTCGCCGTCTGCGCTCTGCCCCACGTACTGCTGATACGGAAATCAGATTCAGACATGTTGAAAACAAGAAAAATCAGCCACCAAACACGTTCCGATTCACAGCTGAGGTGATAATCGTCACTATCAATTGCGTGTTTCGCAGAGGAGCTGGTTGGTGCTGGGGGCAAAAGGACTCAGTGGGACTCAGCAGGTTCTTCCACCCCGGACTCATCCGGACTCAGTCGGACTCAGCAGGTTTTTCGACGAAGTCTGACCGGGGCCTGAGGTGAGGCGCCTTTTATACCGGTCGAGCACGTGATAGATCACAGGAGAAATCACGTCAAATCGGGACAAAACCCGACGTGAATGACTATGCGTGCGTTTGGCCTACTATGCCTTCTCTGGCCTCTATTGTCGTCAACTACCTTCTACAACTTCTTCCCATCTTTTCTCTCTCTTCCTCTCGGGGGGGGGGCAAGCGCCGGAGGAGAGCAGGTACCTCCCCTGAAGCCCCCCTCGAGGGAGGCCTGCGCTGTCGCTGCCCCAAGTCGAAAACGGGCTCTATTGTCCGGCGCTTGCCCCCCCCCCCCGCAGAGTCTGAGTAGGCGTCGTATCTTCACCACTCTTCTGGAGGAAACATGTCAAACCAGGTAAATTGCGGACGGTGAGTTATATAATCAATTATCGCTTCGACGTGATCGAACGGAGACGCCTCGAGAGCCACCAGATGGGAGCCGAGGCTGCTATAGCAGCCTGAAGAGAGTGGCGGTTGTGTTCCGACACTTGGCTACTGCCCGAGGGGTGACGTCATATTTAGGAAGAGCCGGGCCCGCTCCGAGCTATGGTGTGTGTGTGTGTGTGTGTGTGTGTGTGTGTGTGTGTGTGTGTGTGTGTGTATGTGTGTGTGTGTGTGTGTGTGTGTGTGTGTGTGTGTGTGTGTGTGTGTGTGTGTGTGTGTGTGTGTGTGTGTGTGTGTGTGTGTGAGGTGTGTAGCACATCAGCATTCCGAAGCATCAAATGACGTTTTGTGTTAACCTTTCCAAGAGCATTTTCCCGCTTTATAAGAATGGCTTACTCTCTTTTCGAGAAAATCATTTTCGTGGTTGTTTTGTTCTAAAAATGGTGCAGCCTAAAGTCAAATTCAGCAGAAACAGTGATGATTCGTTGGCGCAAGGTTCGGAGAGTGTGGTAGATGATGAAGAAGTTCCCACGCGAGTTCTCGAATCGGTGATGTGAGTGCTTTCGTAGCGTTAGACCTAGCCTTGTCTATCTCGCTCAAGAACCTGTCCCATGGTGCATTCAAGCCATATGAAGATGCTTGTCGACGGTTCTGTTGTCATCGTTTGTCAGTTGTTGTGCTTTTGACTCTCACAGTCCCACCCAACCCAGATCATATTCCTTCCTGAACAAATGTTTCGCCTGCCCAAATTGTATTTTTTTTTCGTGGTTTGTGAACCAATTCTGTACGCTCAACTCGCCCATGACAACCTGCTTTTAAACGTTGCAGTGGCTTCAAGTAGAGTTGACAGCTTTTCGCAAAGCAGACTCTACGAAGCTTTTCACCAACCCAAAACATGCATATGGTTTACATCTTCGTTTTAGTCTGACGCATGGACCAGGCGGCTGGCCGTGCGGGGTTGGCGGCCTCACTGGAGAAGAGGGTTTTGATTCGAGCGGATTGATCTACCGTCACAGCCCCGTCCATTCATCAGACTAAAGTTACTGCGCCAACTCTAAATAGATAGTCTTTACATCCGGTTACGAAATCGTTAGAGCATTAAAACCAGGTCCCCTGTTATGCGTCTCAAGCTGTTGCCACGAACCATGGCACGTAAAGGGCCATAATTCATGACAAACTCTGACAGTAGCCTGCCTACAGCTGGCTGGTCGCGCGGCGAACACCTGTTCAACCGGACCATTTCGAATCGTCTTCCACTGATCAAGTTTTCGATATGTTCCTGAAGTACTTATATGTATATCATTGCTCTGAGCTAAACTACTACCACTCTTCAGAAGCCGCAAAGTTTACGTGTGACTTAGGGCTGTAGTAAACCCCCTCAAAATGAAGTTAAGATGATCTTAAACGATCGTATGAAGAAATGTTGGAATGATCTGTAAGATTGTCTTGATGATATGGTGAAGGATATGAATCTCATCTGTAAGCGCAACATTCAGATGATGAACATTTTTAAGATGATGCCAATTTCATCAGGTTAGCTGAACTTCTACAGATCATCTGGACAGAGGAAAGCGAGAGAGTACGCACTCCCGCAGAAGCTCGTCTTATCTTTAAGAGTAACCACGGAGCGCCTCTTATTCTTCAGATGAAATACCAGTTATCATTATCAGCTATCACAAAACAACAAACATCTCATTTCATTCATTGAGAAAGAAAGCATGGAGTTGGTCGATTAGAGAATGACCTCCTGCAGAATGAGGGCCGGCTTTTCTTATTCTCACACGTATAATCATGTGTTATCATATCATGAATATGCGAGGACGACCGCTTTAGGGCGAATCATCGCTAATGGAATGAATACGGGCCTAAGTTCAGCGACCAGTTGTGACTGATAGCGATAATTATGAATCAATAAGGAATTAAGATCATCTGAAAATTCTCTGGAAGAATATCGGATCATCTTATCGAATTGATATCAGATCATCTGATAGGGGTGGTTTACTACAGCCCTTAGACAGTGAAGACTTGCACACAGGAGGAGGGCAGTCGAGAGAATTATTCAAAATTTTGGAAGTTGTTAATAAGTTTACCACAGAACCTCGTTAACAATAGTCCCTCAGTCATTCCTCGCTAGGATTCGGTCATCATTGAGTCGCTGAATAACGGAGCACTGTTTACGGTGTGGTTGCGTGTTGCGCAATGGCGAGGTCGTCGTAAACACGACGGTTGATGGCATTTCGGGTCGCTTTGTGGACAGCAGACAGTTGAAGAAGGACTGATTACTGACGCACTGCTGCCAACGTTTGCCGTCTGTTGTTACGCTGCGTCAAAACTAATGGTGGTTTTATATCCTATGATAGAAGCTTCAGACTCTGCATGGAACAATGCACGTTTTAACCATAAGATCACCATCGAAAGCGCGGTTCTGGAAGAACGGAAAATTCCAGGCGGTTCATTATCAATATAATCTTCGACTTCCCCGTGGTGAAATACATATTTACAGTTTTTTAAATGAATTTCAAGTTTAATGACAACATTTTTTTCTGAGAAAACTCTGCTCTGTAATCATAAGATCATTTGAGAAGGTGTGAAATGAACTTCTATGAAGTGAAGTCCACCAAAAGTTGCACTCTTACAGTCACTCGATTCTGTTTCCCTCTCTTAGCCTGAGTAATGAAAAAATTCTTTCCGAGAGCAGTTGCAGCCTCCTTTCCCGATTTGAAAACTCCATATTCGAACTCGGTCGTGGAATAACTGGTGGAGGTGCACTTGCCCGAGATCTTCTTTAGAACTTTCCAAGTTGACGCCCTATCACTCTTGAAATTCATCTTCTCCGTGAATTTCTCCCAACACTCCTTCTTGTGCTTGTCCAGATCCCGCTTAATCTCGCAGTCCAGCTCAGCAATGGTCGGATCCAGGTGATCTGCGACTCTCTTTGCATCCCTTGTCCTTATCTTCTCCAACATTTCCCTGGTGACATTGGGAAAGAAGGTCTCAACTCGGCCCTCCGGAATGGCTGCTTTCATGGCCTTGCGAATCGCGTCGGTCAAGTGACGTTCCTTCTGGTGCACGTTTCCATTCCATGGGTAGTCATCCACATGGCGAAGTGCTACTCCCTGAACAAGCGCCAGTCTGCAAGGCAAAGATTTAGATAAGATCTTTGACGAGTACCTGAATGAGGAGCAAGAGAATTAGAGAGATCGACATGCACAAAGGCGGGGATATGATCACTGGACAGAGTAGTAGCGGTCGACCAAGAGCAGGCGCTGGACAGATTAGAAGATACAAGAGAGATGTCAGGACTAGAGGATCGGCCGTTGACCGGGAGACGAGTGGGTTGATCATCGTTCAGAATGACCAGATCGCACTCCTCCGCCCATTCTTCGACGTCTTCTCCTCTAGCGTCAGTGTCAAGCGACGAGCACAATGTACGAGCATTGAAATCGCCTGCGAAGACAACAGAGGGTGAAAGTGGGCAGTCGTACAACTACTTGAGTGAGAAGGTAGGGTCGTAAGATTGGGGACAGGACGTGTTAGGAGGGATATAGATATTAAAAAGAGATACAGGTGTTTTAAGAGGGAGATGGATAGGTAGGTACTCAAGAGTACCGTCCGATGGGGTGTTTGGTATGATATGAGAGGGTATATTAGATAATACGAAAGTGGAAACTCCTCCGCCGTGAGCTGACCTTGGAGCATGATAAGCAGTGTAGCCAGGAATGTTAGGGTGACGAGCGGTAGTAGAAGGAGAAAGCTTGGTTTCCTGAACCATTATGACATCAGGATGATGAGTACGGGCAAAAAGAGAGTTCAGACAACTTAGCACGAAGGCCATTGAGGTTAATATGAACAATAGAGAGAAGGCGGTTGGTAAATGAGGAATCAGAGTTACTGGGGGCAGAGCACAGAACACAACGGAAGGAAGGATCGTGATGCCTCACAGAACTGAGACCCGAACAGGAGAGATGCACCCACCTCTGACATCCAAAACATTGGACACTTATCCCATTCCAGGTGACCTTCTCGCTGCATGTGGCGCATAGGTACTCCTGAGCGGGTCCTGGATTCTTCTCGATGCCGGCCTTTTGTAGTAGAATCCTTAGGAGAGCTGCAGCCAGCCAGCATCTCTCCCATGACAAAAACCCTCCACGCGGAGGGGTTGACGTCGGTTTGCACGAAGGGTGTATTCTTTCCTCCACACTGCCACGGTACGAACGTACTACATCTCGGCAGCAATAATAAGCTTGATTTCATTTCTTCTCACGTTAATTCAATTTCAGCTCGCATTGGACGAACAACTCACTAGTGCCTTAGCCTTAGGCAGGTAATTTTCACATCCATATTTTGTGACTGTTCAACACTTCTTTGAACCGAGTAATGACGGTTTGCTTGACCCTGTGGCTGAGTTGAAGGAAACCGTGAAAATTTCAACCCAAAAAATAACATTTCGGGTGGAGATCGCAGGAAGTTTGGCCCAAAATCGATGATTTGAGAAGGATATCGTAGAAGTTCCTGAATATTTTGATCACTAAGAGGGGTGCCGTAGGCCCGCTGGGGTCCTACACAACGGTTGACCCGGCGCTATAGGTACCATTGCCGTTTCAGATAACTGAAAAACCCCACCATAACTCGGTGCAGAAAAGCCATCCGCAGTGGACTTGAGGTCTTATCGAAATGCGCGATTTTAATACGCAGCGGCGATGTACGGTCGACGCCAGGGTTGGGCTGGCGATGCGGTTACCATACAAAGGAGAGAGCGCAGTTCTGGACGATGGGGACTGTGGCGGCAGCAGTTCTTGCGCCAGCCACCACTCAAAAGCAATAACATTAACGGAAATGCGAAGTATTTACTCAGACTAGTTTCACCGAATCATCCAATCATGCAAAAATTTTTACCTATCTGCGTGTTACCGTGAAGACCCACCTGAGGGTGACACAAATGTTCAAGCACAAGGAAAGGGGCCATTGCAAGCTGAAATGAGAGGGCCGCACCTCTCACGGACTAACCACAGAACTATACCTTACCCACAAGACGTTGAAACTAGGACTTTTACAAGCGTCACTGCTCACCGTTTTAGACAATCATAGTGGGACCAACTCGTCATTCGCTGACCGCAAGCCACGACACAACGGAATTGCCGTGGTCACAAAGCAAGGTTCGTTCGGGGTCGGTAGGAGAACAACACAGTGTAAGGAACCGCCTAAAATTTCTTGCCTGGCTCCTGGAATGAATTGGAGCCCCTTCCCTGATTAACGGGAAATTATATAAGAAATACTAACGCTGAAACCTCAACATTGGCCGATACCTAACGCGGGAAAGTATTTTCAGATGCTGAGTGCAATATTGCGTCACAGTATGACGTGTTCCACCGATGGGACACGCTGGATTGATTAGCGTCCCACGAGTAATGGCCTTCACTTTTATGTGTCTATATTGTAGCTAGCAATGATGACCGAACAGCATCAGAGTTTGAGCTTCCGAGACGCTTGCGTTACCAAGAAACAATTACTCAAATCCAAAACGGTGTTGACTGCGCCGGAACGCCTTCAGAAAAGTAAACGAGTTTCAAACGATAGATTTCTCCTAAGAAACCTGAAAGCTAGCGAGAGAAGGAAAAGAAATCATGAGGTGCTTCTGAAGTTACTTTACAGCCGTTTTTCCCTCTACGTCAGCCCACCTGATCTTAGAAAAGTCTAAATATGCTGTTCATTTGACCTACTGATGGACCACGAGGTTCTCATTCAAGTCTTGGATGGGTCAGCACATTGATCATATGTGCGTTCGAAAGTTGTTACTTGTGGCGGAGAAATCGATATTTGAAAAAGGTGTCCCAGCGGTGAAACACGCTGTCCGAAGTGGTAGTCAACGCGGGTCCCACCGGTGGGACAAGGGTTAAAAAGATGTTCGTGAGTTTGTGTGCGCTCAGCGCGCTAGAATGCTGTTTTGCTTCATATCGCAGCCTTATGTGTACAAACTCGTTGATATGTCGGAGGCTGATAGACAAACAAACCATTGGAAAGCAAAAATGAGGTCCCAATCATTCATATTCGCTGAGGCAAGCCATTTTCAGGAGCAGACCTCGCTGCATTGGCTCACTGCCAGCGGATGACGAGTTGGTCCCGCTACGATTTTCTGAAAAGGTGGACGGTGGCGCCCCTAAAAGTCCTAGTTTCAACGTCTTGTTACCTTACCCTGGTCGACGAAGAATTCGTCCTTACCTAGGTATATTCTGCAGCAGTCACAGACGCATGTAGCTGCAGGCTGCGACAAAATACATCACTGTACCCAACAACTTCGAGTCGGATTTATGTTTTGTCATCACCTTGCTAACGGAAAACCGTACTTTCTCCCTTCACTACCCCTGAACTTTCAGAACGAAACCAACCTAGATAGAATCCTTGTTTTGTATCCACTCACACATACGCTGGCTGCTTTTGTGGTCCTGAGTCCTAATCGTTTAAGCTGATCATCAAGAGTAACCTGAGCGGTGACTTTCTCCTGAACATAAATGCCACGAATTCGTTATAACGAAGGGCTGCAAATTCATTTCAAATCAGCTCATTTACATAAACCTTTCCCGTTCGGTAGCGATTTCAGGCCAAATTTCCGTCACCCCTGCGAAAAAAATCGGAGCGTTTCGAACAAATCGCGAATCGGAAAAAAAGCCAAATCAATCGCAAACCGCTCAAAAAAATCAGTCTATTGAAAAATTCACTCCATATCATTACTGGTAGGTAGTTTTCACGGGCTTTTGAAAAACAGAGGACTTTAAACGCAGAAAACGCCTTCTCAGCAGAGAAAATGGGGGAGCATGAAGTAGTTTGAAACCAAAAATCATTGAAAACCCTTCAATATAGTGAGAAAGTACCAGGACAACTCGCAAATTGCAAAAAAAAACACCAGACGAGGCAAAAAGCGCAAAATACAAGCAAATGGAGACAGAGATGCGACAAATAAGAAGGAATCAGCTGAATTGTGCTGGGATGTTTGGCAAAATGCCTAGCTTGCTGTTGGTCCCGCCACGATAAAACGCGGCAAATGCCGCCGCCATCGCGATTCGCGTGAAATCGCTGATTTTGCCGTGGGTCCAAGTGCGGCATTTGCCGCTGTCGCAAAAGCATGAAAGGCGAGTTAAAGGCAGTGGTCGCGATGAAAAACGTTATCGAAAAAAACTACAAAAATCAGCTTAGATCAAAAACAGCTGAAAAACTATGAACGCAGCGCGGTGAAAAACGGGCTAGAATTGACGTTTCTTGGGCCCAAAGATGCCAGTTCGTGCACACATGCACAGCTCCGCGCAAAAAGATCGCAGTCTCATGCCGAGCAGGTAAAAATCATCGACAATCAGAGGAAGAAATAAATGCAAATTTACCCGATGAAAACAGTTGAGCAATGAAAGAAAGCACTCCAGTCAACGTTTTTGACTAGATGTCTGCATAAATCCAAAGGTTCATTGATTGAAATTCAATTTCAAGCTACCTGATGTTCTTGATATAAGAGGTCATCGTTGCCGATGATGTGGAGTGAGCTCGTCCACCATCAAAAGACAAGAAAGCTCGGGCTTCAAATTTGACCTGAACAACGGTTTTTTCTTGCGATTTTTTCTCATAGGTCCTACTACTCGAGACCCATAAAAGGTTTTAAAGAGAAAAAACGACAGGAATATTTGATCGCAATCACTGCCTTAAAGGAAAGTGTCCACGATAGTATGTCTTCTAGTTTTCACCGGAAATCGAGAGGTCCGAGACCATTTCCACGGCCAGTGTTAGAAAAACGGCTAAGAACGAGCACAAGAGAGACTTACACGGCCCTAAACTTCAGTGCTCCGTTCACACACGCCCACTCCTTTCAACGCTACCGACGCGTAGACAACTGAAAAACTGACTTTAGGGGAACAACATACATTCAGGAGGTTATGATCTACTCCGCTTAACAGCACCCACCTCATTTGATGATCGGTTGCCTTCCTAAAGGCGGCTTTTCGATTGGACATTTTTATCTATAGCCGTTCAGGGCGTGGGCGTGGCATGAGTTGAGCACTCAAGTTTTGGAAAGTATAGGGCTCTTTCGTGCTCATTAATATTGATGCAGTGAGCCCCGGGCCTTTCAGTTTACGCTCAAAATCCGAAGGCGTTTGATAGTGGACACTGCCCCTTTACCTTCGCTAGCAGCGGTTTTGTAAGCTCTGGAGCATTTCTAGTGTGCTCTCGATTTCGATTATCACGGCAAGGAACTATCGCTTTTTCGTCGGAGCTCCCTCATCAGCAGTCATATTTCACCGAAGCCTACCGCTGCGCTACGGGTGATAATCGAAATCGAAAGCTCACGTGAGATTCTAAAGAGGTTATCTCACATTAGCATGAGCAAATCACTCGCGACTATAAAACTCGCAAGTGAAATGACTCGAACACTTCTAGCAAGCTCGTACCATTCACGGAACGGTGGAATGCTCATTGCCTGCCTCGTGTCCATTCGATTGACATTTGGTGGTCACTC
Source organism: Aplectana chamaeleonis (assembly GCA_029168955.1). Lineage (NCBI taxonomy): Eukaryota > Metazoa > Nematoda > Chromadorea > Rhabditida > Cosmocercidae > Aplectana > Aplectana chamaeleonis. The sequence continues at coordinate 1,493,604 of JAPDOI010000095.1, forward strand.
AACCGGGTCAAATCAATGACCTGCATCGGCTCTGTCCTCCCGTGGGAAGGATGACGGTGTGGGAGAGCACTATTTTTGAAGCGGGCTCTGAGCCTGCTGACGAGCTTCAGAATTTAAGCAATGAGCTTAAAGCAGAACATGACAGCATAAGTACGGTACATGCATAAAGACAAGGATTATTTGCCGGGCAAGTGTTGGTTACTTGTGTCGTATGTGTAACGTCGGCATGCATTCGGAAGAGACTTCGCGTTCACTGTTGATGGTTGGTGCAAGCTCGGGGCCACATGCTATAAGTTAGGTGCACCGAGTTTGCGCCAACCTCCAATGGGGAACGCAAAGTCTCTTCAGGATCCATGCCGACGTTATGTTATTCGCGGCATCTGGTAGTACTTCTAGCCTGGAATTGCGTTGGTTGAAGACCACATAAGATATGTACTCTATAGCCACAAGTAACTCGATTTCGAAGTTCGAGGTGTTCACTCGTTCATCGACCACTGGCATGTGACCGGCTGTTCAGTTACCCGACTTGGATACTCTCCTGTCATCCTCAAGATCTCCGATGGCTGGGTCAGCACAAGGGGCAGGACACATAGAATTGAGGAGCAAGTCGCATGCTTGGTACTCCACTACTGGAGTTTTAATACAATTTTTAAAACATGAAGGCCACACATATGATCGACAAGAGGGGCGCGATATACCGTCCGGTTCGGGGCGACGAATGTAGATCTTGCTTAAAGGCAGTGTTCACGATAAAAATCACTTTTCTGTTTCCCGCCTATCTTGAAAACGGCCCCATGCTGATTCCAATGATGTTTTCGGAATCGTACAAGACCTTCTGGGAACGGAGTTATGGTCCCTCAAAAATCTAGCTAGCTAAAATGGTGGATGAGTTGTCCGAGGCTTGTAACTTCCGTCTTTTGCAGCCGATATATGCGAGCTGACCTGAGTAAAGAGAGAAGTTGAGAATGAAGGGAAGAATGGGGCTAATGATTGAAAATCATCGCTCATCTCACGATCTCGAGCATTCATTTGTCCACGTCGGTGGGCGTGTGCTGCGTTTTTGGGGTTTACCTTGCGCTCAAAGTGGCAACTTCGGACTGTTTTGGAGCTTTTCCTGGCTCGTTTTCATGCGTTCTTTCGACTTCAAAATTACAGTGTGCCCCTCCACTACTCATTTTCTTGTGGAAACTGAAACACATTTTTTACCGTGAACACTGCCTTTAATAGCTATGTAGCTCTCGCCACGGTTTAGTTAGGTAGCCCCGTTGTTCGGGGGCTTCTTGACCAGTTGGACTCAACGAGAAACCCGAATTTGTGTCAGTTTACACACCGGTGGTGTTGGTGGATCGGCCCCTTTATGAGAAAACGCCACCGATAGCTGTAACTGTGTGGTCCGTATGGGTTAAACTCCTTCCATCAGATTGCGCTGCATAGATGCTCATTTTCACAACCTGAAGACCTTAATAACCATGACAAAATTTTCATCCTTCCTCACCCTGCCTTTTGTTGAACTATGCCTAAGTTACTGCCATGATCCGCGCCGCCTCGTGGCAATTCAGGAGCTAGGAATTTCGCCCAAGGAATCTGCCTCTGATTTTGGCGCTCGCTCCCAGTAGCCCCTTTCCAGACTGTATACTAAAAAACGCAGAGCTGTAAATCGGTGGGTCATAATTTACGGACCTACACATAGTGTAGTGTGACAAATGTTGCACCTCCACATATCACTGATATGTGGAGGTGCAACATTTGTCACACTACACTATGTGTATCCTCCCTTTCCGATTTTATAAGCGGTATACGAAATGCAAATGGTATTAAAAATCACTTACAAGCATACCTTGTTGCCGACTGCTCAGCTCTGATAAATATGTCCAGGGCAACCTACCCCGCAGAACCGACGATGCCGCTCCTTCAATCGCCGCGGAAACAAACCAGTCCTTTCATTGTAGTAGATGTCCATCTTCACATTTCCGATACGTATGGGTCTCTCAGACACCATAGCCTTCCCGCAAGATGACTACTCACAACAAGCAACCGATCCGGAGTGAGCTTCCGAGCATTAAAAGGTCCGTAAATCATGACCCACCGATTTACAGCTCTGCGTCTTTTAGTATACAGTCTGGAAAGGGGCTACTGGGAGCGAGCGCCAAAATCAGAGGCAGATTCCTTGGACGAAATTCCTAGCTCCTGAATTGCCACGAGGCGGCGCGGATCATGGCAGTAACTTAGGCATAGTTCAACAAAAGGCAGGGTGAGGAAGGATGAAAATTTTGTCATGGTTATTAAGGTCTTCAGGTTGTGAAAATGAGCATCTATGCAGCGCAATCTGATGGAAGGAGTTTAACCCATACGGACCACACAGTTACAGCTATCGGTGGCGTTTTCTCATAAAGGGGCCGATCCACCAACACCACCGGTGTGTAAACTGACACAAATTCGGGTTTCTCGTTGAGTCCAACTGGTCAAGAAGCCCCCGAACAACGGGGCTACCTAACTAAACCGTGGCGAGAGCTACATAGCTATTAAAGGCAGTGTTCACGATAAAAAATGTGTTTCAGTTTCCACAAGGAATGAGTAGTGGAGGGGCACACTGTAATTTTGAAGTCGAAAGAACGCATGAAAACGAGCCAGGAAAAGCTCCAAAACAGTCCGAAGTTGCCACTTTGAGCGCAAGGTAAACCCCAAAAACGCAGCACACGCCCACCGACGTGGACAAATGAATGCTCGAGATCGTGAGATGAGCGATGATTTTCAATCATTAGCCCCATTCTTCCCTTCATTCTCAACTTCTCTCTTTACTCAGGTCAGCTCGCATATATCGGCTGCAAAAGACGGAAGTTACAAGCCTCGGACAACTCGTCCACCATTTTAGCTAGCTAGATTTTTGAGGGACCATAACTCCGTTCCCAGAAGGTCTTGTACGATTCCGAAAACATCATTGGAATCAGCATGGGGCCGTTTTCAAGATAGGCGGGGAAACAGAAAAGTGATTTTTATCGTGAACACTGCCTTTAAGCAAGATCTACATTCGTCGCCCCGAACCGGACGGTATATCGCGCCCCTCTTGTCGATCATATGTGTGGCCTTCATGTTTTAAAAATTGTATTAAAACTCCAGTAGTGGAGTACCAAGCATGCGACTTGCTCCTCAATTTTATGTGTCCTGCCCCTTGTGCTGACCCAGCCATCGGAGATCTTGAGGATGACAGGAGAGTATCCAAGTCGGGTAACTGAACAGCCGGTCACATGCCAGTGGTCGATGAACGAGTGAACACCTCGAACTTCGAAATCGAGTTACTTGTGGCTATAGAGTACATATCTTATGTGGTCTTCAACCAACGCAATTCCAGGCTAGAAGTACTACCAGATGCCGCGAATAACATAACGTCGGCATGGATCCTGAAGAGACTTTGCGTTCCCCATTGGAGGTTGGCGCAAACTCGGTGCACCTAACTTATAGCATGTGGCCCCGAGCTTGCACCAACCATCAACAGTGAACGCGAAGTCTCTTCCGGATGCATGCCGACGTTACACATACGACACAAGTAACCAACACTTGCCCGGCAAATAATCCTTGTCTTTATGCATGTACCGTACTTATGCTGTCATGTTCTGCTTTAAGCTCATTGCTTAAATTCTGAAGCTCGTCAGCAGGCTCAGAGCCCGCTTCAAAAATAGTGCTCTCCCACACCGTCATCCTTCCCACGGGAGGACAGAGCCGATGCAGGTCATTGATTTGACCCGGTTGAGTGACCACCAAATGTCAATCGAATGGACACGAGGCAGGCAATGAGCATTCCACCGTTCCGTGAATGGTACGAGCTTGCTAGAAGTGTTCGAGTCATTTCACTTGCGAGTTTTATAGTCGCGAGTGATTTGCTCATGCTAATGTGAGATAACCTCTTTAGAATCTCACGTGAGCTTTCGATTTCGATTATCACCCGTAGCGCAGCGGTAGGCTTCGGTGAAATATGACTGCTGATGAGGGAGCTCCGACGAAAAAGCGATAGTTCCTTGCCGTGATAATCGAAATCGAGAGCACACTAGAAATGCTCCAGAGCTTACAAAACCGCTGCTAGCGAAGGTAAAAGGGGGCAGTGTCCACGATCAAACGCCTTCGGATTTTGAGCGTAAACTGAAAGGCCCGGGGCTCACTGCATCAATATTAATGAGCACGAAAGAGCCCTATACTTTCCAAAACTTGAGTGCTCAACTCATGCCACGCCCACGCCCTGAACGGCTATAGATAAAAATGTCCAATCGAAAAGCCGCCTTTAGGAAGGCAACCGATCATCAAATGAGGTGGGTTCTGTTAAGCGGAGTAGATCATAACCTCCTGAATGTATGTTGTTCCCCTAAAGTCAGTTTTTCAGTTGTCTACGCGTCGGTAGCGTTGAAAGGAGTGGGCGTGTGTGAACGGAGCACTGAAGTTTAGGGCCGTGTAAGTCTCTCTTGTGCTCGTTCTTAGCCGTTTTTCTAACACTGGCCGTGGAAATGGTCTCGGACCTCTCGATTTCCGGTGAAAACTAGAAGACATACTATCGTGGACACTTTCCTTTAAGGCAGTGATTGCGATCAAATATTCCTGTCGTTTTTTCTCTTTAAAACCTTTTATGGGTCTCGAGTAGTAGGACCTATGAGAAAAAATCGCAAGAAAAAACCGTTGTTCAGGTCAAATTTGAAGCCCGAGCTTTCTTGTCTTTTGATGGTGGACGAGCTCACTCCACATCATCGGCAACGATGACCTCTTATATCAAGAACATCAGGTAGCTTGAAATTGAATTTCAATCAATGAACCTTTGGATTTATGCAGACATCTAGTCAAAAACGTTGACTGGAGTGCTTTCTTTCATTGCTCAACTGTTTTCATCGGGTAAATTTGCATTTATTTCTTCCTCTGATTGTCGATGATTTTTACCTGCTCGGCATGAGACTGCGATCTTTTTGCGCGGAGCTGTGCATGTGTGCACGAACTGGCATCTTTGGGCCCAAGAAACGTCAATTCTAGCCCGTTTTTCACCGCGCTGCGTTCATAGTTTTTCAGCTGTTTTTGATCTAAGCTGATTTTTGTAGTTTTTTTCGATAACGTTTTTCATCGCGACCACTGCCTTTAACTCGCCTTTCATGCTTTTGCGACAGCGGCAAATTCCGCACTTGGACCCACGGCAAAATCAGCGATTTCCCGCGAATCGCGATGGCGGCGGCATTTGCCGCGTTTTATCGTGGCGGGACCAACAGCAAGCTAGGCATTTTGCCAAACATCCCAGCACAATTCAGCTGATTCCTTCACATTTGTCGCATCTCTGTCTCCATTTGCTTGTATTTTGCGCTTTTTGCCTCGTCTGGTGTTTTTTTTTTGCAATTTGCGAGTTGTCCTGGTACTTTCTCACTATATTGAAGGGTTTTCAATGATTTTTGGTTTCAAACTACTTCATGCTGCCCCATTTTCTCTGCTGAGAAGGCGTTTTCTGCGTTTAAAGTCCTCTGTTTTTCAAAAGCCCGTGAAAACTACCTACCAGTAATGATATGGAGTGAATTTTTCAATAGACTGATTTTTTTGAGCGGTTTGCGATTGATTTGGCTTTTTTTCCGATTCGCGATTTGTTCGAAACGCTCCGATTTTTTTCGCAGGGGTGACGGAAATTTGGCCTGAAATCGCTACCGAACGGGAAAGGTTTATGTAAATGAGCTGATTTGAAATGAATTTGCAGCCCTTCGTTATAACGAATTCGTGGCATTTATGTTCAGGAGAAAGTCACCGCTCAGGTTACTCTTGATGATCAGCTTAAACGATTAGGACTCAGGACCACAAAAGCAGCCAGCGTATGTGTGAGTGGATACAAAACAAGGATTCTATCTAGGTTGGTTTCGTTCTAAAAGTTCAGGGGTAGTGAAGGGAGAAAGTACGGTTTTCCGTTAGCAAGGTGATGACAAAACATAAATCCGACTCGGAGTTGTTGGGTACAGTGATGTATTTTGTCGCAGCCTGCAGCTACATGCGTCTGTGACTGCTGCAGAATATACCTAGGTAAGGACGAATTCTTCGTCGACCAGGGTAAGGTAACAAGACGTTGAAACTAGGACTTTTAGGGGCGCCACCGTCCACCTTTTCAGAAAATCGTAGCGGGACCAACTCGTCATCCGCTGGCAGTGAGCCAATGCAGCGAGGTCTGCTCCTGAAAATGGCTTGCCTCAGCGAATATGAATGATTGGGACCTCATTTTTGCTTTCCAATGGTTTGTTTGTCTATCAGCCTCCGACATATCAACGAGTTTGTACACATAAGGCTGCGATATGAAGCAAAACAGCATTCTAGCGCGCTGAGCGCACACAAACTCACGAACATCTTTTTTAACCCTTGTCCCACCGGTGGGACACGCGTTGACTACCACTTCGGACAGCGTGTTTCACCGCTGGGACACCTTTTTCAAATATCGATTTCTCCGCCACAAGTAACAACTTTCGAACGCACATATGATCAATGTGCTGACCCATCCAAGACTTGAATAAAAACCTCGTGGTCCATCAGTAGGTCAAATGCAACAGCATATTTAGACTTGTCTAAAATCAGGTGGGCTGAAGTAGAGGAAAAAACGGTTATAAACTAACTTCAGAAGCGCCTCATGATTTCTTTTCCCTTCTGTTGCTAGCTTCTAGGTTTCTTAGTATAAGCCTATCGTTTGAAACTCGTTTACTTTTCTGAAAGCGTTCCGGCGCAGTTGACCCCGTTTTTGATTTGAGTAATTGTTTCTTGGTAACGAAAGCGACTCGGAAGCTCAAACTCTGATGCTGTTCGGTCATCATTGCTAGCTACAATATAGACACATAAAAGTGAAGGCCATTACTCGTGGGACGCTAATCAATCCAGCGTGTCCCATCGGTGGGACACGTCATACTGTGACGCAATATTGCACAAGATCCGAACGTGTAGTCACTCATAATTAGGCGTTGTCGTCAATGGTTTAGAAGTAGGACGAAACCACTCGAGCCGTTTCGCGGCTGGAGCGATTTAGCGTAAAGCGATACAAAACTTGCACTCAGCATCTGAAAATACTTTCCCGCGTTAGGTATCGGCCAATGTTGAGGTTTCAGCGTTAGTATTTCTTATATAATTTCCCGTTAATCAGGGAAGGGGCTCCAATTCATTCCAGGAGCCAGGCAAGAAATTTTAGGCGGTTCCTTACACTGTGTTGTTCTCCTACCGACCCCGAACGAACCTTGCTTTGTGACCACGGCAATTCCGTTGTGTCGTGGCTTGCGGTCAGCGAATGACGAGTTGGTCCCACTATGATTGTCTAAAACGGTGAGCAGTGACGCTTGTAAAAGTCCTAGTTTCAACGTCTTGTGGGTAAGGTATAGTTCTGTGGTTAGTCCGTGAGAGGTGCGGCCCTCTCATTTCAGCTTGCAATGGCCCCTTTCCTTGTGCTTGAACATTTGTGTCACCCTCAGGTGGGTCTTCACGGTAACACGCAGATAGGTAAAAATTTTTGCATGATTGGATGATTCGGTGAAACTAGTCTGAGTAAATACTTCGCATTTCCGTTAATGTTATTGCTTTTGAGTGGTGGCTGGCGCAAGAACTGCTGCCGCCACAGTCCCCATCGTCCAGAACTGCGCTCTCTCCTTTGTATGGTAACCGCATCGCCAGCCCAACCCTGGCGTCGACCGTACATCGCCGCTGCGTATTAAAATCGCGCATTTCGATAAGACCTCAAGTCCACTGCGGATGGCTTTTCTGCACCGAGTTATGGTGGGGTTTTTCAGTTATCTGAAACGGCAATGGTACCTATAGCGCCGGGTCAACCGTTGTGTAGGACCCCAGCGGGCCTACGGCACCCCTCTTAGTGATCAAAATATTCAGGAACTTCTACGATATCCTTCTCAAATCATCGATTTCGGGCCAAACTTCCTGCGATCTCCACACGAAATGTTATTTTTTGGGTTGAAATTTTCACGGTTTCCTTCAACTCAGCCACAGGGTCAAGCAAACCGTCATTACTCGGTTCAAAGAAGTGTTGAACAGTCACAAAATATGGATTTGAAAATTACCTGCCTAAGGCTAAGGCACTAGTGAGTTGTTCGTCCAATGCGAGCTGAAATTGAATTAACGTGAGAAGAAATGAAATCAAGCTTATTATTGCTGCCGAGATGTAGTACGTTCGTACCGTGGCAGTGTGGAGGAAAGAATACCACCTCCGTGCAAACCGACGTCAACCCTTCCGCGTGGAGGGTTTTTGTCATGGGAGAGATGCTGGCTGGCTGCAGCTCTCCTAAGGATTCTACTACAAAAGGCCGGCATCGAGAAGAATCCAGTACCCGCTCAGGAGTACCTATGCGCCACATGCAGCGAGAAGGTCACCTGGAATGGGATAAGTGTCCAATGTTTTGGATGTCAGAGGTGGGTGCATCTCTCCTGTTCGGGTCTCAGTTCTGTGAGGCATCACGATCCTTCCTTCCGTTGTGTTCTGTGCTCTGCCCCCAGTAACTCTGATTCCTCATTTACCAACCGCCTTCTCTCTATTGTTCATATTAACCTCAATGGCCTTCGTGCTAAGTTGTCTGAACTCTCTCTTTTTGCCCGTACTCATCATCCTGATGTCATAATGGTTCAGGAAACCAAGCTTTCTCCTTCTTCTACCGCTCGTCACCCTAACATTCCTGGCTACTTTGCTTATCATGCTCCAAGGTCAGCTCACGGCGGAGGATTTTCCACTTTCGTATTATCTAATATACCCTCTCATATCATACCAAACACCCCATCGGACGGTACTCTTGAGTACCTACCTATCCATCTCCCTCTTAAAACACCTGTATCTCTTTTTAATATCTATATCCCTCCTAACACGTCCTGTCCCCAATCTTACGACCCTACCTTCTCACTCAAGTAGTTGTACGACTGCCCACTTTCACCCTCTGTTGTCTTCGCAGGCGATTTCAATGCTCGTACATTGTGCTCGTCGCTTGACACTGACGCTAGAGGAGAAGACGTCGAAGAATGGGCGGAGGAGTGCGATCTGGTCATTCTGAACGATGATCAACCCACTCGTCTCCCGGTCAACGGCCGATCCTCTAGTCCTGACATCTCTCTTGTATCTTCTAATCTGTCCAGCGCCTGCTCTTGGTCGACCGCTACTACTCTGTCCAGTGATCATATCCCCGCCTTTGTCCATGTCGATCTCTCTAATTCTCTTGCTCCTCATTCAGGTATTCGTCAAAGATCTTATCTAAATCTTTGCCTTGCAGACTGGCGCTTGTTCAGGGAGTAGCACTTCGCCATGTGGATGACTACCCATGGAATGGAAACGTGCACCAGAAGGAACGTCACTTGACCGACGCGATTCGCAAGGCCATGAAAGCAGCCATTCCGGAGGGCCGAGTTGAGACCTTCTTTCCCAATGTCACCAGGGAATTGTTGGAGAAGATAAGGACAAGGGATGCAAAGAGAGTCGCAGATCACCTGGATCTGACCATTGCTGAGCTGGACAGCGAGATTAAACGGGATCTGGACAAGCACAAGAAGGAGTGTTGGGAGAAATTCACGGAGAAGATGAATTTCAAGAGTGATGGGGCGTCAACTTGGAAAGTTCTAAAGAAGATCTCGGGCAAGTGCACCTCCACCAGTTATTCCACGATCGAGTTCGAATATGGAGTTTTCAAATCGGGAAAGGAGGCTGCAACTGCTCTCGGAAAGAATTTTTTCATAACTCAGGCTAAGAGAGGGAAACAGAATCGAGTGACTGTAGGAGAGCTCTGTAAGTTGCCACTCATGAATGAAGCAGAAGCAGTGACGCCCGCGCAGATTGAAAAGGTGGCAAAAGAGATGCGCAACTCGAAGGCTGTAGGGCCGGATGGCATTAGTACAGCGGTCTTGAAGAAACTGCCGAGTGAGATTATGCCAGTCCTGGCTGACGTCATCAATACATCCTTTCGCACGTGCATCACACCCCAAGACTGGAGAATGGCAAGCGCCGTTCCGTTGCCCAAGCCAGGTAAATCGCCATCGACGGCTAAGGGATACAGGCCAATAAGTTTGTTATCACCAATCGCAAAGGTCGCTGAGAAACTGGTCGTCAAGGAGCTGGCCGAGCATAATAGCAATCAGCAGCACCAGCATGGATTCCGCAAATTACACTCTACCACCACGGCGCTGCTGGAGATTGTGAGCTATGTTTTGGATGGCTTCAACGCCGGAAAGCCTCAACGCACTGTTGGAGTAGCCCTGGACCTCACTAAGCCGTTTGACACTGTCAACTTGGGCATACTGTCTGAGAAGCTATTGAGGTTCACCATCTCGCCTTGGCAGAAGCCGCACTCATCAAAGGGCGCCGAGCTAAAGTGCTGTTTTAGGGACATGTCTCTAATAGCATCCCGATCGCTGCCGGTGTCCCTCAAGGAGGAGTCATATCGCCTGCTCTGTTCAGTCTTTACCTGGAAGATTTGCCCGTCCCCCCAAGTGACATCAAAGTCGTTGCGTATGCGGATGACATCACCAACTTGTGCCAAGACAGAGACATTAATATAGCTGCACGCAAGATCAATAGCTACCTCATCGTTCTGAAGAGCTTCCTCGATGATATGATGATCACTGTCTCTGCCGCTAAATCATCTGTATCAGTTTTCTCCACTGACCCTAAGGAACACTGCGCTCACCCAATTGTAAATTGGGAAGACGCTTGTCTGCCTGCTGCACGTTTCCCTAAGCTGCTCGGCTTAGTATTGGATCCTTCGTTGAGGTTCTACGAGAATACTGAGCAGAAACAGGCTACAGTGAAAGCAAAGCTCAACGTTCTACGAGCTCTGGGACGAACGTCGTGGGGAAGTAGCAAGGAGACAATTTTGACCACCTACAAGGCAATTTTGCAGCCGGCGTTGGAGTACGCTGCACGGGTATGGCTGCACATGATATCGGATTCATCGTGGACAAAGATGCAGCGAGTTCAAAATGCTGCTCTTCGGATTGCCACAGGGTGTGCCTAAAGCACCCCAGTGGAACATCTTCATGCTGAAGCCCGAATTCTGCCAGTTAAGGAGCACTGCCTACTCCAAGCGCAGCAACTGGTTATCAACATTGTCAAGCAGCCTGACCACCCATTAAGAAGGATCATGAATCCCGTGAGAGAGAGACATATCAGAAGGCCTTTTGCGGATGCTCCCGAGAAAGTCAATATACAAAGATGGACGGACTCCCAACTGGATCGTCTGCGTCTTTTACGTGCGGAGCACACCAAGTTCGTCAGGGATCACTTGAGTAGGATGACCGTCAATCCCATATTGGGGGTCTTACCACCCGTAGTCAGCAACACCGCGATGGAACTCGGTAGGCGGGCTAGAAGTGCCCTTGCCTCGTTATGCTGCGGTCATTCCCCTATGCTGATGTCATACTTGCATAAGATCGATCGCAGTAAGCCTGACTGTGGTAGCCGTTGCACACAACTGAGCACCTGTTTGATTGCTCAAAGAGGCCGACCACTCTGACAACAATGGGTTTGTGGACGAATCCGGTTTCAGTCGCCCGTTTCTTGAACCTTTGACAAAAACCTTCCTGCGACTGCGAAGAAGAAGAAGAGCTTATTATTTTTCTTATCAAGCAAGTGTTCATCCAATTACATAATGCTATTGTCCCAATGAGTTGTGAGATCACGATTCGATCCTCATCATTTTATATGTAAATAGACTATAGTTAGGACAGACTTTAGTTTTGTGTGGAGTCAACCTTGCGGTTTAGTCAAACTACATATCTTAGTAATATCCACCTGTGATAAATGGACTGACGGAAATCGGACGACAGATCAGGGTTCGGCGCGGGGTGTTGAGCTCCACAGGGGGGGCTGAGCTGCGATTGGGGGGAGGGGGTCGTCTGAGCTCCGACGGGAGACCCAAAAGTGTTCCTCTTCAGAATTTACAAAAAAACAAATCAACTTACTCTCAGGGTGGGAGAGGGGGGCAGTAAAATTGCGCTCCTTCATAGCTTGCCCAGTTCCCTGTGGCAGACTGATTAGATCATCACCTTTTGATAAGGTTTTTGCCCAACTCCTAGGGAGAGCTTGGTATCTTGCATTGATCATATTTCGGAAGATAGTTAATAAGTTTCACGTTAAGAACTTTCGTGTTGTTCGGCAGTCTTGCGAAGCAGGTCTCGGGAGCAAATCGAGCAGTGTCGAAAATCCTACTGCTGCCGTCGAGGTACGAGCATTCATAGTTTTTCTGAAGAATTTTCGTTTATCCACGAATGTGCTACCGCTTGACGGTAGCCGTTTGCAGAAATTTTTGTTCCATACCACCCCACCCCCCAGAAGGGACGAAATGGTAGGGCCCTGAACATTCAGCGGGTTGTGACAGTGGTCCGCTTGACCCATTGAGCCAAGCTCGATCGGTTGTTTTAGGGTTCCTGCACCATAGCGCCAATGTTTCATGCGTAACATTGTGGAAGCATTCATAACCGGGGGTTGGTGCAGTTGTTCGGAAAGGATGGCTCATCACTGACAGGCATGCGCGGCCGCGCCACGGCGTTTGCAATTCAGTGCGCCCACTCGGTCCTACATCAGCTACGCCGCTTCCATCGAATTGAGCTCCGTAGCATAGTTAGCTATCGCATAGCTAATGCTCCTGCGCTAAAGCTCCATTTCCGCTGCATGACTTTACAAACGTCTTCCCGAATGCAGCATTATGCCAATTCCTGAGGATTTTCATGTTTGCCTCCTCGTAAAATCGACTCGTCATGCTACACGTTCCGCTTTTATGCTTAGATTTCGCACAGCTAACTGATATAATTCGATTAACTGCATCAGCTATTCTAAGGAGCCTTAGCCAACTTTATGGAGAGTGAAATAGTTGAAGTGAGGGCCAGCAAACGTGCTACAATGCAAAAAAAATTAAATTCACAATTAAAAAGAGATATCATAATTTCGCTTCGTTCCATATTTGTAATTTACTGTGCTTATCTGGGCCAAATTCCGGCCCGCATTTGCGTCTCGACACGCTTTGCGGCCGCACGCTCCCGAGTCAGAAGAGCTTCCAGCGCCACAGCCGCAGATCTGCTGACTTTAGATGGGTTTTAGAAACGTGAAACTAAGAAAAATTGGAGAAAATTGTCTAAAAAAGCCACATCGAGTCGGCTTTGGCGCTGGAAACCCGACTGACTCGAGCGCGTGCGGCCGCAAGGCGTGTCGAGACGCAATTGCGGATGGACCGGAATTTGGCCCAGATAAGCACAGTAGCTTCCTGCCAAAGGAACGATTCGTTAATGCCACTTAGAAGTAAAATAAAGTTTCTAAAATATCTTGAAATATCCTAAAAACGATTAGGCGTAAAATGGCCGGGAGTAAAAGAAAAGCTAGGAAATGAAGTGAAATAACTAAAAATACGATTTGATGGTCAATGACAGACGAGGGGTCGGATTTTACAAGCTTCTCCGTTAAACTTATCAAAGCGAAATCAAGCGCGATATGGATTGGAACGTCGCGTTCACCTAGCTTGACCTATGCTGATTCCTTTATTACAGCTTTCAGAAATGCCTTAATGTTTCCCTGGGACGCTTGATTTCGTTTTGATAAGTTTAACGGAGAAGCTTGTGAAATCCGACTCCTCGTCTGTCATCGACCACCAAATCGTATTTTTAGTTATTTCACTTCATTTCCTAGCTTTTTTTTATTACTCCAGGCCATTTGACGCCAAATCGTTTTTAAGGATATTTCAAGATATTTTTGAAAATTTTGTTACTTCTAAATGGCATTGCCAAATCGTTACTTTTCCAGGAAGCTAAATTTTCAGAAATTTCTACATATTTTTCTCAAAGGTTCCCTTTTTGACTTCAATTTTACCCCACGATTTCCCATTTTGGAATGATGAAACATCTAACAGACGATATTATCGTATGACTAAAATTTTTGAAACCATGACGCACAACCTTAAGAAATACGACTCATCATCGCATTTCGTCCAACAAGTGAAAATCGATATGATTGATCACTGATATTCAATTTTGCATGATGAGAAGAATTTCCCAAAGAAGGGACTTAGAGTCATCAACAATCGAGGATCATTGCGGCAGTTTTTGTAACAGGCGGAAAATCGCTATTATTGATTGGTTTTAATCGATAATGTTTGATGAGTAAAATTCCCAAACCAAGAGACCCATACCTATCAACAGTCAACACTTCTCGCCGCATTTTGTGCAGGAAGCGCGAAACTCGACAATATTGATTATCGGTCGATGACGTGTCATGGGTACGAATTCTGACAAGTTCAGTTCGACGACCTGTGTTTATTGGCTGCAAATTCACCCAAACGCCCTGGTCTCCACAGTCGTAGCATGCCCAAGCCGTTTTCGTGCTCCACGGCTAATTTAGTATGCAAACCCACGATTTTGAGGTACTCTTCAAAGTCAAGGTATCATGTTCAAAAATGAATAGGAGCGACCTGCATCCATTTCCAGCCTCTTGTGCAAAAATGAGCTTCCTAGCTCAATTTTAAGTGTACCAACAAGATCGTGTACGCCATCTGAAAGAAGGAGATTAACAACAAAAACGCGCGGTTTTTCACTTTTTACTCGAAAACCAGCGAACCATTCTAAACCATTATTGGATGGTATTACCAACTTTCAACGCTCTTTTCAATGCAATTTAGAGCTAATTTCTTGGAGGAGGGAAAAGAGGCGCTCCGATATGGGCGGGGCCCTAGAGCACATGGCCCGCGCACCTTCTCGTGGACAGCTTTTCGTGAATAAGAGAAACGAGTGGGAGAAATAGTAATCATCTGGTAGAGACGAAATCTAATGAGGGTGGCTAATAATTCCAGGAATATCCAGGATAAACGCTTCCCGATGTAAAAGAGACTCGTCCACGAGAAGGTGCGCGCGCCATGCGCTCTCAGGCTCCTCCCATATCAGAGTGCCTCTTCGGGCGCACCCTAATTTCTTAGTTCACTTTGAACTGAGATTTCGAAAAAGGGGTTGCGCGCACGGCCGATTCAAAACCAAATCTGCGCGCACCGCAATTGCCCTTTGGGAGTTAGAAAACGCTTCCATGAACAAAGGCCGTAGTTATACACCAGCGGAATGAAAACGTTCCGCCATGACATTGTCGCCGCTTGACGCGAGGAACAGGAATTTACGCAACCTTGCGTACAGACGCGACGTGATATTGCAGACCAGAAAATGGGAGCGCTTTCGAAATCTCTTTCAATCAATGTCTCCATTTCTCATCGCATTTTCTTGCATATCGTTCCTGTCTTTCTCTTCTTCTCGTTAATACTTTGTTTTCTCTCGTATATTGCAATATTTTAACCTGTGAGTGCAATAATAAAAATGTTGGCCCCTGGTCTACTTTTCGGATTTCATTCATCGAAAAAATATACGCGTAAACTTCGTACACAACGCGCGGAGGTATTATTTGGGGTGATGAATAGGATTATGAGGTCTGTTTTCTGTTTGTTTTGTGAAAGGTTACTAACCGGAATGGTAACTTTATAACGTATTATGTCGAAATTTAGGTTTGGTTAAAATCTTGTCCAGATGGGTTCTTCAAGATGTCGAACACGTAATGAGCTTTTTTCAATTCTAAAGCACGTTGGTTCAATCAAAGAAGGCAGATTGAATGTAGCTGCGAGTAGTTTGGCATGCGCGAAATTTTCGAAAATTGGAAAACGGGCAGCGAATTCGTGATCAGCACCCATGCAAACCCCTTCCGACTGTTTCAGCCAGTTCGCGTCTCTGACCTTCCTAATACCTAAGGTACTCTCCCATAAGTAAAAAAAAAATGAACCTCATTGTCGTATTCGCCACCTCAAATAACCGGCGAAATTTTTTTCCGACACCTCGAGTCCTAGAAGTGGATCAGTGGCCAATTATGTATACATTAATTTAATAACACTTACTTCCCGCTTTCAGATAATGCTCAAAAGAGTAAAGGTGGAACCGGGTCTTGACAAGCTCAGCGGCGACGAGAAGTATCTACTAATAGATGCAGTTAGGGCCCATCCCTTATTGTGGGACGACACCGACTACAGGTACAAGGACACATCCAAGAAGATGCTGGCGTGGGACGAAATCCGTGCAGAAATGGAGAAAAGTTGTGGGAAGCGATTTTTCGGTCAGTTTCTAATCCGAGTTTATCTTTTGTGTAGTAGGCTTTATTTTCCACGGTGAAGTGCGAGTGGCTGGGTCGCCCGCAGCGGGCCGCGAGCAGGGAAGCCATCATCGTCTGGGACAGGGTTTTTCAATTAAAATAGCACTCAAGTTCTCTGTCGCGTTCAATAGATTGCTGCTTAGAAACCTCGTGTGAACTTTTCAGTTCACGATTTGAGTCGGACGTTCAAGAATTTGCGCGACTACTATGGAAAAAATCGCGAGAATTGACACATATTACGACACATCTTTCCGGAGCCGATGCCTCTGCAAGCGCTATCAGGCGCGTGAAAGCCTGGCCGTTTTTCGATGCGTTGGAATTTCTCGCACCCGTAGCCGATACTGGGTGAGTGACATTCATTCAGTTACGTTATCAAAATCTAGCTGTCGGAATTATTTTGCAGAGAAAGGTTAACCAACGTGGCTGCGCTCGAGAGTGAGGAGATCGAATTGGACGCGTCATGGGAAAACGAGGAGAATCAGGCAGGCATTGTCAACTATTATTAATTTAAGCATGTTTTTCGTTTTAGTTTGGCTCACCGTATACTCGTTTTCATTAGATTTTGGAACTCCGAATAAGCCTCATCGTGAGTCCAGTGGTTGCATATACGACCACTCATTTTTGCGCAAAACTAGTTGGGGAGCCACTCTGGATTCAAGTGAGGAATGAATCATACCGTTCTCAAAACGACGTTTCTCCATCGAGTTCCTACGATCACATTGATAGCGCTACCAACTGCCTGATAACGGGATAACTATCAATTTTATGCATATAGCCTGGCTCCCTCATTTCGATCCGGTCGAAATGAGGCTTAGACTTATCGGGCCTATCATGTCGAAATCTCCTTATCGCTCTTAAATTTTGCCATGACCGACCGCTATGCTGCTTGATCCGCCCGGGCTCTTCCGAGCAAGCTAGGCTTCGTATCTTGAGTGGTTTCCTTTGACTAAATTGGTGCAAAACTAGTAGTGGGCTGCTCGAGAAAATGAAACGGTTTATTCATAAAAATGAAAATTTCTGTTGATATCAGGTGCCATTGCTACCTTAGACACTCCGTGGAAATATACTTCGATATCTGAAAAGTCAACTGAAATAGCGTGTGGTGCCGATTGCCTTTCATGAAGTGATGATATCAGTTGCATTTCTATATCAGACCGACCGACTCAGACTCTCGGATGAAAGTTGCAAAGCATTTTATGGTTTTGCGGCAATCGGCACCGCACGGTATTTTTCGCCTAGTTTTCTGAAAACGGTATCTGTTCACTCCTGAAAGCCACCCCCGAACTAGTTTTGCAACGACTGGTTTTGCACCCTCATTTCTCCATTACGCGACTGTAGGTACGATTCGGTGGCATGAAAACTTTGCGCGCTTTCCTGCGCACAGGTGTTCCCCTCAAAGTGGCATCGCGGTGTGGAGGTGCCCGATAGTGACAAGGTTTTCAGCCCTCGGTCATAGTTGGCCGATGGGCGATAATCTTGAAGGAAGTGAGTGAGGTGGGGTGGAAAAAACACTCGATGTGGCTGACGCGGCCGAAGTTCACATCATATGAGATAAGAAATGAATGATATCCACGATATCGTTGCACATATTTCATACGTGTTGACCGCGTCAGCCACAGATGGCTACACCGGGTTATTTTTACAATCTCCATCGTCCATGTTTTCATACATATCGACCGTGATGGGCACAGCAGGCTACGGCCATTTTGTCAACCAACTCTGACAGGGGCCTTAGGCTATAACCTAGGCCGGGGAGCTTTTTTCTCATGTAAATGAAGAAAAACTCTAATATCAAATGCCTAAAGTCGGTATCAGTCAGTGTTGTTTGAAAAGTTCTGTCGAAATACTTCAATAAGTAGCATTATCCATCGGTCATAGATACATTTCATTTTTTAGTTTGGATTCTGAGTACCCCCATCTAGGATAGTACCGTGCCTTATCCTATTAACAGGCTTTCAAGGCTGTTAGACTATAATTGCCTTGACGCCTTATTCGAAAGAGTACCCAGCAGAGTATGGAGAGGCGTGAGTGCAAGCTTCAAGCTCTGCTAGGCTCCATCCGTCGCGAGAGCGGGCGTTCCCGCTGTTGTGCGCCTCTCGACCCTCCTCAACGCTGGAGCAGCCGTGACCGCAAATTACCACAGGCAAGCACCCCCTACCTCGCGTTGATTCGATTGAAAACGTTTGATCAGGTGATCAATCGCTCGAGTCCGCGCAACGGCTGATGATTTCCCACGGTTTTCGACTTCCGTGGTTGAATTATGGAAAACAAGGAGAATAGTTCCGGTACAGGTTCAATGCTACCTGCTTTAGTGATGGAGCAGTAAGCTTGTAACTTGCTGCTTGCTTCGAGGTGCTGGCGTAAGCGTATGAATTTTAGACAAAAAAATGAAAAATTTTCAGGATTCCGGCACTACTTCGCAGCAGTACACATCGCCAAGTAGCTCCAAGTCGCCAAGACTCAGCTCCAGTCTCGCTACCTCGCCTGTATTCTCGTCTCTGAAGAACAAAGAGAGGAAGAATGTAAAACCAGCGAGAGCAGGTGATTCTCATCTCCAGTCTACTCTTTCCTATTTTTAATCCCACCCATTTGCTCATTTTTTGCTTTTCGAATATGCATTCAATTCTACCATTTATACGAGTTGAAAGGGGGTCACTGGGGCACGTGCTGCTAAATTTCGTCGCAGGAGCGCGTGCTGCCAAATACCGTCGCGGAGATTCCTGGCCACGCTTTTCCAATTGTGATACTATAGTTAACCCATTCACGACGATTTCTAATTTTGGGTGACTGCACGTTCGGACCGCGTACAATATTGCGCCACCGTATGCAATGCCCCACCGGTGGGACTTGCATTTCAAAGTGGTAGTCAATGCGTGACCCACCGGTGGGGCACCACGTTGTGAATGGGTCGTAAACCTTTAGCACTCACTATGCTTAAAATGGTGTGGGTGAACGTATTCGGGGGAGGGGGGGGGGCGGCTCCCAATATTCATTTATGAAAATGAAAATTTTCGCCGATAACAGATGATGTATGATAGCATTATCATTCATTGTGTTTGTTGAATTTTCGTTGAAATGCTTCCTTCTGGAAGGGGTATCATTCAGTTCTCACTCCGACCCTGAGTGGTCCCTTCAACTAGTTCTGCAAGAGGGTCTGTTAATCTAGTTCAATGCATACTCGACTCGCACTAAACACGGCGCAGAGTCAAGCAGGGTTGCGAAATTTTGCAACGGGGGTGGGGGGGGTCGCAAAAAATTATGACCGAAAATTGAAGGTTGCTGAATGTATCCCAAAAGTTCTTGATTTTTTCCGTCACCAAAGGGAAGGATCGGGTCTCGGGTTTTCGACGCTTGAGCGCGACTATTGAACGAATTTTCGGCGTCTGATAGCTTTAGTAATCAAATATAATCAAAATGTTCGGAAATCGCGCATCGGGGGGGGGTCGCAAAAAATTTTGGATTTTGGAAGAAAAATTTTAATTGTGGGTAGGGAGGTCGCTCCAATTTTGAAGAATAACGCAACGCCCCGCTTGACCCTGATACGGCGAGTGAGTCAGATTCTAGATATTTATTCTAACTACAACTACCTTACCTTTCAGCTTTTGATGAGCTCACCAACGCGATGAAGGGGCACGGAGGCGAACAGGACAAGTTTGAAGTCACAGGTAGAGTTGATTTCGCCTTAAATTTTTGTATTTTCCCTTCTCATCGTTTCTTGTTTCGCGATTTGGAGATTTTCGCGAATGTATGTGCGTTTTAATTCGTTTTAGTTCGTCCGGGGTCAGCCGTTCTAACATCGTTTTCTTTGGGGGTGTGGACCCTTCGAGACGCACGCTCATACCGATCCACTGACAAAGGGCTACCGTTACCGTTCTTGAACGAAACATGATAAGGAACGATACCACCCGATCATAAGATGAGGGGTATAAAAGGGCAGAGGAGTGGTATGCATTCACTGACACACCCTTCTAATCGAGATGTCCCTGGGAAGTGGCTGAGGAGGTCGAATTTGTGTAAACATGTTTGTTGGCTGCTACGATGTGCTCATATCCAAGCCGCTCAGACGAAAATTTCGGATCTCCCCGCTGTTTTTGGGTGGAGGAGGTCCGAAATCCCTTGCGCGCGAGGTCCCCCGAGAGATTTTTGGGGCGGGTTCACATCGGAACGGGGTTGTGACTCAGGCCCCGGTCATAGTTGGATGAGCCGACGCCTCCAGCCCGGTCGATACACACAGAATGCATTGAAAATGGGATGCAAAAATCACTCGGTGTATCCCCCCCCGCACCCCCCAACACCCCCCAACACCCACCCGGTCGATACGTATGAACAACATGGTGAGGTGAAGCTGAGAAAATCACTCGGTGTATCCCCCGCTCCCCCGCACCCCCAACACCCCCGCACCCCCGGTCGATACGTATGTTTAAAATGATGGAGTGAGGTTGAGAAAATCACTCAATGTATCCGACGCGGTCGATATCCATGCAATACGTGGATGAGAAAATCACCGGGTGGGCGGGTCGAAGATAAAACATTGCGTATCACTAGAAAGCTAACCTCACTGCTACCTCCGTGACTTCACCATACTCGCCTTCACTATTTCTCTGAACAGGTGCAATCCTGTTGGCCACGTAATCATCGTCATATCTAGTTGGATACACCGAGTGATTTTCTCAACCTCACTCCATCATTTTAAACATACGTATCGACCGGGGTGGTGTTGGGGGTGTTGGGGGTGCGGGGGGTGTTAGGGGTGCAGGGGGATGCAGATGCAAATAGCACCAACTATGACCGGGGCCTCAGCACAACAGGGGGTCGTAAAATTTCTGCTGTGAGACAGCTGTGAGAAACATGTTTTCCTCTGTTTCGAACTTTCCCTGCAGGATCAAGCTAACGAAATTTGGTGGAGCCCCGCCTCGCGCCTAATGATTCACCGCTCGTAAAACATGG
The DNA here is from genome assembly GCA_029168955.1 of Aplectana chamaeleonis. NCBI lineage: Eukaryota > Metazoa > Nematoda > Chromadorea > Rhabditida > Cosmocercidae > Aplectana > Aplectana chamaeleonis. The sequence continues at coordinate 1,514,674 of JAPDOI010000095.1, forward strand.
CCCCCGCCGCTCACCCTTGGTCGGAGATTCCCGGGCGCACGGCCCTCCGACGTTCTGAGGAAGTTCACTCCAATAAGGCCCCGGTCAGAGTTGGTGCTATTTGCATCTGTATCCCCCCCGCACCCCCAACACCCCCCAACACCCACCCGGTCGATACGTATGTTTAAAATGATGGAGTGAGGTTGAGAAAATCACTCGATGTATCCAACTAGATATGACGATGATTACGTGGCCAACAGGATTGCACCTGTTCAGAGAAATAGTGAAGGAGAGTATGGTGAAGTCACGGAGGTAGCAGTAAGGTTAGCTTTCTAGTGATACGCAATGTTTTATCATCGGCCCGCCCACCCGGTGATTTTCTCATCCACGTATTGCATGGATATCGACCGCGTCGGATACATCGAGTGATTTTCTCAACCTCACTCCATCATTTTAAACATACGTATCGACCGGGGGTGCGGGGGGGATACACCGAGTGATTTTCGCATCCCATTTCCAATGCATTGTGTGTGTATCGAACGGGCTGGAGACGTCGGCTCATCCAACTATGACCGGGGCCTAAGCGTGCAATGTGGTGCACCCCACCCGGTCGATATAGGAGTTTCTCACTGGATTAGGGTGCATTTTCTTCGGCCGTCTGCGACTTGCCGAGTCCTACCGTATCTCGACTCTCGTCGTCTGCGCTCTGCCCCACCTACTGCTGCCGCTGACTATCGATTGCGTGTTTCTCAGAGGAACTGGGTGGCGCTGGGGACAACCGGACTCAGTCAGTTGCAAACGGTCGAGGACGGTTTTTCAGCCGCGGACTCTGTCGGACTCAGCAGGTTTTCGACCAAGCCTGACGGGGGCCTTAAGTCCTCAGTACCGCGTCACAACCGCACGGTGATACGAAACCTTATTCCATGAGAGCACGAATGAATTCCTTGCAGGAAGCATGATATCATTCCACCGACCTACGCTTCATCAGAACGATAAATGGTTGGAGTTGTTTTCAACACTCTTGTCATGACTGTGGATAGAATCTGCGGTTTGAGTTTTGTAGTTCTGTGGGGTCAGATCCAGACCGAGTTAGGTTCCCTGCCTTCATGATGATGAATGCTCAGGTACTCAGGACGACGGCCGGCGAACCTCTATGCCGAAAATGACGGCCGGCGCCCCTTATTCTGAGGTTGCCGGCCAGCGGCGACCCATGCTGCATGCGACGCACACGCAGCGCGGATATTGGCTCGCCCGCGAACCACAAAACCCGCCACACCATCTTCAATTGGGCCGGTTGGAAAGACAATTTCTAATGATCACGACTGATCACGTCGTAACGTGGTTATCATGTGCACAGCCGGTATAAAAGGCGCCTCATCTCACTAGAGCCCTCAATCGGCATTCTACTGCCGGCCCTGGAGGGTGACTTCGAGTCACTCTCCGGAGGCCAGCATATTTTTGACTGTTGAGGGGATAGGGGTATCCCCACGGCTGGGGGGGGGGGGCGGTTTTCGTCGCGATCCGCAGGGAGGGTGGTTCCTCACCGCAGATTGCGGCGGACCGAGGCGGGGCGTTTCTCCGCCGTGGGGTCGGGGTGACATGCTTGAGGTAAACAATAATACAAATAATGATAGCGGGCCGTCTGGGGCGGTAGTAATTTGGCCTTGAGTCAGAATTAAGAGTGATGAGCATCTTCCATTAATGTGGAGGTAATGACTGTCCAAATGAAGAACCATCGCAATGTTAATGAGCACATGTCAAGTTGTTGGCAAAACTAGCAGAGATGACTGCCTGCGAACCACACCTATCCATTCTATGTTACGAGAGCAGCGCGACATTGCACTGCGCCATTGCGCCCAACAGTCTCTCGCTGATAGAGTGGATGAGATTATTCGCCAATGAAGGCAATGCATGACAACTACACGGCCGGGGTTCGATCCACTGCCTGTATTAGCGGAATGGGAGATCGCTCACTTAAAAAGAGCATTCGTAGATTTTCAATCAAAGAATTGAACAACCTTAGGGAATTTTCGAATAAATTGCTCCTCCGGATTTATTCTTTGCGGATATTTTTAGTGAATGACAGCTCCGAAGGAGTCCGCTGGATTTTTTTTGAATTGACGATTAAATTCGAAAATCAGACTTATGTTTAATTCCAAAATGGCTGAAGGTTTTATTCGATTATTAAAGCCGAATTTTTGATTAATTTTCGAATAATAAAGAGATTTAATGGAACTTTTTCTTGCTTGCTTATCATTGAAATGTCGCGTCCTGTTCAATTTTAGAAAGCCAAATTACAGTAGCCACCTTTTGAAAAAAAAGGGCAGCCCTACTTGGGGCAAACAACAGTCCAATTCTCGTTAGTTTCCTGATTTGAATTTTTTCCCAAGTTTTTTTTAATATAGTATTGTACAATATGTTACGCAAATTTTAGGCCAACTTTGCTAGAGCAATTTTTAGTATTGCAGCAGATTTCTTTCCCTGCAATAGATCTGCTAAAACGAGGACGGCGGCCCAACGATTCCAAACTTTGAGTTTTAAATGTTAATGCATTACGGAATCGATACGTATGCTCCTTCGATAAATTAAGTACATATAGGGCGATGTGAAGGTACCTATTGGTCTTCTTTTCACTATGGTTTCCTAGCACATTAGCTGAAAGATTTAGAAAAAGCCCAGAAATTTTAGTCTGCTGAATTTCGCCCCGTAGCCATTCAGTTCAGGGAAAAAAGTATAGAAAATGCTTCTCGATTACTTGTGCAATTGATACGAAACACTGCATTGCAGGTATGGCGCGCGCGATGATTCTTGCCGCAGGTCCGGCGCGCGCGACGTTTCAGTGCATTGATTGCAAACGGAGTTCACCTCAGAAGCAAAGCGATTCCGGGGAAAAAGTGGTCGCAAGCCATATCCAGAAATGGCAATTTGAATCTTGAATACGCCTAGGTTTTACAAAATTGAAGAGAAAACTGAATAGGCGACAAGATTCCCTTTTTCGAGAAATCGAACCCTTTTTCACCAATTTATTCAATTTCCTTCGTTTTAACAAAATATAGCTCCGGTATTGTAATCGAAAACTGATTAACTAGGCTTAACTCAAAATGAAATGGTCTTCTTTCACCTCTAACTATCTTGGTTTACCTCCGTCTTAAAATTTGAACGGGAGTTTTAAATGTACTTCGAGGACATTTTGCTCAGGTCCAATTGAAATCTATTTGTCTCGCCCGCCGCCGCACTATTTCTTGTGCTCTGGCCACCCTGCAATCAGCGACAGCCACCTGTCGCTGATGTTTCCAATCAGGGTCATCCATAAATTTGATGATGAAGTGTCGCTGATTTGGAACAGAGTTGCTCATTAAGAGTTGGCGCTTCTATGAGGGCATTCCCAGGTCACAACCAGCATGTTTGAGTTTGTGTAAGATTAAAGATAAGATGCAACTCAAATTGAAGATCTAAGTTGCATATTAAGACAAATTACTACCGCCCCTGGTAAAGGTCGGCGGGCCGTCGACATACGGCTGGCCGGCGAACCAAAAGCGGGCGGCCGGAGGACGGAGACCGCGGGCCAGCTGGGAAGGGTTCGCCGGCCGTCGTCCTGAGTGGGAGTGAAGAATGAACGATACTCCTTTAATCGAGGTCCGTGGGGATTACTTCGAAACATTGAGTGATAACGTTTACGCATATCTGCTAACGGAGAAAAATTTTCAGCTTCATTGCTGAATTTTTCTATTGATGAATTCCGAGTGGTCTCGCCAACAAGCTTTGCATCGCAAATCATTCGGGTATGGGGGGAATGGGAGAACGGGGTGGGGTTTATCTCTCTGTTGGCCAATCGTAAGAGATCTCTCCACCTCCTGCATGAAGGTTTGAAATGGAGTTTGGCTCGCTTATCAGTTGATTTCATGACAAATAACACTCTTTCCAACAAACTTTTGAGATGATCATGATTGATAAGCTAGCCTAACCCCGGCTCTATCCCAGACGAGGGGGGGCACCCAAGATTTTCTCTTAGAAATGAACTAAAAACCTGATAAAAATGCTTGATTTTGCTGTCAAGCATAGCCGCTAATAGAATGTGAGGAATGAGGGTCAAAAAGATGAGAAAATATAAAAAGAAACAACAAAAATAGGTAAGAAAACTCCTCGAAAGGAAAAAAACCGCATTGCGCCAATTCTGGTGTACGGTAGCCCCATTGGTACGCAATGGAGGGATTACAGGCTACTGTACGCCAGAATGGCCGCAATATGCGGGAAGAGGTTTTTTAGGCCTCGTCGGGGAGTTGAGATTCATTCCGTTTTCCTGTGCCTGTTGCTGAGGGTCGCCGCGGACCCATTTTCCATTTTCTCTCCACCTCATCTCCTCCTCTTCAGCGCAGCGCTCGTCCACCTTGAAAGCTGCCGCTCCGCGCTAGTCTGTTTTGATTAGGATTTCACTTTAGGGCTGTCATCACTTGATTCATAGTAGGTTTGCATTGTTGCTAACAATTATTGTGTTGTGTTCGTGCGCGATTTTATTGTGTGTAATCGTATAATAAATTGGTTTTACAGTTGTGTCCATTTCCATTTGCACAGGGTTTCCCCCCTTTTACCTTGTTCTGGGAGCATCACGCAAATAAAAGAACCTAACTTGGGGGCCGAACCGGGATCCCAAGAATAAAAAAAGGGTTAGCACACAACTGTAAGGTCAGTTTATCCAGATTCGGCTCGTTTCTCGCCGAACTTTTGTGGTTGTGTAGTAGGTAAATTGTGACACTGCGGTGGCCTAAACACGTAAGTGGTTGGGTCTGCAGTGGAATTGATAGAGAGTGACGGTGAGCCAATCGGTTCTGTCACTCAGGCTATCATAGTGGTACCTGGATTCTCTAGCCAAAAGTGGCGTCAGGGGGGAACCTCTGCCCAAATTTTTTTTTTGGTCCTAAAAACTTAGAGAATCCAAGACCCACTATGAGTACAACCACAATTGTTGGCGGAAGACAAGTTGGCATGGCACAGGCAGGAAATTTGATGATTTCTGTTGCAGATTGTGCTGTGGACCCAACTAGAATGTCGGAGCCATGTGAGACGTCGACCATGGAGCTGGAGGTTGAATTCCAGCGGCTATGTGGTGATGAAGCGTCGAACACGTCACGATCGGAAGCACTGCAGGTGTGTGATCGGTTAGAGCGGTCGATTAAAGATACTGAAACGCTAGTGAGGGCGGAGGTCAGTAAATCGGGACGCATTGGGGACCCAGGTCGGGAAGCCATTGAAGAGATAGGCAGGCAAGGCACTGAGGAGGCCCAGAAATTTTTGGAAAGCTTGAGAGCTTTTTGCAAAAAAGGGGCGGTGCTAGAAAGATGGTGCGAACTAGTCTTAGCCAGCCTAGGTTGCGGTGATCGCAATGAGTTTGTAGCAAAACTGGATGACATGTTAGAGCGGGATGAGGCCCTCACGGATATTGCAGCGAAGTTTAGCTGGCAATTAGAGGAGATCCCTGCTAAGTTATCCAATGTGTTACTGGAATACACTGTTTTGCAGGAAACGGTCGATCGTCAGGCAGCTGAGCTGGATGAACTGAGAGAGTTCAAGAGACGGCATGAAGCGGCTCAAAGGCGAGGCTCGACGGCCCCGGTGGTCTCAAACCCCCTACGGAAAGGGAAGTGATGGTTGACGGTGTTCCCGGTGAGTCTGGTGCTGTAAGAGTTACTGGTCGTGAGGCTTTGAGGATGTTGCAAGGCAGACCAACCCGTGGAGTAAATTCTTTGTTTCAGAATGGCTCCGACGGCTCTGCGATCAACATGGGCTCAACCCGGCACAGGCGTACGCCCAGCTCACGACGTCATGGACAGCCCAGGAGCAGAACAGGTTGGTCTAGTCATTCTTCATTGGGTGACGATAGCGAACCTGAGCGTGAGGTGGTAGCGGGACGGGAGTCCCGTGGTGGAGTAAGTGGTGCCCCAAGGGAGGGGGATAACATGGCCTCATACCTGAAATATATCGCGCTGCCGGAGGTTAAGCCATACTCGGGAACGGAAAAAAGTTATACGTTCCGTATGTTTGTGGAGGCCTTCGAGTTGAAATATCCGCGAGGTAGTTGGGCTGATGCGGAACTGTGCGCGCTGTTCCGTTCCAAGTTGGTAGGGAAAGCAAACAGCCAGTATGAAGCGTTACCTCGCAGGGATAGAGAAAGCGGATATGCGGTATTGCTTAGTGCTATGAAGCGGTTATGCAAAGCAGAGCAACGCACAAATAAGGTAGTCGCATTAGGGGAACTCAAGCGGTTGCAAAAAGCGGATACGCAGACCGTCGCCGATTTTTGCATTGAGTTGGAAAGGTTGACCCGTCGAGCCTACCCTGACCTAGATGAGCGAGCCTTAGACACCGAGAGAGCTCACTTGTTGTACGATCAGCTGGTTCATTGGAAGGACTCTTATTATTTGATGGAGGCCTTAGAAAGTGAACGTGATGCGTACAATAAACTGAAAGAGACTGCCCAGCGTATCGAGCGTAGGGATATGACGCTAAGGAATATTCGTGGAGTCTCAACAAAGAGAGATGAGCGAAGCCAGGCTGAGGAGCGAGGTCCACGGTCGAGTCAAATGTCCAAGCCTTTGCGTAGTAGTGCAGCGGACGATAGGGCCAAGATACCAGCTCCACGAAAAGCAGAACAGTTGTGTTTTTCGTGTCAGAAACCTGGACACCGAGCAAAGGACTGCGTCAGGTTGAGTGCGGAACGCGAAGGCACTAGTACTCAACAGGCAGGATCGCTTTCGGCTCGGCTCATGGCAGCAGTCTGTCGTTCAAAGAGACAGCCCAAAGCCGAAAGGAACGGAAAGCCGAAAAAAATCGGATGTCCGTTGTTTGGAAAGGTATCGACTACCAGGTTAGAGATATACGGAAGACAGTGGGAAGCTTTGCTGGACACTGGGTCCGAAATCTCAATTTTACCCGCGGATGTGCTTCTGCAAGCGAAGAAGGACGGGGTGGATATCGACCGAGAAGTTGCTGAACACTCCTTGGAAGGGTCCCGTCCTGTGAAAGATGTCTCAGGAAAACTGTTACGTTTTGTTGCAGTAGTCGAGGTACCACTAAAAGAGGCAGGGGCGCAAGCATCTATGGTTGCTGCCAAGATGCATGTGACCAAGGCGAAAGGAGAGGTGATCATTGGAACCAACTTACTTCCATACCTGGGATATGAGCTCTGTAAGAAGAACACGTATCTCCAACAAACACAGGATGTGCGGTCTGGAGTCCCTACCGTGGGTGCGGATTCGGCCCCGGAAAACGGAAGTGACCAGGGAACATCGGCTGCGAGCGTGGTGGGGCGTACGGTTGTTGTCCCAGAAGTTGGTTCATGTTCAGAACTGGAAGGATGTGCAGCGTACCAAAATAGCATGCGCAGCTGTGATAGCGAGGGGTGTACTCTGTTGTAGGTAACAGTGGGTACGACGGCTATGCAAAGGTCCCTGGACAGAATGGAAGTGCTCAGTCTGCAGCGCTCCATCTTGATAGGGCAAGTGGAAATTGGCAGACAGAGCGCTGTGTAGAAACGTCATCGGCGGACGTTTCGTCAGATACGATCTCGTTGATTCCTTCAGGTCTACCGGGTCTGAGGATATCTACACCGACAACGCTAAGTGGGAGTGTGCAGAAAAGTGCAGGCGTAGGCCGAAAAAGCATGCAGGCATGTTGTCCCACGAACAAGGTAACGGGTGTTGATACGGTGGCTAGAGTAGGTACATGTAAACGTGCCAGAAATCGAAGCAGGCCCCTAGCAGCTAAATGTGCGGTGATCAAAGGTTCTGAACGAGGTGCGTCTAAAGCATATAGAAACTGTTTCAGAACGGATCAAGAGGTCGCGGTGGACAAGGAGAGCTATCGTCTACACGGACTGTTTCGATGCCGACGACAGCCAGTGCCTTCGATTCCTGGAATTCGCAATGTGGAGACGGTCACCGAAGCTGCTCGCGTTCTAATGGAAAGGCGAGAAGTCGGCACGCAAGCCGAAAAGCGGCAGTGGTTAAAGGAGCCTTATTGCAGATGCAGAACCCCGCAAAGCGTGTTAGGTAGCGGAGTAACGTTGGTGACGGGCCCGCGCATGCTAAGCTGTAACACGTGGCAACGGGTGGCACAGGTCGCCCCAGAACACGTTGACGGTTGCGTCGGGGATCACCCACGATACTCGCGACTTAAGGCCAGCAGGATGTCAGTAATGACGGGAGCAGGAGGTCCCGGACATCCAGGATTTGCTGTAAGAGCTTAGGGATGGGCTCGACGTTTGTCGTTTGTGAGCGTCAAGCTCTGTGAATTTTTCTTCAGGTTCTTACTATTCTGCTAGTACGGTGTTGGGTAAGATCGAGTGGAACGATCTTGCGGGGAGAGGAGGCATGTGAGGAATGAGGGTCAAAAAGATGAGAAAATATAAAAAGAAACAACAAAAATAGGTAAGAAAACTCCTCGAAAGGAAAAAAAACCGCATTGCGCCAATTCTGGTGTACGGTAGCCCCATTGGTACGCAATGGAGGGATTACAGGCTACTGTACGCCAGAATGGCCGCAATGTGCGGAAAGAGGTTTTTTAGGCCTCGTCTGGAAGTTGAGATTCATTCCGTTTTCCTGTGCCTGTTGCTGAGGGTCGCCGCGGACCCATTTTCCATTCTTCTCTCCACCTCATCTCCTCCTCTTCAGCGCAGCGCTCGTCCACCTTGAAAGCTGCCGCTCCGCGCTAGTCTGTTTTGATTAGGATTTCACTTTAGGGCTGTCATCACTTGATTCATAGTAGGTTTGCATTGTTGCTAACAATTATTGTGTTGTGTTCGTGCGCGATTTTATTGTGTGTAATCGTATAATAAATTGGTTTTACAGTTGTGTCCATTTCCATTTGCACAGGGTTTCCCCCCTTTTACCTTGTTCTGGGAGCATCACGCAATAAAAGAACCTAACTAGAATTCTATAGAAATGCTTCGATTGGTAGCGTTACCGATGGGTGGATCACTCGATTTCTGACTTGAATCCTGTGTGCCCCCCCCTCCCGTCTAGGATGGTGCCCTAACTCCATTTGTAACGTTCATGCATACGACCCCATGAGCCCCACGGAAACAATGACTGAAAGCGCTAACAGACATATGATATCAGGCATTGAAGGTAGTTGGGGGGGGGCACTCGAGAAAATAAAATGATTGGTGCTATGTGGGAAGGGGGGCACTATAGCGTGATGGACTTGGCCACGCCCATTTTACCGTGCCGCACTAAATTTGGGCACCTCCCGGGGTTTCCCTCCCCTGCCAAAATCAGGAGAGTCATTGCGGCACGGAAAAATAGGCGTGGCCAAGTGCGATACATTAGTGCCCCCCCCCCTTCCCACATAGCCCCAAATGATTCATCCATGGAAATGAAAATTCGTGATGATATCAGACACCTGATAGCGTAATCAGTCATCGTTTTCAAGGAACTCCATGGAAATACTTTGATTTCTGAATGCGGTATCATTCATTCTCCAACTGAATCCTGATGTGCTCCCCCCCCCCAACTACCTCCATACCTGATATCAGTACACATTTTCATTTTCGTGAATGAATCAATTCATTTTCTCGAGTGAACCCCCCCCTCCCGGCTAGTTTCAAGCCCCCGGCATTGCTTTTGTTCCCCAAGAAATTTTACGACCCTTCCGGTTAGCCCCGTGACTGCCAGAGCCCGCGCGGTTGCACTGCTTTGTTGACTAGTATTTGTTGTCTTCGTGGACATTTTACATTGCAGGAATGATGCTCGCGTGCAAGCTGAGGGAAATGAGTGCACTCTACCCAGAAATTGGAGAAGACTGGATTGTCCGAGCAGACGAATTTATTTTGAGTATGTCGAAAGCTCTGCGGGAGCTGAAGCTCCAGAACGAGATCTAATCTCAACACGAGTCATGTGTATCACTTTTCTCAGTTTTGATCTACGGTCGTACCGGTGTTGAAGCTTGTTGGACATGGTTGTTATGTCATATTGTTGTTCTGTTAGAAGATGAAGATCGAACATTAGCTCGAGCAATTTATTTATTCGAGAGCCTTCATAGCAGGTCTTAGAATCCGTCCCTTCTAGCGAAGAAGTTAGCCATCCTGAGCCTTTGGACCTGCGCTTCGATTATTCCATTGCATCGCCCATTCGTCGTGCGTCCATTTGCGCTGCCTTCTGCGACCGGGTACCTGGCCACCAATTTCTCAGGCGGCAACCTGGACGCGAGCAAGTTATGCAGAATCTAAACGCATATTATCATAAAAATGAAAACATTGAGAAGCAAAATATATCATATAATGCCACAGAATTATAAAATTCAAACCGCAGATTCTATCCACAGTAACCCAGTGGTCATGATAAGAGTAATGAAAACAACTCCATCCATTTGTTGCCATGATGAAGCGTAGGTCGGTGGAGTAATATCATGCTCCCCACAAGTAATTCATCACGATACTCATGGAATATGGCTTCGTATGACCGTGCGGTTGAAACGCGTCACTAAGGACTTCCACTTCGGGTTGCTTGTCGAGTTGCTCTCGGCTCATTTGCTTTTGCTCTCGGCAACATTCACCAAACGGTCATGAAGAGTCTCATTCCACAAGTATCGAAGTGAATTCCTCTCAAGGAGCATTTCATTCCACCAACCGACAATTTATCACGGGTGTAAATGGGATGTTCCTTCACTCTATCATATCCATTGGGTTACGGTGGATGAAATCTGCGGTTTGAGTTTTATAATTCGATTATAGTGCCCACTCACAAGTGTTGTGGTGATGATGAGCTTGCAATGTTCCGGTGATCCAATTAGGGGACCCATGTAGATGCGGAAACGAGCCGCTAATATCCCGAATACGCTCTCAACGATACGACGTGCACTGGAACAATGTTTTGAAACACCCGTGAACTCACGCATCAAAGCAATGTTGAACTCACGCGCTGTACCGATCATTAAAGTGTGCCTTCTTCAGGTCCTTCAGAGTTTCCGCTTGTCGGAAAGGCCTTTGCATCCATGTTTTTTGCGCGAAACCTCCATCAGCCAGGATGTGGAAATCTACCGAACCTTCACCGTGAAGATCTGCTGACGGAGGAAATGCCTTTTGCGCCCGCTCTAAAGCTGGCATTATGCGGGAAGTTCGAAGTATTCCTGAAATAACGGCTTCAAAGATCTGAAAATGCCATTCAAAGTCCTTATCCCACCTGAGTCACTGTTCTTCCCTTTTGCGCCGAGGTCAAACAAAAGTATCTTGTAGGCGCCGTCCACGATGGCTAACAGCACATAGGAAAAGAATCCTTTGAAGTTGAAGTATGAGCTGCCGCTCATTCGAGGAGCCTGTAAAATAGTACTTTCTGTTGTTTCATGTTTGTGGAAACCACATCATTTAAGATTTACTACCCAAAAAATGGCTCAGCAGTTAGAGGTTTTCTGCTCCGGTTTCATTTCGACAAGTTTACAGGATATTCGAGCTGCTATTATGTTTCGTTAGCTTTAATTATTCATCCTTTCGAAATCACAGCAGAAACAACGAAAAATCATCACCTAAATTTAACTGAGATTCAAGATGTAAGTCAAATTTGAGACTTTCAGAATGCAATTCAGACAATCTTTGAAAATTCTAAAGATGTGCATGAGTGGAACAGTAGCAGAAACTCAAACTGCTCACTTCAAAGGCAAGTTAGAGAAAATTGTAAACCGCGGTTCCATTTTTTTTCGATGCTAAAGATAGTAGCAACAAGAGCGTTTAGACTATCAAAATAATATAAAACTCACGAAGCAGCGGATATGTTTGCCATCGATGGCTCCGACACCTCGGGGGTAATTCCATAATTCCTGAAACTGAGTGGCGCTTTCCCTCCAAGTTTCAGCCGTGGGTTCCGGAATTGTTTCTTCAAAAAGCTCTGAAAGTGTCTTGACGCTGAAGCCAGAATGTGGAGAATCGATGTAAAATAATTACCTTCAATTATGGCATTGCAACATTCGTACACGATGAGTTGCACAGTAGTCCTTCCCATTTGGAAGTCATGAGCCAATGCTGTGAAGGTCTTTCCGTGACCCAGATAACTGTAATTATCACCTAACAGTGATCGACCGTGAAAAGAGACGAGAGAGTGAAAGAAAGTTAACAAATTAGGAGAAAAACCCACCGCATTGTGATAGCCAGTCTATGGCGTGGAGAAATCGGCCCACGATGCTTAGGCCCCGGTCATAGTTGGTGCTATTTGCATCTGCATCCCCCTGCACTCCCCCCTGCTCCCCGCACCCCCCGCACCCCCAACACCCCCGCACCCCGGTCGATACGTATGTTTAAAATGATGGAGTGAGGTTGAGAAAATCACTCGCTGCATCCAACTAGATATGACGATGATTACGTGGTCAACAGGATTGCATCTGTTCAGAGAAATAGTGAAGGCGAGTATGGTGAAGTCACGGAGGTAGCAGTAAGGTTAGCTTTCTAGTGATACGCAATGTTTTATCTTCGACCCGCCCACCCGGTGATTTTCTCATCCACGTATTGCATGGATATCGACCGCGTCGGATACATTGAGTGATTTTCTCAACCTCACTCCATCATTTTAAACATACGTATCGACCGGGGTGTTGGGGGTGCGGGGGTGCGGGGAGCGGGGGATACACCGAGTGATTTTCTCAGCTTCACCTCACCATGTTGTTCATACGTATCGACCGGGTGGGTGTTGGGGGGTGTTGGGGGGTGCGGGGGGGATACACCGAGTGATTTTTGCATCCCATTTCCAATGCATTCTGTGTGTATCGACCGGGCTGGAGGCGTCGGCTCATCCAACTATGACCGGGGCCTTAGGAGCGTGTGTGATCTTGTTTTCTATACGTTCAAGAAGACACTCAAATTCTTCCGGGGTCAATCTGGTGTACTCGTGGAATCGCTTCTCATCTAAGCGTGCAAGGTAGCTATCGAAGACAAAGAATCGCTTGTCGATATTCTCGAGGTGAGCAGCACACACATAACATGTGCGAACCCTCCTTTCCTCTAGTTCTACTGCCATAACCATACATGCCAAAACTCCATTGAGGCAATATTTCAGCCTGAAAATGGTGTTACTTTCAGAAAAAGGAACAAAAAATGTAGGTGAGTGAGGATTCAAATGACGTCATCAGGGTGCCATCTAAAGTGCATAGGGCATCTGATGACGTCATCAGGACGCCGCGCAAAGTACATAGGGCATCTGATGACGTCATCGGGACGTGATGGAAAGTACATAGGGCTTCTTATGACGTCATCAGGACGAGGTGGAAAGTGCATAAGGCTTCTGATGACGTCATCAGCAGGCCGTGCAAAGTGCATAGGGCATCATGTAAAACGTGCGCTGCGTCGTAAATTGTGAATAGGGTTTCCCTTGTAGCGTGCGCAACAAGTTGATCTCTCATCGAATATCATATCAAACCGTGCTAATCGAAAGATATCGAAGTTTTCCTCAGGGATATCACTATGTTTTATCAAGAAAATATGAATTTTAAAAATCTAGGGTTGCGAAATTCGAAAAAATCTATGCATTCAACTCACCGTCTTGATCTGCATTTCAAGCATTTTCTTCGCAGTATTGTATCGAAATAGCTCCTCAGCACCATGATGACACACCTCTAAAAAATTCATATATTCAAAACAACGGGGAGAATTGTTTACCACGAAAACGAAAAAAATTGCTGGTGAGGGAATGATATGATTTGCAAACTACAGAATATATACGCGATTATCAGCACGGTTATGGAACATGATATAATAGAAGAAACAAATCCGTTAGCAGAGAATGAGAAACCGATTCGGACACATAGAAGAGAAAAATCATCGAAATGAACAAGGTAAATACATTAAGGGTAAAAGAGAACGATGACAAAATGAATCATCTGATGGAATTTGGCAAACTTCCAGCCCAGTGGGTCCCGAAACGACGCAGTGTACGGTGCCGCGGCGTGCATAACTGTTCGCTGCGGCCTTTCACGGCGTTTTTTTTCCGTGACAACTGTTCCTTTTGAGTGCCTCAGCACAGTGAGGGTGCCCGTTAGGCACAGTTGTCTTGTCATTTCCGCGGCGTCTCGCCGGTGTATAACTACGGCCAAAACCATATGCCAGGGCAAAGTGCGGTTGTGTCCTTTGCAACGGTTGCCGGGAATCTGGTCCGCGCTTAAATCTCACCCACCCAGGGTCAAGCGGGGTTGTGATATTCTCAACGGAGGGGGGTCGCAGAATTTTTGATCCGAAAATAAAGATTAAGGGGATTGCAGAAATTTCGGAGCAAAGATCAAAATTCCTGAAAGCAATTGGAAAGAGCAACTATCTTTTGTTGAACAATCTCTCATCACATGGTACCCTTAACTCGCCGACTCAGACTCAAGGATTCACTGGGACGCGCCCGACTATTGAACCCATTTTCAGACTACTTTGAATATTTTAAGTTGAAAAAGATGGAAATCACTTTATACTACCAAAAAAAAATTCAAGTTTTATGCAAAAAGGGCCCAAAATTACACCTTGAAGAATCGCACACATTTCAAAATTTTGGGAAAATTTTGATGGCCATGGGTCGCTTCGTTTAGGAATATAACACAACGCACCACTTGACCCTGGTCAGAATTTCGGTCCAAAACCAAATTTTGGGAACGGGGTCGCAAATATTTTGTGAAATTTTCGGATGTCGGAGGGTATCGTAGCTCCGCAGAGGTCCAGTTCAACTGCTTTTCAAACTTTCCTTTAGTTTTTCTTGATTACCGTCCCGCTTCTTATGCAGCTGTAGACCCTCTGAACGCGTTTTCCATCTCGTTGCGTATCCAGATTTGTAAGCGTCGTAGTCGTGGGGCATACTGCTGAGGTACGACTATCCTGTAACTTTTTTCCAATTTTTCTTGAAGAGTGACTTAACTGCGGTTGTGCGATCTACCCCAACGGAAAAAGGTGGTGGTTTGATTACGAACTTTTACTAAGTATTTTTGTATCAATGTCTGGTTCACTGTCTAGTTTGTCATTAATGGATAAGGAGAGAAGCTGAAAAAATTCTTTTGCGGGTCATCGTTTCCTTTGTTTCTCTCGTTTCTTCGTATTATTTTGGGTGTATCTGCAGCAAGGGCTTTAGCCCATTGTTATACCAAAAGTTTGCGACCGCGACAACTGCGGTCAACTGTTACGAATCGTGCCGAGACAGGGTTGAGCAGGCCGTTGCGCCAATTTTCGGATGAGTTACGATTCCCACCCCCCATTGGATAAAAATTTTAACGAATACCATTTGTTTTACGACCTCCTCCACGATGAAATATTGATTTGGCCTTTTCGAGTGGCAAATTCGAAAAGGAAATCAAACTTGTGGTGATCGAAGACTATTTTTTTCTCCAAACATTTTGCGACCCACCCCCTCCCAAAATTTGGATAATTTTTTTCGCACACTTATAAATTTTTTACGACCCCCCGATGCGCCGGGACGCAACGGGCTCAACCCTGTGCCGAGACCAGACCAGGCCCACACAGTAGAAAAATGCTGTCGGAGGAATAGTTTGCAGCACCTGTCGCAGTCGCTGACTCCAAAGAGGATGTTAGGCCATTGTTTTACCAAAAGTTTGCGACCGCGACCGGTGCGGACAACTGTCACGAATCGTGCCGGGACCAGGCCCGCACAGTAGAAAAATGCTGTCGCAGGAACAGTTTGCAACTCCTGTCGCGGTCGCTGGCTCTAAAGGCGATTTTAGGTCTGAAGTGTGGAAACCGTGCGGTAATCGGTCGCTGTCGCGGCTCTCCGTCGCAGTGCACTGCACTGCGACGGGTGTCAGCGACAGCGACCCAGCCAAATCCAGTACCGTGCCTGATGTTTCTTGGCCCTGAGCGACTGCGACGGTTGGCCCTCAGCGACAGCGACTTCGCTGTGTTCTGTGACCGCGACAGGCCTTTCGTGGGGTATAACAATGGCCTTAGTTGTCTAGGTATTGTGCGGTAAACCTACCATTTTCTAACGTATCCGGTCTAGCTTCTCTAGAGATCAAACAAAATATCAGAAAGTTGCCGTCGAAGGCGCTTCGGTGCGCCTCTGCGGACACACCGCCATATTTTTTCTCTTCTTTGAGTCATGAGCAAAAGCACCGAAAACGTTCGAAAACGGTATCTTTACTAACGTTTTCAAGATACACAAGAAAATATCACAGAAAAAAAACAAAGAAAAAATGAAAGAAACGGAAAATAATAACCCACCTAAAATTATCATCTGTTGCCCCTATCGATAAATGACCAATTTGGAACCGATTCAGTCATGTACAGTATATTTGATGAAAGTACGCTGCCACACCACCGCCTTTTCTGTTGGGGGATCTTACCAGTGTTATGCGGAAAACATTGCTATGTTGTTCGATTGTGGAACTTTGCAGCCCCCATAGCGAGGTATTTCCGCCCTCAAAAATTTCCTTTTTTTACTTGGATTTTTATGGCTCGCGCTTTCTGCTTTGATAGAGTCAGCGGACTCAAAAGCAACAACTTTCCCTTTGCGTCTCTGCCGCTCATGGTCATCGAGCTTTTCGCGCTCAGAGACGCAAAGGGAATGTTTCTGTCTCTCTCTCTCTGCGCCCCTATCGGCGGATTCGAATTTAACAGGACGTAACTGACTCAATATTGAGGGGTGGTGGCCATCGTGTATCAACACCCCTGAGGAGGCGGGAGAAACGGGGGAAGAGCGAGGTTCCTGATTGGACGCAACACGGGGCTAGCCCGTATTGCGTCCAATAAGGAACCTCGCACCTCTCCCGTTTCTCCCGCCTCCTCGGGGGTGTTGATACACAATGGCCACCACCCAATATTGAGTAGAGTTTCGAGCTTATCTCCCGTAGGCCTCCGTCATACTCGGCCGAACGCCGGACTCCGCCGTCCTCTCCCGTCCGTTGTGATCCAGCGTCGTCCCTAGTATGCCGGCTGAGTGCAAATCGATTAGGCGGGCGCACTCGAGCAGGATTACGCATGGCTGTGGCTTGTCGCAACGGGGGGTCGTGAAAATTTTTGGGAAAATTAAAATTTAGGAGGGGGGTCGTAAAATTTTTGCAGCAAAAAGGGAATTTTCTCTAAACCACTTGGTAAGCTAAAATGAGGTATGGTTTCCGTTTTCGATCTAGTCTAACGCATGGACCACGCGGCTGGCCGTGCGTGGTTTGCGGCCTTACTGAAGAATGCGGTTTCGATTCGCGCGCGGTGATCTACCGCCGCAGCCTCGTCTATTCGTCAGACTAAAATTATTGTGCGAACTCTAGAAGTAGTTGTCTTTTATTCTTACAACTTCGATTTTTTCCAGATTTGTCACTCAAAAAAAGCTTTTGCAATTTTTTATTCCGGGAGGGGTCGTAAAAATTTTCACATTTTCTCAAAATTTTGGACAACAAACAGGGGGCGTAGCTCCGCCCAAGATTGGCGCAACGGCCTGCCCAACCCTGCACTCGAACACACTGCGGACGGCGCTGTCCGGCCACAATGGGGGGATTTTCCACCTCAGTGAGCAACGTATTGCACACGTATCGACCGGGAAGGACACCAACGAGACAGCACGGACTAGGCGGGAAGATTTTTCCTCTCGCGTGAGCAATGCATTGCATACCTATCGACTGGGACGGACACGTACGGGACTGAGGGCATCGGCCGGGCACACTCCGGACACATCGGGGGAATTTTTTGACCTGAGAGCAATGCATTGCATAGGTATCGACCGGAGTTTATCTACAGCTTATCGGTCGCTTATGACGGGGGCCGTAGACTCAAATGACTCAATTTACGATCGAGATTCTCTATTCTACGAAAGAACATGACAAAACTAACGAACAATCACATCACATTTTGGTTCGCGATTCAAGAAGACTAGCGGAAGATTGTAATCCTCTGAAGATTATATCCCAATATTGTTTCTGCAACCTCACGGCAAGACTATTTTTTTGAACAAAAGTTTATGACAGAATTTTTCTCGGAAAACGGAGCTGCCGAAGGATTCCTCAGATTTTGCAAGCTGGTACGCTTCAGCGGATTAGACAGCGGAGGGACAAGTCATGAACTATGTATATACTTTTTACTTCGAGCTGTACATTACTCATACGAAACAATGTGACGCAGTGTATATAATTAAAGTCGACCTAAATCCAATATGCATGATATACGTTCTCGCAGTGGCAGCAGTTATTAACCCGGCTTTCCGAGCGAGATTTACCTGATTCCAATCTCTCGGGTTGTGGTTTCAATGCACAAAAATGGAGTTGCGCTGTATTTTTGGTTCGAATTCTACACGGGACCACCTCGCTTAAATGGACTAGCCTGATGTTTGGAACTAAAAAGCAGGAGTAGACGCGTTCGAATTTGTGCATTCAGACCACAACCCCCATCTCTCTTTGTCACTTCCCCACTTTCAGCACTCGCACGCGAAGAAACCAAGAGAATTGCGAACAGGGGTGCAATAGTTTATTATGAAAACCAAGACATGTCCTGCCGCTTCGACGCTCCAATGGAACACATGAAATCGTAATTGAACAAAAAGGGGTCCTCTGTTTGTTCACTTTTACGGAAGAGCAGAACATCAGGAAAAACCATTACTGAATCAGGGTTTTCGTAGCAACTCAAACATGATTTCATTCATTAAGGACACCCCCATCGGGCTCCGCTGAAGACAAGGACTTCTACAACTCCAGTTGTCATGACCTGTTCTGGCGGATAAGAGGATGGAGAAGATCAAAAGACTGCCCCCACATACGCCAAACTCAGGGACCGGTCCTTCTCTTGCACATTGTGTATAATGAACAAGATTTTCCTCGTCTAAATAAATTTGTAAATCCATTGCTTTCTCCTGAAGGTTGATAGTTATCCTGAAAGCAAGCGGTCATTTTAGTAAGGAAAAATGCCAGCTTGCAACGCAAATGATTTGAACGGATAACACAGGAGGTTTAGGAAGTGAAAAAAGAAGCAAAAAGAAGAAGAAAAATTCCGAAGACGTCAGAGAATATATTTCAATAATATGTGAAAATCGTGGATGGCCCCCTCTACGAAAGTATGCAATACCGAGACGATATCAGAGAGTACACTCGCTATAGCAGCGTAGCTCGATGATGAAGATTCGGCGAAAGCAGGGATTGGAGTTTCATTGGGGGAGGGGGATGGTCAAAAGAGCCAGACAAAGCGTTTTGTGCCTAATGGAAGCTAGAAAAAAATATTTTGAACAGTGGAATTCAGAAAAAATATTTTGAACAGTGATGAATACATTCGAGTGATTTATGGCTGTCATTGGCATTCCAAAGCACGCTGAATGTTTTTAGCACCAAGTGAAACCCACACTGAGATGAAGAATGACATTGTGAGGTGGCATAATTTACCTTGCTGCCTAATACCATCATCTTGGTCATAATATCGTAGCAAAGCAGGGAGCAAAACATAAGCTAGCAAAACAAATTCAACAATGTTTGTTCGAATAGTTGCGTTGTCACGTAGGGAAGTCATCACGATTCGCAAGTTATTGGGTTAATTTCTGAACATTACACAACAATACAAGTGCATTTAGCTGGATTAAAGAAGTCTCACTATTTATACTGATCGAGGCGATGAATCAATACATCCCTCAATGCCTTTTCAACTCAGTGTGTATTGCAATAAAAAATCGCGCCGGAAATGGGATAAAATGCAGGTGTACTAAAAATACTTTTGGCGAAGTAGAAAGCTCTATTTCCGAATACAGCCAGATTGCAGCAGGAAATTAGGGTAGCAGAAAAAAAGAAGGGAATAGATCCTGTAGAAATCTAGCAGAAGACGAATACAGCATTAGGTCGAAGTTGATAGCTGCTTTCATTGCTGAGAATGCTGGCAAAATGCCAGGGTCGACGCTGGTCCCGGCAAGATAGGTTGCGACGAGGCCAGCGGCAGCGACGAAAATGGTCCGGATCATTCTTGTCGCTGCCGCAGACACCACGACGGGGCCACCGAAAACGGCGACGGAGCCCGCGAAAAACAGCGACAGGGCTAGCGATTTGCGATGCCGCTGCCGCGAATGCATGAAAGCTCCACTTAGCGGCATTCGCCGCCGGCGGCAAATGTCGCGTAGCTTTTCTCGTCGTTCTATTGAAAATCTGCGGCATTTGCCACTGTCGCAAAAGCATGAAAGGCTAGTAAGATAAAATTCGTCATGAATTTGATAATGATATCACAGAATCACGAGCCCGCTCTTCAAAATCAACAATAAGCGATCTACAGCATTGTCGAAATGATAATATATTTTATCTTGAAGAATAAAGTTTCTCTAGAATTTTGCTGGAAGTTTTCACATGGATGATTGGATCACGACATGCTAAACATTTCGGCGTTCTAAAAAATTCAGAACAGAGTACTCTGATGCAAATTGTGGCAGGAACGCCTTGTTTGCAATTCGCTCCAGCAAAGACCGAATTATTGACTTTAATTTTGAATTGATGGCTGTGGGATGACGACAACCCGGTGGTGCACTGTAGTTGACAGCAGCCGACAACTGTTGGGGTGAGATGCCCTAAACTTCATCGTTGATCCTGCAAAAAAGTAACGTTGTGTGCTCGATAAGAAACTACACTTTATCTGAGAAGATGCGCTGACGAGTTGTTTCGTGTAAAAAATCATTGGATGAGATCAACAAATCCATCGAATGGATCAACAGCTCAGTAGGAAGACGAAATGCGCGAGCAGACCCAAAGTGCAGCTGAAGAGAAGAAGGTGCTGCTCCCATATCACGTAATCCTGTTGTGCTGCCAATCTCTATTCTCGAGTTTGCTTCACAGTATTCTCAAATGCAACCCACTGTTGCTTCCCCTAGGAAAGATGATCGAAAGTTAGTCTGCCCGTAAAAAAAAATCCAACAACATAGTCCCGTCTGCTTGTGAGGAGTGAATGAAAATTGGTTTGCGAAACAGGCATGGAAACAGACTGAGGGGTATCCAAGGTAGAGTGGGTTTTTGAGCGCAGTATCCTCGAGAATGCTTGTTCATCTGCGAATCGAAGGTGGATCGAAGTGGCCAGCGATCTGCTGTATTAGTAAAATTGCAACATACATATTCTCAATTTCGCAACTTGTTCACCCATGGAGTATGTAAACTGTCTATCCTTCCTTTTGAGAAGGTCTTCCCACTTTTCCCTTGGTCTTCCTTGCGAATTCAATCGACACCTTAGAAACATCAACTTATTGAATACGTTAGAGTAGGTGGTGGCTTTTCAGATAAGGGTCAGCGACTTGGAAATGTGGCCGCACATTCTATAGAGTATAAAAACCCCGTACGAAAAGGCTGCCAGAGAACGACTACTCTGAGGGAATCTGTCGCTCTAGTGCTCCCGCGATCCGCGCTGGTACGACCCATCCGTGGACATTCTCGTGCTCGTACCGTGATGGCACCGCAGTCGTTATCAAGTTTACCGCGCTAGTACCGTGGTGAACTCGCGCTCCGCCATGGTATCGCGATCGTTTTCCCCTGGTCCCGCGCTCTGATGATGTGCAGGTTTGTAAAGCAGCGTGGAGGGCGGCGTGGACAATACCTTACGGATTTGTGTTGATCTGATAGACAACACCCGTTCGGCTGAAACACCGAGAGCGCATGGATGATAGGACTGGGTATGATCTGGGGTAGAGGCTGGCAGAATCTCGCGATCGTCCTGCGATGCTCCCGCCAGGCTTGGTTCATCGTAGTTCCGCAATGTAACACCGGAATACTTTAATTTATAGACGCGAAACGCCCTCAGGTTGAAACTGGCAAAATCTCGCGATTATTCCGCGGTAGCCCTGATCTCGATTTCTCGCGGTTCCGCGATAGATCATCGCGGGAGCATCGATGAAAAAACGCGGTACGCTCTCGGTTTTAGACTGGCAGAATCTTGCGATCGTCGCGTGATAGCCCTGTGCCCGTATCCTCTCGGCCCCTACCAGAAACCGAGAGGATTCCATTCGTGAACGATCGCGAGGAGATCTCTCAGAGTAGTGCGAGAAGATAACATTATACCCGTCAAATATCGATCAGTGATAAATTTCCAGGGCTAATTTCGCATCACGAAGTTTCTCATTTCCTGTCACTTCTCCCGATCGTATGCACTTGATTCGCTTCCGTTGGGCATCTCTGACTCAGCCTCTCCTTATGAGAGGAACTGTTGCAAGTCCTGATTCTAACTAGTTCTGAGAACCTAATGAGGTAAATTTTACGCAAATGTTCCTTAGATTCTTTTCTTAGTTTTGCTTTTTCTGTTGTATGTACATATGTATTTATTTTGAACGCGTCGATGTAAAATGCGTGCCAATGCGAATGTCTGCCCTCGCTGTCGGCGTGCGTGCCGAACAGGGCTGTGCGTAACTGAATTTTGTGATTTCGTAAATCGTCATTTTTTGAATTCCTTGTAATTCGCGAATCGCAATTCGTAATTCGTAACTGATAATGAATAATATTGAATCCTACTAACAAGGAGACTTCTATTAGTCTACTTTTGGTCAGCCTGGTCTTCTGAATGAAATTTGTTTTCTGGAACTAGTTTTGGGCGCAGCGTCTGAATATGATCTTCGCAGCTGCCTAAAATCACTCTGGGAAAGGTTAAAGACGTTTTTTCCTGACTTCCTTACCTATGAAACCTTCCAAACGTTCAGTAATCTTTCGAAAATCTGGAAACGGCCCTAGTAACCGTGTTGAGCGCCCCGAACAACCCCGTGGGCAATGTTTGGGTGTACGAGCATTTCTCGAACTCAGCATGTAGTAATAGAGTTTTCGGCGTTTGGGTGCGTTATAACGTTAACGTGTTAACGCATCAACGGGTATTGCGGTTTTTTTTCTCAAAAATTAACGATTAACGCTAACGAAAAAGTATTGAAATCACGTTAATTCATAATTCGTTAATTGTAGTAGAATTATGGCACCAGGGTAGTGCACGAGGTGCGGGTCGGTCAGTTCTGCTCAGACCCCCACTCCAATGCCAATTTCGCTCAGAACCAACCCCCCAGGAGTGTGAGTAGGTCAAGTTTTGACCGTGTTTTACCCCCCCCCACCCCACCTAGAGCAGATGTTTTTAAACAGTGTTTATTTAGCAGGTTTGCCTCTAGTGTTTGATTGCAGTTAAATCGCACTTGTCGTATTAAAATGGTGAAGCCAAAGCCAAGCGAAAAAATGCGGATGTTTGCGAGGACGAACAGCGCCCATCGCATTCATGTAGAAACGGGCTGAAAGTGTAAAAGTGTATGTATAAGGCAGTCCAGCAAATTTCGTACATGTACTTATCAATGAGAGGCGGTCGGCAGAAGATCAATGCAATGCATGAGTTCCCATGCAAAACGCTCGCCACCGGTTGAGCGAGAGCGCAGTTTCAAGCGTTTCAAGCAACAATGAGTTTCAAGCACATGATCTTCGACCAACCGCTTCTCATTGGTAATTAGATGCGCAACTTTTGGTGGACTACGTCATTACTGATTACAGTCTGTGCTGTGTAATAAAATGCGGATGGTTTAGGGGGGGGGAAGGTTCGATCCCGCTCGAAGTTCATAGTTATGCAAAGTACGGATCACGAGAGAAGGATATTTGAGTCAAGCGGGGTCTATTCACCCTTTCTATACACTTTCCCCGTTTAGGGTGGAGGGTGAACACTGCTACAGTGAGTAGGCTCAAACTTTCTCAGGTGTGGTCCCGCCGGAAGTCGACAATTTTGAAAACTAGGTGTCACGAGAGTAGGATATTCGAGTCAAGCGTCGTTGATTTACTCTGCATACGAAATTTTACCGTCTGAGATCGACGCTGAAGGGCGCTACACTGTACTCGTAAACGTCGAAGAAAAAAACGTACGTCCTCGAAAAAAAAAACAGGTTTCTAAAAGGGTATAAGTTGAGTAGTAAATGAGTTATCTGGAAAAATCCTGGCTTTGAGAAATTAGACTTTATACTCTAACGTCTGCAACTTTCTGCAAATCTGAAGAGTGCACAGTAAATTTCTTAATTCTGCCAACCAGGTTTGTTAGGTGGTCACGCTTTATTGGTGAACGTTTCGGCACAGCGCCGTTTTCAGAGACCAGGAGCGCTCCCACCAAGACCAGCACACACTGCGGTTGTAGTTTAGTGCAAGTCTTGGTGGGAGCGCTCCTGGTCTCTGAAAACGGCGCTGTGCCGAAACGTTCACCAATAAAGCGTGACCACCTAACAAACCTGGTTGGCAGAATTAAGAAATTTACTGTGCAAAGATCATGCCCAGGTTAGAGGAAAACTAGACATGGAGAATACTCTGAAGAGTGCCTTTAAAAAACATTTACCTGTTGTGGGTTTTTCCTTAAAATGCATTGTGGGTTCAAATCTAACAAAGTAAGTACTGAGAAAACGCGAATATTGACGCAGAACCCACACCAGGAAAATTTTCGCGAAGCTCACACTCCAGAGGCGCCGTAGGCTTCAAACGGAAGGGTACAGAGTGTAGTTTCCTAAAGCTAGGATTTTTCCAGGTACCTCATTTATAACTTAAGTTACTGCAGTTTAAAAACCCTAGTTTAGATTCGTAAACTTGGATGATTTTGTCTTCTTCCTCTATCAGTGTAGCGATCTTAGGCGTTCATTTTAGACGCTGAAACTCAGCATAGAATAAATCGGACTCAAATATACTACTCCCGTGACTCTTAGTTTTGGAAATCGCCGACTTCCGATGGAACCACACCTGTGAGAGGTGTCAGCCTTCGTATTTTAGTGGTGCTCGGCCTCAATCTTAAACGAGGAAATTTTTTGTACAGGGTAAATCGACCACGCTCAACTCAAATATCAACTTTACTGGCTCATATAAATCTTTGGCAGAAATCATTCATCATTTAGTAGGCAAATTGCTTTATGCACTTCACATTGAGGATTCATATGTCTTATCTATCATTTTGAGGACACCTTCACGATGACTTCACCCTAAGCTTCCTAATCGAACACCGTCACTCACAACTCATTGCTAGTCCAAACAGCATTTTAGTCAAATCGCAATGCATAGTTGAATTCCATTTGAAAAACTGCTCCGGGAGGTTTTCACTCACATACACAATTGTCCATTGTTTTGTTTTGTTTTGTTTATTGCGTCACTTAAAGGCAGGGTTCACGATGAGAATCGTTTTTCTGATTTTCCACCTATCTTGCAGACGGTCCCATGCTGATTCCAATGATGTTTTTGGAATCGTTCAAGACCTTCTAGGAACGGAGTTATGGTCCCTCGAAAATTGAGCTAAGGAAACATGGTGGACGAGTTGTCCGAGGCTTGTAACTTCTGTCTTTTGCAGCCGATACATGCGAGCTGACCTGAGTAAGGAGAGAAGTTGATAATGAAGGGAAGAAATGGGCTATTGATCGGAAACCATCGCTCATCTCACAATCTCGAGCATTCATTTTTTCACGTCGGTGGGCGTGGAAAGTGCATCTGGGGTGTGAAGAGCTGACGGGTGTCCAACTTTGGGGCCGCAGGGGACCGTTCCGAGCTCATTTTTCCTAGTTACTTCAACGTTAGGGTTGCGGTAGGCCACGCAGCTGCCGATCTCCACCAAAAAATCAGACATGGTTTTTATCGTGGACACTGTCTTTAAGGCAAACGTCATATACACATGAATATACACGTAAACATACATAAATAAAAGTAATAGGAGTACGGTAATAGCCAGACGAATAGGTGCAAAGATACATGATGATTTTCGAGACATGAATGGGGAAAAAGAAAGAAGTTTACGGCATACTACGGCTTCAATAACCTGGCGGCGAATTTGCGTTTGAAACGTTTAAGTAGGAGCGGCGATGTCTCGCATTTCGTGAGCTTCAAGTAAATTGAGCCTGCGCGATTTGTACAGAATCTAGATGGCAAGGAGGTATTGGCCCTTTTAAAGGCAGTGTTCGCGATAATCTTTAATTTTGAGATTATTCGCTCTATCGATTGAGTGGCCCCCGGGTAGAACTGAAATGACGTAGAAATTGAGACAAACGCCCCAGAAGTACTGGAAATCCTTAAAGGCAGTGTTCACGATAAAAATCGTTCTTCTGTTTTTCCGCCTATCTTGAAAACGGCCCCATGCTGATTCCAATGATGTCTCTGAAATAATAAAAGACCTTCTGGGAACGGAGTTATGGTCCCTCAGAAATTGAGCTAAGGAAACATTTGGGACGAGTTGTCCGTAGCTTGTAACTTTCGTTTTTTGCAGCCGATGTAAGCGACCTGACCTGAGTAAAGAGAGAAGTCGAGAATGAAGGGAAGAACGGGTCCATTGGTCGGAAGTCGTCGCTCATCTCACGATCTCGAGCATTAATTTGTTCACGTCGGTGGGCATGTGTTGCGCTTTTGGGGTATGCCTTGCGCTCCAAGTGCCAACTTCGGGCTCCTTTGGAGCTTTTTCTTGCTCGTTTCCATGCGTCCTTTCGATGTCAACGTTACAGTGTGCCCCTCCTCTACCCATTTCTAGTGGAAACTGAAACACATTTTTTATCGTGAACACTGCCTTTAAAGGCACAGTCCAACCTCGGAATCGTTTCTCTGTTTTTCTGCCTGTCTTGAAAACGGTCTCACACTGATTTCAATGATGTCTTTGGGATCGTAAAAGACCCCCTAAGAGCGAAGTTATGATCCCCCAAATCTGTGCTACGGAAGCATGGTGGACGACTTGTCCGAGGCTAGTAACTTCCGTCATTTGCAACCGATGTATGCGAATCGACCTGAATAGAGAAAGAGGCTGGGAATGAAGGGAAGAACGGGGGTAATGGTCGGAAAGCATCGCTCATTTCGCCGCTATTGAGCTCGAAAAATGGTAAAAGGGGCGTGCCAAAGTGGCTTCCCGAGGTTTGTGCCCCAGGGTGGCTTCCCCCTATATCTAGCTTATTCGGCGGAATTGTGGGCTCGCATTTCGCAGGGGCTATATAGGGTGGGTGAACTTCACAATCATGTGAAAATCTCAGATTTCGTCCCAGAGCTTGGACTGTGCCTTTAAGTATCACAGGAAGTGTTTGTTGCGACAATGAAATCTTTTGTGGACCCATCTCTTGCGATTCTCTACTCTCTATTGATTCGTTCTCTCCTGAAGGTCCTAACTAATCCTGCTTCGCATAAAATATTCTTCTATTTTCGTTTGACCCAATTTCCCACCGGTGACAACCATCATGAACATGTTCATTCAATCGGACAACTAGTCCATGTTATAGAATAATGTCACTGATATACGACGTTTTAGTGCGTTTCTCGCCGTTTCTTCTTAATTTTGGTAACACTTGGAGGCCAAGGCGTTGTTTTATGTGAAAAACTCGGGGGCGAAAATCATCGTGAACACTGCCTTTAAAGGTGATCCTATTTCATCCACCACGAGTGATCGATGGGAGCCAGGTAAAAAAGCTATTCAATTTTACTTTATATTCTCCATTGAGAATCTTGTGCAACATGCATACGTCAAACAGTGACCGTCGGGTTTCTAATGAGGAAATGCCAAGACACACATTCCTCCTCTGCGCACTAGGCATTGTATAGTATGTCGCCATTCCAGTCCTAATAAAAATCTTCCGAGAGAAGTTATTTTGTATTTTCTCCATAAGATCTATATCTTTCTTCTGAGATGAATTAAAAACGGAGGTTCCAGACCAGGGGTGTGCGGCAATTGCCGTTTGCCGATTGCCGTTTGCCGGCCATTTTTGGGGTTTGCCGTTGCCGTTGCCGTTTGCCGAAATTGTCGTCTAAAACGGCAAATTCTCGGCAAAAATTCGTTGAAACAGAATTTTCCTAACCGCAGTCTCTGTATTGGTCACCGATTCGGAGCTGCTATAAATAATTATTTTGACTAGTTCCAGCTTCTGGTTCTGGTTCATTCAATGTATAATTTTATCCTTTCAATCAGTAACTTATGAAAACATCTCGACTGGGTAATCAGAGGAGTTCGTTAGAGTTCTAAATTGTTTGGGAGCCTCCAGATGTCTTTTTTAATCATCAAATGCCAAAATCGTAAAGACCAGAGGCATACCGATTACTGCAAGTTCTAAGATTACAAAACCAAGTCATATCAAAGCTGTAGCGCAAAAGCAGCCTTATCTGGACATATGAACCAGTGGAGAACTCGTGTACTGTGCTTATCTGGGCCAAATTCCGGTCCGCAATTGCGTCTCGACACGCTTTGCAGCCGCACGCGCTCGAGTCAGTCGGGTTTCCGGCGCCAAAGCCGACTCGATGTGACTTTTTGTACAATTTTCTCCAATTTTTCTTAGTTTCCAGCTTCCGAAACCCACCCAGAGTCACCACATCGGCGGCTGCAGCGCTGGAAGCTCTTCTGACTCGAGAGCGTGCGGCCGCAAAGCGTGTCGAGACGCAATTGCGGACCGGAATTCGGCCCAGATAAGCACAGTATATAGGCCCACTTATCGTCGGTTGGTTGGCTGATGTTAATTATTGGGACAGGAAAATTATCAATTCTACAAACACTTTGTCCGGTTTTTTAAAAGTTGATCAATATTCACAGCGGTCATTAAAGGCAGTGGTCAAGGAAATCTTCGATTTCAAGATCACTAGCTGAAATGAAAGGTTGACTTAATGGCAGAGCTGGGTTTGCTAGGAAATGGTGTAAAGATGAAAAAATGAAAAATCGTTGAAGGCAACGATTAAAACGGCATTCAAATTTTCACCAGAAATCGAAGGGTTCGAGGCCCATTGCAACAACAGTGTGGGAAACCGGCTCAAAACGAGCAACCAATAGCAATATACGGCCCGAAACTTGAACGTAGTGTACTCGCTCCACCCACTTCCTCGGTAGCCACAGGGGAGGTAAGTTGGGCGGGTAAACCACATTCAAGTTTTGGGACCGTATGAAGCGATTTATTGCTTGTCTCTAGCCGACATTGTTGCTGCAGTTGGCCTCGTGCTAGCTTGTAGGCCGAATACGCACAAAGGGAAGAGCCGAAGAGCAGTCCAGCTGGCTAGCGCACTGCACGCGACGCCCCAGCGACGAAGTGACCGCAGCGGACTTCCGTCGCGCGCGTCGCATGTATACTCTGTTTATCTTGAATTGCACAAAACACGGTCCGCCAATAGTCCTCTAATTGGCCCGCTAGTACCGTAGTGTACGTAGACGACGCGTTCTCGCCAGACCCGGGTAGCACGGTGGGTAGCCGAGTGACGGCATTGACGAATCCATTGCTCTGCACACCGAGTGTGCACCCGGGTCTGCCGAGAACGCGTCGTGGACGTACACTACGGTACAAGCGGGCCAATTAGAGGACTACACTCGAAGCTAACCCTCACGGCGGCTGCGGGAGTTAGCTCGTCAAATCACCGCATGCTGTCCCTATTTTCCCACTAATTCATGTTTTACCATCGGGAATAGCTCACATTTAGGAGAACAGGAGCCTCACTTGACCTCTATCTGAAGAAACTTGGTTTCGTTGTGTTTTGAAGGAGAGGGCTGTTCGGTTCTTGCCTTGTCGGGGTGGCGGACAACTCGTCCACCTTGCTCTCTTAACAACGCTGCAAAGCAACACAAAGCGGGATCAGATTCTTTTTTTGTAGCTGTGAAGGTGTGCCCTTCATACAAGGGTTTTGCACACCTGTAGGTTTCAGTTCCTGACGGAATTCCACGGGCAGCTGGTGCGTTTGGACGAGTTACACCCCGCAGCCGCCGTGAGG
The DNA here is from genome assembly GCA_029168955.1 of Aplectana chamaeleonis. Classification (NCBI taxonomy): domain Eukaryota; kingdom Metazoa; phylum Nematoda; class Chromadorea; order Rhabditida; family Cosmocercidae; genus Aplectana; species Aplectana chamaeleonis. The sequence continues at coordinate 1,544,227 of JAPDOI010000095.1, forward strand.
GTTAGCTGCGAGTGAGGACTACTGGCGGACCGTGTTTTGTGCAATTCAAGATAAACAGAGTATACCAGTCAAACGCCCTCATTCTGCGCATTCGATCAACATGCCCCTCGGAGCTCTTAATTTGAAAATTCGAAGGCTGCTTTTACCGTGAGCACTGCATTCAACTAGGCTGGTCTGACTCCATTCCTGTAGCCTCACAAGGGTAACCATTCAATCGTAGTTTGAAGTGAGCGAAATTGGAATCCTTGAGCCTACTACTTGCTACTAACAGTGATACTTGTCACTCCGGTTATAGCCTAAACCGCGCGCCGCTGATCGCGGTGTGAACTGTATTTCGCCATCAATCCTGACCAATCATCGCGTATTCACCCTTCTATTCGCATCTGATTATGGTACCAGTATCGTCCACAGTCTTTGGGCCGGCGCGAACTCCCATCGCACCAAGCTTGCTTACGGTTTGCTGATCTCCCATGGATCGTCTAGGCTGGGACGCGCTGGCCGCAGGCCCCTTTTAGAAAATCCTTTGCGGGCCTGTTACACTTTGCACTGCTTAAGAAGACGCCCATCTTTTGAATCTCTAGCGTTGATTTGTACGGAAACTTCGAATGGAGAGGAATTAATAGAATTATCGCTGGTGATGGAGAAGCTCACAGCCTTGTTAATCTTGGTACTGACTATTGATCACCTGGGGCTTCGAAGTAGCTTCTGATATAAAGGATGTTCCTTCCTGTAAAGGCTATTGAAACGTCAGACTCATAGTAAGTGGCAGATATTGCATGGAATACGACATGACTAACAAGGAAGGGTTGCCTACATCAGATGGAGTTTCGGGATGCACTTTTAATATGTTCTAAGGGGGGGGGGACAGTGTTCCAATATCCAACACTCAAAATCTGCTAAGTGCCTCAGGCAGTCCCTAAAAAAGATACAAATTTGAACAAGGCCAGAACGGCTCTACCGAAGTGAGTAGAGCTGCTTTGACGATTGATTTACCTTAGTGTATGTTCAGAATAGATCAGAATTTGGGCAACAATGCACAATTTCTGATCTAAACAGAATCAATGCACCAAATTTTCTAAATCTATTCTGAACACACCTAAAGGTAATTAAATCGTCAAATCGGCTCTACTCGCTTCGGCCGAACCGTTCTGGCCTTGATCAGATTTTCACCTTTTTAGGGACTGCCTGAGGCATTTAGCAGATTCTGAGCATGGGATACTGAAACACTGTCCTCCCCCTAGAACATATTAAAATTGCATCCCGAAAGTCCATCTAAAGTTGGTAACCCTCCCTTGTTCGCGAATGTTGGCGTATTATAACACAAAACAGAATTTGCCGTTTGCCGTTTTGCCGTTTGCCGTTTGCCGGTCATTTTTGGGGTTTGCCGTTGCCGTTGCCGTTTGCCGAAATTTGAAATTCCTTTGCCGCACACCCCTGTTCCAGACTCAACTAGCGGTCGAATGTAGGTGGTATAAGCTAGAAGGAGAGTCTCCTTGTTCCTAGTAGCTAATCCTCTGAAAATTTGAAATGTTCTCACCAGGGCGTTTCTTGATAATGTAGCCCAATATTTTGAAAGATCAAGTTTGTCACTGTAAGTGAGTACGAGGTCCTTTACTTTGTTAGCGCGAACAATTGGTGACCCTTCGATATTGTAAACATTATTGTTTTCAAAAGATCCAATTCTCATTTGTACATTTTTTGTTGGCGATAAACCTAACTCCCGTTCTTTGCACCAAAATGTCATTCTGTCAACTGCACACTGTACCAGAGCAATGTCCATCAATAAAGATACTTCTCGATAGATTTTAACATCGTCTGCATAGATTTTACATTTAGTTCCATCCATCTGTAATTGGATGGAAGGTCTGCTATGTAAACGATGAATAGGAGTGGTGATAAGACACTTCCCTGAGGTACGCTGCTCGAGATGGGGAAAGCGGCAGAAAAACTTTTTCCAACTCGGACTTGGAATGTTCGTACTTTAAGGAAATTCGAGATCCATTGGACCACAGTCAGGTGGAACTTCAACAGTATGAATTTATGAATTAATTTTTCATGACTTACACGATCGAATGCTTTCTAGAAGTCAAAATATATGATGTCACAACTACGCTTTTCATCTAGCATCAGGGACCAATCATTCAAACTTTCAAGCAGGTTGGATTCTGTTGATCTCCCCTTGATAAACCCATGTTGCTCTTGCGGGATTATAGAATTTTTTCAAGAGGATATTCGAGATGAGGTTTAAGTAGTCTCTCAAAAAGTCGGCAAAGGTTGGACTTTATGCTCACCGGTCTGCAGTTTTTGCATCTGTTTGACGGTGGCTTTTTGAGGATTGGAGTGACAAAGCTGTGTTTCCATCGCAAAGGGACCTCGCCTCGCATCAGTGATTGGTTAACCCATTTACGACCACGCCTAATTTTGGGTGGCTGCACGTTCGGACCGCGTGCAATATTGCGTCACCGTATACAGTGTCCCACCGGTGGGCCACTTTTGCTCGAATGGCACGCCACCAAAGAATCGATTTTAGTTCTTTTTGTTCATTGTACGACTTTCGACGTCAAAAACATGATGCCAAAGTTTCGGCTTCCATAACTCTTTCCTGCCAGAGAAATGGCCTTCTAAATTTTTGACTGTGTAGATAAGACCATCCACAAATCACGTGAGTTTGATGAATTCTAGCGGTTCGAAACATTGATTATCGAAGATTACCATAATAGACATTCTTCTGTTTTTCAATTGACAGGAAATGCTTAGTGAAATGATATTTTTTTCAGATTTGCACTAATTGTGCTTTAGCTACTCCCTCGCTCTTGCGGTTTATCGCATACTGAGGAGAGTTTTTTTTGTAGTAAACATTTTTAGCAATCTTCTTGACATTTAGACGTAGAAAATACCCCTCGATCTTCATATTGACTGGTAATGCTGTTGAAAATGACTTTTTTTAGATCTTCGCCATTTTTTTTTCTAGGCCACCCCTTCACCCCTCCGGTTCGGCGCCTTCTACAAAGAGATTTCTTGTGAAAAGCATTTTTGTTTTTTACATTCAGACGTAGGAAATAGTTTAAATAGTACAAATTGACTAGGAATGATTAGTGTAATAACCGTTTTTTTAAGTTTCCACTCGTTTTCTGCTCTGGCTCGTCCCCATTTTTCTCGTCCGCTTCTCTCCAAGGTAGTTTTCAACGAAGTTGGAGCCCCGGTCCACGATGGTACACCAACAGTTACCAAGCAGGACTTTCAAGAAAGGCCCTAGTGATCGCAATATTGGTGAACTTTGCATAAAAATTTCTGTGAACAACATACGGGCAAAAGAAAAGCCGACTCTCTACGCGGAACTGGTGAGCAATATCAGTAATCATATTTCTGTGATTTATTAAATAGAACTTTACGATCTGATTACTCCTATAAGTAGGGATTGTTTCTCGAGTAATGGCAAAAAATCGCCATTAAGTGGTTGTAAAAATGCGATCTGTACTCGTAAATGCGGTTTTTGACCTTGCTGCATTCGAAGGGTCAGATATATTGTAGTTGCGAAGCTGCCAGCGGACCACGAAGTTTATAGTCGACTCTAGAATAGGTAAATACATTGACCATAAGAAGGTTTAGAAATTCCTTCTTGCAGTTGAGAAATCGATTTTTGAAAACAGTGTCCCACCGGTGGGACACGCGGTCCGAAGTGGTAGCCAACGCGTGTCCCACCGGTGGGACACGCGGTCGTGAATGGGTTAAGGCACTGTTCGCGATGAACTTCATCCTCGAATTTTTCATGACAAACGCTTCACGTGGCTCTAAGAAGCAGAACAGCGTCGAAAAAACGGGACGAAAAGCTACCCAGGAACAGCGAAACGGCTTAGAAAAGTGGGAAAACCCCGCCGCTGTGGGCAAGTCCCGCCTCTTCCCGTCCCTCGACGTGAACAAAGGAACACTCGAAATCGTGAGTTGAGCGATGGTTTCCGATCTAAATCCCCGTTCTTCCCTTCATTCCGACTTTTCTCTTTACTCAGGTCAGCTCGCATACATTGGCTGCAGAAGACGGAAGTCACAAGCCTCGGGCAACTCGTCCACCATTTTCCCTAGCTCATTCCCAGAAGGTCTTGTACGATTCCAGAAGCATCATTGGAATCAGATTGGGACCGGTTTCAAGATAGGCAAAAAAAACAGAAAAGCGATCTTTATCGCGAACAGTGCCTTTAAATATGTAGGCCGAAGGGCCCGCAATTATGTGTGAATGAAAGTAAATGGTGCGTTATCTGGGGTCCACGAATAGGATTTGGGACACTTGAGAATGGCTTCGTAAACCTGGGATGGAGTGAAAATAGGGTAGGTGTCCATAGGATGATCAACGGTTACGTTAAAGTTAGGTAGGGAGTGGTTGTCTTCAACAAACGACTTCAAGAACTCCTCTGCCAGCAAATTTGCTTTTTCAGCATCTCTGAATACAATACATTGGTCTTTCTCTAGGCTCACGTTACGATAAGAAGTGGAGAGCCTTTCATTTATCAATCTATAGAATCCATTTTTGTTACCTGTTTCAATGACTCTCTTCTCGACATTTCTATTGAATTTGCGGAGTTTGACCATAAAAGAAGCTGTATACCTTCTATAATTGTCCCATAGTCCAGTATTTTTGGCTAGATGGAATAAGTGGACGCGGTGTTGCATCATGTTTTCTAAATAGGGTGGTAGGTAACGGAATCTATGTGAGCTACTCAATTTCCATGGAACGAAAAATAAAATTGCATCATGAAGTATTCCTAGGAACAGTTCATATCTTTCGTTGACGGTTGCCAATGAGTTGAATGAGTCCAGCCAACGTATTTGACTGAGTTGTTCGCAGATTTCTTTGTAATCACATTCTGAGTAATCTTGGAAGTATACAGGAATCGGCATCTCGACAGAACAACGTATCTTGAAAACAATGCTGTTATGGTCACTAAGCCCAACTGGGTCAAGAACTGATACATCGCTAACAAATGAAGGATCGTTTGATAAAAGAAGGTCCAAAATATTTGTGCCTTTAGTGGGTTCAACTACGAATTGGGCTAATCCGTCAGAATTGAGCATCTCTAAGAAAGAAGAAAACTCTCCTGGGCTTCTAATATCTTTAGAGCACCAGTCGATACCTGGCATGTTAAAATCACCTATGATAATGGCTGGAGAATCACATGAGCCTAGATCGTTTAGTAGCTCTATAAGTTGGTTGTGTGCCTCAGCATTGCAATTAGGGGTTTTATAGACAGCTAAACTCTGAAAGCGGACACGTTTTCTAGTATGTCAACTGCAGTTGGGTCTTCCTCCGAAGGTCAGACATCTCCGGAGCCCTTCATCCCCTCCGGAGCTCAGACCCCCTGTGGGGCCGAATACTGCGCCGAACTCTGTATGACACTGATTGATATGGGAGATCTGATAATTTTTTGATTTTTGACGGGGTAATGTTTTTCTTTTAATGGTTTAACGAAATGCAAATTCAACGTGTTAATGCATTAACGGGTTAACGTGCTTTTTTTCGAAAATTAACGATTAATGCTTAACGAAAAAAATAATTTTCATTAACGCAAACGACTGGCTTGTACGATTAATTGGTTGAGCGTTTACTTTTATATCAACGAGATGGTTCTGAAGTCGTCTGGGCAAAATGTTTCACATTTGACTTCAAACTTCCCCACGGGGGTTCTTTGGGTTCCTGATCACGAACCTGAGGTTTATTTGTTGATTTGTCGATAGTCCGAAATCTTCACCAAAATTCGTTCAAAGCTTCCTACTACCATCAGGTGAAATTTTGAGACCTAAACGCGACTTTTTACAATTTCTGGAACGCTTCGATAGATGTGGCTCAAATTGTCTCTCTAAAATTTAGTTGTAGTGCTCAGCACGAATATGATATCCGTTTATCGATTTTTGGCAGCTTACGGTAGATTAAGTATACGGTAGTTTGGTCAAAGTCACAGATTTGGCTCAAAAATTGTACGCGAGAGTTAATCGTGGTGCTGAATACCAATTTGATGTACTGTAGATTTTCGAATTGTTATGGTAGGTTTTGCTTCCCTTGGTAACATGCTACCTACATTAAACCTCAAAACTTTGACAAGCGGACCCCATATTGGTGTTCAGCTCCCTAGATTACCACTACGTCCAAGTGTCGATCAATTGAAAGTTTAAAAGACACCCCAAATATTTCCTGATGGGTGGTACCCTAACCCGGTCGCTTGGCTTTGGAAAACGTCTATAAAATTTTTTTCAGAGTGATTTTAGGCAGCTGCATAGGAGGTTTTTGTACTTTACGCCCAACAGTGGTTCTAGAAAAGTAAATTTCTATTGAAATGGCCGGGTTGACTAACAGTAGTATCCTTGTGAGGGTTTGAGCTGCGGGCGGTAACAGCGGTTGTCTGCAACTGCGGATAAGGATTTCGCTCCGATTTAGACAGTAGCTTCACCAAAATGTCTGCGTCTCTCGTGTTCATCAAAGGGGCGAAAGCATTCAATGGAGATAAACAACTGTGGAGCTCGGCTCCAACGACCTGGCACGCAATTGGAGCAAGAAAATGTTGGAGCCTAATAACAAGTTTGAGCTGGTCAGTGTGAGAAGCAGAGAGGTGGGTTGTACCAGAATCTTGAAAAGTATATTTCGCAATGGCCGGCTAACTCATGAATACTCCCGGCTAGGAGTGTCAGGGTAAGGTTTCAACGAAAATCGAAATTGAAAGGAATGTTCAACTATCAGGAATGTGGAGAAGAAGAGTAAAATTTATCTCTGCTCTAGAACGCAAAGCTACATTGTTTGCTCAACCACATTTTCACGATTTGTTACGATTTTGGGCCAAAATTTCGTAAAACGTTAATCGTAAAAAAATTGCCAAAAACGCCCGTAATTCGTAAATTGTGATTCGTAATTACGAACAGCCCCCGTGCCAAGCGACCGTCGCATCGGGTCTTTGTGGACGAGTTTCATCTAAAACTAGAGGTCCTCATCTATTATTTCCTGCTCGCTCTAGAATTCAATAAGGTAAGTTAATGCCAGAAGACTTTTCAGCTTTCGTTAGCCATAGGATGGGGTTCACAACGATTTGATGGGGGGAGGGGATGGAGAAACTCCTTTTTTTGCTCTATTGTCAACGATCTGTTTGGTTATTTTCCTGCATTTTGTAGTTAACTCTGAATGCTCTGATCCGTTCTATTTTTTTTGCCTCTGACACCATCCCTTGCTTCTAAAAAAATCCAAGAAAGGTCAAAAAGGTCATTCCGAAAGATATTTTCACCAATCCTGTCAGGTGATGCAAGTCGCAAACGACCCGCTTTACCTAACAGGATTGGCGCAAACGCTAAGCATTTAAAAATTGATTAATTTTGAAAACAGACTATTTGCAAGCGTACAGTAAAATCAGATTTTTCTATTCAACAAGGGTCCGTTGAGCTCACAGAATTCCGGATTTTGTTCAGCGAAGAGGGGTCTGATAGTGAGAGACAGCTAAGTAGTCGTAGCTAGAGACGAGAAACTTTGCTCCTTTACCTTGACCTGCGATCAGTCTGTATCTGGACCTTATAGAAAACCTGTGGGGTACCACAACTAAACAGAATCATGTAATTAGAAAGAAGTACAGTGACATATGGGGTCCTCAGAACTTTTGAAACAAGCTGTTAACACTCAATCCGTTTGTAACGGATTGTCCCCGTACAGAACACGAAGCAAGCAGAAGCAAACCCGAAGGAAGCAGAAGCTATTGCTAAGCGAACGGAGGCTAACGCGAAGCAAGTAGAATCTAACAAATATACAAGTATTCAAGTATACAAAAGTATACAAGTCTGTTGGTACCTGCTCGTTGGTGCCCCTGCTTCTACTGAACCCAGCAGACGTTTGAGTGTACACAGGGAACATTCGAGCGATATAGCGTGCACAACTATATCGCGGAAGTATCCCGCACATTGCATAAAGGTGTCGCCGTCCGGCACACCAAGGCCTCTGGTCCATAACACCTTAGGATCCGTACCTAGGGAGTTCATGGAGTCTTTGGTCACAAGCCACAGTTTCGCCACCCTGAACTGTCGATCGCTGTCGAGTGATATCCAAATAACTGCGCTATCCAGGCTTCTAAGCTATTTACATGCACCGTTTGCTGCTTTGCAGGAAACCCGCCTCAAGGATAGACCCGTAATCAGCGTCGTAGAGTACACCATCTACTGCGGTAACGCTGACGACAGGAGAGTGGGAGGCTGTGCAGTAGCTGTAAGGAAGGATTTCAATGGTATGGTCAAGGAGTTTGGCTCAACGTCCTGCCGGAATGCATTCGTACGACTGCGGGATCACAGAGGATTTAATCTGTGGATAGTGAGTGCTCATGCGCCCACTGAAACCGCCGAAGACAATTCGGAGGATGCGTTTTATGAGGAACTCAATACGTTGCTGGCCAGGATACCTTGTCAACATGCTGTTGTCGTGGGGATTGACGCAAATGCGAAGATGGGACTTGATCAGGAATCCGAAGTACTCGGTAAATGGTTCTACCCAGTGGAGCAAACATCGGACAATGGCTACCGCCTTGTCGACTTTTGTGAACGCAGTGGTCTGATTATTACATCGACATTCGAGTGGAATCATCGCCGCCATCAGCTTACGTGGCAGGGACCAACCCAGCTATCTCCAGAAGAGCAGCGGAAGCGGAAGATGACAACTTTGAAACTACAGCTTGACTATGTCCTGACGAGGAATATTCCAGTATCGGACATTCGAAGATCTAGAGCTGTGTGGGATGTCGCATTCGATTCCGATCACCGTCCTGTTCTGTTGAACTTCACTGCGAGAATTTATAAGAGGAAGCGAAAGGCTCAGCCTCTCCAGAGGATTGACATGACAAGTCTCAGAGATAAAGAGTGCAGAAGGAATTTCCGACAACGCGTTTCTATTCACATCGGAGTACGGACTAAGAAGAAACTTTGCGACGCGGATTCTTTTGTCAAGTGCATCCAGGACGCTTCGAAAGAGGCACTCCCGGTTGTACAGCCTAAGAAGAAGTTCGCCTACGCCTCAGAAGAAACAACATCTACCTACATCAGAGTATGTGCTCTCCGAACTACAGGAAACTTAGAGGAGAAGCGTCTGAGGAGGAAGTTGCGTCGGCAGCTTCAAAGTGACCGCGAGCGAGAGTGGACGTGTAGAGCTAAGGAGTTCGAGAAGGCTTGAGAGGAGAAGAATTCGAGGAAAGCCTACGCGTTGCTGCGGCAGTATAGCCGGAATATGAAGAGATGTTACCAGAGCTACCTGAGCTCCCGCATGTTCAGAGAGCACATTACAATGTCAGTGAGGAACCGCCGGCTGAGTCTGAAGTTTTGGATTGTGTCCGGAAAATGAAAAATGGAAAGGCAGGTGAAGATGACAACATCACTGCTGAAATGCTGAAAGCTCTTCCTCCGTCTGGGATTCGTGAAGTGACCAACACCATCCGTGCTATATGGATGAGCGAAAGGATACCCGATTCGTGGAGACATGCGATCATCGTACCTCTTCACAAGAAGCTATCCGTCACGGATCCTATGAACTACAGAGGAATCTCTCTACTTCGTGTCATGTACAAGGTTTTAGAACGTATCATTCTCGAGCGACTTATCAAGCATCGTGAAAGAACGACCAGAGATGAGCAAGCCGGTTTTCGACCTGGAAGATCGACCATCGACCAAGTGTTCGTCGTGAGAAGAGTAATTGAATCGTGGCAGCGGTATTCGAAGCCATTACAGCTAGCTTTTTTGAACTTTGAAGCCGCGTTCGACTCTTCTGATCGTGATCGATTGCTCAATGCTCTGCGAGCAGATGGAGTCCCGGAAAAGTATGTTCGGTTAATCGAGGACATGAACAAAGGAACAATAGCATCAGTTTGTACACCTGTCGGATTTACGTCAGCTTTCGAGGTAAAAACAGGAGTAAGGCAAGGAGCCGTTGCAGGACCTTTTCTTTTCAACTTTGCCATTGATGACATCATGCGTAGAGTTGCAGAACAGTTTCCTGCAGATGTGATCCTAACACCATCAGGACGCTCCCTTGTCGACCTGGAGTACGCCGACGACATTATGTTATTCGCTGAGAACAACGCAAAACTGCAAAGGATTGTGAACCTCGTTACGAAGTATGCTGCAGGCTATGGACTTCGTCTTCGTCCCGACAAATGCAAGCAGATGTGGGTTTCTCAGAGGCCTTCAACGGGAGTTTGTGTGGACGGACAACGTATCAGACTGGTGGACGATTTCTGTTATTTGGGCTGTTTGCTGAAGAACGATGGTAGTTATGCAGCGGATATTCGACAACGATGTGCGAATGTTACGTCTGCATTCAATTCTCTAACCAAATGTTTGTGGTCTACCTCCATCGCGAAGGAAGTCAAGTTGCGCGTCTACCTATCCGCTATTCGCCCTATCATGATGTACGGATAGGAGACGTGGGCAGCACCGAAGACGCAGATGGGAAGGTTGGATTGCACGGAGAGGAAGCTTTTTAGGCGTTTGCTTGGATATTTCTGGCCGCGTGTATGCCATAACGAAAACCTTTACAAGGAAATCGACACAGTACATCAACGCTTGACACGAGGGAGGTGCCAGCATCTCCTGACGCCATCTCAAGCAGCAATGGAAAGTCGCCTTCGACTGCTCGGGCATATACTAAGAAGAACGCCGGATCGTCTCGTACAACACGCTTCAAGAATGCTTCCTAATCCTGTCTGGAAACGGCCACCTGGGCGTAGGCGAAAGTTCTGGACGGATGTGGTTAAAGAGGATTTAAAGTCTCTCGGCATCGAAAGACAGTTTAGGCGCGATGTTTCGTTTCGCAAGAAATGAAATAGTGACAGCTGGATGGAATGTGTTCAAATTTTGGCTGGAGACCGTGAAAAATGGACACGGCTGACTGCTAGGACGGCACACCTCGGTGAAGATGCGGAATGACTGCGTCAGGCGAAATTCAACCGATTAATTCAAGTCAAGGGGAGCGGAAGCAAATGCGAGGCAAGCGGAAGCTGACGCTAGACGAGCGGAAGCTAACCCGAAGCAAGCAGAATTAAACACTAAGCAAGCGGAATCTAACGCCAAGCAAGCAGAAGCTAACTCTAAGCGAGCAGAAGCTAACTTTAAGCAAGCAGAACCTTACATGGAGCAGAGAGGAGCAAATGGAAGTATGAACCGTAGCGAGCGGAAGCAAACGCGAAGGAAGAAGAAGCTAACGCTGAGCGAGCAGAACCTTACGTAAGGTAGAAGAATACGAGTGGACCATGAACCGAAGCGAGTAGAAACTAACGCTAAAGTAGTGGAAGCTAACGCTAAGCAAGCAGAACTACGTCACGCATAAGGGAAAGAATGCGAAGCACGGTGCAAGCGGAATCTCACCTCACCCTATGTGAAGTAGCGAGTGAAACCCCAAAACTGCATTGTACGCACCATCGAAAAGAAGAAAGTTGAAATACCTTGTATTTCGCGAGCCCGCTAGCTTATATCGCGTATGTGTCAAGCACTACCTTTACCGTAATCGCAACTCTATGAAGACAAATTAACTTCGCCTTTCAACCCACTCGTGTGTCTGATGTGACAACATTAATTTCCCGTATCTTTAACTCACAAACCACATTTGCCAACAACTGCCTTCAATACGTCGGCTCTATCTCAGAATAAATACAATAGCTAACATATATTCACCGAGATACCGTAATGATAACTAATATGTCAGGCATCATTTCATAACCAATAACGATAAAGACAACAAAAACTACATCTTAGATCAGTAAAAACAACAGCGTTAGCAAAAACTGAAACAAAACTGAATGCTAAACTGCAGTGCAAAAAAGTTCCAGAACCTATTTAGACGCACGACAGTAAGAACTACTATGAGGTTTTGCCTCTAACCGTCGAGTTACAGAAAGGAAGTAGCTCGGTCTTATCATAAAAAAGGACACAGTGATCGGCTTGAAGTGGAACAGTCCATATACGAGCAGACCCCAATCAGATGATATTCTATACACAATTATTAGCGAGGTATTCTCAGAGGGCCCAGTCAAAAACAGAGATTCTTTCGTAACGAAGTCAAACAGGGGGCAAGTTTGTGGTGTCCGTAATCCAGCTGAAACGGCGGCCAACGATAAGCCCCTTACAGCAAAGGGTGGCCAAACTGTTGAAGATATTACCTGTGAATAGGCGGTGGTCTATCTGAGGACGGGAAGAATGGGCATGGGGTTGGACGTGCGACTGATTGCCACGAAGGCGAGTGTGGTGAATCAGCAGCCAGATAGCATAGCGGCCATGTCCTTGTTAATAGGAGAATGTATCATGGATGTGGATGGCGGGGTTGTTACGTCTATAGCAGAAGTGACTTCAACAATGCTGAGAGGGATGGGAAAGTTCAGTTCCCTCATGCCCATTCCTCGCGCCCTCGGATAGACCGCCGTCCCTTCATGTGTAAACTCTTCAACTGGTTCGTCATCCTATGGCAGTAAGGGCTTTATTGTTGGCCGCCATTTCAGCCGGATCCTCGAGACCCAGCCACGAACGTGCTCAGGAATATGCTGCGAAACAGAATCGCTGCAGCCGTGGGACCACCAGAATAGATGGATTTGCCACTCCCGATTGGCTGCTGTGAAGAAAAGTGAGCCGAGACCTATTCGCCGAGATAGCAAGGCAGGCAAAAAGTCAAACTCAACTACTGTGACGAAAAAGGACACAAGCATTGTCGAGAAAGCTAGAGCATCAATACTATGAAGACCTACAAACCAGCCTACTGCCGAAGTGCCGCCACTTTGCACAGCTGACGATGCTACATAGAGAGATGCTAGATGATGATGAGACAATGCAAAAAAGTAATTCAAAACTGACTAAGCTCAAAACACGTATGCGGAACACAAATTAATGCAGATATGGCAGCTCAATCACTCTAGTGAACGTTCTCTAATTGTGTGAAGGTTTTTACGAGTTGTTCGCCATTCTTCTCAGCAGCTGACAGGAGCACGTCGGCGAAAGGGCCGCCGTAGTTGTCGTCGCCGTACACCATTCTAAACACAAGATTTGAAGGTGTGACACATAACGAATTCTGAATGATTTTATTAGCATAAATTATGCTGACCTTTTTTGACTACATTGATGGCTATCAGGTACAAACTCTTCACGCTTTTCGCGATAGCCTTCCGACTTGTCAGAAAGCATTAATATCACATTTGTGAATAATTTCTTCTGATTTCTAAGAATAAAAGAGGCGCTGATCACGAATCTGGGATTCAGTTTTCAATTTTCCAAAGCTTTCCACTTGATTCGTCCATAGCCTCCAATCGGAGGAAAATTTGAGGGAAAAATGGAACTTTTGGCGATTTCCGGAGTACTATGATAGATATGGCTCAACTTGAGTCTTTGGGGGGTTATTTGGAGTGCTTAACATGAATCCGAGATCAGTTGATCAATTTTGGACAGCTTGCGGTAGATTACGATGGATATATGACATTGAAGCTTTACGAAGAGATTGGAAAGCTAGCGCGAAAAGCGTGTTCCAATGCAAAAATCTGGGTGCTATGTGGGGTCACTGTTGTATCTCACTTGGCCGCGCCCTTTTTCTCGTGCCACAAAGACTTTTTGGCAGGGGAGGGAAACTCCATGTGGGTGCTCAAATTTGGTGCGGCACAGAAAAATGGACGTGGCCAAGAGCACCGCGCCACAGTGCCCCCCCCCCTATCCCACATACTAGCACCCTAAATCCGACGGCCAATGAGCCGATTGGGGGGGGGGTGGGGGCAGATAACATTATTAAAAACTTAATATAACAGCAAAAGATGGATATGAAAGCGGTGCTATGTCGGGTGGGGGGGGGGGCACCGTCTTATCCCACTTGTCCACGCCTATTTTTCCGTGCCGCAATGACTCTCTTGATTTTGGCAGGGGAGGGAAACCCGGGCAGGTGCTCAAATTCACTGCGGCACAGTGAAATGGGCGTGGCCAAGTGCATCGCGCTACAGTGGTCCCCCCATCCCACATAGCAGGATGAAAGCACACCCTATATCACGTGGAGCCTAAATTTGAACGCAAGAACGAAAAAAATCAGTAAGACCACCAACGAAGCAAAAAGTATGCCAAAAGGACATGGGATGGGCAAAGCCATTGAACACTGACGCTCTTCTCGTGCACTGATCTATTTGCGGATACCAATCAATAACAAAAGTTCTAAACTCGCTTCTGTCACATAAATTGCTACTCGCTCAGCAATTCTGACTGAAATTTGACTTATCGGCGCCTCCAGGAAATCCCTCTCAAATCGGTAACCTACTACAAAAAAGAACATCCAGCAAATACGAGAAAGAGCACCGAGAAACACAAAAAAGAAGGTCTAAGGACAACTCACAAGTGAACATGCGTGGCTCGGCATTTTCCCACCGTCGTCGTGCACTCTCCTCGCCGCATGCCTCTCGTCCGGCACGAGAGCTAAAGTGTAAAGAAAACGAAGCACGCTAGCAAATCTAGATGAGAAGGTGCTTACAGCACTTGCACTATCGTAAGGTGGGTGTTTGTCCGCCACATTTAATGTGTTTAGGGTAACAAGACCTATATCCGTCAAATTGCATGCCGTAGCTGGTCCAATCGCTTTAGGTAATAATTTGTCGCATTAAAGGCTAAACTACTAAGCTGTTTTCCAACCATGTCAAAAAGATGCAGTCTTCAATAAAATGTATGAAAATTCAATGAACAATTAACACACAAATAGCACGGAGAATTTTAAAAAACTATAAGGACATGAAAATTCAATCAAATAGGTGGATAAAGGGAAGATAATCTTTCAAGTTTTCGAAAAAAAACTTTGGAATTAGACTAGAAACTCAGTCATCCATCAACAAAGAGATTGTATGAAACTTAGAGCATGAACTTAGGTACACACTCTAAACCTAATTGATTGGAACTGAATTGATTGAGGTTGATAAAATCATTCACAAAGAATTATTATAAACAAGAAAAGAAAAAACATTCGTTGAGAAAATTGATTACAAGAACTTTTCAACGATGCTTTCTGATGTGAATTTTTGAGCATTATTTATGTTCCTTGGCAGATGGTGAAAAGGAGAATTCACTCATTTTTACTTAATATTTAAGAGCAGTATTATTTGGAGACTATGACGGCAACGCGCGGTCCAAATCATAAATCAGATTAGAAAACAAAGTTCAAGGGTTGAAGCCTTGGCTTGTGAACAGAAGAATTACCAGTTTTTTTTCACTATTGAAGTATTAGCACTAACACTGAGGAGTTCAAGAAGCTGCAAAGTCTCAAAATAAATTAACTTGTCGATGTTCTACATTATTTGTTTTGTTTTGCGATTTGTCCGCCGGAATACATGTTTCCACTCTCGCACAAGTTTAATCGTTAGTTCGATTGGAAGGCTTCAGTTCTGTAATCGATTATATGTAGTGAAGTGAAACAAAAACAGAGGTTCAAAATCATCCGCGCAGACTACCGGCGAGATTCCTGTGCAAGAGCGCATGGGCACTGCCGGCGAACCTCCACCAGGTCCGCAAAGCCATTGCATTGATAGCCGGAAGGCGGGATACCCTGCTCGTCTCGCTGCGGGCAGAAATTGAGGGGACAGCCGTGTTCACTTGTGAGTTGCCCTGTAACCAAAAAAGAATCGTCTCGAAAACAAATTTTAAAATGAGGCGTGCACTTAATGCGTCGTCCGCGCGGTAGGAACGGTCGCAGCCCCACATTCGACGCCTATTCGGCCGACCCTCTTGAAGACTTGGAGCGTTGAACTACCGTGAAATTTCGGTTGAAGTAATGACCCGCCTACAGTTTAACAGAAATTCCCGAGCAGTTCACCGAAAATTGACCAGTAATAGGGTTACTAACAAAGTTGAACAGGTTGCAGGAGTATTCTTACACATTTTGCCTACTTTCTCATTACGTTTCCATCCATATAGCACGGATGGTGTTGGTCATTTCACGAATCCCAGACGGAGGAAGAGCTTTCAGCATTTCAGCAGTGATGTTGTCATCTCCACCAGCCTTTCCATTCTTCATTTTCCAGACACAATCCAAAACTTCAGACTCAGTCAGCGGTTCCTCACTGACATCGTAATGTGCTCTCTGAACATGCGGGAGCTCAGGTACTGATGGCGCTGGACGATTCAGTAGTGAACTGAAGTAATCCTTCCATATTGGCAGCGTCGCATCACCAACTGCAACTCCATTGGTAGTGTTCAAGACAGGAGAACATCTCTTCATCTTCCCGCTATACTGTCTCAGCAACGTGTAGGCTTTCCTCGGATTCTTCTCCTCCCAAGCCTTCTCGAACTCCTTAGCTCTACACGTCCACTCTCGCTCGCGGTCACTTTGAAGCTGCCGACGCAACTTTCTCCTCAGACGCTTCTCCTCCACGAAGTTTCCTGCAGTTCGGAGAGCACATACTCTGTTGTAGGTAGATGTTGTTTCTTCTGAGACGAAGGCGAACTTCTTCTTAGGCTGTACAACCGGGAGTGCCTCTTTCGAAGCGTCCTGGATGCACTTGATAAAAGAATCCGCGTCGCAAAGTTTCTTCTTAGTCCATACTCCGATGTGAATAGAAACGCGTTGTCGAAAATTCCTTCTGCACTCTTCATCTCTGAGACTTGTCATGTCAATCCTCTGGAGAGGCGGAGCCCCTCGCTTCCTCTTATGAATCCTCGCAGTGCAGTTCAACAGAACAGGACGGTGATCCCAATCGAATGCGACATCCCACACAGCTCTAGATCTTCGAATGTCCTATACTGGAATATTCCTCGTCAGGACATAGTCAAGCTGTAGTTTCAAAGTTGTCATCTTCCGCTTCCGCTGCTCTTCTGGAGATAGCTGGGTTGGTCCCTGCCACGTAAGCTGATGGCGGCGATGATTCCTCTTGTATGTCGATGCAATAATCAGACCACTGCGTTCACAAAAGTCGACAAGGCGGTAGCCATTGTCCGATGTTTGCTCCACTGGGTAGAACCATTTACCGAGTACTTCGGATTCCTGATCAGGTCCCATCTTCGCATTTGCGTCAATCCCCACGACAACAGCATGTTGACAAGGTATCCTGGCCAGCAACGTATTTAGTTCCTCATAAAGCGCATCCGTCGAATTGTCTTCGGCGGTTTCAGTGGGCGCATGAGCACTCACTATCCACAGATTGAATCCTCTGTGATCCCGCAGTCGTACGAATGCATTCCGACACGACGTTGAGCCGAACTCCTTGACCATACCATTGAAATCCCTCCTTACAGCTATTGCACAGCCTCCCACTCTCCTATCGTCAGCGTTAGCGCAGTAGATGGTGTACTCTCCGACGCTGATGACGGGTCTATCCTTGAGGCGGGTTTCCTGCGAAGCAGCAAACGGCGCATGGAAATAGCTCAGAAGTCTGGATAGCGCAGTTTTTTTGGATATCACTCGACAGCGATCGACAGTTCAGGGTGGCGAAACGAGTTCAGGGTTCAGGGTGGCGAAAGGATACCCGATTCGTGGAGACATGCGATCATCGTACCTCTTCACAAGAAGCTATCCGTCACGGATCCTTAGAACTACAGAGGAATCTCTCTACTTCGTGTCATGTACAAGGTTTTAGAACGTATCATTCTCGAGCGACTTATCAAACATCGTGAAAGAAAGACCAGAGATGAGCAAGCCGGTTTTCGACCTGGAAGATCGACCATCGACCAAGTGTTCGTCGTGAGAAAAGTAATTGAATCGTGGCAGCGGTATTCGAAGCCATTACAGCTAGCTTTTTTGGACTTTGAAGCCGCGTTCGACTCTCCTCATCGTGATCGATTGCTCAATGCTCTGCGAGCAGATGGAAACCCGGAAAAGTATGTTCGGTTAATCGAGGACATGAACAAAGGAACAACAGCAGCAGTTCGTACACCTGTCGGATTTACGTCAGCTTTCGAGGTGAAAACAGGAGTAAGGCAAGGAGCCGTTGCAGGACCTTTTCTTTTCAACTTCGCCGTTGATGACATCATGCGTAGAGTTGCAGAACAGTTTCCTGCGGATGTGATCCTAACACCATCAGGACGCTCCCTTGTCGACCTGGAGTATGCCGACGACATCGTGTTATTCGCTGAAACAACGCAAAACTGCAAAGGATTGTGAACCTCGTTACGAAGTATGCCGCAGCCTATGGACTTCGTCTTCGTCCCGACAAATGCAAGCAGATGTGGGTCTCTCAGAGGCCTTCAACGGGAGTTTGTGTGGACGGACAACGTATCGAACTGGTGGACGATTTCTGTTATTTGGGCTGTTTGCTGAAGAACGATGGTAGTTATGCAGCGGATATTCGACAACGATGTGCGAAAGCTACGTCTGCATTTAATTCTCTAACCAAGTGTTTGTGGTCTACCACCATCGCAAAGGAAGTCAAGTTGCGCGTCTACCTATCCGCTATTCGCCTATCATGATGTACGGATCGGAGACGTGGGCAGCACCGAAGACGCAGATGCAAAGGTTGGATTGCACGGAGAGGAAGCTTTTTAGGCGTTTGCTTGGATATTTCTGGCTGCGTGTATGCCATAACGAAGACCTTTACAAGGAAATCGACGCAGTACATAAACGCTTGACACGAGGGAGGTGCCAGCATCTCCTAACGCCATCTCAAGCAGCAATGGAAAGTCGACTTCGACTGCTCGGGCATATACTAAGAAGAACGCCGGATCGTCTCGTACAACACGCTTCAAGAATGCTTCCTAATCCTGTCTGGAAACGGCCACCTGGGCGTAGGCGAAAGTTCTGGACGGATGTGGTTAAAGAGGATTTGAAGTCACTCGGCATCGAAAGACAGTTCAGGCGCGATGTTTCGTTTCGCAGGAAATGGAATAGTGACAGCTGGATGGAATGTGTTCAAATTGTGGCTGAAGACCGTGAAAAATGGACACGGCTGACTACTAGGACGGCACACCTCGGTGAAGATGCGGAAGGACCGCGTCAGGCGAAAGCCAACCGATTAAGTCAAAGTAAGTCTCATTACGTTTGGGAAAGGAACGCCCGTACCAATCAAAAAGAGCACATGCCTACCCTAAAATGAATTGCTCTGGCTCCACTGCTTCGAATTTTATCACATATCTTACGCCAACCACTGTTTTCTCGCCTATGAACCAAAAAACGCTCACACCTTCATGATACTTTTGCGAAAGCCGCAAATGCCGCGATTATCAGGGTGGAAATGAGAAGTAAGACATCTGATTCAGTTCTAAAATGAGAAATCAGATGTCTCATAACGGTGCTGGGAACTGTTTTCGAACGTGCGTGGAATTGTTTGAACGTGTTTGCAGTTCTTAAAAAGCCCTTTTTGGTGTTGGTGGAAGTTCGAAATGATGCAGCAAACGAACAACATCTCTTAACCATGACGCCGGAAGCCAAGGGGCGTGGTTTCGGGTCTCCCGTGCACAGTATCCGGCCTTCCTCTATCTGAGTGAATCCGTAGGATTATCGATGAAAACAATAGAACTGACTGAGAGAATAAAAGGGGAACGTTAAAAAAAGCTGCAAGACAAAAAAATGAGAGAAAAAATTAGTCGATGAGCAAGCATGACTGTAGAGCCAAATCAATGAGGCAATATAGCGTGCCATTACCACGCAACGAATGCGTGAAGCTGATAGAACGCTGCGTGACTCTACATGAACTTTACCGCCGTAAAACTGATTGCACGGAACCGAAAGCTGCTTGTACGGTGCATTATGTGCTTAAGGCTGATTGCACGGAACCGAAGCTGGTCCGCGTCCTACCGATCCACGATAAGGAGGCTTGCACGGAACGAAGTGTTCAGTGAGCTGGTTAACAGCGTAAAATAACCTGCTGGAACGCTTCGAAAACCCCCAGTAAGGCTGCTTGCTTGGTGCTTCCTGGGTCGTCTGCACTGAGAAAGCTCGCTTGCACCATACCAAGACGCGAATAACGTGTTTGCACCGAACGAAGTGGCTTCTAGCGCGTTAACAACCTGTTTTGAAAGTTCTGAGTCTCGAAGTCGTTATTCTGGATATATGAAACAGTCACGATCGAATCCTGTTCAAGAACTTTATTCCGCTTCCTTTTGAAAGGAAAACTGAAGTTGTTGTTTCTTTCAGTGATAGTTTCACTTCGTATTTAAATGCTATTGTTGATCGTGAATATTAACCACTAACACTGCAGTTCTTCGTAAGTGTTCCTATGTTTATGGAATATCCCAAGGTTTTGTCCTAGCCCCGTAGGGTGTAGAAAATACTTCCAAAAAAGCTAACTATTCAGGAAACTATGTTTTTCGGCTTTGAAGAAAACAGTGGTGACCTTTTCGCAACTCAGAAATGGCTGCACGCTTCTTAAACTTCAATTTTGGGCGTGCTCGTATATTTGTGGAACGGAGTGTAAATTTCTAACTTACAACACGCTCATCGTATGTCAACCGTGATCGGCCGTGTTTTTGAGAAAAACCGTTTCCTAGAGAAGAATACGACGCACTCTTGAGGCATGGCTCAGGGGAGGTCGGCAGCAGCTGAGGGGGTGGGTGGCGAACGAGCTCTATACTGAAGTTCAAGGCCGCATAGAGCAACTTTGTTTCCTTCCTCATCCGTTTTTTTCGACATTATTTTAGATTGCTCTGGAGCTTTCGATATCAGGTGGGACCACGGAGGCTGCTACAATCGCCCGACCTTGCACGGCAGGCTAATGGATGCATGATGAGCACTGCCACGCGTCGCTTGGGGCACAGATGATCTTGGCATTACAGAATCTAATTAATCCTTATTCTTAGAACAGATGTTTAATTGCTCTTCTACTGGTGCTATCGCAGCAGGTGGGGGGGACACTTGGCCACCCCAATTTTTGCGTGCCGCAGCGCAATCAAACATCAACCCGCGGTTTTCCTATCCTTAGAAAATCTGGAGAGTCGTTGCGGCGAGGAAAAATGGGAGTGGCCAAGTGCTATAGCAAGGTGCCCCCTTCCTGCTGCGATAGTGCACTCCTACTTTGGTATCTCGCTAAGCTATCTGAAAAAAGATCATCCTCCTATGTACACTCCTTTATTTTTCTTCGCGACGCTTTGGCCGGGAACCGTGTGAAAGAGGGCCCCCAATTAGCTTTTCTGCAAAAAAATCAATCACAGAGAGTGAAAGGCCGAGAAAAAGCGCCGCTTCAGCTTGGTGTCACAGTTTCTATTATATGCTTCGTCCTTTTCTCTTACGATGATACGATGAACTTGATTTTTTTCCATTTGCCTTCTGCGGAACCATGATTTTTCCTGAGCCAAAAACCTCTGCGATCAGAACCTTTTCCCTCACTGGGAGGTCTACCCCATTCACTTCGTTGACGGCTTCATTTGTTGGCGCGCAATTAAAAACGAATTCCTCTGGATTCCACTTGCTGCGGCACAAAAATCCGACTGATTCTCCTGCAATCGCTGTTCAACAGCAGATTTATGCGGGTTTTTGTGTTGATGACAATTGCCGGTGCGATCGTGAGCGCGTTCATTCACTCACATTTCTTCAGGGTCTACAATTACATTGAGGAAAAATCGCCACTTTCCGGAACTAGCGGTCGGTGAAAAACGACTCATCAAGCCTCCGACGTCATTCCTCGAACGCACTAATGCAGCATTCACTTTCCTTTCTACTTTGTCAATGCCAATAATGGAATATTTCCGAATTT
Source organism: Aplectana chamaeleonis (assembly GCA_029168955.1). Classification (NCBI taxonomy): domain Eukaryota; kingdom Metazoa; phylum Nematoda; class Chromadorea; order Rhabditida; family Cosmocercidae; genus Aplectana; species Aplectana chamaeleonis. Next base: position 1,565,847 of record JAPDOI010000095.1, read on the forward strand.
TTAATGGGTTCCTTGACTATTAGCCAAGACACGCAGAGCCGGCAAAATGATAACACTTCTGCCTTGCAAGAAAGCGATGCAGGTCTGAGCTCTGCCTGCTACTGGCTGTCTAGTCGTTCTCACCGACGACCGACATCGACAAGAGAAAATGGGAGAATGATACCATTTCAAACCTTGTTGATAAACAACACGGGGTAGCTGTGAGCTATATAAACACCACAGCGGAGTGAGGTCCACTTCTTCGGCTGCTTCCCTGACGAGCTTCGGTACTCGTCACCACTCAAGCTCGTGGTCAACTATCGCTCATCGCTCCTGGCCACATATCGCTCAACGCTCATGGACAACTATCACTGGTGCTCCTGGTCATCTATCACTAGTGCTGGTCAACTATCACTAGTGCTCCCGGTCATCTATCACTAGTGCTTGTGGTCAGCTGTCACTTATTGCTCGTGGTCGATTATCTCTAGTGCTCGTGGCAATATTGGTGGCCCGTTCAGGTATTGTGCTCGAGAAGAAGCATATATCTGTGGTATCTCTGTTCGGTGAAACTTATCTCAATCATCTTTTCCTGTTAGCGCATACTCAGCAACAGGCCGGATCAGCGTCGGTGACCGCCAAAAGAAACCACTGAACCACCAACAACCCCACCCCTACGGTTGCCGCTCGCTTACTGGCTTTATTGTGAACATCGCGAAAACGGTGGAAGCGGTTCGAATCTCACCGGCGGCTGACCGCATGGTAAGCTAATCAGCTGCGCTCTTCTCTCGGCCTGAATCGATTAGCGAACCGCTGCACGCAAAAACCGCGCCGCCGCGAGTGAAATTTAAATGTTTTTTCTTGAGGACGCAAGTCACGGACCTAAATATAGATTGAAACTATAGAAGTGTTGTACGTATTAAATTACTACAGTTGCACAAGTGTGAAGGAGACAACGGAAATGCAGAGAATTTGTGCAAGAAGGTGCAAGATGCGTCGCTGCTAGGGAACTATTAGCGGCAATGCCAGATTAAAGCCGCGTCCGTAGAGTTCACGTAATCAATTTAGTCTGATGAATGGACGGGGCTGCGACTGCAGATCTCCGCGCGCATTCGAAACCGCGCTGGCCGGTGATGCAGCCACACCCACTTTTCATCGCTCGCGACATTTACGGCGCGCGGCAAGCGAGCGACGAAAGCATCGCGGTGATGGTTACAACTACAGGACCGAGCAGATTTTTCGCAAACAGCGTTTTGTGCTCCGCATCGCCGTAACTCGCTTCAGTGTGGTCTGATCTTGATTTTGAAGTTATTTTTGAATCCTTGCATCAAGACTAATACAATAGTGCCACAAATCAGTAAATTTCAGTGCTGCAGTAAAACGAAAATTGCGTATGTCGACATCAAAAACCCTCACTATGATATTAATAGTCTGTCATGCTATCAGTGATCTACAATGGTCTGACCTGCGATTGAACGAAATTCCCAAAGGATTTACACACTTTTCGGTGATGAATCGGACCCAAAATGACCACTGTCACATATCATTGCGTTTGCCTCACTGAGAAGAACACGAAAAATGTCTTGAAAATCCAGTTCGTCAGTATTGAAGCGAGTTATGGCGGTGCGCGAAGAACGCCGCGAAACGTCGTTTTTTTGCAAAAAATATGCGCGGCACTGTTTATCGGTCAAATGGTTTATATTTTATATCCATTTACCTCTCAGCCAGTGAGTGGCGATACATAGATACAATACCCGCGCTAAGTTTTGTAAAAACGAGGAGCATTTGCCAAACTTGGAAAAAAAAACGTTGGATGCTTGTAACTTTTTTAGACGAAGACGTTTTTGAATTCTGAAAACGTCATCATATTCACAGCTCAAATTCCTACACATGAATATATCAGGTTGTCCGATAAGTTCTTGCCGTTTTTTAAAATTTTTTATAACTTTATTTTTAAACATAAAATAACAACAATTTAATCAATAATGTATTCTCCGTTGTTTGTTATGACTTGCTCCTGTGTGACTTATGACTTGTTATGTTATGTTATGTTATGACTTGCTCCTGTTATGTTATGACTGTTATGACTCGAAATTGCCACTTTTGAACTTCGCAAACCAATATCGAGCAGTTCTTTCAGCTATGGCACCCTCTCCGTATACGGCACAAATCTCTCTAGCAGCTTCCGTGGCTTTGGCACCTCGGTTAAACGCAAAAAGTAGATGGTGTCGAAAATGCTCGTTTTTGTCGACTTGACACTCCATTTAAATGCACTAAAAATTAACAAAAACTAATCGAAACAAAAAAACCAAATAGACTTTCTTGTAGAGCGAAAAATTCTCTTTCGAATAACACAAAACATTGTACCAAAAAATTTCATTTCGATCGCTAATTTTTTAATTTAAAAAAACGGCAAGAACTTATCGGACAACCTAATACATTGTGGACCGAAGTTCTCTAAAATCGCTTTGTTTTCGAGTAAAATTGTTTTTGCGGTCGTTTCACAAAAACGTCGAACGCTGCAAGGTGAGGCAAAATTTGAGTAGTAATTGTACAAATCATAGAAGAGCGATCTCAATGTTTTCTTCGTTAATTAGATGAAGAAGGGAAAGTCTCGAGATCTTTGTAGATTGAATTTTCGAAATCCTCCATTAAACACGCTCAGGAGCTTCCTGAAAAGTCGGACTTTTTTTGCGAAAGCCCCAGACCGATAAATGGAGGATTTCGAAAATATGATCTGCACAAATCTCGAGATATGTAGCCCCACTTTCATCGAATTCACGAAGGAAACATAGAGATTGTTTTTCTATTACTTGCAAAGTCACTACTCAAAGTTTCGCCGCACTTTGCCGCGCGCGACGTTGTTGTGAAACGACCGCAAAAACAATTCCACTGAAAAAAAGCGCTTTTAGGGAACTTCGGTCTACAATGTACATTATTGCGTAGGAATTTGAGCTGTGAATATGATGACGCTTTCAGAATTCAAAAACGTCTTCGTTCAAAAGAATTACGTACATCGGATGCTTTTTTGCCAAGTTTGGCAAATGCTCCCCGTTTTTACAAAACTTAGAGCGGGTATTGTACTTTGGTGAGGCGTGAGCAGCAATCATTCTGTGATAACATTCTTGTCCCAATATCAAATATCTGTGGCCTTCTTTTTAGACTAATACGTATCTCAGTTATTCTGTTCAGGTTAAATGTGTAGTATCCAGAACTAAAGTCCTTTCTGACCGATTCATAGCTGTCTGCTTACGTTCGAGGTGCTCCACACGCCACCGAAATCATCTACGGAGATGGTATTCTGTATTTTTTTCTCATTTTCTAGAATGTTTCGCTGCAGTGTAGAAGATGCAATGAGAAGGAAGCATATTCTGTTTGGGCACGTAAAATAAGCGGACACATGAGATACACAAACAACTTCAGCTAGGACCTCTCGAGAAAATACCAACCCGTGGAGGTTTTGTTCGCAATAAAATTCATTCGCGGATTCTTTTCGAGAGAAACACCCTATATAAGGGCCGCTTTTAATGATGGAGCCGAATAAAGGTGAGAGATGAACTACTTTTTCTCCTTTGCGATTACTATGAACTTCAGAATTATTTCGCCTACAGCAATCAGTTGATCCAATACCGTGTTGAATGGGAGTGACTCAGAATATGTTCAAAGTCCACCAAACTGCTGCTCATCTGAAGGCGTAACCACAACAAACGGTAGGGCTTTAGCAGTCTTCTAGGCCTGTTTCTTGCTTGAAAGATCATTTCGTTGCGCGTTATCGGCACTGCTGTGCTTCTGATAGCCATCAAAACCCTTTTCTTCCTCACGGAGGACTGAAAAGCGAAACTTCTCGTGAACAATACCTTCAAGTGGTCATGCTACAGATTGCGAATCAGTAACCAGCATGGCAAACCCATAGTCTCCATTTCGTATCTAGGCCTATTTTTGAACCCCTATGTGAATCCCAAACATGTCCCGACCGGATCGCTGGCCATCTCGGCGTTTTCGCAATGACATCTTTCACTGCGATGAATGGGAAGTGTGATTACTCGGCGGGAAATTTCGGACGGCCTGTCCACAGCCCGATAATTTCTCAAACGACTCACGCTAACTGCTCGTCATCGGGTTGAGTGGCGATGAATAAGTAGCAAAAGAACGCTGAAAGGATGCGATTATCCGTGCGCCCGAAACGTGACGCCAAAAAACGCCCGACGGCTCGCGCGGCGTACTTTTCAGCGACGTGTAACGGCGCCGCGACCGAATCGCTGAGCTAATCGGAGGAAGGGCCCCGTTCTGCGAGTCACCGATCAAGACCCTCCCGAAAACTCTCGAGAACCCTCTGCGCTTTGATCAAGTTATAGAAGTGATTCTTCTTCTTCTTATCATGCTTTGTTCCTAAACAAAACTGCCAAAACTGCTGATATTTTTATAGAAATTTTCAAGTTTCCTGAAATCTGCATAATCCATCCTTATAAGGCTTTCTCGCCTATATATATATATATATATATATATATATATATATATATATATATATATATATATATATATATATATATATATATATATATATATATATATATATATATATATATATATATATATATATATATATATATATATATATATATATATATATATATATATATATATATATATATATATATATATATATATATATATATATATATATATATATATATATATATATATATATATATATATATATATATATATATATATATATATATATATATATATATATATATATATATATATATATATATATATATATATATATATATATATATATATATATATATATATATATATATATATATATATATATATATATATATATATATAGTCTCTACGTGTCGCCACCGCCCGCTGCTGCTTGATATCTTCTATCAGACATATCATGGCGGTCTCCGGAGCATTGACAACTCGGCACGCGGGGTGTCCAAGTCAGTATGATGAGCGCAGAGGACGAAAAGAAAGGCGCTGCCAGCCGGCCCGGCATTCTCTCGGCCCGGCTAAAGTGCATACTATCTATCTCTGCGTCTCCGCGGGATGGACCCATTTACAGCTTTGGCTGTACAGTACAGGGATGAGTGCAAACTTAGTTTGAGGAGGAGCACGTGAAATCCCAGTGAAGAACGAGAGCTAGCGCTTTCAGAAATCAGAGCATTCCCATGGAGTCTCCAGGAAAACACTCGCGGAGAACGTTATAATATAAAGGTGTCACTAAAGTTATGGATATTTTTCTTGGATCGAATCGGTGAAAACGTTGTAGGCTGTACTTTCTTTAATGAGGTGGTACAGAGGAACTCGTCAACAAATAGGCTACTTACTGTAATAAAATCAATCAGTACAAATGGGAAAACCTTGGAGACTTCTCGTGGGTCACCACTTATTTTCAAATAAGTGAGTAATTCTATCAAAAAGGAGCTGTTTCAGCCAGAGGTGGTTCTGGGCAGACAGAAACGTTCCAAACAAAGGAGCAACAGTAAAAGGAGATGTGCGAATCTTCAAAAAATTAACAAAATTTCCTGAGAACTAATTCACTTGGCAAAAACTTTCAAATCTAAATATCAAACCGTTGCTCTATTTCGCACGGAAGAGCTTGATGCCTCTCGATAAAAGTCTCACTTGTTTGGAAGGGTTCACATGCTTCTGTACTTTCACCAGTTCACTTTTCTGATCAGCGAAAGGAAACCGTTTATGTGGCTCAGACTTTATGTCTTCTTTTCGATAATAGGTATAAATATCTCCACCGGTACTAGAATAACCGGAGCAAGCTCCTTTCGAAAACCACAAAGCTCTTCTCTGAAGAATAACACGAGTTGATTTCGTGAATTCAAAATTTCAGCTACGGGAAAGGGTTCTCAAGAAGCATTGTTAATTTTTTCGTAGACTCGCCCACTCCACTTGCCTAATGTTTCTTTTTGTAGGAACGTTTCTGTCAGCATCAAGCCACTTTTGCGTGAAGGTACTCATTTTTTATAGAGTTTGCTTTGCTTTTTCTTCTTTATCATATGTTTAATCAGCAGATTAGTACTGCATCCAGTAATTTTTTTAGGCAAACCGAAGTTTTATCAAAAGAGTGAGCGTTCGAACTGTTCCCGATTTTTAGGGAATAGAAATACTGGTTAAACTCGAAGAATTTTTACTGCAGGAAATGCATTCTCAGTTTGTGATTTTAATCTCAGCATCCCTAAAGACGAAGCGGTCGTGGCCGATGTTTGCCAGATTATGCAGCAAAACCTCGCTCATCTGACAGATGCCAGTCGAGAACACAACAGTAACGTCCTCTTCTTTGTGTCTCCGTGGCGAAAGCCAGGGTGGAGGGCGCAGCAAGCGCGAGGGAAAGTGGGCGAAGCATGCTTGGTTGTCAATGGTACCGCAACCCTGCCTGCCCCGCATGCACATGAGCTCGATGGCGTTGGGGCAGCTACCCCAGCGCAGCGTACGCGCGCCATTTTTCAGCTGAAACCTACGATCGATTAGACGAGCACACCTGAGATTTTACAGCTAAGATGGTATGAGAAAATCGGAGTCAAGCTTCTAAAATTTTTGACTCTGGTGCGAACGTAACTAAACTAATATTTTTCGGCAAAACACTTATCTTAAGAACTTGTAATCGAGTGATGGGAACACCAATGGCGAAGAATTACGAAACAATTGAATATGTCAAACAAGTCCTGCTCAGATGCAGCTGTGTTTCTTGCGATAGCAGTGCGACTGCGCACAATGGAGGGTAAAAAAATTAATGCTAGTCTGATTGCCCTTGTGCTCGAGGTTTTGGCTTACGAGCAGAAACTGTCAGTGAGCAGAATTGTATCCATGCGCACTGAAAATGTCACAGCATGATTTACGCTCGTTATCAGGCGAAAGATATTCATCACGTATCCATTTTTTCACAAAAATCATAAAATACAAAAAAAATTATCGATATGCAATACAAATGTACAAACAACGACAGTTCTGACGATCACGTCTTTCAAGAGATTTTGAAAAATGCCCTTTATTCAATTGGAGGATTGCCGGACGCGAACATATACTCTCGCCTAAATATTTTTTTCAAACCAACACATAAAACACCAAATTCGCTACACCTATCTTTCGAAAGTCAAAGGATCTGCCGGATGAATTCGGACAAAAGGAATAACGAAGTTTAGCTGTAAATAAGGATTGTTTTCCGACACACTGGACTTTACGTGTGTCTAGATTCACTCCTCCCAAAAAAAATTACGAACAAATTGCGAACCATTTTTTTCTGAAACTTCCTTTAACAAAAATTCTTCATTTTACTGAGACTGTACCACATGTATTGATTGCGCAAGGATTACGGAAGCATTATGGAGAACGTAGATGCGCGCAGTATTATGAAATTTATTCAATGAACATGTCAACAAAGTGCTCAAAAGCAGGATATATGAAGAGATATGAAGAGAAATTATCAATAATGAAATCAATTATTTTATAAGTGAGAGCTTCAAGCATATAACTGCCAACAAGAAGTGAAAATGGAAAAATAATGTCTGAGGAACAGAAAAAAGTCGATTCTCGCAGCGTCGCCGCATTCTTGCCCCAGCCGGAGCAGCCGCTGCCCCAGCTTCCTAGTCGGGCTGCCCTTGCCCCTGCCCTGGCAGCTTAGCATGCCGATTTCGCTGCCTTTCGAGCCCCGCGCCTGCGCAAACCCCGACATTCGCGTTGATGCATCCGCCTCCTGTTCAGTCCGCAAAGTGCACGCTGATTGCGAAAGCGTGCTGCGGCGTGCGCGGCTGCAAGTATCCTCGGACAGGGATGTGGGATCACCCGGGCGCCAAAGGCAAAAACCGTCCGGGTGATCCCACATCGCTGTCTGAGGATACTCGCAAGAGCACCGCAGCACGCTTTCGTAATCAACGTGCACTTTGCGGACTGAACGGCAGTGCGGAACTGAACTGTACGTACCCCGGCTGCTATCAAGGGTTTCCGCCGTGAACGCATTCGATGCACCAGCCAGTCTGAAAATGTTGTAAACCAATAATAACTGACGGCAGGTGTAACATATAGAAGTGAAATATAAACGAGGAATGCGTTTTATAGGGCATATATCTCGGTAAGTCCCAGACACACATATGCCGTCCAAGTGGAATCGTCTAATCGTGTTCCATTAACGGCAAGGCTAGCGGAGGAAGCCGGCATGGGTTTACGCGCGACCGCACCTTGGAGCTGCGGTTAGCAGTGTCCGTGTTCTGAAAATTTGCCGATCGGCCGCAGGTTGTTTGTCTACTCAGGCAAACCATCGCTCCGAGCGGGACCGGTTCCTCCCAATTATGACGTCATCGCCCGGACAGCGGCCGAGGGGCCAACTGGCACCGCGGTCCCTGTCCGGTGCCAGTTCGCCCCTCGGCCCCTGTCCGGTCGCCCTCGGGGCCACAGCAGTGCGAGCAGTGTTAGCCAGACCGTAACTTGGTACACTGCAATCACAGACCCAGCATGGAATCCCACTGCCAATTGTGGTATTTACGCTTTCCAAAGCCTCAGGTATCCTCCGTCCTTATCCTCCGCGACCGAAGCTCCGCGTTGCGAAATTTGGGCGGGGTTAGTGGTGCGTGCAGCATTGTGGAGAGGTACAGAGCGTTTTATGGGAAACTTGCACGGAAAACGAGTAGCCATTAATGCGAAGCGTGTACCGCGTCATTGAAAATGGCAAACGTTCCATGAGAAGCGTGCTACACGTCATGGAAAAGAGTCGCGCTTCACTAGAAGCGTGCGCCACGTCATGGAAAATGGGTCGCGCAGCATTAGAAGCGTGCTCCGTTTCATGAAAACTGAGTCACGCTTCATGAAAAGCGTGCTCCGCGTCATACAAAATGAGTCGCGCTCCACGAGAAGCGGGCGTCATGTCATGGAAAATGGGTACGCATTATTAGAAGCGTGCTCCGTATCATGGAATATGAGTCGCTCACCATGAGAAGCGTGCCCCACGTCAAGGAATATGAGTCGCGCACCATGAGAAGCGTGCGCCGCGTCATGGAATATAAGTCGTGCATCATGAGAAGCTTGCGACGCGAAATGGAATATGAGTCGCGCATACTGAGAAGCGTGCTCCGTTTCATGGAAACTGAGTCACGCTTTATGAAATTCGTGCTCCGCGTCATACAAAATGAGTCGCGCTCCACGAGAAGCGGGCGTCATGTCATGGAAAAATGGGTACGCATTATTAGAAGCGTGCTCCGTATCATGGAATATGAGTCGTGCATCATGAGAAGCTTGCGACGCGTCATGGAATATGAGTCGCGCACCATGAGAAGCGTGCTCCGCGTCATAGAAAATGAGTCACGCATCTTATGAAGCGTGCTACGCGTCAGGAAAAACGAGTCGCGCATACTGAGAAGCGTGAGCCGCGTCATGGAAAATGAGTGGTGCACCATGAGAAGCGTTCACCGCGTCATGGATTATGAGTTCGCACCATGAGAAGCGTGATTCGCGTTATGAAAAATGAGTCGCGCACTATGAGAAGAGTTCACCGCCTCATGGAATATGAGTTGCGCATAATGAGAAGCGTGAGCCGCGTCATGGAAAATGAGTCGTGCACCATGAGAAGCGTGGGCCGCGTCATGGAAAATGAATCAAGCACCATGAGAAGCGTGCTTCGCGTTATGGAAAATGAGTCGCGCACTATGAGAGGCGTTCACCGCGTCATGGAACATGAGTCGCGCATAATGAGAAGCGTGGGCCTCGTCATGGAAAATGAATCGAGCACCATGAGAAGCTTGCGCCGCGTCATGGAATATGAGTCGCCTGCCACGAGAAGCGGGCGTCATGTCATGGAAAATGGGTACGCATTATTAGAAGCGTGCTCCGTATCATGGGATATGAGTCGCTCACCATGAGAAGCTTGCGCCGCGTCATATGAGTCGCCTACCATGAGAAGCGTGCTCCGCGTCATGGAAATTGAGTCACGCATCATATGAAGTGTGCTACGCGTCATGAAAAATGAGTCGCGCATAATGAGAAGCGTGGACCGCGTCATGGAAAATGAATCAAGCACCATGAGAAGCGTGCTTCGCGTTATGGAAAATGAGTCGCGCACTATGAGAGGCGTTCACCGCGTCATGGAACATGAGTCGCGTATAATGAGAAGCGTGCTCCGCGTCATGGAAAATGAGTCAAGCATCATATGAAGTGTGCTACGCGTCATGGAAAATGAATCAAGCACCATGAGAAGCGTGCTTCGCGTTGTGGAAACTGAGTCGCGCATTATGAGAAGCGTGAGCCGCGTCATGGAAAATGAGTCGCGCAACATGAGAAGCGTGGGCCGCGTCATGGAAAATCAATCAAGCACCATGAGAAGCGTGCTTCGCGTTATGGAAAATGAGTCGCGCACTATGAGAGGCGTTCACCGCGTCATGGAACATGAGTCGCGCATAATGAGAAGCGTGGGCCTCGTCATGGAAAATGAATCGAGCATCATGAGAAGCTTGCGCCGCGTCATGGAATATGAGTCGCCTACCATGAGAAGCGTGCTCCGCGTCATGGAAAATGAGTCACGCATCATATGAAATGTGCTACGCGTCATGAAAAATGAGTCGCGCATAATGAGAAGCGTGAGCCGCGTCATGGAGAATGAGTCGCGCACCATTAGAAGCGTGCTCCGCGTAATGGAAACTGAGTCGTGCATTATGAGAAGCGTGTGCCGCGTCATGGAAATAGAGTCGCGCACCATGATAAGCGTACTCCGCGTTATGAACACTGAGTCACGCATCTTATGAAGCGTGAACCGCATCATGGAAAAATCAGTAGCGCTCCATAGGCAGCGTGATGGCCATGCGGAGCGTTCTTTGCTCATCTCGATCAATCGCCTAATTTGTAACTTTTATTCACGCTCACACAAGTTTTGAGGACATGTTTTGATAGAAGCCCGGCACGCACAGCACACCGAAACCCAAGACCTGCTTTTTTACCCACTTCCTACTCGCAATGTTAGTTCTCAACATGTTCCAATCTTGCGTTGGGTAATCTTCCCATCTAGGGTCGTATGATCTATGTGTTCCGGTAGACTATTTGGAGCAATCCCAGTGTGCGTTAGGCATCAGGCTAACGGTGGTACTGATAATATTAATGACAGCCGCTACTGCTGCGCGGCCCCCACCGGCACTAGCGGCTGTCATTAATGGTATCAATACCATCGAACCATGCCGTCATTGGGAACGTTGCATTCGCCGAAATCCTGTCTACTTGTGCTTTATTTCTGTCTAACACTACCTCACACTTGTACCATAACCTCATTTGCGGAATATATGCTGTAATTCAGTTTTAACCTTCACGGTGCAAAACTAGTCGGCGAGGGGGCACTAAAAAATTACCCATAGAAATTGAGAGATTCAGCTATGAAAATGGAAATTTCTTTGCTTATCAGATATGCGATAACGTTGTCACTCTTTATTTTCTGGAACTTCCACGGTACTAGATCGATTTTTGAAAACGGTATCATTCATTTCTAATTTGAACTCTGAGTGGCCCCCCTCATTTTGTACTGTATCATTGAAAGCATCTATTTACTTTGAGGTAAACCACCTAACCTGCCATAGTTAACAGAATATCTGAGGCACATTACAACTAGATGATATCGTTTGCGAAAATTTTCGACAGAGCGTAATAATGACTTTTAGTTGATTTTGTGATTTTACAGCTTCGATCTTTTCTGACTTATCCGAGAAGCTTAGGCCCCAATGTTCCAAAGTCATGTATCATAGCTAAGTCCTTAATTAATCAATAGTATTTTTTGACAGTTATCGGTCGTTTTTTGAAATTTCAATTCTCGCCTTTTTCATCGATTTTCAAAATAACGATCAATAAATGACGCAAAACATACTATCGATTATGAACTTAGACGTTTTAACGTTGGCATGAATCCTAACGATACTTCGCGTTCCCCGATGAAGGTTGGCGCAAACTCGATGCACCTATGTTATAGCTTATGGCACCGAGTTTGCGCCAACCTTCAATAGGGAACGCAAAGTATCACTAGGATCCATGCCGACGTTATAGCGGCTAAGCTCCTAATCGATAGTATTTTTTCGTCAATTATTGATCGTTATTCAGAAAATCCCTTTCATGCACCACCTCATCGCGGTGATCGGGTGAACACCACATGTTGGTGGCCAGCGGCGCAAACCGGTCACGCAGTATGCAGTTTCTGTGTACGGGCGGCTATCTTTGTGCCCTTAGCAGGGAACAAGCGAGAGTGACCAGATCGAAAAGAAACGCTCAGATAACTAAATCTGCGCCCGAGTACTTCGCGCACCGGATATGCTTCACTACGGCGTCGGAGGAAGCCTCTACCTGGAAGGGGCCATCCAATCTCGGAGCAATAGGGCGTCATCGTATGAGGAAGCTTGGAAACCCCTACATTACACGATGTCAGCACTGCCTTTACATATCAGTAGCAGTTGTATTGTTGAAGTGAACCACGAGGTTGATAGATCTTTTACTTGGCTTACGCACGTTTCGGCGGGATCGCCCCTTCAGAGCCTGAAAGGATCAAATCAGAAATGTGCTTATTCGGCCAAATGTCGACTAAACCTTACTGAAATTCGAGAGAAAATTTTTCCAAAACGTGGTCAATAGCAGGAAAACTAAGAAAATACCGCACCTTGCCAGGAAACTCGCTAGAGGACCAGCAGCATAGAAACGGTTGGCGCAAAGTGGAGCGCGGGACGAAACCACTTCCTCTCGACGTTAGAATGCGAGTCTGAGGTAGGGCTTGAGTTATATACAGGCGCTCCCCCTTCCAATTGGTTTTTGGGTCGCTCGCCTGGATCCAAAACGCCTCCAGGGTTTCTCTGGCAGGGGTATCGGTTTCCCGCGCAATTATCTCGACCTTGACGTGGTAATCATCGCCGTTGTGGGCGTTGACACGGTGACACCCCAGAACTGTTGATACCTGCAGTTTATCCTTGCCGTCCGAGTGCTCTTTGATTCTAACCCAGAGCGGCCGCGAAGTCTCACCAATATATTGCGTGGGTCGACTCGTTCGAGTCGGCTTCATCAGTTGACGAAAAGTACATGATGTTCCTCGCCATTCTTGAGCATGTTATTGATATGTTTATTCCTTGGGCTTGGGTTTATCCCAGCAAATCTAACCTCCCACTTCATCTCCGCAATATGTCGGATCACAGGGAATGTCTTCTTCGTTATGCCAAACTATCCGGTGATTGGGCTGAGTACAAAAGCTTTTCTAAAAAGTTTGCAGAACAGCTAATGAAATACACCAGAAACGTCGAGAAAAATATCATAGAGTCAAAACAGAAGCAACGTTTTTACAAATTTATGAAAAGCAGACTTAGTTCCAAATCACATTTTGGTGCTCTGAAGCAGAATGGATCGACTTTGTTGAATGATCATGATAGGGCTAATGCATTAGGGCTCGAGTTTAGCAAAGTGTTTTCTGAAGATGATGGCTTTCTTCCTGAGTCTAGCGTCCCTCATCAATTTCCAATGCACGACCTTCCTTATTTTGATGAAATCACGATCTATGAACACTTGATGAAATGGCCTAATTCTTATTCATTCACTCCTGATAAAATCCCTTTTATATTTGTTAAGAACGTTGCGCATGTAATTGTCTATCCATTATCGTACATATTCAATCAGTCGATGAGCCTTTCCGAGGTCCCTCGACTTTGGAAACACTCCTACATCACTCCTCTCCTGAAAAAAGGAACCGTCCCATGATCCCGGAAACTACAGGCCAATCAGTATAACTTCTCTGTTCTGCAGGTTTTTTGAGAAAATTTTAAAGTCCCACATCCTCAAGCATATAGGGCTAAATAATCTCATTCCTCCATGTCAACATGGGTTTGTTGGTGGGAAATCAGTTACGACAAATATGCTGGAGACTCTTGAAGATTGGACATTAGCTTTAGATGCCAGAAAAAGTGTTGACGTGATCTATGTAGATTTTGCTAAAGCATTCGATAAAGTTAGCCACAAAAAGCTCATTCACGTACTGGAAAAGCTCGGTTTCCATGAAAATGCATGGAAATGGATCAAAGAGTTTTTGACTGGAAGAACGTTCCAAGTTCGCATAATTTCGACTTTGTCGAATGTTTTTGAGGTCAAAAGTGGATTGCCACAAGGAGGTGTACTGTCGCCGATACTCTTTAACATTTTTTCTGCTGGTCTGGGTAATATTTTGCACAAAAATGGGGTCGTTTGTAGACAATATGCCGACGACCTAAAAATTTACAGGGAGGTCTCTACCCTTCTTGATACAGAGCGCTTGCAAACAGCTATAGATCGTTTACAAGCATGGTCAAAGACATGGCAGATTCCGATTTCTCCCGGAAAGTCTTTCTGGATGCGTATTGGTTCTTCCGTGCTGCCCACTTCGTATAATATAGATGCCCAGGGTATTGAGAGAGTCAGCCAAATCAAGGATCTCGGTTTCTTGTATGATGAGAAACTTGATTCCAATTCTCATTACAAAGAGTTGTACAAAAGGGCTCACAACCGTACCTATCAAATTTTTGAGGCTCTCACTACAAAAGACAGTAGCGTCCTTTTGAGAGTGTACAAGGTTTACGTTCGTCCGCTTGTTGAAAATGGTACGGTTGTCTTCTCTCCGTACAAGAAAAAGACATCACTCTCTAGAGAAGGTGCAGAACAACTTTACCAGAAAGATATTAATACGGCGTGGAGGGTTTCTGTACTCTAAAATTCCAAATGCCAGGATTCGGAACCAATATTTCAACATAGCGAACCTCGAGTCACGGCGTGAATTGTTTGACATTTGTATGGTGCACAAGCTTTTGAACGGGATGTCTGGTGCTAAATTTTCACACTTCTTCAGTATAGTCCTCTCGAAAACACGAGGTGGGGAGAGGAAAATATCATTTGCGAGGCCGAAAACCACAATTAGATGCAAATTCTTCACAGTAAGGGCGGGTTCAGCGCATCTTCGTGTCAGTAAAAGCACACTCACTTCCAGTTCAATGATAACATTCAAGCGGGGAATGGCCAAACTCTTGCTGAAATCATAGGCGTTTTTTGCGTATCTGAGCTCATGTTTATTCATTCGAGTTTTTTTTTTCTTTTTAAGCGTGTGTCTTATACAGCGTACCTAAATAAATAAATAAATAAAAATATTGCTCGCCGCACAGCCGGCACGAGGCTATAACGGATCAGCACCTGCAGGATATCTCTCTTTACCGTCCCTCCACTGCCAGAGAATTTCAAGCACAGTATCGTAGACTCAACAGGGAGTGGGTTAAAGTTGGAAAATCAGCAGGTTTGAGTCCGTCTCATGTCACTCGCCTTAAACTTGACTCCCCAACTTGCCCAGTTTTGTACCTTCTCGTAAAGACTCACAAGTTCTCAGCGGGGGAGGACCTGGCTACCATCAGCTCCAATTCCATAAAGGTCAGACCCATCATCAGCTGCGTGGGTGGTCCTACGGACCGAATTGCCTGGTTCATTAACAGCATTTTAAAACAACTTCTAGCCCACATTCCGGCCCACCTTCCAAACACCCGCGCATTCCTTGACCATCTCCGCAGCATTCAACCCGCGAACCCGTGCATAATGGAGTCTTTTGACGCCACCGCTCTCTACACCAATGTAAGTAATGACCATGCTATGGAGGCCGTCTTCGAGCTCCTTACCCAAAACCAAGGCTCCATTAATTTGTTCGGGCTATCAATTCAGCAGCTTATGACCCTTCTTCATTAGTGCCTAAAATGCAACATTTTTGGGTGGTCGGGTCAATATTTTAGTCAGGTCAGAGGGCTGGCTATGGGACAGCGCCTAGCTCCCACACTCGCCATAGCATTTATGGGCTAAATCGAATCTCCGGTGCTGGCGCGGCTTCCAATGCTATACTGTAGGTACATAGACGACTGTTTTGTAGTCTTCCCCACACAGGAGGAAATGGACCAGTGTTTTAAACTTATCAACAATCAGTCGGAAAATGTGAAATTTACCCGGGAAAAACCGGTGGTAGACTGGCTTCCTTTCTTAAATGTCCAAATAAAATTCTCGGGGGACATTTTGGCCACAAAATGGTATCGTAAACCAAGTAACAAAAATATAATTGTGCATTACCAATCATCACACCCATCACAAACAAAAAGGGCAGTATTAAAAATATGTACCGAACAGCGAAACGCGTCTGTGCTGGAGAAAACGAACAAAAAGAATCGGTTCAAATGGCGCATAGAATTGCAACTCTGAACGGATATCCTCCCAGTGTGGTCCTGCGCAGATCCAGAGGCTCAGCCGCACGTCGCGAAGAGCAGGAATCAGCAGTTGATGGCGAAATTTCCTTAAAATTGCCCTTCATTTCGGATGAAGTGAGCAAATCTCTGCGAAAATCCCTACGCAAAGCCGGTTTGGAAACCTGTGTCACCATTGCTGACATCCCTCCAAATAACCTCAGAAACCGCCTTATTCGAAACCGTCTATATGACCGTATTTGCACAACTCCCAATTGTGTGGTATGTCCAACTGGTAGAGAGGGAGATTGCACTGCATGCGGTGTGGTCTATAGAATCTCGTGCCAGCTTTGCGGCGAGCAATATATTGGTGAGACTTCGCGGCCGCTCTGGATTAGAATCAAAGAGCACTTGGACGGCAAGGATAAACTGCGGGTATCAACAGTTCTGGGGTGTCACCGTGTCAACGCTCACAACGGCGATGATTACCACGCCAAGGTCGAGATGATTGCGCGGGAAACCGATACCCCTGCCAGAAAAACCCTGGAGGCGTTTTGGATCCAGGCGAGCGACCCAAAGATCAATCGGAAGGGGGTTTGCCTATATATAGCTGGAGAGCTCAAGCCCTACCTCAGACTCGCATTCTAACGTCGAGAGGTAGTGGTTTCGTCCCGTGCTCCACTTTGCGCCAACCGATTCTATGCTGCTGGTCCTCTAGCGAGTTTCCTGGCTAGGTGCGGTAATTTCTTGGTTTTCCTGTTATTGACCACGCTTTGGAAAAATTTTCTCTCGGAATTCAGTAAGGTTTAGTCGACATTTGGCCGAATAAGCACATTTCTGATTTGATCCTTTCAGGCTCTGAAGACGGCGATCCCGTCGAAACGTGTGTAAGCCAAGTAAAAGATCTATCAACCTCGTGGTTCAGTTCAACAATACAACTGCTACTGACTTGCAATGCCAAGGATCATTGAGAGTCGAACCTGGAGCCTTTGCATATGTACCTACAACTGCCGCACAATTGCATCGGGAGCCGATCTTCGAAAACTCCTTCTTAGAAGCCATCAGACCAAGTACGATGTCATCGCTTTGCAGGATACGAAAGGCAGGACGGAAACCGTTAGAAAGACTGATCACAACGAGCTTATCGTCATCGGAGCCAAGGTAGACAATAAGAACATCGGCGGCGTTGGATTCCTCATTATTTCAACGGTGCACCACTTGGTAGATTCTCATAAAATCATTAGTCCACGTCACGGCGTTCTGCGTTTGAGAACCAAAGAGCAAGGAATTGTGCCTATTATCAATGGATACGCCCCAACCTCTAGCGCTGCGCAGGAAGAACGCGAAGAGTTCCATGAGCTTCTGCAAAAGACTGTACATGAGAACAGAAGCTACTATAAGCTACCATAGTTGTCGGTGACTTCGATGCAATCGTCGGTACGAACAACAACGACAGCGATTAGAGATTAGGACGGCATGGAGCCACTTTTCAAAATGAGAATGGAGAGCGACTGCTAGACTTCATCTCGGCATGCTGCCTCTTTCACGGAAACTCCATGTTCGAAAAGCTATCACATCGACGATGGATTTGGGAAAGCCCGAATGGTCAGACAAGGTCGGAGATAGATCACATCTTGATTAACAGACGCTGTAGCTTGTTTGACGTGTCAGTGCTGCCTTCATTTGACACCGGCTCCGATCATCGGCTTTTACGTGCGAAAATATTGCTGAAGAAGAAGATTTTCAAACGTGATACTCATAGGCCGGCACCCGTTCGGTTCCCCGTCTTTGAGGCTGAGGTATTGGAATCCGCTATGAACTCCTTCGCATAGAATTTTCACAAAGATCCAACGGTAGACTACGAAAATCTAGCCAAAGGCCTAATCGAGTGTGCGGAAATTTTGCATTAAGCCGGCACGGCACCCATTCCAAAGCTCAATGGCCTCGCGAGTGCGCTTTTGGATGGAGAAGAGTTGTTAAACAGAATCCCAATTCCACCCATCTGGGGAAGGTTACCATCAACATGTCATGCCGAATCGCTGTTAAAGGCAGCGTTCACGATAATCATCTCCAGTGACCTTCCACAGTTAAATGATAGGCGAGAAGATTCTTAGGCTCCCGGTGTCGAAAGAACGGAAGAAAACGAGCCAGGAGTGGCAAAATAGCGTCTGCAAACAAGCGTTTTGGTGTTCCAGAACCGTCCCGTGCTTCAGGTCCTCCCCCTCGATGTAAGCAAATGAACACTCGAGACCGTGAGATGTGCGATAGTTTTCGATCAAAAGCCCCGTTCTTCCCTTCATTCTCAAATTCTCTCGTTACTCAGGTCAGCTCGCATACATCGGCTGCGGAAGCCGGAATTTACAAGCCTCGGACAACTCGTCCACAATGCTTTCCTAGCTCAATTTTTAGGGGCCATAACTCCGTTCTCAGGGGGTCTTGCACGATTCCAGAGACATCATTGGAATCAGCATGGAACAGTTTTCAAGATGGGCCAAAAAACAGAGAAACAATTTTTATCGTGAACACTGCCTTTAAGGAGTCGTTGCAAGCGTACAGAAGAACGAAGTTGCTGGAAGCGGCTAAAAAATGGATCGATATAAAGCGCTGCAAGCGCTATCTCAGTGATTAGGAAGCTGTCTTAGAAATGGAGTAGTGCAGACATCTCGGAGGATTATGGAAGACATCACTCAAGAGTTCTACATGTATCTCTTCCGCTCATCCACACCTGTCCCAGAATGTCCAACTCTACCAGATGAAGACCTTTCTGCCATCCCGGAATCGAAAGTTGCTGTAGCCATCAGAAGCATGAAGGAAGGCACGGCCCCAGGTCCCAACAACATTTCGGTGAACTTTCTTCGCGCAGGAGGTAGCGCTCTCCACTCTCTTTTTGCCAGGCATTTCAGCCACTACCTACTTTTAGAAGGACTCCAGATTCATGGAGAGAATCGAAGACGGTGCTGCTGTTTAAAGGCACAGTCCAAGTACGGAATCGTTTTTTTTGTTTTCCCACCTATTTTGAAAACGCTCTCACGCTGATTTCAATGATGTCTCTGGAATTTTACAAGACCTCCCAGAAACAGAGTTTTGACCCCTTGAAATATGGGCTACGGAAGAATGGTGGACGAGTGTTCCGAGGCTTGTAACTTCCGTCATTTTCAATCGATGTATGTGAGCCGACCTGCATGGATGGAGAGGCTGATAATGAAGGGAAGAACAGGGATATTGATCAAAAATCGCCTCTCACGACGCCACTGTTCAGCTCGAAAGATCGTAAAAGGGGCGTGTCAAAGTGGCTTCTTGAGGTGGGCTTCTCAGAGTGGCTTCCTCCTATATCTCGCTTATCCGCAGGTGTTGAGAGCTCGCACTTGACAGGTGTTATATAGGGTAGGTCTACTTCACAACTATGTGGAAATCTCAGACTTTATCCCCAAGGTTGGACTGTACCTTTAAGAAAGGCGCATGGGAGGATATTGCCAATTACCGACCCATCAGTCTTCTAATCGCCAGCTGAATGAATCATCAAAGTATCAAAGTAGGTAAGTATTTTTAAAATCGATGAAAAAGGCGAGAATCGAATTTTCGATAAAAAAACTATCGATAATTATCGAAAAAAACGATTGATTAAGGACTTAGCCATTTTACATAACTTTGGAGCGTCGAGACCTTAACTTCTCGAATAAGTCAGAAAAGACCAAAGTTGCAAAATAATTAGATCAGCTAAAAATCATTAATTACGCTCTGCTAAAAATTTTCGTAAACGCTATCATATAGTACTAAGGTGGCTCAGATATTCTGTCAACTACAGCAGGTTTGGTGGTTTACCTCAAAGTAAACAGCAGCACTTAAAGATACACAGTACTGAAAGTTACCTCTGAATCATAGCATATATTTCGCAAACAAGCAGGCTTTGGACCAAGTGGAAGGCATCGTTAGATAGAGGAGAATTTGTTTCTCGAGAGTGAAGAAAGAAGGGGGGAATGAGGAAACAGGAGAGAAAGAAAAGGAGGACTGGGAGAAGAGGGAAATAAGAAAGATAGCAAATTAGAGGAGGAGAAACGAGTAAAGAAACGAAGAGAAGCCATCGGTGAAGCTACGCTGATTCGCCCGAAGAGCCACCGCAGTGCCAGTTGGGACCGAAGATCGCTCCGAGCGATACTGCTGTGGCCCGAGTAGATGGCTAATTTTCGCTCGGAGCGGAGAGGCAGCGCCGCTCGAGTAGCTCTCCGGTACCGCTCGGAGCGATGGTTTGCCTGAGTAGGGGTCTTCCGCAATTTCGCTTCCAAATTCCCTCCATTTCAGAATTTCTTTCCTAACAGTCGTTTTCGTCATTTTTCTTTTGTATTAACGTGACTTAGTACATACTGCACGCCGAATCCTTCTTCGTCAGTCGGTACTTTCGTGGTGCATTTCCGAAACCCAGTTTGCTTTTTTCCCCGCACTTTGTTTTTTTTTTTCAAAATGTATTTTTATTAGGCACGAACTTGATCCAGGCAAAAATTCGCGTCTCGCTATCGCTCTGCCAATAGCCAAGATAGGATTCTAATTATTGCTTATAAGTTTCAAATCCAACTCTAGCTATTTTTTCATTTGAAGGTGCAACTTCTTTTTTCTGTATACTTTCGTCTCCATTGCACAGTAACGTCTGCAGCATTTTATCGAGGCTTCTGTCTTAATCAAATATTTCTCCTTCCTCAAAAGTGACGTTTTCCGGTGTTGATTCTTTCAGCAATCCCTTATAAACTTTAAAATTGAACTTCGTCCGATCCGATGGCGTCGTTTAGGCCCTAGTTATTCACTAGTGGAAGGGAAACGTCTCGAGATGACATTCGAGATGGATGAAGAGCTCGTCAGCTATATTGTGTCCTATTCCAGACTATAAGCACTCGAGCATTCTGATTACATTTTGCCGATTTCATGCACTTTATCACAATTTTTTGCAGAAGTCCTCTGTTATTCTGTTCCTCCTGTCAATGCAGTGCTCTTTATGCCAATTTTTTGATGATTGAACAAATTGAACTCTGAAAATTAATCAGCTGGTGTAACATGGCAGGTCTCCAACCGGGTAGGTCCCGCAGCGACAGAGTACGCAGTGCCACGGCGTGTATAGCAGCGTTTATACTTCCGTCGCCGCCAAGCGCGCGGCGAAGTGCAATATTATAATATCTATCGTGCCGCTTCGCGTGATCAATCATACAGAAAGGCACTGTACCGCGCCGCTCGGCGGTGGAAATATAAACGTCTATAACTGTTCTTTGCGGCTATCCGAAGCGTTTTTCTGAGACAACTGTTCCTTTTGGTCTGCCTCAGTACAGTGAGAGTGTCCATAAGTGACAGTTGTGTTGCCATTTTTTTGTGTTTGCCAGCGTTCCCTCGGTGTATGACTAGCACCTAAGATGAATCGCTCTGATACTTAGGGGGAATGTGCATTGTTGAGGATCGTTCGAATCGCCGAGATCGCAGACGTGTCGCTGCCAATCATCGTAGCTTGATCAGATATCGACGACCAGGGTCGGGTTTTGACGACGCATTAATTATGTGGTACATAACTGATGAGGTAATTGATAGGCTATTTGAGGTAACAATACCCTGCATGTCCACTATCAATTTAGCATGGACTGATATTATTTTTACGTTATATTATTCTATGGTAAGCTATACTATGCTATGTTATGTTATGTTATGTTATGTTATGTTATGTTATGTTATGTTATGTTATGTTATGTTATGTTATGTTATGTTATGTTATGTTATGTTATGTTATGTTATGTTATGTTATGTTATGTTATGTTATGTTATGTTATGTTATGTTATGTTATGTTATGTTATGTTATGTTATGTTATGTTATGTTATGTTATGTTATGTTATTTTGATAGAAGGGAACAGAATACATTCGATGGTATTGAATGACAAGTGACGGCATTATTAAAAGCTGTCCACACAGTGCGACTACAAGTGCATAGGACGGAACCGTAACGAACATTAAGAGGTGAAATTGAGGGACAACGATTGAAATGGGGTGCACTTACAGTACAGAGGGAAGGATGAACGATTTCAGTTGGAAGTATGACCCATAAAATAGGAGTACGCAATATTTTATGCTTGGGCTTTGAATGATTTTGTTCAATCAAATATAGCAAGGGAAAGTAGGAAATAAAGATATGATCAACTGCACATTCGTTTCTGGTGCATAGCTTAAAGCTCGAGCATAGCCAACTTAGGGACTTACAAACTGCTCTCTGCTACCTTTCCCTGTCATTTCTTGCCGTTAACTTTAGCTACAAACTAGCCAGTAATGTTCCATGTAAACCATGGGTGAGTGAATGATTTCGAATGATTACTGCACATCTTCTCGGAGGAACGATTCCTCGGCAGTCTTGACATGAGGTTTATTCTAGCAATATCTGTTGCTCGTCAATACAATTGATAAAGATGAAGCCAAAAGATTCCTACTCATGCGTCCACACCAGGTGGTTGACAACTGAACGTCAGTTTGTTTCCCATTCGAAAACCGTGCTCCGCCCAGTCTTCGCTGACCGAAGGGCGCTGCCAACCGATCACCAAATCGCCGCGACCTGGCTCTACCATTTGCCAACTGGTCGCCCTCTTATGACACTATCGCCAGCTGAACGCGCGGTGGCGGCCAATTCATCGTGCAGCGAGCTCACTTTTTCCAGAGCGAGACCCCCTCAAACGTGGTATCTTCTTCTTCAGCGTTTGTCCCGCACTGTAAAAGGTTCCGCTTTTCTCGAAAGTTGCCACCATTTGACCTTGTCATTCGCGTTGTCAGGATGGAGGCCTGCAATTTTCATATCGTTGTGCAATACATCCAGCCATCTCTGCTTAGGTCGTCCTCTTGGTCGCTGGCTCGTCACTTGGAGCTGCATAGCCGCTTTCGCTATCGAGTGTTCTCCAGCTCGTAGAACGGGTCCATACCATCTTAGGCAATTTTCACGAAGATTGTCCGAAATGGGCGCAACACCAAATCTTTCACGCACATCTTTATTCCGAACTCAGTCCAAGCGGGTCAATCCACCACTCCACACGAGCATCTTCGTTTCTATCACGCCGAGCTGCTTTCTGCTTCCTTGGTCATTGGATAACACTCTGTGCCATACAGTGCGACGGGCCTCACAACCGTACGATAAATTTTTGACTTGAGCCTGCCGCAAACCTTTTTATCACAGAGCACTCCACTCGCGGTACGCCACTTCAACCAAGCAGCATTGATACGTGCGTCGACTTCAGCCGTCAGCGTCCCATCATCGCTAAGCGTTGATCCCAGATATCAAAACGTATGCGCTTTTGGCAAGACTGTGTTGTTGCCTTGGATGGAATCGTCACAACTCGCATTTGTCATGTATTCGGTTTTCTTCTTATTGAGTCGTAAGCCGAATTCTGCCAGTCTGTCGTGCCATGCTTGAATTTGTGCTTGGAGAATTCCTTTGCTGTCTGAGGCGAGCATCACGTCGTCAGCATACAACAGGGTCCAAGGTGCTGAACTCTGCAAATCTCGCGTGATGACATCCATGACGATGATGAAGAGCAGCGGGGAGAGGGCGGAGCCTTGATGAACTCCAACAGTGATTCGAAAAGGCCTTGATGTTCCTGCCGCGGATCGTATGCAACTTGACGTGTCCACGTACGAAAGCTTCACCCAATCGATCAATTCTTCGGGGACATCTCGACTACGCAGAGCATACCATATTACTTCAAGAGGAACTTTGTCGAACGCTTTCTCAAAATCAAGAAAGGCGAGGTGAACAGCTTCTCCTTTTTTACGATGCTTTTCCACAAGAAGTCGGATCGCATGGATAGCGTAAACGGTGCCGCAGTTCCTGACAAAACCACATTGATTTACGCTCAGCTCAACGACATCACGTATTCTTCTATCCATAATCCTCTCGAAAATCTTCATTGGGCTAAGAAGTCGGATGGGCCGGTAGTTGCTACAGTCCGCAGGACTCCCTTTCTTCTTGGAAATCGGGACTGTGGTGCTTGACTTCCAGTCTAAGGGAATCTCGCGCTCAGTCACAATGCTGTTGATCAACAATGCAAGCCAGGCAGTTGGGTTCCAACTTCGACTCTTCCATAACTCCGCGGCAATAGCATCCGGTCCGGTAGCTTCGCCATTCTTCATCGCTTTGAAAGCCTCTGCTACTTCGCTTGATGTTATTGGCGACACCGCCCCATAAACGGGAAGAGCATGAGGTAACGGGGGATGCGGGAACTCTTCTGTTGAAACCGCTTCGAAGTTCTGCCGCCACCTTTTCTTCGCCTACTCAGCATTCGATAGCGTGTGTCCATCGTTTATTCCAACAAACTTCTCTATATCCTCCGCCTTTCGGTTTTGTGACCTGAAGAACCTGTAGAGATCGCGCTCGCCCTCACTCGTGTCAAGCTTCCCATATAG
The DNA here is from genome assembly GCA_029168955.1 of Aplectana chamaeleonis. NCBI lineage: Eukaryota > Metazoa > Nematoda > Chromadorea > Rhabditida > Cosmocercidae > Aplectana > Aplectana chamaeleonis. Next base: position 1,590,433 of record JAPDOI010000095.1, read on the forward strand.
AGCTTCATATCGTTGACCTCTCGTTCTCGCTACTGCCTTCTCAGCCGCACTTTGCGCGACTTGATACTCTTTCCAGTTGGCCGGGGTTTTGTCTTTGATAAAAGCGTGGTAAAGAGCCCTCTTCCTTCGTACACACGCCTTTACTTTGTCAGTCCATAACCACGCTTCCTTCTCGATGAATCTCCGTCCAGGCGTTGTCATTCCAAGAACGGTGCGGGCAGCTTGAACTAGGCTCCTCTTTGCTTCCTCCCAGCTCTCTTCGACGATTATGATCTGCGGTAGATGGATCCCAGCAATGAGTTCGGATGCCTTGTCCTTGAAATTCCACCACTTGATCCTTGCAGGACCTGTGAGGTCTGCGTGTTGTTGTTTCGAAAGGCTAACGCGGAGCGTGCAGATGAGTGGACGATGTTGAGTAGCCACCGTCTCATAAGGAATCACTTTGGCATCAGTAACTGACGAGCGATCTTTGCTCCTCACGAGGAAGTAATCGATTTGCGACGAAACGGTTCCACTGTGATACGTTGCTAGCTGAGAGCACCGCTTCCTATACCATGTATTCAGCAGTATGAGGTCGTGACTACCAGCTTAGTCGAGAATCCGCACGCCATCGTCATTTCTTCGTCCATAGCCGAATCCACCATGACTGGGATGTCCGTTGCTCGCCTGCCCCACGTGTCCGTTCAAGCCGCCAACGACAACAAGACAATTTTCTACCGGAACGGTAGCAGTTTCACTATCAAGGAGTGCCCAAAAATCATCTTTCGTTCGTGACGAGCAGCCGCTCTGTGGAGCATATGCGCTGATGAAATGCATCTAGCGAGAATTAATGACAATAATGATTTTCATGAGACGGTCATCGTACCGGGAGACTTCAGCAACAGAATCACGATAACGCTCAGAAACGATAACTTGTTTCTTGCACGGCACACACATCAATTCGTCTCTCTTTAAGTGCAGCTGCGACTTCAGCCGCTCGTCCAGTCATCGATCCCACATTCAGTGTCGCAAATCGGGTGAAAGGTGAGTGTTTCCTGCGAAAATCGCCGCTTCCACTGTGGACTAGCTTCTTTAACCTACGCCGCCCAGAATTCGTAGGTAAACCTCGCATATTTGGCACGTCGGCCGGGCTCCGACGCGCGTCGCTTGTGAGGGACGACCTAGCTATCGTTTGGTTCCTGAAGGTCACGTCCATGGTGCTGTGACCCCGGAAGTGTCCCGGGTTTTGTTGTCATCGACCGGCTTGTCACTGGAGTCTGGCGTCGGAATCGTAAGTGTTCGTGTTCTGCTTACCTTGCTTTCACACAGGGAGTTTACAGTGGCACCACGTGGAGGAACGGACTTCGCCGCCTCAAACGTGGTATCCTTATGCAAAATTCACATTTTCGTGGCATCAAATCCCAGACAAATCCGAAAAAAATCGGGCATTTCACTTAGGATCAGATAAAACCCCGTTCCGTTCTCAAAAAACGATCCTATGTAAGTTGTCCACTAATTTTAGGATGGTACGCTAGAAGAACATAGTTCCTTGCGAGGATTTTCAATGGTTCAGCTCAAATGAAATTTCAACAAATATCTTGAAAAAAGGAAAGAGTCGTATTTTTCTTCGGATGTAGATAATGTGAAACTGCATGAAACTCGATAGATGGTCAGCTCTTTCACAGTCATTTATTTAGCGTGGCTTTTTATGGAATCTGAAAAAACGTGGCAAAATTTTTATAAAACCACCTTTTTCTTTTAAAATGCGTTCTCATGAGCTTGAAATTAAAAGAAATTTTAGAGAGACATTAAATTCTCTCCTCTTGTTAGAAATGACGTTTCAAAATTTTTGAAGAAAAAGGTCTTCTCCTTAAAAATGTTCAGTTTAACGAATTTTCGCAGGACTTGTATTTTTCAAAAGCTCAACGGCGATGGTTTGCCAAAATTTAAACAAAATGACAATTACACTTTTCTTTTCTTCGGAGCTGCTCTTGAAGGCAGTGTTCACGATAGAAATCGTTTTTCTGTTTCCCCGCCTATCTTGAAAACGGCCCCATGCTGATTCCAATGATGTCTCTGTAATCGTACAAGACCTTCTGGAAACGAGTTATGGTCCCCCAAAAATTGAGCTAAGGAAACATGGTGGACGAGTTGTCCGAGGCTTCTAACTTGCGTCTTTTGCAGTCGATGTATGCGAGCTGACCTGAGTAAAGGGAGAAGTTGAGAATGAAGGGAAGAACGGGGCTAATGATTGGAAATCATCGCTCATCTCACGATCTTGAGCATTCATTTTTTCACGTCGTTGGGCGTGTGTTGCGCTTTTGGGGTTTGCCTTGCGCTCGAAGTGGCAACTTCGAGCTTTTTTGGAGCTTTTCCTGGCTCGTTTTCATGCGTTTTTTTGACGTCAACGTTACAGTGTGCCCATCAGGGGTGTGCGGCAAAGGAATTTCAAATTTCGGCAAATGGCAACGGCAACGGCAAACCCCAAAAATGACCGGCAAACGGCAAAACGGCAAATTTGTGTTATAATACGCCAACATTCGCGAACAAGGGAGGGTTACCAACTTCAGATGGACTTTCGGGATGCAATTTTAATATGTTCTATGGGAGGACAGTGTTTCAATATCCCATGCTCAGAATCTGCTAAATGCCTCAGGCAGTCCCTAAAAAGGTGAAAATCTGATCAAGGCCAGAACGGTTCGGCCGAAGCGAGTAGAGCCGATCTAACGATTGAATTACCTTTATTTGTGTTCAGAATAGATTTAGAAAATTTTGGTGCATTGATTCTGTTTAGATCAGAAATTATGCATTGTTGCCCAAATTCTGATCTATTCTGAACATACACCAAGGTAAATCAGTCGTCAAAGCAGCTCTACTCACTTCGGTAGAGCCCTTCTGGCCTTGTTCAAATTTGTATCTATTTAGGGACTGCCTGAGGCATTTAGCAGATTTTGAGTGTTGGATATTGGAACACTGTCCCCCCCCCTAGAACATATTAAAAGTGCATCCTGAAACTCCATCTGATGTAGGCAACCCTTCCTTGTTATTCATGTCGTATTCCATGCAATATCTGCCACTTACTATGAGTCTGACGTTCCAATAGCCTTTACAGGAAGGAACATCCTTTATATCAGAAGCTACTTCGGAGCCCCAGGTGATCTATAGTCAGTACCAAGATTAACAAGGCTGTAAGCTTCTCCATCGCCAGCGATAATTCTGTTAATTCCTCTCCATTTGAAGTTTCCGTACAAATCAACGCTAGAGATTCAAAAGATGGGCGTCTTCTTGAGCAGTGCAAAGTGTGACAGGCCCGCAAATTATTTTCTGAAAGGAGCCTGCGGCCAGCGCGTCCCAGCCGAGTCGATCCGCGGACGATCAGCAAACCGTAAGCAAGCTTGGTGCGATGGGAGTTCGCGCCGGCCCAAAGACTGTGGACGATACTGGTACCATAATCAGATGCGAATAGAAGGGTGAATACGCGATGATTGGTCAGGATTGATGGCGAAATACAGTTCACACCGCGATCAGCGGCCCGCGGTTTAGGCTATAACCGGAGTCACAAGTATTACTGTTAGTAGCAAGTAGTAGGCTCAAGGATTCCAATTTCGCTCACTTCAAATTACGATTGAATGGCTACCCTTGTGAGGCTGCAGGAATGGAGTCAGACAAGCCTAGTTGAATGCAGTGCTCACGGTTAAAGCAGCCTTCGAATTTTCAAATCAAGAGCTCCGAGGGGCATGTTGATCGAATGCGCAGAATGAGGGCGTTTGACTGGTATACTCTGTTTATCTTGAATTGCACAAAACACGGTCCGCCAATAGTCCTCTAATTAACCCGCTAGTACCGTAGTGTACGTCCACGACGCGTTCTCGGCAGACTCGGGTGTACACCCGGTGTGCAGAGCAATCGATTCGTCAATGCCGTCACTCGGCTACCCACCCTGCCACCCGGGTCTGGCGAGAACGCGTCGTGGACGTACACTACGGTACTAGCGGGCCAATTAGAGGACTATGGGCGGACCGTGTTTTGTGCAATTCAAGATAAGCAGAGTATACATGCGACGCTCGCGACGGAAGTCCGCTGCGCTCACTTCGTCGCTGGGGCGTCGCGTGCAGTGCGCTAGCCAGCTGGACTGCTCTTCGGCTCTTCCCTTTGTTCGTATTCGGCCTACAAGCTAGCACGAGGCCCATTGCAGCAACAATGTCGGCTAGAAACAACCAATAAATGGCTTCATACGGTCCCAAAACTTGAATGTGGTTCACCCGCCCAACTTACCTCCCCTGTGGCTACCGAGGAAGTGGGTGGAGCGAGTACACTACGTTCAAGTTTCGGGCCGTACATTGCTATTGGTTGCTCGTTTTGAGCCGGTTTCCCACACTGTTGTTGCAATGGGCCTCGAACCCTTCGATTTCTGGTGAAAATTTGAATGCCGTTTTAATCGTTGCCTTCAACGATTTTTCATTTTTTCATCTTTACACCATTTCCTAGCAAACCCAGCTCTGCCATTAAGTCAACCTTTCATTTCAGCTAGTGATCTCGAAATCGAAGATTTCCTTGACCACTGCCTTTAATGACCGCTGTGAATATTGATCAACTTTTAAAAAGCCGGACAAAGTGTTTGTAGAATTGATAATTTTCCTGTCCCAATTATTAACATCAGCCAACCAACCGACGATAAGTGGGCCTATATACTGTGCTTATCTGGGCCAAATTCCGGTCCGCAATTGCGTCTCGACACGCTTTGCGGCCGCACGCTCGAGTCAGAAGAGCTTCCAGCGCTGCAGCCGCCTATGTGGTGACTCTGGGTGGGTTTCGGAAGCTGGAAACTAAGAAAAATTGGAGAAAATTGTATAAAAAGTCACATCGAGTCGGCTTTGGCGCCGGAAACCCGACTGACTTGAGCGCGTGCGGCTGCAAAGCGTGTCGAGACGCAATTGCGGACCGGAATTTGGCCCAGATAAGCACAGTACACGAGTTCTCCACTGGTTCATATGTCCAGATAAGGATGCTTTTGCGCTACAGCTTTGATGTGACTTGGTTTTGTAATCTTAGAACTTGCAGTAATCGGTATGCCTCTGAAAAAAAGTTTTTTTACGATTTTGGCATTTGATGATTAAAAAAGACATCTGGAGGCTCCCAAACAATTTAAAACTCTAACGAACTCCTCTGATTACCCAGTCGAGATGTTTTCATAAGTTACTGATTGAAAGGATAAATTTATACATTGAATGAACCAGATCCAGAAGCTGGAACTAGTCAAAACAATTATTTATAGCAGCTCCGAATCGGTGATCAATGCAGAGACTGCGGTTAGGGAAATTCTGTTGTTTCAACGAATGTTTGCCGAAAATTTGCCGTTTTAGACGACAATTTCGGCAAACGGCAACGGCAACGGCAAACCCCAAAAATGACCGGCAAACGGCAATCGGCAAACGGCAATTGCCGCACACCCCTGGTGCCCATCAACTACCCATTCCTAGTGGAAACTGAAACACATTTTTCATCATGAACACTGCCTTTAAAGGCAGTGTTCACGAAAAAAATCGTTCTTCTGTTTTTTGCCTATCTTGAAAAGGGCCTCATGCTGATTCTAACGGTGTCTCTGAAATCGTACACGACCTTCTGGGAACGGAGTAATGGTCCCTCAAATATTGAGCTAAGGAAACATGGTATACGAGTTGTCCGAATATTGTAGCTTCCGTCTTTTGCAGCCGATCTGTGCGAGCTGACCTGAGTAAAGAGAGAAGTTGAGAATGAAGGGAAGAACGGGGCTAATGATTGAAAATCATCGCTCATCTCACGATCTCGAGCATTCATTTGTTCACGTCGGTGAGCGTGTGTTGCTCTTCTGGAGCTTGCCTTGCGCTCGAAGTGGCAACTTTGGACTCTTTTGGACATTTTCCTGGCTCGTTTTCGTGCGTTCTTTCGACGTCAACGTTACAGCGTGCCCCTCCACTACCCATTCCTAGTGGAAACTGAAAAACATTTTTTGTCGTGAACACTGCCTTTAACGAAAATACTGAATGCTCAGGAAATTGAAAGCCGACAGTTCTCAGAAGTTACTTTCCAATTAGTTTAGAAATTTGAAGCTGCTGAAAAATGTTGATGACCGTAATTACAAAAGTTTTTTTTTTCGAGAATTTATATCAAGTCCTTATTTCTCTGGGACAAATCATCACTCATAGGGAAACCACCAATTGTGAGTACTTTGAGATTTAATATTTTTCGTCTAAACCTGAATATTTCTACTATCGCTACGAACTTCTGCAGTTCTATTCGAATATCTTGAGGAAAACTGCATTCTTGGAAATTGGGAATCTTAGTTTTTTCTTCGAAGATATTCACAATTCGCCTTTCGAGTAATAAAATAGATTTTCACGCCTTATTCACATTCTTGCGTTCTCGAAACGGAGTGAAAATTGATTCTTATCCAAAGGTTAAAATAACTCGCTATGAAGCAGTCTTTTCAATGACACTCACATTCACTACTGACTGAACCCTGTGCTGAGCTACCTCGTAAACTAGGGCAGGTTACGAGACTATCTCTTGAGTGAGGAAGATCATGAGAAAGAAAGAAAAGGGAGCTGGACACGAGCGACAATTACATCTAGCCGTTGATGCCAGCGGTTCGCCAGCCAACTGTCGGAACGCTGACGATGCGCTGCCGACAAGCGGAAAGGACAGGTACATAGCGGTCGGAGGGCTGCCAGCGGTTGGCCAACATTTTGGCGGTGGACTGGCGATGAGGGGGCTGCGCGCGAGGCCGGTGTTCCCTCGCCAGCTGAGTGACAACGGGTCGTCAGCCGGCAGGGAGGGCATCGACTTTCGGGGCGCCTGACCTGCTCTTGCCCCGCCGTTTGCGTTGATGCATCGGGCCCCAGCAATGCGGAGCTGAATTGTATGTAATCTCTGAGGCATTTATTAAGAGCTTTCCATCACAAACATTGCCAGTAGCGGGCTGTCAGTCATTTCGAAATAAAATTATTGATAACGCGGTTTCAATTAAAATAAAACTAATTGCTGCTCGAAACCATCGAAAAAAAAAACCGAGCTCTTTAGGATGGCCCTATACCTGTCGCCAGTTCTACTATACTGAATATGAAAGACGCGTTCGCCTCCGGCGATCGATGTTGCGTTCGCGACACCACCGGTCAACGTGTATTCGATCCCAAACGACGATCTACCGCCGCGGCCCCTTTCATTTACTTGACTATGTTCTCCGAGACGGCCGTAAATTGTTCAATTTTACGAGGCGATCGTCTTGAGAAGCAGCGATGATGGTTCTACAGAGAAATAAAGCTGTACGTTTTATGGGTGCACCTTCTTGAAAACGTGAAAAGCTCTTGAAATGTTTTCCAGACTTGTCTAGAAGGATGAGAGCATAGACTCAAACACCGGCTCGCCCCCGCAAGTGAGTGTATAGGCTCGATACCCATTCAAAAGCCTCTACAATTCTGAATGGGGTGGAATGTGCGGCGCATCTCCAGAGAGAATGATGGTCGCCAAGATTTCCATCTTTATCTTATTCTTCCACGATGAGTAACCACGTTGTATTTGACATGTCCTTTAAAGAAAACTATCCCGTATAAACATTAATTGAATTTTACTTTTTTCTTCACTATAATTGTTTTTTACTGCAAACTCCTCTATTATTTTTTCTCAATTTTCTTAGAAGTTCTTCAGCCATGCTCTTTTGTAATATCTTTCTCTGTATTCCAGAAGTGGTTCTTGATGTTTCCCGCTTCTTTTTCACCCACAATACTGTATGTGAAGTTGAAGTTCGTGTACACTAATCACACATTCGAATCCTCGCAACTTCATTCGTTTTTTTTTCAAATTGGGGACACGTAGTGCATGCTCATCCTTGGCTTGTCACGGCTATATTTAGGGTCATTCGTGTATCTATTGATGGGGTTACACCACCTGTCATAATCATTGGTTAGTGTCTTCTCGACCGTAACAAAGGGATTAGCTCGGCCATCATCCCGATCCTCTTGGATTCGAAGATGGGTTAGTCAGAGATCTGTGTCGGAATGAGCTCGAAATTAAATATCTCTTTTTCCATTGAGCATTTAGAGTAGAAATTTTGTTATTTTTGATTAAGGGCCATTTTCGAAATGAAAGAAGTTTGCTCTTAATAGGGAAGTTGTAAACTTGAATGAAATCATTGCTGAGGGAGATTATGGGCCATGATGGAAGGAAAATTATGGAACCGCATAGTTATCAGAAAAAGCATGCATAGAATCCACACTCCTCTCGCTAACGATTCCTCTCTGTGTCTGACAAAATCCCCGATGCAAATGGATCCGTCGGCATTTGCGGATGACCATGAAGGGAGGTCCAGGTCGTATTTGTTCGGTTATGCTTGGATAAACGTCTCAAGTAGACAGCAATGGTCCAAGTATTGTGCAAACATCTCCTCCTTCTCAACATCTGACAGTCCTAGTGCTTCTTCAGCAGATATGCACTTGACGGTGATGCTGCAGAAGCCCTTGATGAGATGACAACCACTCGATGACGACATTGGCCAGCTGAATAACGTCCCGAGAGGCTGTCCAAATTCGACTCATTTGTTAGAGAAATATCTGGCCTGGCATATTGTTATGTTTTAACGAGCAGACCTAAGGAGCAATCTCCTCTTTGCCCTCGCAGGCTTGCATTACCAATGAGCACGGAACTCCGATCATCCGCGGTCTACAGTTTTTGAGTTTGTCGCACGCAGGTTTTACGAAGAAAAAATAATCTCTCAATTCCCCGATAGAATTAGAGCTTGATTAAAGCTATGCATATTACACAAGCAACGGTCATCGAATGAGCAGACTCTGCAGCATTCCCGAAGAGTTCTCTATTTTAAGCGATGACTGTTGATCAAGACGAAATAAAGCTGCAGATAATGATGATTCGGAAGAAAAACAGCGCTAGTCGCTGGCGGAGATCAAAGCGGAGAGCTCCTCAAAGTTGCTTCTAGTAATTTCGAGTTTGTCGCGGTAGGGCTTCAGCTGCGCTTTTCAACTTATTCAAAACTGATTTTTTTTAACAGAAGCATTGCATACTTATATGTCATCATCATTTTTAGGGAAGCCTATTTACATACTCAAATGACACTGCAACAAGACCTGTTTCCCGCACACGTGCGAGGCCTTTAAAGACAAACCTTTCAACCCAGCGTTGTCAGGAAAGGTCCATTCCGGATGGACTGGTCCCACCTCTTCGAAGCTAGTCTAGTGATCAGTAGCTGGGCCACTTCTTCTATTGTTTTTAGCCTTACTTTCAAAATGTACAGGTCTATAAACCCATTTCAGGAGCTTTGCAACCGTTTTCATCCCAGATCTTGTTTATTATTAGAGCGGTCAAGGGTTGGACGATGCCGATATACTCGGCGGCACTTTGTGATGGGAAGATACAGCACTTATTCCTCAACATCACCCATCCAGTCTGTTCTGGCCCATAAGGAGGGGGCGAATTCCAGCCATTCTTTCGCCCACCAATGGAAAAGTTCAAACATGGCGCGCGGTTAAACGACCGCATTGCCAAACAGGTTTGCGTTGGTGAAATTACCATTGCTGAGAAGGGGTAGCATTCCCACTCCTCCTCTTCCTCGTGTACCTTCAGGGGTGCGTTCCAAGAACATTCCCATGGCAAAACGCGTCCATGGAAACGTAGCCACGGCCACGTGGGAGCAATTTTCAGTTATTATTCGCATTCATGGAAAGCAAAATTCTCCATAGGAAGGTTGTTTTTCCTCCCACGGAGTCGTGGAAACGTTCTTGGAACGCACCCCAGGAAAATGGCTTTTGACAGATCTAACATTCTCAACCAAGGCCCCTTGTTACACTATTTTGCATTTGATTTAGACATTTTTATACACCAATTTTACTAATTCACAATGAATGTAGAGTGTAGCATGTGCTTCTATTATTCGAAAGCTTCTTAGCGTACTGTCTCGATTTATTAATCTCGGTTGATAAAATAGTTGTCCCCTTCAATGCACTTGCATACGCGCAATTATCGAAGTATTTTTCTGCTCGGCACAATGAAGTCCGTAAAATACGCCCAACGGGAAACTGGAATCGAGACTATAAATAACAGGATAGTCATCGATATGGTAATTGCCATGAATGGATTATGCCCTCAGCGCATTCCAGCACAGACTATTGTGAGTGTGAGTGTCATATTTCTCACCTCACCGCACCACTGGAGATGGCATTGTTCGTGAGCATTACTCAAGGGTTCGCGTATTGTCACACTCAGAACACGGAGCACGACCTTTTCTGGTCAATGAGCTGCAGCACTTGAAAACGGCCAGGCATGAAGGCAACATAAGCGCTTGAAAATGTTAGAAATTCAATAGCATATACCATAGCTTTGGAGCTGTTGGTTTTGAAAACCGGCGAAAAAACCCAGTTACTAGGAATCCGATGTAAATAAAGAATCAATTGACATATAGTAAAATTAAAGTTATTGCTTTTTTTGAGTGGGGAGAACGAGTTACACCACTCCATGCACTCTCAGTTAAAGGCAGTGTTGACGATGGAAAGTGTTTTTCTATTTTCCCGCCTATCTTGAAAATGGCCCCACGCTGATTCCAATGATGTCTCTGAAATCGTACAAGACCTTCTGGGAATGGAGTTATGGCCCCTCAAAAATTGAGCTAGGGAAAATGGTGGACGAGTTGTCCGAGGCTTGTAACTTGCGTCTTTTGCAGCCGATCTATGCGAGCTGACCTGAGTAAAGAGAGAGGTTGAGAATGAAGGGAAGAACGGGGCTAATGATTGGAAATCATCGCTCATCTCACGATTCTGAGCATTCATTTGTTTACGTCGGTGGGCGTGTGATGCGCTTTTGAGGTTTGTCTTGCGCTCGAAATGGCAACTTTAGGCTCTTTTGAAGCTTTTCCTGGCTCGTTTTCATGCGTTCTTTCGACGTCAGCGTTACAGTGTGCCCCTCCACTACCCATTCCTAGTGGAAACTGAAACACATTTTTTATCGTGAACACTGCCTTTAAAGGCAGCTGACACGCTCGAAAAAGTTGTTGAGATAACTACGTTTCTGGAGTCGCATGACTCCTAGTGGACTTCTCACGCCGTTGGAAGCGTCAAAAACGAGACAAAACTACTAAGTGTCAACAATGCAAATCGAAAAATTTCTGCAAACCCGCCCCTGAGCTTCTGCAACCCCGCCCCAAAATACAAACTCGTCCAGATTGATAGTACTAATACGGTCCCTTTGGCTGGTTTTTGATTCTTCCAATGAGGTTAACGTTCCAGTACAGGCTGTAAGAGTATATCGGCTTCTCTATCTCAACCGTTTTGTTGCTAATATTCGCTGTTTCAGCCGCGCGCCGTAAAACTCGTCCACTTTCACCTGATAACGAAATAACCGTTATTCCTCTGTTTGCAGACAGTTTTCGTCCGTTTCTTCGTCAGTTCCCAATACAACCAGCTCCAAACCTTTGATTTATGTCATAAAATCGATACCATTTTCGAGCGTGTCTGCTGCCTTCAAGATAGTGAAGCTTGTGCTAACCTTGTGGAGTTCGCGAAGCCGATAGGCTAGTACGGTCTGTACTAGAACGCTTAGGCCTATTCTACACTTCCATCACTGATCGTCGCGATGGCATGATTTGAATACGGATAGACGTGCGACGCCGTCTCGATCAATGCTCATGTTTATCATCCCATCGCGTCGCACAGCGATCGAACCCTGAAAGAGGCCTTACGGCGTTGGAAGCGTTAGAAACGAGCCAAAATGACCGAATTCGAGCGTACGATTTGAGTTTGTTTATGTTCATCTCATCCCCAGTCAAAAATCGGAGAGCGTTTTACATCTGGTATGAGTCGATCAAAGCCGCAATCTCAACCACTTTCGCGAGTTAGTAGACTGCCCTGACTACACTTTGATTACACCGAATATGATATTGTCGCAGTAATTCAAATCGATGTTAACTTTATACCCATCGGAGCTCTTCTATATAAATACTAATCCAATCTTTTTCAACCTTCTTCACCTTCTTCGCGATTGCCGAAATACGCTTGAGTTCTGGCCTGCTGCTTGGTGCTAAATCAAAGTGAAGGCATACGAGAGGAAGGACTTCAGCTGCGGTATCCTTTGACCTGGGCATCGTCCAGTAATTTCGGACACTTGGCCGCAAACTGATGTAAACTTCGGTGACCGATTGCAGCGAGTCTTGCATGAAATGATAATCAGAAACTCGAGCCGGAGCTGCTTTGAGGCCCCATGGCCCACGGTGGCGATGATCCGCATCTGTAGCAAGCTTGGCACTCATCTACATATGTAGCTCATCCATGTCTCTCCTTCGCAATGGACTAGTATGGCGGCGCCTTGGTTTAGCGCGAGCGGTCACAACACGGCAAGCTTTGACTCATAGTAGGTAGTTGGACGACGCACAGCCTTTGGTCGAGCAGCTATTGATCGGCTACTGCTCTCCACATCGGCTACTACTCTCCACAAATCAGTTACTGGAGTGGAGCAGTTAGACCGCAGCCTCTCTCCGATGTGAACTTGGCAATTCACTGTATTTCGAAGCGGAACTCACAGGGGCTGCCCAGAATGCGAACGTCTCGGGTGATGGTCGTAATGTATTTCAGCCGCAAGAAACGTGGGGGAACGGGAATGAGCGACGCGCGCTACTGCAAAACATTACGACCAACGCCCGAACGTGTCAGGTTTTTTTTTGAATAATGGAAAACACGCAAATGGAGACTGACCTCAAGCCTGTAGCAGATCATACGAGTTTGCTCCGAATTGAAATTGGCTAAAAGGCAGTGTTCACGATGAAAAAGTGGCCCGTGTTTTGGCTGAAACGTGAGCTTTCGGTCCTTCTAAGAAGATCAAGAACGGAAGTGCGATCAAAAACCGTTGGGAAGTGGGTGAAAATCTAGTGGGTCAGCCAACCCATTGGGCCACCCCGCCCACGTCCTATAACAGTTATCCAGCGTTCATTTTACCGTAGGAACAGGCACCGAATTCTCGAATATCCTTCATCGCGAAAGGTTCTAACATCCCAGCATGTACATTGAGCCCAACAGAGCAAAGCCACTTACTCAGACGTTCGCTGTTGTCCACAGGACACGAATGAGATGTCACCTCACGCAATGCTCCCTGTAGACATCCAAAAGGGGCATGGATCGCCCCTCGAGAACTGCCCGTCGACCCCCTCCTTGGTGTCGTAGACAACCTATCCGCGGGAACGCTTTCGCTGTAGACATCCCATCGGAGGAGGGTCTCCATCCCCGATTCCGCGTTCACATCCTATCAACATCCTGTAGACCTGATATTACCATCCCAGTGAAGCATCAACCGCTTTTTGACGTCACCCCTTAAGGGCAGCATACACACTCACAAACATGGTGTAGATAACAGCATAAATAGGACCGCACGGCTCCCACCATGTCGTCTACGACGTTTGAAGCGCCAAAAACCATCCAGGATGACAATATGTGACAAAGTTTGAGCAATCTTGCCTTCCACGTCTGTATTTCCCACCCGTTAGAGTACGAGAATTAGAAATGAAACTTGAGAAAACATGTGATAAGATAGAGTGATAGCACTATCTCATGGAAGCGCACGAGAGAAATAGCTTGACTTGCTTAAATGTAACATGTCTGCATACCGATTAACTCTCGTCCATTTTTGAGAATGCCGCTTTACTTCGGCTGACTTTTTGAAATGGAGGATTACATAGGTGAACATACATGATATTTTCAGGTGAATAAAGTTGTTTCTCTCGTGCATTCCCATTTGGTAATGCTATCACTCTAACTTATCACATGTTTTCTCAAGTTTCTTTTCTCATTCTCGTACTCGAATGGGTGGGAAAACACTGGCGTGGAAGGCAAGATTGCTCAAAAGTTGCCAAGTAATATTGTCATCCTGGATGGTTTTTGGCGCTTCAAACGTATTTGACGACATGGTAGGGGCCGTGCGGTCCTATTTATGCTGTTATCTCGACCACGTCTGTGAGCGTGTATGCTGCCTTTAAACGGCGCTATGCCTTCTTTCGAAACTTGATGATGAGGCCCGATTTTCCTTATTTCAGTTCTAATCTGAGCGGAACAGAGAAATTGGACCCTCTCAATCAAATTTTCTAGAGAAAAACTAACAATGGCGTGGATCCTAATGAGACTTTTCGTTCCTCTTTGGAGGTTGACGCGAACTCGGTGCACCTACGTTATAGCATATGACACCGAGTTTGCGCCAACCTTCGAGAGTAAACGCAAGGTCTGATTAGTATCCATACCGACGTTACATTATTTTAGTAATGATGTCCTTATGTGGACATCACTCTACTGCTTCCAAATGTACTACTATAAGTTATACAAACCATTCCAAACGAAATGTACTTTTCTAGAGCCAGTTTCGGACGTAGAGTCCATATATGCCCTTTGCAGCTGCCTAGAGTCACCCTGGAAAACGTTTTAGCAGTTTTTTTCTCTGATTTTTGTACCTATTGTACCCTCGAAAAAGCGCATTAATTTTATGAAAATCCGGAAACAGACCTCATAATCGTGCTCAGGGCCCGAAACAGCCCCCCAAGGCAAAGTTTGGGTGAAAGCGCATTCTCCGAGCTATGTGCAGACTGATGGCGTTCTTGACTTGTATGGACTTTCGGTTCAGCGTTCAATTATATCAATTACGGGGTACAGAAAGCGTTGAATTTTTTTCCAGATTTGACATAAAATTCAACCTGGGGGTGATTTGCGGTGCTGATCACGGATATGAGGTTTACCTGTGGTTTTTCCTAAGTTCGACTAAATTTGTTCAAAGCTTCCCACCGGCAGAAAAATTTGACGGCAAAATCGACTTTCGACGATTTCTGGAATGTGACAAAAGATGTGGCTCAAATCGTTCTTTTGGGGTTTATTTAGAGTGCTCAACACGAATCTGACGTCAGTTTATGGATTTTTGACAGCTTAAGATAGATTACGTTGGGTATACGGTATAGTTGTGCACGAACGAAATTTTTGAAAGAAATTTCGATATTTTTTTCGTTCGTTCGAAAATTCTTCGAACGTAATTTTTTCAAATTCCGTTCAAAATTTCGTCGAACAATTTTTTTTCAATTTTCGTTCGTTCGAAATTTCGTCGAACGAATTTTTTTCAAATTGAAGTCGTTCGAAATTTTTTTCGAAATTGTACAGCTATAGTATACGGTAGTTCGATCAATGTCACAGATTTGTCTCAAAGTTTCTATGTGGTGGTTTTTGGGGTGCTGAATACGAATTCGATGTCCATTTGTCTGTTTTCAAACTATTAAGTTCTGCCTCCTGAATAACATGATACCTACCGTAACCTACAGTAAACCTATAAATTCCGACAAGCGAACCCCAGATTCGTGTTCAGCAGTACATGTTTATCGCAGTATCCGGAGAAAAATTCAAAAAAAAACACCTCAAAAATACCTTGCCGCGAAGCTATAAAAACGCTCATAACTTCTTTCAGAGTGAGTCTAGGCAGGCTACGATTATACCGGAGTCACTCACATTTTCCGCTACTAGTAGCAAGAACATCCTCCCAGATTATCGCCGTATTCAATGCGCGCCGAATATGCATTCAACCCGAACACAAGGCGGTTAGGAGCACAGTCAGAGAACGTGCTGCTAGGGAGCACGTACTCTTATAGTGTTTCAGATTACAGCACGTGCCCGACAAATAAAACTTTGAATGCGTGCATGATACACATTCAACTCGATGAAAAAAGGATTTCCCAAAAATGGAAAGAATGCGAAAAACTCTTGAGGCGGGACACATATGCCGGCAGCCTCGATGGTTCAATTACACTAGTTTACGGTGCTTTGCTTGCCCAGCCGCTGGAGACCTCGTCCAACCAATCGCGGCCCCAGATAGTGCTCGACGAGCTGGCTGAGATGCATGTCGGTGTGCCGAGCGCGTCGCGTGCCGATGTGCAGCTACGATAACGCTGGACTAGCTTGCAGCACGTGCTCCTGCTATTAAATTTTGCAACACGTGCTCCTACGGTAAAATTTTGCAGCACGCGCTGCTTTTTGGAGCACGTGTCCCTGCAATACACTTTTTCAACGGGAGTGGTCACTCGAGTTGGATACATATTCGACACGCATTGAATGCGGCAAATTTCCAAGCTCGCAAGGTACTCCATTTCGCTGATCCCGGACTACGCTAAAACGGCTTCCCTTGTTAACCAGAAAAGGTGATATCGGCTAAATACGCTTATTTTTTTAAATCTACAATTTTTTCATCTCGCTACATTTACCTTTCCTCGAGTATTGACAACATGGATGGGAATCAGGGTAAATGAACACCCCCGAGTGATCAGAGATTCCTCACAAACAACTAAAAATGACGCAAATGACACACATAAAGGGATGGAAAAAATCAAAATCTGCCTACGAAGGCAGTTGCTGAAAGCTCTGTAAACCACGGAAACCTCCGGGTCCATCACGGGGAACGCCGCGAGGTGCATCTCTCGGCATGCCACCAACACCCCTTCCACGGGAAGACGTTATTAAAACGAATCACAGATCTCTTATAACTAAAAAAATAGAAGAATTACCATAGAAGTCTAGAGCATCATCAAAAAATGAAACGAATCGCAAATCTCACATAACCGAAAATGAGAACTTGGACGGCACGATCTTCGTGATACATCGATTGATGGACGCTGTCACCGCCACTCCCGCCAATGTTCTGTAGAACAGCCCATCGACCTGCGCAGCCGTAGACATCCCGAATTGACGTCCTGTGGACAACAACTCGGTCTGCGTCGATTTAAGGCACTTTGCAGGATTGCAGGTCGATGGGCTGTTTAACAGCCCGTCGCCCCCTGCTCAACAGCACACTGGGACGACCCCGCGTAGAGCTGCCTGTTCGCCAGCGGTGACTCGTTCTGGGCAGATCGACGTCCTGTAGACAACAGCGAACGTCTGAGTACCTAAAAATTTCGAAACGCGAAACCATTTTCCGACGTCAGGCTCGATGCGTTGTACGCAGTCTCCCGAAACACGAACAGGCATAATTAATTTTATCAGAGACATCTTTAAACAGTTTTTCTCTGGTATTTGAGCGTGAGGAAGAAAAAAAATTCAGAAAACAGAAAATCGAGTTCGTCAGCAAACAAACCGGACTCGGAAATTAGAGGGAAGTCCAAAACGGCCCAAAAACAGAAAATTTCCAGAAATTTGTTTTGCATTCGAGCATTTTTTCAAGTGAGAAGAGAGTGTGATTCTAAACACCCTTATTATACCTGTAGTATATTATCTACGGAACTACAGAAATGACCAATGAGACACTGATATGTAGTAGCAATGATACGTCAATTACGGGTGGATCATCATTAAAGGCACTCTCTCTAAGAGTTTTAGCCGAGAAATGGCCCACCAGACTCTAAAACGGTTCCTGATGTGCTATTTTTGATTGATTCTCGGATAATACGCGGCTGAGATCATGTTGTTCGCGAACTAGCCGAGAAGTGGTCGAGCAATCACCGAGAAATAACCAATACGCTACAGGCACTCCGACACGCGACGCGGCTTTTCTCGGCTCGCCGAACAGCCACCTGGGACCGGATGCATCAACGCGAATGTCGGGGTTTGGGCAGGCGCGGGGCACGAAGGGCAGCGAAATCGGCATGCTAAGCTGCCAGGGCAGGGGCAAGGGCAGTTAGGGGCACTGCCCCTGACTGCCCCGACTAGGAAGCTGGCGCAGCGGCTGCCCCGGCTGAGGCAGGAATGCGAAGACGCTGCGAGAATCTACTTTTTTCTATTCCTCATTCATGAGGAATAGAAAAACACTTTCTCATTCCTTGTTAACAGTTATATGCTTAAAGCTCTCACTTATAAAATAATGGATTTAATTATTGATAATTTCTCTTCATTTTTCTTCATATGTCCTGCTTTTGAGCACTTTGTTGACATGTTCATTGAATAAATTTCATAATACTGCGCGCATATACGTTCTACATAATGCTTCCGTAATCCTTGCGCAATCAATACATGTGCTACAGTTTCAGTAAAAAGAAGAATTTTTGTTAAAGGAAGTTTCAGAAAAAATTGTTCACAATTTGTTCTTAATTTTCTCTTGGGAGGGGTGAATCTCGACACACGTAAAGTCCAGTGTTTCGAAAAACCATCCTTATTTACAGCTAAATTTCGTTATTCCTTTTGTCCGAATTCATCCGGCAGATCCTTTGACTTTCGAAAGATAGGTGTAGCGAATTTGGTGTTTTATGTGTTGGTTTGAAAAAAAAAATATTTAGGCGAGAGTATATGTTCGCGTCCGGCAATCCTTCAATTGAATAAAGGGCATTTTTCAAAATCTCTTGAAGGACGTGATCGCCAGAGCTGCCGTGGTTTGTACATTTGTATTGCATATCGATAATTTTTTTTGTACTTTATAATTTTTGTGAAAAAATGGATACGTGATGAATATCTTTCGCCTGATGAAAAGCGTAACTCACGCTGTGACATTTTCAGTGCGCACGGATACAATTCTGCTCACTGACAGTTTCTGCTCGTAAGCCAAAACCTCGAGCACAAGGAAAATCAGACTAGCATTAATTTTACCCTCCATTGTGCGTAGTCGCACTGCTATCCCAAGAAACACAGCTGCATCTGAGCAGGACTTGTTTGACATATTGAATTATTTCGTAATTCTTCGCCATTGGTGTTCCCATCACTCGATTACAAGTTCTTAAGAAAAGTGCTTTGGCGAAAAATATTAGTTTAGTGACGTTCGCACCAGAGTCAAAAATTTCAGAAGCTTGACTCCGATTTTTTTCATACCATCTTAACTGTAAAATCTCAGGTGTTCTCGTCTAATCGACCGTAGGTTTCAGCTGCGAAATGGCGCGCGCTGTGCGTAATTACGTACGCTGCGCTGGGGCTAGCCTCAGGCACTCGAGGGGGGCAAGCCTCGTTCATTTTCGATCAGGGGGGCCAGCCTTGAGCCGTAATTGTGGGCGGAGACTTGACAGGGACGGCGCTCCGACCACCGTTGAGCCAGCCCTCAGCGCCGCAACGCGTGCACTGCTACTGGGGCAGTTTTCCGCCGTGGAGCGCGCAATTTCAACTCTGTTTTTCTCTATTTAAAATATTTCGCTTTCCGTTTTCCCTTCGTGTTCACTCATTCGAAGTTGATTTTCGGGTCTTCCCCTCGGTATGAATGAATAAATTGTCGATCTAGAGAGTTTTTAGTCTCTTTTGAGACAGATATCACTTTCGATTACTTCATTTTAGGATAAAGAATTATACATAGTTAGGTATAAGAGTGAGATTCCTCGCATATTAAAGTAATCGATTTAGCAACTAATCTCAAAATCGAAGATTATCGTGAACACTGCCTTTAAAAGAAGAAATTCAACGTGTTGCAGAAAGTCTTGTAAGTTATATCTGGGACATTTCCATGCCCCCCATGCTAACGTGTAACAAAATGATTTCCAGACGTGATGTGTGTGGCTCCATGTGCGAAGTCACAAATCATGAATACATATTGATTGCTTAAGAGGTAAGTTCTCGTGTAATGAAACCTTTCATGCGAGAAAGAGTTCAAAATTTTCACAGTTTCAGCACTGCGGATCTTCTGGAATGCGAGAGGAGCAACGTGATCAAGAAGACGACGATGACCCTGCCGAATCAGACGTGCAGCTCGTAACAACTTCAAGAAACACTTCTCATATCATCTCCTTTGCAGTACTGGGGTGCGTTCCAAGAAAATTTCCACGGGAGGAAATCGTATTTGATAATGACACTAACTAAAAATAGTTTATCAGACAGTCTAAAATGAACCTATCTTTCAGCCTATCACTTCATATATCTCACCAGACCCATTTTTCTACCATGGAAACTTTTTGGAACGCACCCCTGAGCATTTACATCTTTTGCAGTCATATTTCGGCTTAGTCATGTTCTCGCTGTTATTTGCTTCTGTCTAGTGTGCGTTGTTTGTCATGCATTGGAGGTTTTTCCCAAGTTCTGCAACCTTGCCATTACTTTGCTGAATGCGAGAAGCTGCGATT
Organism: Aplectana chamaeleonis; assembly: GCA_029168955.1. NCBI lineage: Eukaryota > Metazoa > Nematoda > Chromadorea > Rhabditida > Cosmocercidae > Aplectana > Aplectana chamaeleonis. Next base: position 1,610,423 of record JAPDOI010000095.1, read on the forward strand.
CGGGTGATGTTATTTAAGCACTCGAGGCGGATTTCACATATAATTTTTTTTTCAATTAGCTTCTATCATTTTTGGGAGCAAACCTAAATTCATTTCGTTGGACATCTTATGAAGTGATATCGGTACAAAGGTGTGGTGTGGAAGGCGACGGAAAATATTGTAAATATGTATTATTTGATGGGTACCATTAAGGTGATGATTATTGTGATTATTGCAATTAACCATTAAATTTACATAGTTGCAAATGTTTTAGGGTTGGAATCGTCTTGAATGACGAGTAAGCTACGAGAGCAATGCATATTCTAAGGTACTGTGCTTATCTGGGTCAAATTCCGGTCCGCAATTGCGTCTCGACACGCTTCGCAGCCGCGCGCTTTCGAGTCGGAAGAGTTTCCAGCGCCGCAGCGGCCGATCTGTTGACTCTAGGTGGGTTTTAGAAACTGGAAAATAAACTAAATTGAAGAGAATTGTAAAAAAAAGGCATATCGAGTCGGCTTTGGCGCTGGAAACCAGATTGACTCGAGCGCGTGCGGCCGCAAAGCGTGTCGAGACGCCATTCCGGACCGGAATTTGACCCAGATAAGCACAGTAGCTGAATATTATATTTGGGATGACCCGCGTAACCACTGAGGGGTAGACCCGGGGTAGGATGGTCCCGCCGCGAAGAGAGTGTGGGGGCGCCAGCCTCGTCCCACTGGCACGCCAGCCTTGTCATGGAAGGAAGGCTGGCGTCCTGGTGGAAGTGGGGCTTGCCCCCCTCGAGTATCTGAGGCTGCCCCGACGCCATCGAGCTCATGTGCATGCGGAGCAGGCAGGGCACCGACTCTCGAGGCGCCTGCCCTGCCCTTGCCCCGCCGTGTGCGTTGATGCATCCGGCCCCTGGGGCGGTTGGGCGGGGCCTCCTGTTGCTAGGCGGGACCAAGTGCCACAAACTTGGGTAGTTGAACCGACGGCGGCGTTGACATCCGAATCATGCCTCAGGAATGCGTCGTATACTCCCCTTGTGCAGTTGGAGACGCGTCGTTTCAACGGTGAAATTGACGCGACGAGAACTTCGCGACAGCAGCTGCTGCTGCCGATAATTTTTTTCCGATTTTTGCCATTTTTTCAGAAAACAGGTACAGATGGCCAAAACCCCAAAAAAAGATCGAAAACTATAATACGGTTTTTATCGTGAACACTGCCTTTAAAGTATAGTTGTACACGAACGAAATTTTCGAAACATTTACGAAAGATTTTTTTGAAATTTTTTTCGTTCGTTTTCATTCGTTCGTTTTTTTTCATTTTTTTCAAATTTCGTTCGTTCGAAATTTGAAATTTTGAAAGTTTTTCGAATTTCGTTCGTTCGAAATGTTTTTGAACGAAATTTTTTCATTTTTCGTTCGTTCGAAAAGAATTCGATTTTCGCTCGCTCGACATTTTCTTCGAAATTGTACAACTATACTTTGAAGGCAGCAGACACGCTCGAAAAGAAGTTGTTGAGATAAGTACGCTACTGGGGTCGTATGGCCCCTAGTAGAAAGCTCGCGCCGTTGGAAGCGTCAAAAACGAGTCAAAACTGCTAAATTTGAGCTATGCAAGTCGAAAAATTTCGTCAACCCCGCCCACGAGCTTCGTCAACCCCGCCCCCAAGCACAAACTCGCCCAGATTGATTCTTCCAATAGGTCACACTGGCTGGTTTTTGATGCTTCCAATGAGGCGAGCGTTCTGGTACAGGCTGCAAAAGTCTATCGACTTCGCTACCTCAACCGTTTTGTCGCTAATATTCGCTGTTTCAGCCGCGCGCAGTGAAACTCGTCCATTTTTACCCAATAACAAGAGCAGCCGTTATTCCAGTATTCGCTTACAGTTTTCGTTGATTTTTTTTGTTAGTTCTCCATACTACCTGCTCCAAACCTTCGATTTATGTTATCAAATCGATACCATTTCGGAGCGTGTCAGCTGCCTTTAAAGGCATCGTTCGCGCTGGAAATCAATTTTCATTTTTCAGGCTGAATTTCATGATTGAGCCCGGTAGACCACACTGGTGAACTTTGGCGCGCCAAAAACGTTGGGCAATGAGGTTGGAAGGCGTCAAAGATGAAGATCCGCCACCAATTCTCACCAGTCATCTAGCACTTTTTCCTAGAAAGTTGGTGCGACCGTAAAACAACATGAAAAATAGTTACGGCACGAACTCCACATGCAGAAAAACTCCCAAACATACAGTGACGAGGCCTCCACTAGCAGAAAAAACTTCAAAAAGGATTTTGGCGCGAAATTCAAATTCGTATTTACAATGTGTTCCGATTGACTTTTCTTTACAAGTGAAGGTTTTTCATGGGCCCTTCGACATTTTCGTTCACTAGAGAGGCCAAGCTACACAAAAACTTGGAAAAATAATACACGGTTTTCTGCGAGTACGATGCCTTTAAGTAACTAGAAAGTTTTCCGTGAACGAAAATTTTTTTGAGAAGGGGAATGGAATAGTTGGTTTATACAATGCTTCTTGCACTGTTCAATCGCATTGTGTGTGAAAATTTGCAATGGAAAAAATCAAAAAACCCGATTCGTGGCGTAGACCTAAGTACTTTAAAAAACTGTCCTCCCAAAAATATGCAGTTTGTATTGTGCGATTGCATAACTACAGGTTTGATGTTATGCAAAAGATTTCTTCTATCAGAGGACCAAAAAGTAATATCGTTTCTGTGCATGTGATTACTTGATTGTCATATATCAGCTTATTGTTTGGTTTAGAGGCGTGCTAACTACACTGTGAGATAGTGACTTCATTACTTATAGACAGTTGAATTACAATTTTGTTGTAATTTTGGGTGAAATGGCCAGCCAAATACCAGAAGAGGTGCACATCCGGCATTGCATGCTTTTTGAGTTTCGCAAGGGAAGTAACGCAACATTTGCTACCAAAAAACATTTGCGATGTTCATCCAAATGCACTGGATATTCGTAAACGCCAAAGGTGGTTTTGCAAGTTCAAATCGGGTAGTTTTGATCTTTCCCACTCCTATCGATCAGGAAGACCCTCAATGTTGGATAACGACTTGTTAAAGGCACAGTACACCCTCAGACATGAATTTGGTGATTTTTATTAGATTGTGTAACAGACACCTTCTGTATAACACGTGCCAAGTGCGAGATTTCAATTCCTCCAAATAAGCGAGATATACGCGACCACCACAGGCCCGACCCCCTTCACTCACCACCACAGGACCGGCCCCCTTCCTGATTTTCGACCTCGATATCGGCTGGATGGATGGATAAATTTCAACCGAATCTACGTTCTTGAGTCCATTACCGGCCCTTCTCATAATCCTGGCTCGCTCTCGTGCAACGATTGCAAATGAAAGAAAATACTTTCCTAGGACAACTCGTCCACCAATTCTTCGCCCTCAATTAACAGGCTTTTTTGAGGAGTCATAACTCCTTTCGTAGGGGGTCTTAAACGATTTCAAAGATACCTCTGTGATCAACGTGTGACCGTCTCCAATACAAGCATGAAAACTGGAAAACAATTTTCTGGGTGTACTGTGCCTTTAAGGATGGAAGTGGAAGCGAATCCGTGTCGGACGTTCGAGAAATTGTGAAATAGTCTCATCCAACCTAGGCCAACCATCCAAGGACATTTGAGGCAGATTGGGAAAGTAAGCAGAGCAGTATATCTTTGTATTTAGAGTAAGAAAACGACATTACTTTCCGGTCTCCCTAATACAACACTGTCTGCAGGAGATACCCGAGAAGTAACATCGGCATGGATCGTGAAAAGACTTCGCGTTCATTGTTGAAGGTTGGCGCAAACTCGGTGCACCTATGCTATAGCTCCGAGTTTGCCCCAACCTTCAACAGTGAACGCAAATTCCCCTCTTCACGATCCATGCCGACGTTAGACACATTTGAAAAAAGATAAAATGAATGTTTCCGTAATCGAATTTTTTTTCATCCTAAGAACGCAGCTGTTTGAAGACTGCTTCAGGCATTCTGCATATTGAACTGAGAGTTCGATTCCTACCTTGCTGGAGTTTGGGGCATTTCAACAATTTCTGAAATGCATGTGCAGGCAATAAATGAAACGCATGCAGTGAATTCCGTTCAGTGCCTGATTTCTACTGCGCTTCTCTGGGCCAAATTCCGGTCCGCAATTGCCTCTCGACACGCTTTGCGTCCGCACGCGCTCGAGTCAGTCGGGTTTCCAGCGCCAAGCCCGACTCGATGTGGCTTTTTTATACAATTTTCTCCAATTTTTCTTAGTTTCCAGTTTCCGAAACCTACCTTGAGTCAGTAGATCGGCGGCTGCGGCGCTGGAAGCTCTTCCGACTCGGGAGCGTGCGGCCGCAAAGCGTGTCGAGACGCAATTGCGGACCGGAATTTGGCCCAGATAAGCACATTAATTTGCGTCTCTCAAGTTGTTGCAGTGAATATTGCTTTGGAAATGAAATAAATGTCTGAGAGAAGATGTGTGTTGCACATGTCCTCCATTTGCATTTTTGGGAGCCACGACGACCAAAGGTGATCTCAGCAAGGTGTGGAGTAATGTGACCTATATATACTCTAGTTCAAGGTTGAAGTTTATTTGGTTTAAAGGCAGTGTTCACGATGATTTTCGTTCCCGAGTTCTCCACTCAAAATAATGCATTGGCCTCCAAGTGTTACCAAAATTACGGAAAAAACGGCGAGAAACGCACTGAAACGTCTTATTTCAGTGACATTATTCCCTGGCCTGGACTAGTTGTCCGATTGGATGAAACATGTTACCGGTGGTTGTCACCGGTGAAGAAGGGGCTAATCAAAAATGGGAAAATATTTTAGGCATCACAGTATTACTTAGTGTCCGAAAGAAAGAGCGGAGCAACAGAAAGTAGAGAACTGCAAAAGACGGGTCCACAAGAGATTTCATTGTCACAACGAACAGTTCCAGTGAGAGTAAAAAGGTGAGGTGAGAGTAAAGGATTTGGTGCCCTTCCTGGGCGTTTTTCCCAATGTCTTCGTCATTTCAGTTCTACTCGGAGGTAAAACAATCGATTTTACGATTAATCTCGAAATCGAAGATTATCGTAAACACTGCTTTTAAGTGCGCGAGACTGGCGTGGAGAGGGAGGGAACAGCGTAGGCGCACATGCACGCAAAACGAAAACAAATAAACTCCTCAGAAAAATACACTGTACGAGCATATATGTAGCTTGTTGCTTTTTTATAGTTTGCTCTGTTTTCCTTCAAAATTTTACTTGAGGATAGTAAATCTTGTAAGGAAAATAATAGAGATCACTAATCTGGCGCTGGTGGGCTATTAACGCAGGAGAGATTCTCAATTTTTATGTCCGTGGGCTAGTTCCACTCCAGCACCAGAGTTGTGGAGATCGGTGGTAGGTCGAAATCAGATCAAAGTCTCGGTCCACCGATCTTCTTGGATAGTCTTTTTGCTTCCGAACACAAAATCATCAGTTACTCCAACTTGGCTTGGATTTAGGAATGTCAGTGGTCCTAGTTCCTCACCTCAGAAAGTTCACCTGCATCTCATGGACAGCCTGCTGTTTTCTGCTTGAAACCTGAAATGTAGTGTACTCAGTAACATTTCAGGAACTGAGTATGTACATAACTGTCACGTACCACGCTCATAAGAAGAATTCAAGCGATACGAAATCGTTCCAAAATGTTTGGTGTTGTTCAGTCACGACTGAAGAGTTTTCCCATTTCTCCACATCGGACCTCCAAGTGTTAACTGTAGTGAACCTTCATGGTCTCTTTGTGAGAAACTGCTTTGGGTTTCATTAGAAATTTGTTTCTCACGATTCACGGGACTCGGAAGTTACGGTGTCTTTAGAAAACAATAGATAAGAACTTATTTGAGATTGTCAGTATTGGTCTTCACTGTGGTAGGGAATAAGAATCTGAGGTATTATAGTAGTTCTTGATTGAGCAAATAAAAAAACCTGAGGATTCTTGAGAGGGAGTGAAGAGCTCGGCAGGGAGGACGCGATTTTTTTCAGGCAATCGCCATGGGCTTGCTTCCGTATGAGTGTTGGAGTCAGCTCTGTGTATAAGCACATTCAGTTTCAGGGCTGACGGAAGAATCTTCCATATTCGAATCTGTAGCCTTTGCTGAACTCAATTCAACTCTTGCACCTCTTACCGCCCTTGTGTGCATTTGCAGTGAAATATTTGTCCGCTATCTACAGTTGTGTGTCAATTGGCCATCTGCCTCCTATGACATCATCCTACCTTGTTCTCTCCTCCATCTCAATTCATCCGGTCCTTTGATCCTGCCGTTGCTAACTCCCTCAGCGCTTCGGACCACCCGTACTGTTCCCCTCCCTGCTCTGCCTCTCTGCCGCCCCACCCATTCAGCCACTCTGTTCGTCTGTGCTCTGTCCGGGGTTAACCCCGTGTCTGTGCACTCCTCCTTTTATATGTTCTCTCTTCAACCGTCTAAACGACGCCAATTCAAATTCGCCACCAATTCAAATACCACACATGCTGCTCCTCGATCGTTCATCGCTTCGAATCATCTAAATTCCTCAATTTCCCAATTCTCCTCCTGTCCATTTCAACATTCTCTCTCATTTGCTGATCGTCAACATTTTTCGATCATTTTCACGTTTATTTTGCCATATTTTGAGTTATTTGTTAGTTTCATTCCCTAGCCGTTGGCTTATAACTCACTGTTCGGCATGGTAGATTTTAAGGTTCTGAACTACAACTGGAAAAATGTGTCCGAAAGAAACTAGCGATACTTAAATATCACAAAGATTTTTTTATGAAGAACGAAAAGGAGCTAACAATAAGAGGTTTTGAAAATAAATATTGGGTAAAAATCAACACAATTCCTTCAACTAAAAGTTTCTCTTCTGTAGTATTTCATAAAAAATTGTTTATAAATCTGCTTTTGGAGAAGTGGAGAAAGGTCTCTTAAAAAATATCTCTCATCAAATCAACATCCTAGAAACGCAGCTGACAGCAAAAAGAGTAAAAAGCAAACATAAAGAAAGTCTTTGGAGAAACCATTCATTTACAGTATTTCTCCGATTCCTTTGCTTGCAAAAATACGAAGAATGGTACTTTTTTTCTTTCCTTCCTCTCTTCCTTTATTTTTGTTTAATCGAGAATGGGGGCAGAACTATGTTTGTTGGTTTTGAGACGGTTGAAAATTACGCTTTTCGCTGTCAATTATTTCTACTATTTTATTCCCTTGATTTTCAAAGATTCAATTCTCCCCGCGACTGTTATTTTTTCATAAAGGAATTACCTAGTGGTGTCAAGCCTTGTCTTCAAAATTTTTTCAGCGACGACGTTCATTTATCAGATTTTTATTAGATTTCTCTGATTTTGCTTGTGATTTCTCCTTTTTTTACCACTTGTTATAACGGACATCCTGCCCTCAGTTGGACAAGATTCCTAGTGGACGATTAGTTAATATATTGTCTCTTAATTGTTCAGCTTCAGGAGTTACACAGTGCCAGTATATTGCTAGGATACATATACATTTTTTTGTATAAAAGTGAAGTATTGTGCTTCTGCGGAATCACGGATTCCTCGTTTGCCCCTTGTTCCTCCAAGAATGTCGGAGAACCACGTGATCTTCCGAATTTTGTGCATGTATCCGTTTAAAAAATCACCGTCGTGGAACGAGCATTCCCTCACAGTTTCGAACCCTATCCGTTTTTCCCCCTCTCATCGCATTTCAGCCTTGCGAGCACATTTTTGCACCGTTGCGAACACTTTGAATTCCAGTCTGCATAAATCCGTTCGAATCATTTGTCACTTGAAGGCAGCGTTCACGACAGATTTCATTTTCAAGTTCTCCAATGTATACGGTGGGCCTATATAGCAGGGCATGCTGTTTTCATCCTTTCTTTCGCCATTCCTGCCTCTTTCTGCAGTTCTTCCGACAATGGTAACTAAGGGCTCTGCTCGCTTACCGTTTTGCTGTGGAAGGTCACCGAGAATGATAGTCGTGAAGGCTGCTGTCAAATTGTTCAAGCTCAGGACTAGGGAGCTTCAAATGAGCCCCCTATAAGCTCCTTAATATTTGCGATCTTTCGGCATCATATGTTGTTCGTTTTTTACTTGTTTCATCCTGCATCTATGAATAGGTAAATGAAAATTCTGATGTTTGTGGAAGTGAAATGTTTTTTGAGTAAAATATCTGTTTTTTGCCGCATTGAAATTGGCGAGTTACGACGTTCACATTAGGCCACTGCATGGAATAATTTCGAATTTACAATTAACTATGATTTTTCCTCAGATCAGAACGGTCGTTATTGTATTTGGTTTTGAGTATTACACCCTTATTTGATGAAAAAGTAGATTTCAGTGTATTCATAGAATTGCTGTCATCAGATATTAGAAACCGTCCAAGAAAAGCTCAATCAACCCATATTTGCGATTCGATGAATTGGCGGAATTCTATTTCTCTAGCAGTTACGGAAACCTTCCACTTAGGGTTGTGTTTCCAGCCGAAAATGATTGAAATCACTTCGATGTTATAGAGAAAATTAGATTTATTCGAAAATCCATAGGTATAATTCGGTGCAGCACTCCAGTGCTTACATTGTGGTGGTACATTGCACACTCGATTCTCTTTTTGGTTATGACGTTGCTCACATTCGCTCACCCTTGATCATTTTGCATTTTTATTTTTATTCCTTTCTTTGTTCTTACTTATAAAAAATGCTAATTTTCCTCTTCACAACCATTGTTTTCGTTGTTTATCAATGTTTTTCATTTTGTCAGCTCATCCTCCATTGTAAGCAATACGACGTGTGGTGTCTCATTCACATGATTTTTTGTCGAATACTCAGTTTTGTCTCTGAATGTAGTGAATTGTTTCTACCCTGCAGCGTCAGATAATTACTGTTAGTGGCTTCATCAGCCAACTAAATCCCCCCTGCCACCCCTATCCTTAGTATCGTCATGGGCCTTCAGTACGGTCATTAAGCCATAGCCTGTCTGTCTGCCCCTTTTCCTCTCCTGCCCGTCCCCATTGCATGATGACAACGTCGACGATGTTTTGCTGTTATCTATCGCACGCCTCGATCTTTCTTTTCTTCACTCTTCTCACACTCAGCTAGCGTTAGATAGCGCGGGAGGGACATTTACCTATGAAGGTATCCCGTTATTGCACTCTCCCATTCATTAGTCTTTCTATTAGAATTTCTTTTATTTGGAGAGCTTGCAGCTTTAATTTAAGTACTGAATGAAGCGACTCGAAGAAACTGGACCCCACTAAGTTCTTGGTTTCTCAAAAAACGTTGTGGGATGGGAAATATATGCTACTGATTAGGGTATGAACGGTGCATAAGGGCCCAAAAAACAATTCATGTATTGTAGTTCCCGAGAGATCTCTCACAACCCTAGTCGTTTCCATTAAGGCAGCGTCCATACGTTGCGAGAGCGTGCGATTGCGCAAAATCGATGGTCATCGAGGGCACACGATTTGCTAGGCGCTCGTGTGCGCTTAGGCAGCGTCCATACGTCGCGAGAGCGGGCGCTCCCGCTGTTGTGCGCCTCTCGACGCTCCTCAACGCTGCCCGCAAATTAACACAGGAAAACACCCCCCACCTCGTGTTGATTCGATTGAAAACGTTTGATCAGGTGATCAATCGCTCGAGTCGGCGCAACGGCTGACGATTTCCCATGGTTTTCGACTTTCATGGAGGGATTGTGAAAAACAAGGGCAGTAGTTTTGCTACAGGTTTAGTGCCACCTGCTTTAGTGATCGAGCAGCAAGCTTGAAACTTGCTGCTTGCTCCGTGGTGCTGGCGTTAGCGTGCGGGAGCGAGCGAGTGAGGGCGCGCGAAAAGGAGCGTCTGTGAGCGGCTAGCGAATCGTGTGCCCACGATGACCATCGATTTTGCGTAATCGCACGCTCTCGCCACGTATGGACGGAGCCTTACGCTCGCTCTCGCTCGCAAACGCCTTTCTCGCTCGCTCACGCCTTCTTCGAAAGAGATTCAACAAGTTTCATGCTTATGCCTTCATTCTTAAAGCACCAAGTCTCGAGCCTTGTTCAGAACTAATGCTCTCGTTTCCCTTAGACCCACCACAGCTGTCGCAAACCGTGGTAAATGAGCTGCCAACGAGTCGAATCGAGTGACTGATCAATAGGTCAAACGTTAACAATCGAATCAGAACGAGACAGGAGATGATTGTCGGTCTCTCTCATGATATCGGACACCCATCAGCGTCGGAGAGCGCTGCGGAGCCCTATAGAGGGAAAGCGAGCGTTCTCGCCACGTATGGACGGAGCCTAAGGGGCTGAGCAGAGTGCCACCGCGGCGCGGCGCGGCCTGATGATTGAGAGCCGTATTGATAGATCGCGGCGATCTATCAATACGGCTCTCCATCATCAGACCGCGCCGCGGTGGCACTCTGCTCAGCCCCTAACAGGAAACTGAAGCCATGTGCTCTACTTCCTTAATTGTACGTGTGAATGATTGATTAGTCAAGAGTGGCACTCGGCGACAATACTACTTGATGAAGGCAATTGACCCACATCAGCAGTCCACAACCCCCGTTCTTGGTCATTTTATGGATTCAATGCCAAAGTGTCTATTCAATCTTTGATTGATGCTTTTTATGGATTGCCGACGTTTTTTCTCATTTTAGCGTGATTTTTTCCCTTTGTTACGCAATTCCTATCTATAATTCATTTCGATTAATCAAATTCCATTGGTTCGATTTCGCAATCTGTTGCTGGGAGTAAATCATGTTACAATTTCACGTAAGTTGTAGTCTTTTAAACGTTGAATCAAATAAGTGATCAAGTATTTGATTCGAGTCATTGACATCTTTGTGGCCTGTATGTAGTACTTCAGCCTCTTCGGACTTCCTTCGACTCAATCGTAGTGAATCCGTGCACTATTGGTGCTTGTTGTTACTCCATGTCATCTTAGGATCTCACCACATCGCGATTTCCTGTCCGAATCTCATAAACGAGATACAGTAAAATATAGTGAAATGTCTGTCGTCTGACTTCTTTTGAATCTTTCTTGGATGGAGTATTGCCTCTTCGTCTGGTGAGGACTTGCCCGCCATTGAGTGCAGTGTTGTGAGTGAAATGTAAGGGTTCGTTTATACTCTCGCCGCAAAGCGGCGCGGCCCAGTGCATTTTTGTAATATTGATCACGCGGCGCGGCACCACCGATGTTAGAGATCGTTTTTACTTCCGCCGCGGCGGCGGACGGTGAAGTACAATCCTACAATATCGATCGTGCCGCGCCGCATGATCAATATTATAGAAACGCACTGTGCCGCGCCGCTCGGCAGCGGTAGTAAAAACGACCCTCTATAGAATTGCACGCCCGCGAAGTGCAATCAATATCATGTCGTCAAAAAATTGCTGTGTGGGCGTCGGAAAATTGCGTGAGCTTTGAGGTCACGTCGTTGGCAAACAGATTTCAAAACTTTTCGACTCATAGTGTAATTGGTTTTATCACTAATGACTTTTAATCGACTTTTTTCTGTTAATAAAGTGGAGCCTCTTTTTTAGCCCCCTTTACCGATCGATAAATCGATAAAAATGGGTCGGTTAGAAGGCCTATCACGCTGTTTTGTTGAGCAAATGATTCTTTTTCAAACGACCCACAGCATGTCGTCAAATAATTCAATATTTAGTGCACGATTTCCAGTCGAAAAAAGCAGAAACTCGTTCACTCGCCTAGTTGATTCGTCCAATATAGACTCGCACTGCAAAATTTTGATCAACTTTTTTTTGTCGAAAATTCGTAAGTCATTAAAATGCCTTCTAGTTACAATACTTAATCTGTAGATTGACTTTTCCGTTCCCTATTCATTAAGTGTTTTAATACATCCTTTTTCAAGGAAAAACAGCTGCAAATATTGAACTTTTCATGTTTTTCTCAAACTTTCAACTGCACTTTTATATAGCAGCCATAAAAAAGCGAAATATTCCAGAAAGTTTTCACTCGTTCTTTATCCTCTTTTTGATATGGGAAGAGAATTCACTGATCAATTTCGGAACGCTTGTTAACTCTCAGATGTGACGCGGGTTTCTGGCCGAATGCGTAGAATTTCAATCAAAGCAGCTTCTCGGGAATATCTAGTTAGTAAAGAGTAGCGAACTTTGGTCCAGATGCACAGGGAATCTCGCGGCGGCGATATCAATCGCCTTGCTGTTGTCGCAACGAATCGCCGCCGCGATTCAGCGGAATTCGGCGCCACGTGGTGCGTCCATTTCTTCTGACAAATTTCGATTGGCATCGCAGACGGTCAAGGACGTCGTTCAAACATATTTTTCCTCGGCGGATCGAAGCAGTCACCGCTGGAACAGAGGGTGTAGCTGACCATTGTCCGGACTTCCACGAAGCTACACCACCCCTTGGTGGCCAAAATTTCGGAAGCTTTTTACGTCTCCTTAGTTGAAGTTTTTTGACAACTTTGGGAGCGAAAATTTCCAGAAAAATGTAGTTTTGATTTTTTGACCAGCTCAACTCTTCCCATCCTGCTGGCTAGTCTCGGGGATTGGTCTTCAGTTTTGCCCCAAAATCTTAACGCTCCATCCCAGTTTTTTCTTTATTACACGCGCAAGCGCATGTGGCAACAAAACAACATGTAATAATAAAACAAATTTGCAGCTTATCACGCTACAAGTTAGGCAACTGAAAGGGAATCTGTTTCTCCACGATGTGGGGAACGACTAACATCTCTTTTAAAAAGCGTGAATTTGTCAGATAAACTAATTACTCTACTCATATTTGCGTACCCAGTTTTGCATCTTTCTGAAAAATTAACGTGCCCCTTCGTTGTCTCGTGGAACAATGACATCTTGACCCTGTTGGAACATCCACCAAATTCGGAATTCACACAACATACGATTTTTTAGCGCGATTTCATTTCTTGATTATCCCTATCTAGGCGTCGCTAATTTATTAACCAAGTTGAGTTTCCTTGTGAGACCTAAGAAAAGAAAGAACGAAATTGAGAGGTTTACCATCCTGTTTCTAATTAGCTTTCTTTACAAATTAAGAGTTTGAAATTGTCTCACATAACCGAGGAGACGACTACTTACCTGACATATGCGTAGGGTTTGAAAGTTTAGCACGACATTTAGGTGAGTTGAGGAGATAATTGCCATGTTGGAGCCTTCGATGATCTCTGCTACCAGCAATTATCAAATTATCTAGCGTGACCACTATTATCCCAAAAATGCGGCCATCGTGGTCACAGGTCTCCTTGCCACTGGACAAATGGCCAACACATTTTTTAGTCTTACTTCGCAGTGGCATTACAAAAGTTGCTTAATGTTTTCGCATCAACAATAGCGACTTGAAGAATTACCTCTTTCCGTGTTTTGCTATTCTGAAGCTGGTCTCAAAATCGAATGACTGGCGAGGAAACCAATTTTAGCGAATTCTGAAATGAGCGAAATGAATATCTTGCGAAAATGCCGAAGCTACCAACAATAAGAGTGGAAGCGGTTCATGTCCTTCCCTCAAACCAGGGTCAGGCGGATGTTGTCCGGTCGGACAAGGGGAGGAAAGTAAAAATTTGAAATCGTTTCGGGAAGGGCATAAAAATTTTGAGAAACAAATTTTGAAAAAAAGAGGTGGTGTTTTGAATGAAGAAAAAGCTTCTGATAAAGTTGAATAACGAAAGTTCTCACAAAAAGGAAGGCATACATTTCGTAACATGAAGAGAAAGGTCAAACAGAGCAACACCAGCTGTATAACAGTAGGAGTGAAGAACATCTCCATGCATAACGATGTAATAGCAGTATTTCGAACTAGCAAAAGTTTTAGTTCATAAGACATACTTTCAGACGAGTTACATGCATAAATAGAGCCTAACAACGCTTTAATCCTCTACTTCGTAGATGGGACAACGAACGTCTCCCCATAAAATCTTTGATTTTCATAATAAAAGAAAAGAATAGGGATCTCTGTGAAATTCTCTTAAAAGTAATACCTAAAGACCCTCCCATAATCTCAAAATTGTAAAGAAAATCACCCAAATTCCGTTTTCTCGTTGTCCAATACCGTTGTCCAGAATCGTGGGGGAAAACGGGACAACGCAGATTTTTCTTTTAAAATGAAAACCCTGAGGTTCCGAAGGTTCTATTTTTATTCTAGGCCTATCCTCTACAAACTGCGGTAAGATCGCCTGGATACACCGCAGCTTTAGGTATTCAAGAGCAATGTTCAAAATTGCACAGCGGCTAGCCATCGAAAAATAACGCGCTCCTAAGCTAAACCGAGCTACGTCGGTGGCTTTGGAGCGCGGAAACCGCAGAATCTTCAGAATGAGTAAGTCAAAAATACACTCTTCGAGGCTCATCAGTAGGGTAAGTAGTGCAGTATTCATTAAATAAGAAGTTCAACTTGAAAACAACTTTTCAGTGCAAAAACTAACAAAAAAAAATTCGAAATCAGGGGGACGTAAAAGTTTTGGACTTTTTTCTCAAATTCTGATCTCCAAGTGGTGGGGGGGGGCGTACTTTCGTTGAGGTCCTGGATAACGGTCTGCCTTACACTGCTTCAAACCTTGATTTCGAAAAGTTTCAAGCTCAAAATGATAGAAGGAGCCTCTGTTATCGTTCGGGGGCTGTAACTTTCGTAATTATTTTGTATTTTGACTATCGGTGGTTCAAGTTCTGTGCATATCGAATAGCAATAGAAGATCAAAACGAGTCAAATATTTGCTGAATAAACTGTGTGTCCACATATGAGTTTTCTAGAAAGCAAGTTATCATTTCCACTGAGATTTCCACTGCTAAGCACCTTTTTTTGATAGAAAAGCTCTTCTTCCAGAATGGGTCCGTTTCGAATCATAGAATAAAGCACCAGGATATCTGTTGACGATTTCTTCAATGTGAATTCTATTCTTGTGGCGAAGTCATCCAGGTTTTTTAGTGGTTTTTCATCGGTAGGTGACTGGCTGCATATCCATATTGAGTCGCATCTCAATGCCTTCTGTTGCTTGGGATTTGGTTGTATCCTATACTGCGCCGATGACAGAATTGATGTCATCTTGTCAACTTCCGCTGCTACTCGAGGTATTGCAGTCCCTTCTGTCTCTGTTTCTTTCCTATCTCTTCCTCTCTTACTGGCATTTCTGGTCATTCGCCCCATTGGCAGATGCACCTAATTATAGATGGGAGAAACTTGAGGCTATGCCAACAGCTCACACGTAATTTACGATCTGCGAGTGCCAGCAAGTTTGAAGGGCACACCAGGTGGCGATGAGGAGGGGTGCACCCGATGGGCCAAACTGTGCGCATCGGAATTACCATGCATCCACCTTCGCTACATTTACTGTACTGAGGGTGGATCCAATGGGATACGTAGCCGGTCTACGTATTCCATTGAAGTTCGACTATTCAATTCATAAGGGGTTTGAAAATTTTGCTCTTTTCGGTATTCTTTATATACGAGAATTTGAATCATTCATCTTTCTAAATCCATTCGGAGATGTAGATTTATTTTTAGTGCGCATTCCGTTCGGGATTTTTTTGATTCTTCGATCATTCGACCGAATTCAAATGGCGGCCACCGCCATGCTATCACATACTTCCCTTCGTTGTTTTTACGTTTTCTCATCATCTGAAATTTTTCAATTCCTCTGTCTTCGAATTCTCTTCGCTCTGCAGAACTCTTGGGAAAACGACTGAATACTCCGTCGTTTCAAATCATTTTGATTTTTCACATTTCAGTGCTTTTGAATGCTGCTCTTTAAGTAAATTTGATGATCACTTTCCGCTTGTCTTTACTATGCATTAACATTATCATTCTTAGATTTTCTGTATTTCCATTTATGTTAATTTATTCCACTTTCATAAAAATTTACGACACGCTGATGCGCTTCTGTTGTACTTTTAAGATTCTTCGTCTAGAGCATTTCTACTAAATAAGATTTTTCATGTCTTAGTTTTCTGCTGGCAACAAAGGTTTCGTTTAGCATTGTTGTGCTTCTCCCTGTCTTTAGCAGTAAAGATAATTCTCACATTGATTTTTCAGTGAGTTTTTTATTTTTGGATGCGAATTTGACTTTTTCCATGATTCGGGTTTCCATCATACTGTGTATTCCTATTGATTCTTATTCTTTTCGGTTCATATTTTTTAGAGCCATCCATAGCCAGTTTGAAAGGAAGTATTTTAACGTCTTCTTCAGCAACATATTTTTGGGCTTACAACACTTCGAATTATTTTGCTTGAAGGCAGTGTTCACGATTATCATTCTCAGTGACTATCCTAGGCAAAATGATTGTCGAGAAGGATCCTAGGCTTTCAGTGTCGAAAAACGACAGAAAACGAGCCAGCAATCAAGACAGGGTTGAGCAGGGTTGTATCTGGTCACAACGGGGGGTCGTAAAATTTTTTGGAAATTTCGGGAAAAAATGAAAAAAATTGGGGAGGTGTCGTAAAATTTTTGAAAAGAAGATTTTTTTCAAACCACATAGTAAGGTAAAATGAGGTAGGAGTAGTCAGTCGCGTGCGAGGTGTATGCATTTTCAACAGTATAAAAACAGATTATATACAGAGAAGCTGTTTGGAAAATTGACATTTTTTGATAAAATTGACAATTAGACACTAAATAGAGCTTCAAAAAATTTTGGGAATTTTTTTGAAAAAAAAAGGAAAATGGGAGGGGTCGTAGCCGCGACAAAAATCGCCACGACGGCCTGCTCAACCCTGAATCAAGAGGGTGCTGTTAAGTGAGCTATGACACCTGATTGCATTGATGGGTATAATTTCTTCATAGCGGTCAATTCGTCCTTTCTTAGAAGTAAGCAGGGGTGGCCCTTTTTTAGCACAAAAACACCGTTTTCAAGTTCTTCTTGAGCATACCTTGCTACACAGGACATAATACGTTCCGTAAACCGTGGAGATATCGGCACTAAAACCCATCGTGAACACTGTTTTTGGCTCAATTTGAAGTTTTTTTTTCAATTGATCGTTTTCTCATTTAGTTCTATTTTGTATGCTTATGAACTAGCTTTTAATTTGATCACCGACTAGGATCAATGGAGCACTTCTAACTATTTATGAAGAGTGATATTGTTATTGTTGTAAACTCCTGTCTTGATGGAAATAACTGCTCCCGAAAGCACTGTTTTTTTTTCAAAATTTGAACCTAAAAATTCGTTTGATTCCGGATTAATAATCTATTCGCGTTGTTCAACCAATTGCCCCACGGAGTACTAGTCTGATTTACAATTTATGCTTGGTTGAGTGTGTCTGTCTGCCTGTCATACGGCAGATGTTCTTAGTGCGTCTGCTGGCTGCCCTCCGATTTCTATTCGGTAATTGTTTCTGTTTCCGGTTGTTTGCGCTTTTTCTTAGCCTCACTCATCCTAGACTCCCTCATAGGTAGGGCCATCCAATGCAATTTAAATTCGAAAATGATATGACCTCTTTGTGTGCATTGAATTTGAAACCATTTGGTTCCAGTCATTTTGGCTCCATTCCAGTTCTTGTTTCCTTATCCGTCTTGCCAACCCTGGAATTCTGAAGTGCCTTCCAGCTCTCACAATTGTTGGCGTCAGTTACATTCAGTTAAAACCTGGATGATCCTGCTTTGAATGGTCGCTTACAGCTTGCTTCACGTCGACTTTCTTATCTCTTTTAGACAACTTTGCTCGGATGTCCTTTTTTGTTGTTTTGTTTTTGGTGGTGTTAATGTGTCTTGAGACGTTTTTTTTGTTCCTATACTTTCTTTCTTAATTTTATTTGCCATGTTGCAAGCCAGTCGATGACGACTTGTTAAATAAATGATTTCTCACCGCAATATCCTCACTTCGTCCTCTTCCTGTCATCACTCCTTCTCGCCATTTTCCCATTCCTCCCTCTATTCGCGCCATTTCTCCAAATTCGAACCGCATTTCTCACGCACACATAAGAAGCGCATTCTATTCAGTCATTCCTCCATTCATACATACTATGGGGGCATCCATCTCGCCTTGTGCACGCTTAGTTTTCGCCCATTCATTCATTCTTGCTTCGATGACTCTTTTCTAAATGGGAAACTAACGATGTCTATGGCATTCCGCTGCGCTCTCCTCGCCAAATTCCTTCTGCAGCGTGCTTTTCTCCCATTGTTGGAAAGCTTTCGCTCATATTTCACTTTTTTCCCGAAACTCTCGGTTCCTTTTGCTCTTTTTTATCCGTTTATCAACTCGCTTATTATCTATCGTTTGTTAGTGGTGGGATGAAAGGGGCAGACCGTGAAGTTTCTGCAACTTTCAGAAAATATACGAACTTTTGATGGCTCGAATTGTTTGAAGTCATATCAGTTGCAATCAGATATAATTTTAAGGGGTTTTAATCATTGAAAGTTTTATACATACCTATATTTCCAGTATTTTTGTACAGAGTTGTAGATGTGAAGTGCTTCGCCCCATACGTTTCTTTCCCTTTTCTGTTCGATCTGGATGCCGCAATTGATCACTCTGAATGTTATCCACTTAGGTCGCCAAGCAGATGTGTGATCTCTGTACTTGTCTTCCGAAGTGATAGTATATCTACTAAAAAACAGGATCTAAGCATGAAACCAGGTTTTTCCGATCGACTACCTCACGGGTAGTCATAAAAACCCTTTCTCAGCTGCCCGAGTAATAGCGAAAGAAAAAGTTATGAGCGTAGAAATGGCGAGCTCTGTAGGTAAAATAAAATTTATCTGCCGTAAACTGTCTTGATCGTTCAAATCATTGAAAAGCTGTCCCACATTCGTGTTCAGCTCCTTAGGTAACACTACAGGGAGAAGTTTGGGCGAGAAACAATTGTTGATTTTTTTAGAACATAAAAAAATACTTTTTTTTATCACTCGGGCAGCTTTCTACAAAATTTCGGTCACCAGTGGTGTGGGTCGTAGCGCTGCCGAAAATTGGCGCAGCGGCCTGCTCAATCCTGCAACCATGTCTGTTCACTCCCTAGTAAGGTGAAGATGATAAGTTATTAATCGTAAATATAAGGTGCTTAACGTAGTGAAGTGCAAAATAAATGAAGCAGAGTCCGAAATTTCGACTGCAAACCCATTTCAGATGCAGTTTTCGAGCTCTATGATGGATCACTATGGTTTCCCCCAAAAGTTTTCCATGCATCCCAGTCAATGTTAATTTCCAGAAGTACTTTGCTAGGTTTGATTGAATTTTCACTTTATTCTAGAGAACTCCCACTACTGAAGCGGTTCGAAATAGGCTGACTGATTCCCATGTACTTTCCATCTGTTTGTCCAGATCTGTTCATTTGGTGACGGTCTCCAGAAGGTTGCGGAACCCTGATGGGAAGACCTGCTCACCAGGATCCCGCTGTGAGAGTGCGAGCTCCACCTATGCGTAACGAGCAGATTATTCAGACTGTGCGTTCAGTCGTAAACTATGACAGATGACAAGCGTGGAAATAATTATAACACTTATATTATGAGGTTGGACAACCATCAATGAGTCGCTGTTCGTCTTTTTTCTGCAACCTTCCGAAAAAAAACGTAATTTTTCTCAGGGAACAGAGAGCGAGCGATAAAAGTTCGACTCCTGTCGAAGCCTGCCATTTGGGTATGCCTTTGCTGAGTTTTATTCTTTCTCCTTTCATTTTCTCAAAAACATGTTTCCTATTTTGTTTTTTTTTTCTGTGAATGTCACTTCGAAACGCAATGTGACCGTTGTAGTTGCCATTATTATCATTACCGCTGCTGTGTACCCAAAAATTGAGGATCCGTGCAGGCGAAAACCTCTACGCTCTCTTCTTGTTCAAGAATCCCCCCTTCGACCCACTGGCGAATTCCATTGCAGATGGCGGTTCGTTCAATTTCTAGGTGAACACTGGGGCACTTCTTAAGAGCTCTATGTTTTGATCAACGACTAATTACTGACGTCGATCATGGCGAAGTATGACTGCTGATAACGCAGTTCAGACAAAAAAAAAGAATGCTGGTGGCAACCAAAATGCACCGCTCGTAACGCATTTAACCTGATTTTATAGTTAGAAGCATTTTCGTTCCTGTTGGCATTCCATGACGACATCTAGATGGCAAACAGCGTGCTTGAGTGCAGTTGAAGATGTTTAATCGTTTTTCGAGAAAATTTAGGGTCAATTTTGTTGAGAAAGCTCGAGAAAGATGTCCGGATCAATAAGAAATCTAATGTTATACTTTTTTGAATTTTGAATCCTGGAAGAGCTCCGAGAAATGGAAAAAGTAGCGTAGATATGCAGTCGGAACGGAGCGCACTGATATTTTTAGTTCTGTATGGCGCGTTGGTGCAAATTAGGTGATTACATGTATGTTATAATATATGCGCGCCAACGCACAAGAAGAACGCAAAGAATGAGTGCTATCCGTGCCAACTGTAGCTACTCCGACCAGGATCGCATTTGGTTCACGGCAATTCTGTCTTTCGTTCACGTGTGTAAAGGAGGAGGGGTCACCCAAGTCGAGACAGGGTCGAGCAGGCCGTTGCGAGCGGTGACCAAAATTTTACGCCCCCCCCTGGTGACCAAAAATTTTACGACCCCCGCTGGGATGAAAAAAGAAATTTTTCTTCTAAAATGTTCCACAAAAATGAAGGATATTCATCTGAAATAAGAAAAAAAAATTCCCAATTTTTCCAAAAATTTTGCGAACCCCCCTCCAGAGTCTTTTTTTTTGAAAAATTTCCCATTTTTTATGACCCCCCCCTCGTTGCGACCGGTCGCAACCCTGCCCAACCATAAGCCGAGAAGACAATGTCGATCTTGAAAATTCGGGACTCCCCTGGCTCTTCTCAAGCATTTATTCCATGAACGATTTCACGCTCCGTGTTGCTGTCCATTATAAGGGAAAGATTCTTTAAAAAGAACATTTCGCACAAGGTGTATGGAATCCCGCATATATCGGCGCGACACGTTCAAAAAGTTCTGTCGCCAGATTTCAGATTTCAGCAGTCCTAGAGCTTACTAGTAGCTTCTTCCAGCTCGATAGCATTCTGCATTGACACAAGCACAAATTCAGTGAAAAAAGAGCTTATGCTGGGACAGGGTTTACTCACCTTTCTCATCTGCTATCTCATGGAACAAACGAACGTGACTCCATAAAAAACATGAGTATTACTTGGTTGTCAGATCAACTATAGAAATAATGATCTGGAAGGAATAATTTAATTGTTCATCCTAGATATTGGCTAGGAAAGCTATGAATAAAATTGTTCATTGTAATGATCGATGCTGATATCTTCTTGTATTTTATACGTCTGCCTCTTGTGACCCTTCTCCTTTCGAAGCCGAGAGCGTATAGCTGGCGCGTATCCATTTTTTCCTCAGTTCTCGTTTCCATGCATACGTAAAATATACGCGGACACCTGGCGTTTGGACATTTCCATTCAGGGTATTGTACAGTAGATTTCCCGGTCGGAAGAATACGAATGTTCAGGCGATTCCTCGTATTTATTCTCTTTGAAGACCTCTTTCATTTATTTCGCAATGTACAACTAGTGCACTATTCGGATCGGCTATGACATGTTATTGGAGCGATAACGTTCGTTCGTTCACCTGCAGTATTTGTTTTTATTGTGCATATTCTGCTTTGGGCAGGTGCACAACCAGCCGGCCTTCTCGAAACCACCCACGGCTGTATTAACAAAATCCCACTGCCTCGACTGTTTTTTATTTCCTGTAATACAATAGAATTTTTCTCGCTTTTGAATGGCTCATTCATGCCAAAGCTTCGCATCAAATTCCAGGCTTAAATGAGCCAGGTGTTTGATTTACGAGCCAATTAACGCCTTAATCTATTCGCTGAGGCTCATTCGGCCGAAATACCTTGTTTTCGAAGAATTGGTTGCACTAGATGGCTTTTAATTGGACTGATAGGAGTGAATGTCGCAGTGCTCCGCCGCACACGCAAACTCGCGCAGCTCATTCACTAGACTAAAAGGTTGAGACGAGTTTGGGAAGATGTTTGTGTAGCCGTACTCATGACTCGTTCGAGAACTTTTCATCGTTCTGATTTTTGCCGTTGTATCCACCACTATTTCTGGATATGTATTGTTCGTCTTATTATGCTCATGTAATAGCGCTTCTGTTACTTGTGCCTTTATCCCGTTTTGTGGTTCATTAGATTTTCTTTCGCAGTGAATGCAGTTATGGATCCGATGAGCTCTTCCACCTCGTACGCTGTACCATCACCGTACGATCAACAAGTACCGTCCACGTCCTCGTCCACTTGTGCAGTAGCCAGACCGAACACGCCGCAAACTCCCTACGGGTAAGTTCTAACTCAGACACTGGCCTTTTTCTGGGCTGGGATGGGCTTATGCCAAAATCAACTTTCTGCAAGTGCATTCGTGCCAGTGGTTGACCCTAACCCTAGTCTGTAATTGCCTATAACAGGCGTGGCCAAACAACAACATAAAATCTAACATCCAAAGCTCGGGAAGAGAAAAGTTTTAGTAGAAAATTGGTCTTTTACTATCTGCTTTGTGAAGCAGATATCAGACGGATCACAGAGTTCGTCACAAAATTGGGTGTACTCTCTCCTTCAAAGGTAATTCACATAGCAGGGCGAAAAGGAATGTGAGCTCAACAAACTTTTTTTTGCATTCATGTAACTCTTCAGGTTTTTCCTTCGTCTATGCGAATATGTCTGAATTGATTACATAGATTGGTATTTCTGTATAGGTTTTTCTGAATCCCTGCTGAAGTTTCCTAGCGGTTCTCTAAGTAGCTCTAAAAATGCCCGTAGAATTGATGCTGCGCTATATTTTTGTGGTATTTGTCTACTCCTCAGACATTGAAAATAATTGTTTTTATCAAAGCGTCTGCCGAATACAACCTAGTTGAAGCAAACAAACTTGTCATGCAGCCTGCTTGGAGATCTCATCAGCAAACTGTAGCCCCGGGAAATCCGTTCCATGCTGGCTTTTTTGGTCTCCCATAGCGATGAATGAAGAGCCGAAGGCTATCGCTGTCTTTCGAATTTCCCAAGACAGTCTGGGGTAGCGCTGTTTTTTGGAACTTGTGGCTAGTTTTTCATTTCATTAATTACGCTGTAAAAGACAAGCGTGAGATAAGAAGCTACAATGATGGTGTAAAACTAGCCCTAATCATACATATCCAGAAAGCCAATAACTTTGCACCTGCCATATGCTTGAACGAACCGCTCGGTGAGGTGGTATGCTTTAGGCTTGAATAGATTAAGCCTGCCCTGCATGTAATTATACGTATTTCATGCATGTAGCCTGTAGTTCACCTGATTGCAGTGATTTAGGCGTTCCGTATTCGGCTCCGCTCATGCATCGCCGTTTCGCCCCGCCAACGCAGCGGATGCGGTCCGATTGCGGGAAACCTGCGCATCTCGAAATTTACAAACCGCACAATGGATGGACAGTCAATACTTGGCTGGAGTGTCAGGATATCATGGAGGCGGGGTGAGTGATCAAATGCGATAAAGCACCAGTTGCGGTTGAACTGTTTCCTGATTTTCCTCAGTTTTAGTCCGGGCCATGTTCGGTGATGTCAGTAGCCAGTGGCGGAGGAATGTCGGTGATGTCCGGTATGTCGCAAATGTCGCTCGGCAACATGAGTCAGCTCAGTATATGCACGCAGCTAACTGAGGCTCATTACACACAGGTAACTACCATCCATTCTAGCCCTTAAAAATAGAACTGAATGCATGTGTGGTCATGAAAGTATCTTTGGACCTTCCGCCGATTCTAGTCTCGTCAATGGATTGGAACATGCCCGTGAATAGTTAGTTGCCCGTGATCGAAATCTCGCTGGCCGCTGCTATTGGGAGCGCCACACGACTCGCTGCGAATAATCGCGTCTCGTTCATTCACTAGACTAGAATTGGCAAAAAGCCTAGACAACGCTCACTAAAAACTCTATTTCGTTTAATAAACTGACGTTCACTTAGGTCACACCCATTTTCGTAACTGCATGAAAGTGGTCATTGTTAGACATGGAAATTCGACCCAAGTTTTCGAATGAGTAAATAATTCGAATGTGGCAGTTCTGGAACATTCCAATGAATCAGTAATTCGGATAACCCCTTTTCAAAAGTTTTCGAATGAATGAATTTTTTCCCAAATATGGCCTCAGATTTTCGAAATGATTGAATGGATTCGAATAATGCGTTTTCAAATTTTCAAATGAATGAGTTCTTCGAATTAGCTCGCATATTTTTAAGATGAATGAGTAAATTCGAAACTCCGTCTTCTATCCGATGCGAATCAATATTCTGAAAATTTATCAGAACGTTCGATGAAGTATTAGAGTTTTCGGATGATTTCTGATTAATTCACGAGTGGTGTTGAATATTTTTTTTCACTTTGGCTATATATTCGAATGCAGTGATAAGAAGTTTGCCTAATATTGGAAAAATCGATCCCGAATTAGTAGAATATCCGAAAAGCCAAATAATGAAAACGATCAAATTAAACCGGTGTGAATCGAATATTTGAACTTCTAAAATTTGGGATTCCAGAATGAATCGACTATTCGAATAAACCAAAATTGAAAATCCGGAAATTATTCGATTATAGTAATATTGGTCGAATAATTATTCGATTCGGTCCCTGGTCTAGTCTTTACTGCACTAACAAGGGAACCACAATAAGTCATAGTGACCATTCCAAATGAAATGTACTTTTCTAGAACCATTTTTGGACGAAAAGTCCAAATATGCCCATCGCAGCTGCCTAGACCCACTCTGAAAAAAGTTATGAGCGTTTTTTAAAGCTTCGCGGCAAGGTAAGGGTACCCCCTATGGAATTTTTAGGGTGTTTTAAAATTTTTTTCCTGATTTTGCTAAAAACATGTATGTAGGGGTAATCTGGGGTGCTGAACACGAATCTGGGGTTTGCTTGCCCAAATTTCAAGGTTTACTGTAGGTTACGGTAGTTAACATGCCATTTAGGAGGCAAAACCTACCTCAATATTCCGATAATGGACAAATGGACATCAAATTCGTATTCAGCACCCCAAATAACCCCCACATAGAAACTTTGAGAGAAATCTGAGACTTTGACCAAACTACCGTATACCCACCGTAATCTACCGTAAGCTGTCAAAAATCGATAAACTGACATCAGATTCGTGTTCAGCACTCCAAATAACCCCTAGAGAAATAACTTGAGCATATTCTATAGAAGCACTCCGGAAATCGTCGAAAGTCGCGATTTGCCATTAAATTCTCCCCCGATGGGAATCTGTGAACGAATACGGTCGAAAACTTCGGAAAATAAATAAAGGAACCTCAGATTCGTGATCAGCACCCAAATAACCCCCAGCGCGAATTTCTAGTCAAATCTGAAATATTTTTTTAAAACGCTTCTAGAGCCCTGTAATTGGTATAAATAAACGCCCAACCGAAAATCCGTACAAGTCCAAAACGCTGTTAGTCTGCGCAACGTTTGGAAAATTTTCCTTCAACCTAACTTTGCTTAGTGGGGTAGTTTTGGGCGCTGAACACGAATATGAGGTCCGTTTCCGAATTTTCGAAAATATAATACGCGTTTTGGAGGGTACAATAAGTACGAAAATCAGAGAAAAAACGCCTATAACTTTTTTCAGAGTGGGTCTAGGCAGATACGATGGGCATATTCGAACTTTTAGTCCGAAAATGGTTCTAGAAAAGTACATTTCATTTGGAATGGTCACTATGACTTATTGTGGTTCCCTTGTAAGACCGATATCGTCAGAAGCTGAAAAAGATGACTTCAGAGTGCACCCTATCAACCCACATCCGGTGCTTCGAGTGTGGAGAACATCGATCCGAACAACATATTCGAGATTAATCGCCAAGTTAACACTCTGATAGTGAGTCTCAGACAAGAAGATCCGGTGAGTTTGCCGTTTGAATTGCACCATGCCCTTAGAGGTTTCCTACTCATCGAGTGGAATACTCGAATTTTCCAGGAAATTCGACGAAAGGCCGCCAATTCAGTGCAGAGTATGGCTAGGCAACGATTACTAGCTATGGTATCTAATCACACAACCCTGAGGGAACTGATATGCTACTTCCTCCGGTTCGTCCTTGAACACACCATTGAACAGGTACAGATCTTTCAACCCTCGAAATTCTCTTCCACATGAAGATTTGTGTGGTTTCAGAATATCACCCAGTTGATGCAATCCATCTACAATATCCTCAACTGTCGCACTTGTTTTGTGGTGATGCAGGATCGGGATATCCAACGGATTCTTGTCCATATTATAGCCAAATACTTGATGTGAGTTCTGCAATTTCGGACTCGAAGGAAGTTTCACTTCATCCATGGGTTTGCAGGCCAGATCATCCCTTCACTGCATGGACTGTGATTGCCTTTACCGCCATACTGCGAAAGAAGGACTTGAGAGCTTTTCGTCGAATGTGTAGGTGAGATTCAAAGTCATCTAGATGGACGTAGTGTTACGTTGCTTTCCTTCAGAAACGAGTATTTTGTGCGTCAGTTGATGATCATCCTCGCCTCCACCTCCTCCTCCCACAAGTCATTAATAATTGACTCAATTCGAATGCTCATCACGAGAAACCTGCCTCTTAAAGTGGGTACTTCTGCAATTCTGCTTGTTCACTCCTTCAAAGTATTGTTATTTCAACATCTTGCTCATATTTCAGGAGTACTTCGTTCGTAGCAGAGGTATGGAGAAATTGTTGGAGTTTATGTCTTGTGAGCATGAGGAGAAAGTGTTGCGATCGAGTGCCACCTCTCTACTCACCCTCATCTCCACCGAATCCGCTAAATACGGCATCGAGTTTGTCCGGTTAGAGGGTGTGCAGGTTTGTGCAATTTCGAGTTTTACCCTGAGTTTTTTTTCATAGGGACTATTGTTAGGGTTATTTGGGATGTGTTCACCATTTGAAGTAGCGCGTTGCTATGTATCCTCTTTTTTTCAATACTCTCATCTCAACGTTATTATAACTGGGAAGATCTAACTTCGTATATCACTATTGTGCCTTTATAAGAAAGTGAGTCATTTTTTTCAGATATTGGGTAATCTCCTTTCTCATGGATCGACAATGCTTTTACATGAAATTCTTCATTGCCTAGCCGCTGTCGGGGACCTGAAAGAGGCGCTCGAAACGCAGGTGCGCCGATATGTGCCTAGTTCGGAGCAAAAACAGGCTCATGAAAAGCTGCTTTTCGTTAACTTAACCCAACAAAATGCTATGTAAAGTCGTAGAATCTCTTTGGTGGTTTTTTTTTTGGCAGAACATGGCCTGCAGCTTCTGAATAATTGAAAAAATCCCCAACGTGTTGTATGGCTACAACAAATTTCCCGCGTTTAGGACATTAGCAGTACGATCGTGTCAGTCCTTCAACTCATGGGAGCTCACGATCCTATCCTGGTCAATCACGGCACTGCGTTTCTTTTGAATGTTTCTGCAAACAGCGTACGGAATAAGGTAAGTGTCGCCTTTGTGTAAAAATTAGAGAGTTGTAGAGAATTTATATCAAATACTTACTTAGGCTTCAATGGTTGCTGCTATGGCTCCGGACACGCTGTTAAGTGTACTGAATCATCGCAATAACTATTTGACAATACCGATGCCAAATGTTCGACAGCTGATCGCCTCCATCACTGACAACGTCCTCATCTGTTTGGCAAACCTAACCAGAAATCAGGACGAATCTGGAAGAAATGCTTGCATTCAGGTATGAAGTGGAAATCCATCATCCAGTTCCGCCACTTGAGTGAAGTTTTTGTCGAATTTAGATTGCTCGAAAGTCGGACTCGGCAAAAACGCTGCTGAACGTGTTGGCCAGTGGAAGTGTGGAGTGTCAGAATAGAGCACTGATGGTCATTTACAGGCATGACTTCTTCGAAATGTTTCCCTCGTGTTTTCGCGTGATAGTTAAAACTTCATCGATTCTAGCACCTGCCTCTGCGTTGCTGAGTACAGACTGTTCTTCCTAGATACCGTTGATGATTACAACCAATCGAATCTCGTCACTTTCATACTTCGACTTTTGTGGAATAATTTCGTTCAATTTGTAGGTTGCACTCTTATCGCTCATAGGAACTTTTGAACTAGTTACCGGTGACCGTAGCGAAACTAGCCTGGAGTTTCGTCTAATTTACTGCATTTATCTTACAAATAACTATTTTACCCGTCGTCTTGGGTGCCGTGTGAACTTCAAACTTGCATGTAAGTTGAAGCCATGGAGAACTTGAAGACACGGTCCAACTTCAGAATCTCTACCATTTGTCCTACCTGCCTTGGAGAGAATTTCGCGCCAATCAAAGTAGTGTCTTCAAAATCGTTCAGAGCCTGCTGCATTCCCTCGAAGACTATGAATTTGTCCTTTCTGGTGGCCTTTCTGGTCAGAAACAACTTACAGTGCAGTGTGATCACTCCAGGAACCAGAGATGGTACGACGGAATGCATCTCCTTAGCTGTGGAAACGAAGGCTGGATCTGTGCACATTCACAATCTCTACTCTCCGCCTAGGTCCTCATGCCCACCCGCATACGAGCTGTCTATCGCCCAATTCCTGACATGCGGGAAACCCACAGTCGTCATGGGAGATCTCAATGCGCACAGTCCTCTATGGTCAGAGGGTGAAGAGGACCAACGTGGACAGGACCTCGAGGAGGAGATAGCGCAGTCGAATTTTGTGATTCTCAATGATGCCCATCACCCTACTAGGAAGCCGACGTATGGAAGACCCTCGTCACCGGACCTCTCGCTGTGCTCACAGGACCTAGCATCGTCAGCAGTTTGGGACACTGTTAACACAGGCGCAAGTGACCATCTTCCTATCCTGAGTTCAGAAGCGAGGCCCTTATATCTTCGTCACCGAGGAACACTTTCGTGAACTTCAAAAAGGCGGATTGGCCCAAATTTCTGTCAGTGCTGGAGCAACAATCGGCGGATTTCGACTTCCGGGCCACTCCACTGGAAATGGATCGATTTCTCGCATCGGCCGTAAGGACAGCAACGTCACAAGCTATCTCTAAGGGCAGACGTAAGGCTTTTATGCCGGGACTGTCGGACACCGCTAAGGACCTCATATGTGAGAGAGACTCGATCAGATGAACGGACCCGACCAGCACCAGAATCCCTGAGCTGAACA
This sequence comes from Aplectana chamaeleonis, assembly GCA_029168955.1. Lineage (NCBI taxonomy): Eukaryota > Metazoa > Nematoda > Chromadorea > Rhabditida > Cosmocercidae > Aplectana > Aplectana chamaeleonis. The sequence goes on from JAPDOI010000095.1 coordinate 1,639,420, forward strand.
GAGAAATCGCTGATGAAGTGAGGAAGGACCGACAGCAGACATGGAGAACTTTCGTGGAAGGCATTGATCATCGTACAAACTTTTCGAAGCTATGGGCAACCATGAAGGCTCTAGATGGCCAATTCAGTGAAACCCAATCCCATCCAAATTTTGCATAGGGGCAAACCGTTGAAAAACAGGAATGCGGCCAACCTTTTATGCAAACAGTTCAGTTCGCCATGCCCTCATAAAAGCATGAAGTCGTCACGAAGGACCTTCCGATGGATCAAAAGCTTTCCGAGAGAAGACGTTCCCATCATTTCGACAGCCCTCATCGACGCTGCCTTGAAGAAATGCAAGCCGCCTAAAGCGTTGGATACAAGTGGTGTGGCATCTGTAATGCTCAAGCATTCAGGACCAATTTTTCGGGAGCGCCTTAGAGCCCTTTTCAACAGAACCCTGTCAACTGGACTGATCCCGGCGTCGTGGAAGGAGGCGAGAATTTTCCCACTCCTGAAGCCTGGTAAACCTGCAGAAGATCTGAACAGCTACAGGCCCATTTCGATCATTTCATCTATGGCACGCACTTTTGAAAGAACCATTCTTCCTACACTGGAGACGCACCTGCAAATCCCTGGATGGCAGAATGGTTTTCGGAAAGGTTTCTCCACAACCTCAGCGTTGGTCGAATTGACCGGATTCATCACGGATGGGTTAAATGAGAAGAGACCGCCTAGCCGCTCAATTATGGTTGCACTCGACTTGAAGAAAGCATATGGCACTGTGGTTATCTCCATCCTTTGTCAAAAGCTTGCCGAGTCATCCCTACCGAGAGGTTTAGCCCGATGGATTTCCAGCTACTTGAAAGGCAGAACAATACGGACAGGGTTTAGGGGCCAGATGTCGAAAGTAAGATTGGTGCGCTCCGGGGTACCGCAAGGTGCAGTTCTATCTCCGCTCCTGTTCTCATTCTACATAGCAGATCTCCCGGCACCCCCTCCAGAAACACGTCTAGTCGGATATGCGGATGACCTAACACTGGTGGCGTCACATCCAGATATTGAAACTTGCGAAAAGCGTCTGAACGAATATCTCCCGAAGCTAACAAAGGCTCTGGAAGATCTACATCTTCAACTGTCGTTGCAGACGACCACTGTCTCTCTTCTAACAACGCATTCTGCTCAAGCGAGATATGTACCGAAAGTGTTCATAAATGGGATGCAGATCACACACGAAAGAAATCCGACAATTCTCGGCTACCATTTCGACACTATGATGACGGGTCGACTACACGCGGAAGATGTTCGCAAGAAGACGGCTAAAAGAGCGAATCTCTTGAAAGCGTTGGCAGGAAGGAACTGGGGACAAAGCAAAGAGCTGCTCACACTGACCTACCGCGCCACCGGACAATCCGTGATGTCCTAAGCTGCTCCAGTCTGGAGCCCGCTCATTGCGTCGACTCACTGGGATCGGTTACAAGCGTGTCAAAATGCAGCCTTGAGGACCGCGACGGGAAGCCTGGCGATGGCTGGCACCACCTCAGCAATGAGACGGGAATCATGCCAGTCAAAGCTCATAACGAGATGATGACGCTTCAATATCGAACGGTTGCGGCACTTGATCCAGAACATCCCTCACACGACATGATGAAGAAATCGGAACCATCAAGACAGATCAGAAAGCATGTCAGAACGATCAAGCCAATATTGGTCAGGCCAGGGAACGCGGAAAGCATTCGCAAAGAAGTGCACAAAGAGTTTGTTAAGGAGTTCCTGGTTACTATGAACTCCCCCTTGCTAAGTGGACCGCCGCCGAAGATTGCTAAGGAGGAGGAGACTTTGCCAAGACCAAGTCGGGCAGCGCTATCTCAGCTCCGGAGCGGTTTCTATTCGAAGTCGCAATGGTATCTACATAAGATAGGAGCAGCAGATAATCCACTTTGTCCAGACTGCGGGCTTGAGGAACACATAGTACCTCACATGTTCTCTTGCTCTGGAAGGCCAACGCACCTCACAATAGAAGATCTCTGGCTCAAACCAGTGGAAGTAGCCCATTTCCTGTCACTTTAATTATGCAGTACTGTATTTGAAATGTAAAAAAAGAAAACGAATAAAAAAAAAAAAAGAAAATAAAAAAATTAATAAAAAAATTCTAAAAAAAAAGAATAAATAAAAAAATCAAAAAAAATAGGGTGAAAAAACGCCCCACTCAGGGGTCCTCCAAAGAAGAGGATCCCAGCAATGTTGCTTCGATGACGTCGTCAATATGCCGGAAATTGGATCCAGGATCAGTGTGTATGGTGGATGATGGGCAACAACAGCAATAACAACTATGAATTTGAGTTTCATGACCGATTTATTTCGGACCTGCTTTTTTCTCGTTATTCGCTGCCCTCGCTTTGAATTGGACTTGAATATGAAGCTAGATCGATAACAAACAAACAACAGTTTGATTCAAATCTGTCGAGCGTCCCATCTCTATTGAAATCAAAAACTTGTTGGTGAGCGCGGCCAATTTTTTTTTCTTTTCGCGATTTGAGTATCCGTGCCTGGCAGGGCTGCTATACATGGCGGCCGGACTATAATTTTATTCATTATCAAAACTCGGACTATAATATAAAAAATTCCCTTGAATTTGAACTGTGCCTGTAATTGCAAGTTAGGCCCTCGTCTTACATAAAGTGTCCGAAAACGGATGTCCGCTCACGCGGTCGCGCCCGAGCGGCCGTCGAGTCCAGCATCTCTGAACGAGTTTCGGTCGGCTGAAAACTGACTGCGCCTGTAACTATCTAGAATATTCTCTGTTCTTATCTTCATCCAGTATGAAGGTGGGTTCTTATTAAGAAAACTGTTTCAAATGAATATTTATGCGATATTGAAAGTTGTGGGTGGGGTTGTCTCTATTTTGTTAGAGAGGATTTTTGTTTTCTTCTGTTCCATGTTTTCGTTTTAGGCTTCTTTGGTTTGTTTCTTATATTTTGCGACAATTACAAAAGAAATCTCTACCCCCCCCCCCTTCACCCCATAACGGGGTCAACTCCACCCATAGTTACCGAAGATTCAGGATGAATTAAATAAAATATTTCGCGACGAAAACTCTCCTTGAATCCTGGTGGAGGAAATAGGAGACGAAATCAATAAATTGTTACAACGGCAGTTAACTGTTGTCCACGAGTGAAACTTGTTCAGAAATGCCTATCGCGACGGCCGCTCTACGCGCACGCCGACCGCGTGAACAGACATTCGCTTTCGGACGAACTTTAGTTAGCTCATATCCTCTCCTATTTCAAGCCGGTCGTTTGAGGAGCCGTCGATTTCTTTACCGGTGATAAATGTCGCTAGGACCGACGCTTTGCTTCTTACTCTGCCCGGCTCGAAAAGAGGTAGAAAGGCAGAAAGGCCATCATTCGAAACGGGACGAAAAATCCGCTTGGTGTGATCGCCTGTAGCCTGCTTTATTTCCGTCGATACACATGCGATATACGGAGATTCGCTTTTTAGCTCAAATTCTGCCGACCATGTTGGAGGCTTTCTGACATCGCAAACGTTGTAGGCACAGCATAGGCAGTGTTCGCGATGATTTCGTTCCCGAGTTGGGCACCTAAAACAATGCGTTGCTCCAACAAGCAGCTCCACTGAGAGTACTGGAGCGGAGAGTACGGCATTTCCTGTACTTCTGATACGCTTTGCCCGGATTCTTCATCATTTCAGCTCTACTTTGGGACCTAGGAATCGTTTTAGCAAATAATCGCGAAACTGAAGATTGTTGCGAACACTGTCTCCAACCTTCCACTTCCAAATAAGTGATTGGCTCGCCGACCACGCTAATGCATAGCATACCACAGCAAATCGAATAATGGGCAGATTTTCAGTAGCATGAATCGCGTACAACAATTACAGTCGCGTAACCTAAATTGTGACTTTTTTGAATGAGATTCTAATCATCGCCCACATTGTTTTCGAAATATAACAATTCGCTTGAAACTGGTGTTCATGAAAGACTCGACATCCATCTAAATGCGGTGTTTTTTTTCAAGATGATTTCCATGACGAAATTATTAACTGAAACGTGGTTTTCTGGTTGGTGTGACTTCAACGCAACTTTTGAGCGCATCCATTGTCCTCCATTAGTATCATCTGTGCTCCAGTTTAACCAGTTTTGTTTTGTACGAAATATCCACCCGTTTTCGAATCAAACTGATTATTATCGGTCGCAAACTGCAATGTTTCCAATCCGCTATTGTAGACAACTATACTCTGTTCCGAGTGAAATTTATTTACCTTCATCGCTTGCGTCTGCGTGCGTACGCTGCGTCTCCTTCTCCCCACTTCTTCTCGCTGTCTCTACCCTCGCTCCGCGCTAGCGCGCGCGAAGGAACACAGAAATTTGGCTCGGAATCAGAGGATAGGTAAGGCGAAGAGGCGATTCGACAGGAATGAGTGTTCCTAGAGCTTCGATTCGTGTTTCTTTCTAGTTTTAGTGACTTTGACTACAGAAGGCATCGTTTCATGTGGGAAACCCGGCTCCGACAATGATCTTGAATACATATACCTTTTTATCGCTTCTAAAAGTTTTCCAAGACACATTTTCACCATTAGCAGCCGTTCTTTCAGCAATTCTGTAATCCAAATGATCATTGCTTCAGAACAACTTTTCTGATGCGGAACGAGTTCATCGTCGAAAGCAGATTGATCGCGTATTGCGATTACTGGCAGCTCTATCAAAAAGTGACGAAGTCCTTCAGCAGGTCATCGCGATTTTCAGGTATGTCAATCATTTGTGGACGAATTCCTTTCAAATTTGAGTAAATCTGTTTCATCCTATTTAGGAATGTTTATAAATCAAAGCGATTAGCCGAAATCGTTAGCGAATCAAATTCGATTCGAATTAGAGTTACAGTTTGCTCAAGAAAGCCCTTCACAGATTTGTATCAATGGATAGGTGGAAGGGTTAGGGGTATGAGAGGAGAGGGGTTTGAAGATGCTGGCATATCTGACTAGGAGTAAAGAAAACCTTGTTACAAGTTTGACTCAAAACGATTGTATGACATCTCGTCCCCAAAGCTGCTCACTCACAACCCAAAAATCGAAGATAGCCCTCAAATTGATTGGTCTAGTCTATTCCTTGTGTTTGAGGGAGCAAAAAAAAATTAACCTGAGCGTCAGAAGAGGAGGGAAGAAATCCCCCCTTTGGCAAACAATGAAAGTTATGAGAAACAGCCGCGGGGAGGAGATGCAAGATAACCAGTTTCGAACTGAATTCAAAAAAGATTGTTTCAGAGAGCACAATCCTCTGCCGCTATTGCGACCGTTTCGAACCAACGATTTCACTGCTCACCGAGATCTGTTAGAGTTTCTTGACGTTCTCTCCAGTGATCCGAAAAGGTTAGTCAAATTCAGTTCTTATTTGTTTTTAGGTAACGGTTCCAGTTTTAGCTTGAATTTTTTTCATTTTGTTTCCCGATTTCAGCCTGTAATTTATTGCTCTCTTTCAGATTCGATCTTGTTCTGAAATGGCTTTCAACGCCGGAATCGCAGCAGATTTTGCACTATTACTGCCAGTTCCAAGTTGATCCGAAATTGAGTAAGTTTCCTGAGTTTTCACTGAAATCCAGTGTTTTGAAGTTAGCATTCCTTTATTCAGAGATCACTGGCGCAGAAATTCACGTTTTTTTTGCGCTCATTCAGACTCTCCCATATTGTTGAAAGCTTTCCTGAGTTTGCGTATTGGAGAATTAGGCTGTAAGGCAGTTAGGTTCAAATTTATTTAGAAAGAAAAACTGAAACAATATTGTTATCACGAGAGAAATGTCCGTACTGCAAGTGGCTATCGCACATAGACCGCGCATTATTGCTGACTAGTCACTGGCGTACTCCGAAATATTTATTTTGCGCATAGGTTAGGCATCAAATATATGAAGGGAAAGAAAACTCGTCCTCTTTGGTCCGGGAATTTCCAAACTAAGTTGCTTTTTACAGTGAACCATGCTCGAAATATTGGAAGTCGACTGCAGCAAGTGAAGCCGGAGAGCATGCAAACGTAGCAGGGGCAGCTCCCCTTGAAGTCACTATGTATGAAGATTTCATGCTTATCCTTTTTCGTGAAAAGAGATTATTTTTCAAGCTTTTTTTCGGCTCTGATCTGTTCCTTCTATCTCATATCTTCCGTGCAGAACTGTTTCATTTCTTTCTACGGGTTCGTCTAGTGTTAGTGCTTTTTGTTCTCCTTGTACATAGTTTTGATATTTTCTATTATGTTATAGGTACTGACAAAATCGCTATTTCCATGTCAGGTTTGCCTCGCTCAGAGAACCTCTGAACCCGATTTGGGTTATTGCGGGTGTTTATCATTCTATACAGATTCCTCTTCTCAATTTGAAGCATCATGTCAAATGTCTGTGATCTACCCAAATTTTCTCTTTAGGATTTATTCAGTCATTATATGCACTATACTGCAGACGAAATGAATTCTACTCATAGTTGTCAATGGAACTTTTTAGACATTCATCACTGCAGCGGCATAATTTGAATTCTGTCGAATCAGTAGGAGGCCATGAAAAGGCGATAGTTCAGCACGACAGCCTATTCCGGTGCCTTGGACCGTACTTTGCGGCCCCAGAGAAGGGCTGTTTCTTTTTATTTCTCCATTTGGGTGACAGCAAAACTTGTAAATGACTTGATACCCACCGTAACCTAAAGTGGTTCTCAGATATTTCACAAACGGACATCAGATTCGTGTTCAGAATGCTAAGTATACCTCACATAGAGGTTTCGAGTCAGATCCGAATTTTTTTCAACATCTCAAAAATTGCCTTATGCGGTGCCCCCTGCCTCTCGACGATGCTTGCAAAACGCAAGATGTGGACTGGAGTCTTAAGGACGAAGACGATCTCAAACCAGTCGTTTTGCCACGTGAAAAAGTGTTTTGGTGCAATGGCCTTACAGTGACTGCATCCATGGTAGGTGCAGAAAATAGCCGCTGCTGTTCCAAGAAAAAGTGTGAGCGTTGGAGTTCGAGGAAGCGCTCATGCATAATCGGGCTACATTGAAAGGTTCGCCAAGTCTATCACAATTAATTAAAGGCAGTGTTCACGATAAATTTCACTTCCGATATCTCCACGGTTTACGGAAGGTCTGGTGCTCTATATAGCAAAGCATGCCTAAAATGGACACGAAAGACGTGTTTTTGAGCCAAAATAGGCCCTCCCTTGTTTACGTTCATTTTTGAGCGTGGAGGAATTGACCGCTAGAAGGATGATACCTATCAGTGCAATGAAGCAAACAGCTCACTTATCAGCACTTCCTTCACTTGATCGTTCCTATAATCTGAGTCTTCATTTGTTCCTTTCGAGGGGCGGATCTGGGGCACGGGGCGTGTCTGGGGCAGCAAAACGCTTGTTTGCAGCCGTTATTTTGCACCTCCTGGCTCGTTTTCTACCGTTCCATTGGCACTGGGAGCCTAGGATCTTTCTCCCCTATCATTTTACTGTGGAAAGTCAACGAGGATGATCATCGTGAACACTGCCTTTGAGAATTCGTTTCAACCGGATCAAGAGAGAAGATCTCATTCAAGTACTCCGCACTCGAAAAAGTAGTGAGTGAACCTCAATCGTGCTTGAAGGTACAGCTCCAACAGTGTCCAAAATTTGACTCGAAATTCGTATGTGGGGGATAACTTGGGTGCTGAACACGAATGCGTGGTCTGTTTGTCAATTCCTGAAAATCACTTGGTTACGATGGGTACCATGCCATTTATAGGGCGGGACCTTCATTAGTTTTTCGGAAATCGACAGATGAACGTCAAATTCGTATTGCTCACACCGAATAACCCCCTCACAGAAATTTCTAGCCAAATCTGAGATCTTGACCGAACTACTCTATATCCAACGTGAAGAACTGATTCGTATTAAGCACTCCAAATAACCCCACAGAGATGAAGTGTCAGCCACAACCGTGCATTAGTTCCGGAATTTGTCAAAAGTCGCGTTTCGCCCTCGGAATGTCCTCCAGATGAAATGCTTAAAGCAATATGTCGAGAGCTCTATAACATCGACGAAAGTTGCAAGTGCTAAGCTTTTGCGCGTTGCAGTTGCAGTGAGAAACAACTGATTTGACTTTCATTGGACGCTATCACGACTGATAGTTTCGCTGTCAGTCAAATGTATCGTCAATCTCTGGTTGGGGGAAGCCGCGTCGCTGCTCAGATAGCTTTATCATAGAAATCAAGCGGTTGTTTTTGAGGAAACACGATGGTAAAATTGGAGAAACAACAGCTCCGTTTTCACGTTAGCGTGATAATAGTTGCAACGCGGCTTCCTAGAGATAAGATACAAACCACAGTCATTTGTACGACGTTATTTGAGCGGGATGAGACGCTAAAACTTACATACGACCTCTTCGTGTTCAAGCGAATGTCCAAGCTTAGATGAGGTCATTCAGGAAGTTTGGGGCCTGAGATTGGAACCCTTTGAAATCATGTCACGAAATGGGTGTAGCAGTAATCTGCACGTCTTTTGAGGATTTCTTCTTGAAAATATGTAGCTTTTTCTCTGAGATTCAATGATTTCGTGAAACTTGTCTTCTCGATTCCACTTTTTCGCTTGTTTACCGCCACGACAGCAATAAAAATCGAGTTTTGGTTTCGCACGTGCAGCCTGTCTTCCAGAAAGGAGTCTCGTCGAAGACAGGTGGAGGTGACCACGGGCAGCGGCTAGGCTCGTTTGAGGCAGATCATAAGAGAATTTCCCATGTCGCCGTAGAGTTTTTCGTTTTATTTTTCAAATTCAATGGGTTGGTATCCACTCCAATAGGCGAATATGGTTTTAAAGAAGATAAAGTAGTCGCTGATCATCTGAAAATTGACTTCTGAGCAGCCTTGAAGGATACCTGGTGTCGCTTGGACTGCTTTCTGGGGGACAGGCTGTACACCAGAGGTGTGCGGCTACAAAAAATAAAATTTCGGCAAACGGCAACGGCGAACCACAAGACGGCCAGCAAACTGCAGTCGGTATACGGCAATTACCGCACACCCCTACATGTAATAAGTATTTTTAGAGGTTTTACACGATTTTTGGATGTTTTTTGCCGTATCTGCAGTTCAACGTCGCAGTGCACGTTATGGTATGTTTACACAAGGTGCTGAGTTGATCGCAAAACGCTTGGCTCCGGGCGAGGTTGAACCAGCATATTCCCTTTCCGGGGGAGCGCCTTATCGCACTGCACCACCGAAGCCCCAGCGCCGCTCTCACTCAACTGCTCGGTAAATCTTCACCGAAGCTCCCCCGGAAAGGGAATATGCTGGTTCAATCTCGCCCGGAGCCAAGCGTTTTGCGATCAACTCAGCACCTTGTGTAAACATTTTTAGAGGTTGGCTATTCGAATTTTCAGAAGCGAGACTTCGAAATCGTTGAATGCCTCTTAATGACTTTATTTAGAATAAGTATTAGTTTATTGACTGAAATTATTGGTTATTGAATAAGAGCTGCGGGCAATGAGCAACAGCGAAGCGTGGGAATGAGAAAACCCAATTTTTTTGGTCTCTTCCGTTTCCGCGTCCTGAAATCTTGAGAAAGATTTTCAAGATTTTTTGGAAACACAGCCCTGCTCCCCAGTGGAGGGATCACACCAACTTTGGCCCATATACCGCCCGTAGTTGTTCGGGATATGAACAGTCGGCACCAGTCCTTTGATATTTTGCAGTCACTACTGACGGTTGGCCCAAGCTTGGTGCCATGTGTTATAACATACATGCACCGAGTTTGCGCCAACCTTCAACAGGGAATGCAGTGTCAATGCGATTAGGCATTCGCAGTGCTTATTGTCAAAGTCTAGATTAATAACGTCTAAGGATTAACGACTAACAAGAGCTTTGGCTCTTTGAACGATTAACGCCTAATTTATTTTAAAAATTCAATTACGCATATACTGGATCCCATAGAAAATGAGCTGCTTTAAAGGCTGTGTTCACGTTGAAAATGTTGCCCGTTTTCCAGCGGAAACGTAATTTTTCGGTATTCAAAGAAGAGCAAGGATGAAAGTACGACGAAAAACGGCCAGAATGGTGAAAATCCCGTGGAGTAGCAGATCCCTAGAATTACGCCTCTAACACATAACGGTTGTCCACCATTCGTTTCCCCAGAGGAACAGTTGCCGAAAATCTAAATTTTATCCCAAAAGATTCTAACATCCAAGCATGAGCACTCACCATATTATTTTTTGACGGTGTTCGCTACAAGAAACATAAAACGAAGTTAACTACTCAAATATTTTAGAGCGCAAAACCATTTTCGACGTCTGGATTGTTCAAAGTCCGCAGTTCCCCGGAAAACATCAAACTGGCGTAATTAAATGCATCACAGATTTCTATGAGCAGATTTTTTCTTCGTTATTTGAGAGTTTTTGGGGGCTTTACCCTATTAGCTTTTACTTCGTATACTTGCCTGTTCAGAAACACAGAAAACTGAAATACCGTTTTTTCATGAACATTGCCTGATGACGAATCCCAACTTCTCAATTTTCGTCAGTGGATGCATATTAAGACTATTTCCGAATTGTGTTCCGATTTCCGAATCCATTTTTCGGAAATCGGAAAGCGGAATTCCGAGGCCTAAAAACCTGCGGAAATCGGAAGTCGGAATTCCGCTCATCCCTGACTCATACACTGGAGCGGCTAGCGCAGCTCTGCACGGGGGGGGGCAACCCTCCGAGCCCCGACGCTTCCCCCCCCCCCCCCCCAACAGGGGCGGTGACCGTCGAAGTGAGAATTTGGCTTAAAGGCAGTGTTCACGATGATTCTCGTATCCAAGTTTTCCACTCAAAACAATGCGTTGGCAACCAAGTGTTACCAAAATCACGAAGAAACGGCGAGAAACGCACTAATTCGTCTTATTTCAGTGACATTATTATATGGCCTGGACTAGTTGTCTGGTTGGATGAACACGTTCACGGTGGTTGTCACCGGTAAAAAATGGGACTTATCGAAAATGGAAGAATTTTTTGGGCAAAACAGTATTAGTTAGGGCCCGAAGGAAAGAACGGGGCAATACAGAATGCAGAATTGCAAAAGACGGGTCCACAAAAGATTTCATTGTCACAACTAACAGTTCCACTGATACTTAATAGGCGGGCTGATACTTAATGGTTTCGTGCACTTCTGGTGCGTTTTTCTCGCTTTCTTTGTCATTTCAGTTCTACTCGGGGGCCAAACAATCGATTTAGCGACTAATCTCAAAATCGATGATTATCGTGAACACTGCCTTTAAACTGAGCCCTGCCGTCACTGCCTTGAAGCCCTGCCTTCACGGCCCTGAAGCCCTGCCGTCACGGCCCCAGAGCACTGGAGTCACCCTCCCTCCTCCCTCCCCAGGCAAACTGGGGATCGGAACCCCGTCCGACGGCCGTCGAAGCGGTCGAGGACGTGGGCTCCGACAGCCAAACTGGGCGGAGTCGTTCCCCCTGCTGCTTCCTTCGATGCCCCTGCAGCCGCGTTCGGTGCCCCTGCTCCGGCACTTTCAAGACGCCCCTGCTGCTGCCTTTGGTGCCCCTGCTCCAGCCTCCTCAAAGCGCCCCTGCAGCCGCGTTCGGTGCCCCTGCTCCAGCCCTTTTTAGATGTCCCTGCAACCGCCTTTGGCGCCTATGCTCCAGCCCCTTCAAAGCCCCCCTGCAGCCGTGTTCGGTGCCCCTGCTCCGGCTCTTTTAAAGTGCCCCTGCAGCCGCCTTCGGAATCCTTGCTCCGGATCTTTTTAGGTGCCCCTGAGGCCGCGTTCGATGCCCCTCCTCCGGCTCTTTCAAGATGCCCCTGCTCCAGCCAATTCAAAGATTTCAATGGACTGGCTACTCATGACTCCTTCCAATTCTCAAGGAATTCTTTGATAAGCGCTTGATCATAGAACAATCCTACTATCTATCATTTTGCCGAGAGAAAAGTGTGCGGAACTCCACTGGAAGGGCGCCAGGGAAAGCGTGTGGGACCCAAGTGGGAGTGCACCGGGCGCCGTATAAAATGTGAGAGACCCAAGGGAGAGTGCGCTGGACGCAGTGGAAAGTGCGCGGGATCCAAGTGGAAGTGCGCCGGACGCAATAGAAAGTGTGTGGGACCCACGTGGCAATGCGCCGGACGTGTGGGAGCCCCGAAGGAAGAGTGCGCCCGACGCCGCAGGAAGTGAGTGGGGCCCTAAGTGGGAGTGCGCGGATGGGTTAGAAAATGCGTTGTACCCAAGTGCGAGTGCTTCAGACGCCATAAAAGGTGTGCGGGACCCGAGTGCGAGTGCGCCAGACGCCGTAGAAAGTGTGCGGGACCAATGTGGGAGAGCTCGGAACTCTAGAATCATTTTGGGCTTTCATAAGAGAGCGCATACAACCCCTTTCCTCAGGTCCCCTCCCCCTTCACCACTCATTTCAACTGTTTAGCTGTTTATATGCACTAACGTTTTTAAATCGGGTTTATATATGATGAAAATAAGAGTTAATCAAAATTTGCATCCATGGAACACAAACATTATTCTATAGTCTACAGCAATGGAAGTAGGACCTGGTGAGGTTGCGGACTCGTCCTAGCATACGGTAGTTTGTTAGTGGTATCACTCATTTTTCCGAAACAGCTGTGAGAGGTCGGTGAGTCCGTGTTTTCATCGATAAGAACACATCTGTGGAAGCAATGAAAACAGGTGAAAATGTGAGAGTGGAAACAAAATTTCACCGACCAATCTCAGCTTTTTTTTTTGAAAAACTGAGTGGTAACACAAGTAGGCTACAGTATGTTAGGAAGAGTCCGCAACCTCACCAAGTCCTACTCTCATTGCTGTAGACTATACTTCCTGGCAATAAAATTAGCAGGGTGTCGGTTTGTCATGGAAACGTTTAGTGAATTTCAAACAGCGGTTGTCCTTATCATGACAGAAATTAAATTAAATCGAAAGCCACTTCAGAACCTTATGCAGCGAAAGAACGACCGGTGTGTCACGGTACAGATAAGAAGGCTAACGGGTGTTGCAAGGTCTGGAATGCTTTGTGATTTCCGATGATTTAAGTGTTGCCGCCGAAGCCAACTTATGGGCCGTCGCAGGAAGAAAGAAAGCGCCTATTTATTCTCCTTATACCCAAGGTGCCGGCGAAGCCTTCACATGGGCCAGCGCAGCCGGACCCCAGCGGCAGAGGCCGGCGTCAGCCGACCGACGCCGCTGGTAATATTATAAATTTGGCGTCGTTTAGTTAGCATTGTAGTTGTTGGCTACGTACATGCCACACCGTAATTGACGCCTAACTTGAAAATTGGTGAAAAGATTCCCGTTAGCTGGCGTCTGGTGGAGCGGGATGCCCTCTCAACCAACACACTGCTGTAGGTGCCATAGCAGCTCGTGCGGCCTGAACGATACGCTTCCAATCAAAACGGTTTGCAGCAACAAGTTTAGCGTTAAGGACACTGCACCGTTGAGTCTTCAGATCCTCCTCTATATGTTTGAGCCATGTCTTCTTCGGGGCCGTTCGTTGAATTCTCCACGATGGTGGGCGCTTACACCACAGCATACTGTACGGGAGACGGGACGGGTCCATCCTACATACATGTCCGAACCATCGCAGTCTTCTTGTCTGCAGCTGTTCTCCGACCGTCGGTTGATTCATGCAGCTCTTCCGTATATCGTCGTTGCAAACATGATCACGAATCGTAATTCCAAGAATCTGGCGCAAACATCGCATCTGGAAGACTTCTAGCTTGACGAGGTCTGACTTTAGCAGAGTCCAGGTTTCCGAGCCGTATAGTAGTACGGGTATTATCAGCGCTCGGAACATTCGCACTTTAGTCTTCAGTGAAATGTTGTTTTTCTTCCACAAACACCAGCCAAGCGACGCAAACACACTAGACGCCTGCCCGATTCTGCTGCACACCTCTACCGTAGCCGCAACTTTTCGCTCCTGCACTACCGACCCAAGGTATTTGAATTCCTTGACCTGCTGAAGCTCAACTCCTTCAAACTGAACAGATGCAGGCGAGCCATCGGATGTCATGACCTTGGTCTTCTCCTGGTTGATTCTTAAGCCGTAGGAGCTTGCAATCAGTGCCATATCGCTTATCAAGGACGTTGCCTCCGCATCAGTGTCCGTGAACGCTGCGCTGTCATCCGCGAACATCAAAGCTGTGACGTACTCATTACTTCCGTATTGAACGCCTCTTCTGTTCTCGAAGACCTTCTTCATAATAGCGTCCACAACAGTATTAAAGAGCAGAGGCGAGACCACATCGCCTTGACGAACTCCAGCGGTAACGTCAAACTCCTCGGACAACTGATCCCCAATGCGTACGGAACTGGTAGACCCTTCGTACGTATCCTGGAGGAGCTTGACTATCTTCCTCGGTATGTGCTCGCTTTCAAGTGCTCTCCACAGCGCCGGCCAGTGAATACAATCGAACGCAGATTTGAAGTCTATAAATGTGATAACGACACGCTTCCCAGAGCGAATTCTCTCTTCCATTAGCTGTCGAAGTGCGAAGATCTGATCACTGCAGCTTCTTCCTGGCCGGAACCCAGCCTGTTCTTCACGACTTGTTTGCTCACGATGACGCTGAAGTCTGTTCTGAATAACCCTCATGAAGACTTTGCCAACGATAGACAACAGACTGATCCCTCGGTAATTTTTGCAGTCTCTAGCATCACCCTTCTTGTGTATGGGCACGATTGTGGCACGTTTCCAGGTAGCTGGTATTTTCTCAGACTGCCAGATAAGAGGAATCAGCCGATGAAGTTGGCGCAGCAAGACGTCTCCGCCAGCCTTGATGGCTTCCGCAGTGATTTTGTTCACTCCTGACGCTCTGCCGTTTTTCAGTGACTTTATCGCTGCCGTTAGTTCATCTACAGTGGGTTCTGCGTCGAGAACGGCATCTCCGGCCGCTTCAACTAGCGGTGGCTCGACAAGCGGTCCTTGCGGCGCTTCACGACTGTATAGTTCACTGAAGAACTGTCTCCATCGACGGAGGCGCTCGTCCACAGAGCGCACGAATGACACATCTGCATTCCTGATACTATCGCTTGTTGGTTTCGTCCTTCCTCCGAGCCGCTTGAGTGTCCGATAGAGAGTTCGATAATCATGCCTGCTCGCAGACTCCTCCAAATCAGCAGCTACCTTATTCCAATACGACTCTCGTTCCATTTTCAATCTGCAACGAAGCTCTCTGCAGAGCTGGCGATATCGATCGAAATCGGTCAATTTCGCCTTCTTCCTTTCTTCTATGAGATGTATGGATTCATCTGATATCCATGGCTGGATTCGCTTACGAGGGGCAGGACAAAGTGGCTCTGCACATTCCACGATGGTGGCTGCTATCTGCTGTTCTTGTTCATCCACAGATGCATCGTCTGCCAACAGCGCAAACCGATTCGACAGTGCCATTTGGAATAGCTCCTTCGTCTCAGGTACCATCAAATGTGCCCAGTTGTATTGGCCTTTAGATGGCTCCACATTTCTAGCTCGTTGTAGACGAAGCTTCACTACTGCACGTAGAAGGTAATGATCTGAACCACAGTCGGGTCCTCTCATTGCACGAACATCCTTGAGCGACGACCTGAAACGCGAGCTCATCAGCACGTAGTCTAACAAAGCTACGTCTCGTCCGGAAGGATTTCTCCACGTCAACTGATGCCTTCTGCGATGCTGGAAGTGACTGTTTCCAGCGATGAGTCCATTGAAAGCTGCAAACGTGAGCATGCGCAGACCATTTTCGTTCATGTCACCAACGCCAAATAGGCCCAATACTGCTTCCCAGCCCATCCTGTCTTTTCCAACATGTGCGTTGAAATCACCTGCGACTAGAACAACGTCTCTCTTTGAAATCGTGTTCAGAACGTCCTGAAGCTGAGCGTAAAACGCGTCCTTGTCGGAATCCGGGCTAGGCTCTGTCGGCGCATAAACTGCCACAATATGTGTCCTTATAGTTCCTTTCAGCGTGAGGACAGCGATTCTGCTAGAGATAGGCTCGAATGTCACAACGCTTCCAGCTGCTTTCCAGTTCAGCATGAATCCAACGCCTTGATGGTGTCCGCCACTACCGGAGTAGTACAGCACCACCCTTTCTTGACTATCTGGCACCTGGACAGTCATTGTTCCACTTCCACTGATCCTTAATTCAGACAGGGCGGCAACCGATACCTTCGACTTCAACAGTTCCCTGGCAATGATTTCTTTCTGCCCGACGTAATGCCCTGATCGCACATTCCATGCCGCGAACCGCACCTCCTTCTTCGGCGTTACCAGTCGTCCATTGGTGAAAAAGGTGGTAATAACAGGGTTTCCGGGACTAATTCACATCGTGAGGTGGATAGTTGATCAAGGGCAAATGACCGCTCATTTCGGGGTCTGGAAAACTTTGGTTAAAGGCATCGTTCGCGCTGGAAATCAATTTTCATTTTTCAGGCTCAATTTCATGATTGAGCCCGGTAGACCACCTTCGTAAACTTTGGCGCGTGAAAAACGTTCGGCGATGAGGTTTGAAGGCGTAAAAGATGAAGATCCGCCACCAATTTCAATCAGTCATCTAGCACTTTTTCCTAGAATGTTGGTGCGACCGTAAGAAAACATGAAAAACAGTTACGGCACGAACTCCTCATGCAGAAAAACTCCGAAAATGATAGTAACGACGCCTCCAAAAACAGAAAAACTTCAAAAAGGATTTTGGCGCAAAATTCAAATTCGTATTTACAATGTGTTCCTATTGACTTTTCTTTACAAATAAAGGTTTTTCATGGGCCCCTTCGACATTTTCGTTCACTAGAGATGCCAAGCTACACAAAAACATGGAAAAAATAATATACGGTTTTCTCCGCGTACGATGCCTTTAAGTTTAAAATATTCGATCAGGGATGAGCGGACATTGATTTTTACACGGAAATCGAGAACGAAATCCGAAAGGGAATTTAAATACCAGGGAAACGGATAGATGAAAATGCACTGGAAGGAGAAAAACGGAAAAAAAGTATGAATAAATGACAAATCTTGCACTTGGTCAACGGCTCGTTTTCTTCCGATTTTTCCCCATATCCCTCCCCCCGAAGAGACGGAAAACGGTACGCACAAATGCCCGCAAAACGGAAACAGAAGTCGCGTGTTTTCGCACATCCATGGTTCCAGTGTAGCTGGGAAATGTTCTCTAATTTCCTGCCTCTATGAATTTGCGCGAATTTTCTATTGAAAACAGGAAAAGGCGCTGGAATGATTTGACTGAATTCTACCGAGATGCTGCCGCGTCGGTTCCGGACCTGAGCCGTGGCGACAGATTCCAGGCGCATTCGCAGCAATATCAAGGCATTGCCTGGGAATCTGTTGAGATCTCACTGCCTCGAACAGAAGAAAATGCATCGATGCCAAGGCTTTGCCTCGAATCTGCCGTGTGTTATGTCAAAACATACCAAGACATGAATCAGCAAAAATGACTCACAGAGCATCAGCAGCACCGAAGCATCCGGCATCGATGTTTGAGACGGCGGCTGCAGCAGGACGAATATGGGAGACAAGACGCCATCGATGGCGTCATCGAACTATGTGCTAACACATCCATAAGGATCGATAACGTGATCACAGGCGTTTGGACGTGCAATATTGCAATATGCGGAAAGCCAGCGCTCGCACAGCCTGCCGTCCAGAAACCAGCGCTGGCACTTTCGGCAGGAGCACTGGCTGTCCGCCAGTCCGGTCCATTTCTGGCGTATTCTACGGCGCTCCGATCCCTAGTTTGCCTGAGTCGGAAAACGTGGCCGCTCTCCTCCAAAAATATCTTTTTCTGACAGGGACATCCAGGGCCGGCCCTCTCAGGCATTGGGGAGCTCCTAGCCCACGACTATGGAGATTGGGGCGAGAATACCGCGAAGTGGCGCAAGCGACTTCGTCGCGGTATTCTTTGGCAAAGCTCGTGGGCCACTAGCGAAATGCTTTTTCCCAACTTTATAGTAGCCCACGAGTATACGGCTGTCCTTTATCGACGATTTGCTGTCGCTACTAGCCCACGGCAAAGCTGTTTTCAAAATTTGCACGTACGAACGACACTGATCATGTCAAGGCAGATCGAAACGTGTACAAACAATTCGCCACGTCAAGGTTGGGCGTCATTCTTGATTTTTTTCCTCCTGTTCTTGTGATGCTGTCTTCTGACTGCAATTATCAAGTAAACTTCAAATACCGAGCGGTACCGATTGCCACAATGACATTAAATGATGATATCAGTTGCATTTCTATATATCAGGCTCTCAAGCGAAAGTTAAATCAAAGCATTTTATGGCTTTGTGGCAATCGGCACCGCTCGGTATTTTTTGTCCAGGTCGAAATGTACCGAACAAAGTGGCACGATACATAATTTCTCTGAAATGAGTCTTGAGATCTGTACCATTACTTTGATCTCATTTTAAATGTAACCGAGTTTCCTATTTGCTTGTGACACTCCTGTGGAGCAGGAACATTTTCGTTTTTGTATTTGGTTTTGGTACTCGATCTCTAGCTGCAATCGTTATTTTCTTATGTTGTATTAATTTTATTCTGCTATGCTTATTTGGATTTTGCGTATTTTTTGTAGCAGTGAATATGTTATTTGGTGAATTTCCGCGTTTGCGTGCAAATGAGTGCGCAAAGTGGCAATGTACCGCGTTTATTTGGGAGCGCTGAAAAACTCGGGGTGTGAAACTAGTTGGGGGGGGGGCACTCAGAGTTCAAGTGAGAAATGAATGATTCTGCTTTCAGAAATCGATCAAATTTCATGGAATTTTTAGGAAATTACGAGTGATAACGTTATCGCATATCTGATAACTAAAGAAATATTCATTTTCACGAATGATTCTTTTCATTTCTATGAGTAAGTCTTGGATGCCCCCAACTAGTTTTGCACCCTCATTTGCGCTTCTGTGATGATGCCGTATCGCGCACTCGATTATGTGCACAATGTGCATCTGCAGACATGACAGACACTCCTGGGGCCGAATGCACATCTCTCCCCGCACGTCCCCGTCCCCGCGGAGGCCATCCATGATTGGTCATGGCATCTATAAATGAAATAGTATTTCCTTTTCAGATACTTTGTCCAGCTTGGAAACGATAATGAGAAAAGACGCCAGGCCCTTGTTAAGCGAAGAGAGAAAAGCGCGGAATGGACAGCCAACTGTCGACTCGCCATCACAAGGGCGTTGTAAGTTTTTTTTGAAGAGGAAACATTTGGTGTGATGTTCTCCAGACTTCCCTCACATATAATTTTGATTCTTTAGGAATGATGTTCGTCTTTATAATGAAACGAACGACGTTCCAACACCAAGATCGGTAGGTTCTAACGAATATGCGTCTGAGCCGGCCCAGTTTACTCCGAACATGGTATTTTCAGAAGAAAGGACGTAGAGACAGCGGCAGTCCTGACGAGAATCTGCATGATGGAGTGGAGGAATGAATTTACTGGAGGAGCGTCACCCTTTCATGTTGATCAGCTGCCCGGGTTGAGGAGTTTAACTTCTGCAAGGTCACGATTTCGTGAATTTTTTGGATCTTTATTGTAGTGGCTCGTGATAACCGGTGTTCAAACTTGTCTTGTTGTGTTGTTGTTTATCTTACTTTGTTGAAGCATGTTTTTATTGCTATTTTTTGAAGATCTTGTGAATCAGAGTCCCTAGGCCTTAGCTGCATCTCGTGATCTTGTGTGTTTGGAGCCTTTGTTTTGAAACATGATCTGGTGAATTTCGGGCCCCCAGGCCTTTTTTTATGAGAAATGACTGTGTGAATTAGGGTGCCTATGCGAGAATTAGGGTGCTAGGCGAGAAGAATTCTCATGTGCTTTTTTTGTAAAGCCTGAAATATTTTTGCGTTTAACTACGTGTCATACTGCTTGAATTCCATTATGAATCTATGTTGTTAGTGTTCACGGAACAACTTGAAAGAAAGCGGTACAAGTCTAGTTAAAAAGCTGTGTGATGACGCATGAGCAGCACTCCAATCAGCGGCTTAGCTGAAGAGCGATTCAATAATTTTCGAGCGACAAACAAAATCTGGGTTAGCAGCAGTAGAAGCGTGATTGAACAGCTGTGCAATACCAGGTCAATAGCTTGTCAACACCACGAGGGCAGCACGTCAATTGCGGGACAACAGTCCGTCAATAGCTCGCAAATAGTGCAGCAGTAACGCGAGTATAGCACTTCAGCGCGATAATAGTACGTCAATAGTGCGGTATGAACACGACAGAAGTGCGGGAATAGGAGTATTATAACGCGTCGACAACGCGACGATAGCAAGACGAAACCGCGAAAATAACGCATCTAGACCGCCACAACAACGTGAAAAAAACCCGAAAATAACGCGTCTAAACCGCGCCAGTAGCATAACAAGACCGGGACAATCGCGTGACAATACCGCAACAATAGCATGACGAAACCGCGATAATCACATGACGAAACCACGGCATAGCATGGCAAAACCGCGACAAAACCGCGTCTATGCCGCGGGAGTGGCGCTGCTTTTCCACGACAGTGGCACATCAACACCGCGACTATCACGATTTGGGGCTCCTAGCCCAGTTGTCCGAGCGCTCGGAGCGGCTTTCTTGTGGGCTAGAAGCGTCCCAGTGCCAGAGCTATTGGGCCGAATGCGGCACTCCATGAGGTGTGGCGCCTTTTATACGGTTCGTCACGTGATTAAGAGATCACAGGAGAAATCACGTCAAATCGGGACACAACTTGACGTTTGGCCTACTATGCCTTCTCTGGCCTCTATTCTCGTAAACTACCTTTTCCGACTTCTTCCCATCTTTTCCGTCTCTTTCTCTCGGGGGGGGGGACCAAGCGCCGGAGGAGAGCAGGGGCCTTCCCTGAAGCCCCCCTCGGGGTAGGCCTCTGCTGTCGCTCCTCCAAGTCGCAAACGAGCTCCATTGTCCGGCGCTTGTCACCCCGCAGTGTATGAGGAGCATAGTTGTCTGGGTACCATAAAATCACTTTTAAACTGAACGGGATCAATGCTCCATTTTTTTCGTGCAACCATCGTTTACATATCCGAAGGTATTTTGTAGTTGAAATCAGCTTTATTCGTGTTGTCTGAGGCGTTCTTGCTTCGTTTAGCTTTTTGCCTTTTTTTGGGAAAACACTAGAGTTTTGAGGGATTTGGAGAACGGAAAATCAATGCTGTGTCCCACCCATATCTACAACTAACAAAATACGGTTTTGTAAAAGATCATGGGGGGGGTGAAAACAAGCCCTAGTCCTAGAGATCAAGGTCAGCAAGTGTTGTCTTCTTTTAGCACGGAAACACAACTTCCGCGTATTTTTAAACATGCCTTACTATATATGGCATCAGAACTTCCGTATACCATGGAGAGCCCGAAGGTGAAATTTATCATGCCTTCGCCTTGATGATCCATCTTCACTGAACTTCGACGTTGTGTGGACCACATCTTATCCAGCTCGACCGATCTCGAGCAAGAGGCATCCAAGAATGGTTATTTTCTGGAAGCCCTCGCTTTGTGCAGAACGTCTTGACTCTGCCTGAAAGTACAGAGTACCGTTTTGTGGGAGGAACGATTAACTGCCGAAGATCAGCACTGCGTATGTCTGCAGCTCGCTGGCACGACGATTAGTCTTCAGTAGTCTGTGTTCCAAGGCCCTCTGAGCTGTCCTTATGTCCTATGAGACCGCCTTTTTTTCTGTCCATGTCTCGGTTCCATAGCGCTACGCAGGCAGCAGCTTATAGTTGAACCAACGTGCTCGTATCTTCACATCCCGCAGTTTCTCCGTCACCTCCACTATCGATGCGAGTGCGGACCAGGCTTATCGTCTCCCTCCGATCTCCGTGGACAGTCCGTTTGGCATGTTCACCTGTCTTCCCAGGTAGTTGTAGCTGTTCGTAATGGTTAGGAGAAAGCCAGAAAAACGAATGGGGCTGTCGTCGCACCACTGGTTGCGCGTTATCTGGGCTCTCCTCAGATTCATTGTGAGGCCGATCGCCTCGCCTGCAGCGTCCAGTTCGTTGAACATCCCTTCGAGTTCTGCTGAAGACGAACCCAGCAGCACAATTTCGTAGGCGAAGCGCAAGTTGGATAGTCTGCACCCGTCTATAAGGATACCCTGGCTTCCAGCAATTCAAAGCCCGTACAATGAATTCGGTTTTCTCCGCAGTAGTAGCATGGCAAATTCGGTGCGAAACGTTGCCGGATTCCAGGCTAGAGATACATAGAAACCCCGAGAAGTAGACAGTAGAATGCATACGTGGAAAGACGTGGAAGCAATACGTACATCCCAAACTGTGATCATAGCCCACACCCAGAAGCGGGTAGCTTTCTCCACCAACAAGAGATGTTCCACGCATTATTCTTTGCGAAACCGGTCCTTATTACCTTGTGCCGAGATAGAAGAATCCTTTCTACTCAAGCGTAGTCTATACAGTCGACAAAGAAAAACTGCCAGCGTTCAAACGAACATCGTGAAAGGGCCCAGCTGTATTTATAACAATAGGACTCCTTCACGGCCATGCAACATCGATAAAAAAAAGAAACTATTCCGCAGAACAATAAACGGATCTGTGGTCTGTCTAAATGCCAAAACCGAAGTATGGAGTGGTACCACCTTCAATTCCTCCGAACACTTGTAGCTGCCGTTTTATTTGTTTTTTAGCAATTTAAAATACACACGAAGTAAAAGCCCAGATTTTTCAATTGTGTGTTTTGTCTATGTTGTTCTTTTTTGGGAGTGTTTTTTCTGAGCTAAAGAACCTTTGTGTTGAACGTGCATCCCTTTTATCCCATGAGTCGTTGCAATCTCGATCATCATTTGGTGATTGGGATGTTCTCGCCTCGAGTGTGATCGGTGACGCCCTTGACGACGAGAAGGAAAAGCATGAGATTGTCGACCAGTTCCCAAGCTGGCCACACAACTATGACGAGTTGAGCGCCAGTATCGCTTGCACCCTCTGAACGGCCACTCTAGATCATTCGACCTCGGCTCACCACATTCGTAGCTCTATTCGATTCTTTGTCATGACGA
Organism: Aplectana chamaeleonis; assembly: GCA_029168955.1. NCBI lineage: Eukaryota > Metazoa > Nematoda > Chromadorea > Rhabditida > Cosmocercidae > Aplectana > Aplectana chamaeleonis. The sequence continues at coordinate 1,662,380 of JAPDOI010000095.1, forward strand.
CTTTTCCTTTCAACCTTCCATGATTGTCATTCAATGTTCGTAACGGATTCCATTGCATTCATAAGGAATCCTAGTGCGTACATTGCGGCAACACAAAGAAAAGACTGGCTCTATTGAGACCACAAAGTGATTCTTGTTTCGATTCTATAGAGGAAGAAAAAAGTGGGTAACAGCAAGCAGTTAATTGTCGGCATCACGGTGGCTTTCCTAAAGGCAGACAAATAAGAAAAATCCACAGCTGTGCATGAGAGAAACCACGGATGCCCTGCAGTGGATATAGTATACTTCAACATGAGATCGTTATGAAGGGGACGGTGAATGTGGTAGAGCGCTTGCGTCAAATCCTCACTGAAGTAAGCGAAGAGGTTTAGGCTATGTTGGGTTATCATGTTTCTCGATTGTAGATGTTCCTTTTTCTATGTCCCTAGCTCTAACAGTCGTCAGCGAAACAATGACGCAACACTGTTCGCCGGAGTTTCGATCCCAGTCTGGAGCGAGTTTTTCGATCCAAAAAAGACACAACAAGCTCGATTGCGCTTTCTAGCGCTGCCCTACGACAGCCGCCTGCCCCGTTGCGCTCAGCTGTCCTGCTCCTTTTCTTTACCCGCTTTCTTATGTGAACAAAACAGAATCAAACAAAATTAAAGCTTTTTTGATCGCCACAAATCCTTTTCTCACCTGAAAGAAACTCTGGGCACTTCTGAAGAGCCCTCGTGTTAGATTTTCTTCAGCAGCGTGCCGTCGTTCTCTTTCTATAAACATGGTTATCAGCAGCTATTCGTATTCATCGTCCATATCATAACTTTGGAAGCAGAGACGCTGCTGTGATCTCTTTATCGTAGAAAGCAAGTGATTGTTCTGTTGAAAACACAATGGTAGAAGTGGAGAAACAACCGCTCCCCTTCGAATACAGCGAGATAATAGCTGCGTCGCGGCTTCCTAGAGATATGACACAAAGCATACGATTTGTTTCAGATGATACCTGTCAGCTTCGTGCTCCTATTTACTTTTCATTTTGCAAGAGCAGTGACGTTGAACAAATGTCGTGACACTGATATGAACTGCGCCACATGGGTGAGTTGCCATGTGCTATTACCTGATTCATTCAATTTGTTTGCCTGCATGTTTTCATCTCGATGTACCTATATGAGTTTCGCTTTCCATCCTTCCATGAATCACGCACCGTACATAGGATCTCTTCCGAGAACCAGAATAAAAATTATTGAAAAATTAGTTCAAAAACTCATAGAAACAACCAATTTATGACCACATTCTCAGTCATGTGGGCAGGCAACTACTCAGAAGTTTCGAATCAAGTTGAATGTTACTTTTGAGTAAGTTACGTGAAGTCCTCATGCAACATACTTCAATGTCACAAATAACTTACTTAATGTCGCAAGTAACTTACTTTCATGTTACAAGTAACTTACCTCTAGTATACCGGTACTCGTAAATTCGAATCAAGTTACTTGCGAGTTTCGGACATGCAAGTAACTTACATGGGCATAACCATCTTACTTGTAACTTCTGAATGTCGCAAGCAACTTATTTTGGCCCATCAATCCTCGCAAGTAGATGGTCACGTCGTAATTTGCTTAACATGTGCACAGCCGGTATATAAGGCGCCTCATCTCACTCGAGTCCTCATTTGGCATTCTGATGCCTGTCCGGAGGCCAGCATAATTTTGACCGCTGAAGCCCCATTCATAGCTAGTCGCTTCGACTTGAAGTCGAAGCGACCAACAATACTGCCGCGATTTGGAATCGCTGGACGAAGCAATTTCAAGTCGCTCCGTCCACTGATTCCGAATCGATCGGGCGGACGTAATTTTGCGTAAAAAAGACGGACAATTGCGGACCCCACAGCGGGGATGAAAAAATAGCGTTTTTCTACTTATTCTTTCTTATTCCTTCTTATTTTTTGGGAAGTTGTTGCTCTTACCTTCTAATTAAAAATGTTTCGCATAGATTTCGAAAGAAATTTGGTTTCAAAAGATGATGGGATGGAATTTGCTCAAACAGCAACATAAAACTATAAGTAAAGTTACTAGTTGCTCGAAGCCGACGTGAAATGTGATTTTCCTCATGACATTTCTCATCTCTCTCATCGTAAGTACATGATAAATACTCGTTTTCCCCTTTCACATGCCGTATTTTATGCGAGTGTACTGTGACGTCTGCAATTTTGCGCCACTTATGCAAGGTTAAAAAGAAAGATTGCGGACTAGTCGCTTCGACTACACGAATCGCTTCCATCATGGAAGCGACGCGATTAGTCGAAGCGACCTAACAAAATCAAGCAGGTCGCTTCGACCAGCTATGAAATACTCCAGTCGCTCGGCGATCGCGACTGAAACTGCAATCTGTTCCAAAGCGTCGCGACTCAGTGCAAGATCTGTTGGTGCGATGAATTTTGTAACTGTTGGCAGTGCCGCGACTAGTCGAAGCGACCTGCTATGAATGAGCATTGAGGGATAGTGGTATCTTCTCGGCTGGGGGGAGGGGGGTTGTTCGCCGCGGTCCTCGGGGTGAGAGGTTCCTCACCGGCACACCTCGGCGAAGATTACGCCCTTCTTGTTGACCGAGGCGGAGCGTTCTCTGCTGCGGACCGCGACAACTACGCACCCAGGGTGTCGTACCGGGGTCACCTGCACCTTATGTGTAAGTTAAATGTTGCTTCTGGGTGAGTTACTTGTATACTAAAAATAAGTTACGTGTGTCATAAAAGTAAGTTGAATGAAGACTTCACGTAACTTACTCAAAAGTAGCATTTAAATTGGTTCAAAACTTCTGAGTAACTCACCCAAAAGTAAAATTTACCTTACCGTATTTTCTCTTTTAGAAGTACATGTACTTCTAATACTCAGACCCGAATTTTATATGTACTTCTATTAGAGGTGTACTTCAAATAGAGGCTGTACTTCTAATTATCAGACCTCTCTTTTTGGTGAACTTCTATTGGAGGTGTACTTCTAAGAGAGGGTGTACTTCTATTATTCGGCGCAATTTTTGAATTTCCAATGGTAGACTCTTCACATTTCTTGATTTCCAGTATAACACCAAAAATTTGTATTTAATAAAATTTCAGACTAGGCTCAATTGAATTGATGCTTCCACAATTTCTGATATCATATATTCACACCTTTCCAAAGTTAATCTCTTCCAAAAAATGTACCATATAAGTTCGTTTTCCATAGTGTTGACACGTGCTTCATCAACTTGTTATTCTTAAAAACAATTTGAAGGCAGCGTTCACGATGAAAATCATCGGTGACTTACCACAGTGAAATGATAGTCGAGGAGGATTCTAGGCTCCCAGTGTCGAAAAACGGTAAAAAACGAGCCAGGAGTAGCAAAATAACAGCTGCAAACAAGCGTTTTGGTGTCCCAGAACCGCCCGGTGCTCCATTTCCGCCCCCTCGATGCGAAAAAATGAAAACTCAGATTACAGGAATAATCAAGTCAAGGAAGTACTGATAAGTGAGCTGATCGCTTAATTGCACCTTCATAGCGGTCAATTCCTCCACGCTCAAAAATCAGCGTAAAAAAGGGAGGGTCTACAGTTCACCTCCGCACTGCCGTTCAGTCCGCAAAGTGCACCCTGATTGCGAAATCTTGCTGCGGCACGGTTGCGAACATCCTCAGGCAAGGATGTGGGATCATCCGGGCGCTTTTGGCCTTTGTTGCCCGGGTGATCCCACATCCCTGTCTGAGAATACTCGCAACCGCGCCGCAGCACGATTTCGCAATCAAGCGCACTTTGCGGACTGAACGGCAGCGCGGAAGTGAAGAATACTTTGGCTCAAAAACGCGTCTTTTGCGTGGTTTTTAAGCATGCCTTGCTATACAGGGCACCAGACCTTCTGTAAACCTAGGTGATATCGGAAGTGATATTTATTGTGAACAGCGCCTTTAACTGATCGCCTTAAGCCCCTTTCATAGTTTCCCGGCCGACGTCGGACGACTCGTTATCAAATTTGATAAGTTAAGATAGATAAGACGGGTTGGGTAGGGTAGATAGATATTACACATTCGATAACGAGTCGTCCGATGTCGGTAGGGCAAGTGTGAAAGGGGCTTTACGAGCCGTCCAGAGCAATTGAAAAGCGCGGTTCTTGAACGACCTGACAACAGCTTTTCCAGAAGCGAGTTCTTTGCGTCCACAATCGACTATAGGTAGTCGTCCATTGGTGGTTTCTGATTTCCTCGTCATATAAGCGATTTCTATACATAAATGATCCAATCTTCGTAACGCTGGGGAATCTTGGTTTTTCAAGCTCCTCTAAGGTCAACGTTTAGGGCCAAAACAAGTCGACTTTGATCGACTTAAACCCAATCAAATAAAAAGATTTGTGAAGAACCTAAATAAACTCCCTGCATTCGCCGCGAGTAACACCAATGTCGAACTTTAGCTCTGCGATTTTCCTGGCCATTTGAAGTTCGCTGAAGTTTTATCATAAGTTGTCCCATACAAGCAACCTTTGACCAAGAAAGGGATGGCCGATACTTTTTTTTGTGAATATTCGAACCTCACATTATCGAAAAAAATCTCAGGCAAACTGGTCTCTCTTAAATGCCACATTCGTGTTGCCACTCACATACCCAAGTACTGGGGGTCCGCTCCGAAAAGAGGTGTACTTCTAAAAGAGGTGTACGTCAAATAGAGGGTGTACTTATAATACTCAGCCTTCTTTTCTAGGTGTACTTCTATTGGAGGTGTACTTCAAATAGAGTGTGTACTTATAATACTCAGTCCTCCATTTTATATGTACTTCTAATAGAGGTGTACTTCAAATAGAGGGTGTACTTCTAATACTCAGCATTCCTTTCTAAGTGTACTTCCATTCGAGGTGTACTTTAAATAGAGGTGTACTTCTATTAGAGTAAATACTGTACTCCTAAGGTGCAGGCGACATCGGTACGGCACCGCGGATGCGCGATTGTCGCGGTCCACGGCAGAGACAGATCTTCGCCAAGGTCTGCTAGGAGGAACCACCCTACTCGAGAACCGCGGGGAACACCGCCCTCCCCTCAGCCGAGATGAAACCTTTATCTCTCAGCGGTCAAAAATATGCTGGCCTATTACATCGAGCGACTCGACGTCGCCTTCCAGGGCCAGCATCAAAATGCCGAAAGAGGACTTGAGGCCCTGGTCATAGTTGGTGCTATTTGCATCTGCATCCCCCCGCCCCCCCCAACACCCCCCCCCCACCCCCAACCCCCCCCAACACCACCCCGGTCGATACGTATGTTTAAAATGATGGAGTGAGGTTGAGAAAATCACTCGATGCATCCAACTAGATATGACGATGATTACGTGGCCAACAGGATTGCACCTGTTCAGAGAAATAGTGAAGGCGAGTATGGTGAAGTCACGGAGGTAGCAGTAAGGTTAGCTTTCTAGTGATACGCAATGTTTTATCTTCGACCCGCCCACCCGGTGATTTTCTCATCCACGTATTGCATGGATATCGACCGCGTCGGATACATTGAGTGATTTTCTCAACCTCACTCCATCATTTTAAACATACGTATCGACCAGGGTGGTGTTGTTGGGGGTGTTTGCGAAGAAAGTGCGGGGGAGCGGGGGATACACCGAGTGATTTTCTCAGCTTCACCTCACCATGTTGTTCATACGTATCGACCGGGGGGGTGCGGGGGGGTGTTGGGGGGTGCGGGGGGGATACACCGAGTGATTTTTGCATCCCATTTCCAATGCATTCTGTGTGTATCGACCGGGCTGGAGGCGTCGGCTCATCCAACTATGACCGGGGCCTGAGTGAGATGAGGCGCCTTATATACAGGGGCGCCTTATATACCGGCTGTGAACATGTTAAGTACGTTACGACGTGATCATCTAAATACTTGAGAGAATTGATGGGCCAATGCAAGTCACTTGCGAGATTCACGAGTCACAAGTAACATGGTTATGCGGTTATGCCCGTGTAAGTAACTTGCGAGTCCCATCCTCACAAGTAACTTAAAAAACTCAGATAAGTCACATGTAACTTGATTTTGCCCTGATATCTCGCAAGTAACTTGATTTGAAACTTCTGAGTAGGGCTGTTGAAAGAGTCCATTACATCTTTGTCAGTCAACTTATTTGCTCATTAGTGTGATAATGATTTTTTCCAATCATGAAAGTGATTTGTTCTTTCGTTTCCATCAAAGACCGTTTTAGACCTCACACAGCAGAAAACAATAAGTAGACCGTTGTCGGAAACTCACTCTTAACGACATAAACCCGCAGTACTAATGTGGCTGGAAATTATTTGTAAAATCTGGCTTTGCTTTTTTGAACAGCTTTTTCTTCATTACCTACAACACCGGAATCAAAATGCCTAACCGAATAGTCTACTATTGCTTCGCGAAAAGAACACAAGGATTTTAGGGGCGTTCAGAAAAATTTTTATCGATTCGGCTCAAAACTTGCATCTGGGGGTTATTTTGGGCGCTGAACATGAAGCTGGGGTCTATTCCTCGCCTGACCTAGGGTTATGATAGGTTACGGTAGGCAAAATGCCTTTTAACTGGCGTAACTTACCTTAATATTTCGAGAATTGGCAAACAGACATCAAATTCGTGTCCGGTGTCCCAAATATATGTAAGACCACAGAAATTATGTAAGACCACAGAAATTTTGAGGCAAATCTGAGACTTCGACCAGGTAACCGTATACCCACAGTGACCTACTGTAATCTGCGAGAAATCGATGAAATAGCCACATATTTGTGTCAGTTAGCTGAAATAACCTTCAAGGAGAAGTTTTGGGGCTATTTTATCGTAGCATTCAAGCAATCATCAAAGGTTCAAAAATTTTAATCTTGGGAAGCTTTGGACCGAATCAGCCGAAGTTTCTGAGAAAATTGACAAATGAGCCTCAGTTTTCTATTCAGCTCCCAAAACAGCCCTTAGAAAAAAGACTTTAGCTGAATTTCTGTGAACACCCGAAAAATTGCCACTCGGGTTATCCTTCCCTCTTCGCAAAGCTATGAAAAAGCCCGCTTCTAGAAGATTACTGTAAATCTCTGAACCGTCTAGGAAATCCTGAAAACGGATTATTGGTACACATACTAACAATATCTACAACGTACAGGAAATTATTTTCTGAATCATCGGGGTGTACGTGAAATAAGCCCTAGTGAAAGGTAAGTATTCATAATATTGTTTGGATTCTGTCTGCATCTGTCGTGCGGAATGCGGCATCCCACTTCTTTGAAGAGACCACCAGTTCCACCACAAAATCCCATAGATGAACTAGTCTTGCACGAAAAAAAGTAGCCGAACGCTCCGCTGAGGGACAAGTTGGAGCCGGCGGAATTGCCCATTGCTAATTCGTCTTTGGGGGGGGGCTCTTTGGTTTTTGACGTTTTGGATGACGAGTTTGTGGTTTCATCGTATATTCTTTCTTATGCGGAAGAATGGAGAGCAAGCGTTTGACACAGATGTCACAGGCGTTGAAAAATACAATCAAGATGTGTTATGAAAATAACCGACCGGCAGACGTAGTTCAGGTTGTCCAAGTTTGTCCATGATAGCTGTACACTGCACATATTCTCTGTTTCGAAGTAAAGTTTATTTCCGATCATTGCGTGCGTCTGTGCGCGTTTGCCGCGTCTCCTTCTCCCCAAATTTTCTCGCTGTCTCTACCCTCGCTCCCCACAAGCTGGCCAAGGAGCAGAGTAAAGTTGGCTCTGAAACAGAGGATAAGCACTTACGCTTACTGTTCAACTTGATCCTAATTGTTCGTCTCGTGAAGTCGGTGGACAAACATGTCATCCCCGGATCAGGACGATGGCCGAAGGCTATTCGACAAACCATGAAGGGGCTCAGAAGGGGAGACAACCTGGTACGGAAATCACACTGTCTGCCTTCAGATCGCGTCGAATCGGTCAAGTTGCGATTCATTAGGACTGGTCATGGATCATTGTCCGCGTATGTGTCAGACGTGTGGAGATGTGGTCGACCTAAGTAAGAATCTTCACTGATTGGGCTTTATCCGAGTGAATCCTGTTCCTGGATACCTTTGCTTTTAGAGTATGACATTCGCCGATTGCCTCCGCAGCTGAAGTCTGTTGCTTGGATGGTTGGCAGGTGAGTGTGGTCGATTAGTCGATGCTGAAATTTCATTTCGTTTATTGTGTGAATGTATTCACTTCACTGAATTTCTAGATGGAGATCTGAATTTGGAGGAAAGGCATTTTTCCCTACTATACCTAAGTTCACTTACGGTGAGCAGATCGACATTTCAATCAGCGACATCACCAGGAATGTGACACCTTCCCTAAATTACACGTAAGTGCTAGAGGACAACTATCCTCACTAAAAAAAATTTTGCGACGGGGCAAGATATTCTGTATCCCTCTAGACAGGCACTCACAGAAACCGCCGCTTTGAGAGGATCGCGAGAGCAACGCGTGCAACGATGCTTCTCTGCATTGAGCGAAAATCAGCCATCTATTAGGCTGCTGCGCGGGCGACCGCGGTGCCCTACGGAGCGACATCCATTTGCTTCCGTTGTGAACAAGCATAGGCTGACGCCTAAATCTTCTTCTTCTTTACCCCGCCTCTTTTCACCGGGATGAACTTGCGAGGATAAGGCATTTGTCACAGCCCGCGGCAAGGAGGTTCACACTGCAACATACGACCACGTGACAAGCTTAGGTTTGTTGGGGAGGGGACAGCGGTTAGAAAGGTAAAGGTTGTTTATAATACCTGAGCGGGAAATGGCGAAGGTTTTCTTTAGGCCTTCAACTTCAAAATTTAACGTTTTCTTTATCCTCCTTCCGCATTCAATATTTTTTATTTTCAGTTAATAATTCTGATTTTTTGAATAGTAAAAAACTGCCAGTTTTCGTTAATAACTCTTTTGATCATGAAGACGAATATTTGGTAATACTGGTTTCCGAAATCTTCGTGAGATTCTGCGTCGACTAGTGTTTTCAGGTTGAAGAAATATTTCTCGTATCCTTCAATCAAATTCATTTTTATGAAATACAAGTTTTTGGCTCAAAACTCTTTGACTGTTAGGGATAGATTGTGTAAAAGGATGTTTTCGAAATCTCTGTAAAATTCTACGTTGAGTCATATAATGGGTTCGTAACTTTAGTACCTCCATAAACCAGCCAAGTCGGTGGAGCCGAGTCCCATTGTTGGTTCCAGTAAGTTTCTGCGTCTCTCGCTTACATAATTGAGGAGAGAGCACCCTATGGTGATAACTATGGAGCTCAGCTCCACCGACCTCTCTTTCTCATAGAGCAAGTAAAGCTAGGAATCCAATATATTATTTGACGCAGAAATTTACGTAAATTCCAATAATAACCTTCACCACCTCTCTATCTCTAACGTTCAGAGTTATGAGCGGAAAACTGGTATTCATGAAATGATTCAGGCTGAAAGATCTAGAGAAATATTTTCCCAATCTGAAAACAGTACTCGACGCAGAAAACTTCGGTATTTTGAAAACAACTTTCATCAAAGGCCCATCTCTAATGGTTAGAAAGTTATGAACGCAAAACCAATACCTTCAGGCGGAGAAATGCATTTAAAGGCAGCATTCACGCTCGCAAAAGTTGTTGAGATAACTACATTAGTGGGGTTGTACGGGTCCTAGAAGAGCCCTCACGAAGTTGGGAGAGTTGAAAACGAGTTAAAATGACCGTATTTGAGCCGTATTGGGTCACGAAATCATCCTTTCTCCGCCCACCGATACGGGCTCCGCCCCTCAATACCAATGTTCAACGCTCGATTACGGTCATTTTGGCTCACTTTTACGCTTCTAACGTCGTAAGCGTTCCAGAAAGGATCGTACGAATACATTAGCGTCGTTATCCCAACAAATTTATTGCTAGCTCCGCTATTTCAGCCAATGCGGTACAACTCGTCCGCTTCTGGGCCAATGTAGAACGAACCGTTATATCTTAATTTCAGTTGATTTTTTCCCCAGTTTTTTCGTCATCTCTGAATATTAATAGCTTCAGACCCTCGATTCATTCCATAAAATTGATATCATTTTTGAGCGTGTATGCTGCCTTTAATAAACTAAAATTTGCTGGAAGATCGGGAACGTATTTTTAAACGTGAAAACGCTGTTCGATGCAAAATTTAATGAGAGTTCCAAAAACAGCCTCTACCAAAATGGCACTCATTCCATCTTGAAAATGACTTGCACGCATATGGGGTCATTTTGGTTCCTCCTCGGAGATTTGCCCCGGAGTCCGGACATTACCGGTTTTCCCTGTGGTGAAGGCTCCTCCCTTCACCTGGCCAGAGGGCAAGGTTAATGGAGTAAGCAATGATGACAAGCACGAAGTCGTTCAAAAACAAGATCGTTTTACGTCACTCAATTTCTCTCATGGTGCCGAAGTCGCCGCGTGTGCAACCGGATGGGAGCAACTGTTGCATTTTGACCATCGGTGGCTGTCCGGGGGCGTCATAACTAAAAGAGCCGGTTTCAGTGTGCTCGCAGTTTTGCGTGAGGATATGCTTGGTTGTAACGCAGATATGGATTCCATATTCGATATAGTCTGACGCATGGACCAGGCGGCTGGCCGTGCGGTCCGTTCGTCAGACTATATCAAATATGGTATCCATATCTGCGTCAGTTATCACGTGAACTCTACTGTTGAGGGTGTATCACTTGAAACCCTGATAGAGAAATATTGATCTCTTTGCAAGCACGTGTTATAGGAGAGAAGTCTACTACACAACTACATGAAAATCTCAAAGTTCATATCTGAGGGTGTACTTTGCCTTTGAGGCCTCAGAACTCATGAAGGATGAGCGATCAGAAAAAAAAAACAAGAGGTGTCCGCCTGTGCCGTAAGAACCGCTTGTATGTGATAGCTGCCACCCCAGGCGCCACCAAGTAAACTCTGGGACATTTCTACTGCGCTCTAAATTTCGATTATCACCGGGAGCGGAGCGGTGGGCTCTACATTAGAGAAGTATAACTGCTGATAAAGTAGTGCATATAAAAAAGCCATTGCTTGCTGCTCGCTATTATCGAGGGTGAGAGCTCAACAGCTCAGGAATTCGCTGAGCACTTCTCTGGCATCAAGACAGGATCAAGGGCCGGGAGGTGATAATGAAAAAAGAGGCGGAGAACTCGCGGTATATCTTGCCCTGAGAGTCATACATAGTGTCGATATGGATTCATGGTAGAACAGGGTCAAGCCTACACTGGGATGATCCCTGTGTGGGAGCAGCCGGACCTTGCCTTTCAGATAATCCTTTTTTCATTCTGAGTGGGTTTACTACAGTCCAGTTGCATTTAAACCCCAATTAAATTTAACCATTTGTATTTAGTGCTTTTGCGTGGGACCTCAGCGTGCCCGAGGACGAATTGATAGAAATTCATAGCGAGAGTGGTTACATCATCGTAAATAGAGACGAAAAAGATGGTGTGGACATCGTGACATTGACAACCGCCATGAGCAACGGTGAGTCAGTAATAATTTCACTCCAGAAGGGGCTTCCTCTGAGAGAATCTCCCGCGTTGGTACCATGATGCTACCGCGATCGGTGCCCGTGCCGTGATAATTTCCCGAGCGACTCATCCGTTGACGATCTCGAGCTCGTAATGTGATGATACCGCGGCCGTTCTCAAAACTTTCCAGAGTGCTGTCTCATTCCTTTGCCGTTCTCGGGGAGCCTCGCAACTCGCGGAGTGAGGAGTGAGAAGGCGTTTGATCGACTAGGTCGTAGATAAGTGCTTTGAACCATTTCACGCCTTGATAACGGCGATTTGACCGAAACTTCGGCCGAGCAAATAGTTTCTTCAGTAAAAACCTGGATTGGCCCAGAAGAATATAAGCAATATACTTTCCATAGTAGTTAACTTCGTCTTATAAGGATGTAGTCCGATAACCTCACGCTACATTCCATGAAGACTAAAATATGTTAAATTCAAGGCGCCCTTACCATTCCTCAAAGCAGCGCCTCTGAGAGTTTTGGCCGAGAAATAGCCGCGAAATAGCCCACCAGGCTCCGCACCGGCTCTTGGTGAATTATTTCCCGGCTATTTCGCGGCCAAAACTCTCAGAGTAGGTCGTAGATAAGTGCTTCGAACCATTTCACGCCTTAATAACGGCGATTTGACCGAAACTTCGGCCGAGCAAACAGTTTCATCAGTAAAAACCTGGGTTGGCACAGAAGAAGAATATAAGCAATATACTTTCCAGAGTAGTTAACTTCGCCTTATAAGGATGTAGTCCGATAACTTCACGCTACATTCCATGAAGACTAAAATATGTTAAATTCAAGGCGCCCTTACCATTCCTCAAAGCGGCGCCTCTGAGGGTTTTGGCCGAGAAACAGCCGCGAAATAGCCCACCAGGCTCCGCAACGGCTCTTGGTGAATTATTTCCCGGCTATTTCGCGGCCAAAACTCTCAGAGTAGGTCGTAGATAAGTGCTTCGAACCATTTCACGCCTTAATAACGGCGATTTGACCGAAACTTCGGCCGAGCAAACAGTTTCATCAGTAAAAACCTGGGTTGGCACAGAAGAAGAATATAAGCAATATACTTTCCATAGTAGTTAACTTCGTCTTATAAGGATGTAGTCCGATAACCTCACGCTACATTCCATGAAGACTAAAATATGTTAAATTCAAGGCGCCCTTACCATTCCTCAAAGCGGCGCCTCTGAGGGTTTTGGCCGAGAAATAGCCGCGAAATAGCCCACCAGGCTCCGCACCGGCTCTTGGTGAATTATTTCCCGACTATTTCGCGGCCAAAACTCTCAGAGTAGGTCGTAGATAAGTGCTTCGAACCATTTCACGCCTTAATAACGGCGATTTGACCGAAACTTCGGCCGAGCAAACAGTTTCATCAGTAAAAACCTGGGTTGGCACAGAAGAAGAATATAAGCAATATACTTTCCAGAGTAGTTAACTTCGTCTTATAAGGATGTAGTCCGATAACCTCACGCTACATTCCATGAAGACTAAAATATGTTAAATTCAAGGCGCCCTTACCATTCCTCAAAGCGGCGCCTCTGAGGGTTTTGGCCGAGAAATAGCCGCGAAATAGCCCACCAGGCTCCGCACCGGCTCTTGGTGAATTATTTCCCGGCTATTTCGCGGCCAAAACTCTCAGAGTAGGACGTAGATAAGTGCTTCGAACCATTTCACGCCTTAATAACGGCAATTTGACCGAAACTTCGGCCGAGCAAACAGTTTCATCAGTAAAAACCTGGGTTGGCACAGAAGAAGAATATAAGCAATATACTTTCCAGAGTAGTTAACTTCGCCTTATAAGATGTAGTCCGATAACTTCACGCTACATTCCATGAAGACTAAAATATGTTAAATTCAAGGCGCCCTTACCATTCCTCAAAGCGGCGCCTCTGAGAGTTTCGACCAAGAAATGGCCGCGAAATTGCCCACCAGGCTCCGCACCGGTTCTTGGTGAATTATTTCCCGGCTATTTCGCGGTCAAAACTCTCAGAGTAGGTCGTAGATAAGTGCTTCGAACCATTTCACGCCTTAATAACGGCGATTTGACCGAAACTTCGGCCGAGCAAACAGTTTCATCAGTAAAATTCTGGGTTGGCACAGAAGAAGAATATAAGCAATATACTTTCCAGAGTAGTTAACTTCGTCTTATAAGGATGTAGTCCGATAACCTCACGCTACATTCCATGAAGACTAAAATATGTTAAATTCAAGGCGCCCTTACCATTCCTCAAAGCGGCGCCTCTGAGGGTTTTGGCCGAGAAATAGCCGCGAAATAGCCCACCAGGCTCCACACCGGCTCTTGATGAATTATTTCCCGGCTATTTCGCGGCCAAAACTCTCAGAGTAGGTCGTAGATAAGTGCTTCGAACCATTTCACGCCTTAATAACGGCGATTTGACCGAAACTTCGGCCGAGCAAACAGTTTCATCAGTAAAAACCTGGGTTGGCACAGAAGAAGAATATAAGCAATATACTTTCCAGAGTAGTTAACTTCGCCTTATAAGGATGTAGTCCGATAACTTCACGCTACATTCCATGAAGACTAAAATATGTTAAATTCAAGGCGCCCTTACCATTCCTCAAAGCGGCGCCTCTGAGGGTTTTGGCCGAGAAACAGCCGCGAAATAGCCCACCAGGCTCCGCACCGGCTCTTGGTGAATTATTTCCCGGCTATTTCGCGGCCAAAACTCTCAGAGTAGGTCGTAGATAAGTGCTTCGAACCATTTCACGCCTTAATAACGGCGATTTGACCGAAACTTCGGCCGAGCAAACAGTTTCATCAGTAAAAACCTGGGTTGGCACAGAAGAAGAATATAAGCAATATACTTTCCAGAGTAGTTAACTTCGCCTTATAAGGATGTAGTCCGATAACTTCACGCTACATTCCATGAAGACTAAAATATGTTAAATTCAAGGCGCCCTTACCATTCCTCAAAGCGGCGCCTCTGAGGGTTTTGGCCGAGAAACAGCCGCGAAATAGCCCACCAGGCTCCGCAACGGCTCTTGGTGAATTATTTCCCGGCTATTTCGCGGCCAAAACTCTCAGAGTAGGTCGTAGATAAGTGCTTCGAACCATTTCACGCCTTAATAACGGCGATTTGACCGAAACTTCGGCCGAGCAAACAGTTTCATCAGTAAAAACCTGGGTTGGCACAGAAGAAGAATATAAGCAATATACTTTCCATAGTAGTTAACTTCGTCTTATAAGGATGTAGTCCGATAACCTCACGCTACATTCCATGAAGACTAAAATATGTTAAATTCAAGGCGCCCTTACCATTCCTCAAAGCGGCGCCTCTGAGGGTTTTGGCCGTGAAATAGCCGCGAAATAGCCCACCAGGCTCCGCACCGGCTCTTGGTGAATTATTTCCCGACTATTTCGCGGCCAAAACTCTCAGAGTAGGTCGTGGATAAGTGCTTCGAACCATTTCACGCCTTAATAACGGCGATTTGACCGAAACTTCGGCCGAGCAAACAGTTTCATCAGTAAAAACCTGGGTTGGCACAGAAGAAGAATATAAGCAATATACTCTCCAGAGTAGTTAACTTCGTCTTATAAGGATGTAGTCCGATAACCTCACGCTACATTCCATGAAGACTAAATATGTTAAATTCAAGGCGCCCTTACCATTCCTCAAAGCAGCGCCTCTGAGAGTTTTGGCCGAGAAATAGCCGCGAAATAGCCCACCAGGCTCCGCACCGGCTCTTGGTGAATTATTTCCCGGCTATTTCGCGGCTATTCCTCGGCTTTTCACCGGACGGACATAATTTAGCCGAGACATAACCGAAAAATAACGAGAAGTAACTAAAAGTAACCAAGACGCAACCGTCGCCGGCTCGCCGAGCCACCATCAGGGGCCGCCAGCGGTTGGGCGGAGCCTCCACAGGCTGAAAAAAAGTCCAAGTACCTCAAACTTTTGTAATCGAACCGACGGAGGTGTTGACGTCTGAATCATGCCCTGGAATGCGCCGTATACGTACCTGGAGAGCATTATTTCCCGGCTATTCCGCGGCTCTTTCGCGGCAAGCATTATTTGGCGGCTATTTTGCGGCGAGAATTATTTAGCGGCTTTTTCTCGGCTATTTCGCGGCGATCACTATATGGCTGCTATTTGCGGCTATTACGCGGCAAGCAGGCATTTCGCGGCTATTTCCCGGCTACTTCTCAGTGAAAACTCTCAGAGACGTGACCTGCATTCTAGACACATGTATCCTTTTTCGAAACCGCATGCAACATAGGTTCAACCCGCACGAGCCATACTTCATGGTTGCCTGCACAATACACTATAGATACACGTAAACGCAGGAAACCGTATATTACTTTTTCCTGTTTTTGTGTAGCTTGACCTCTCTAGTGAACGAATTTGTAAAGAAAAGTCAACGGGAACACATTGTAATTGTGCATTCGAATTTCGCACCAAAATCGTTTTTGAAGTTTTTCTGCCTTTGGAGGCCTCGTCACTGTCATTTTCGAAGTTTTTCTGCACCTGGAGTTTGTGCCGTAACTGCTTTACTTGTTGTTTGGCGGTCGCATCAACATCCTACGAAAAGTGCTAGATGACTGGTGAGAACTGATGGCGGATCCTGTTCTTAAACCTCTTCCAACCTCATTCCCCTACGTTTTTTGACGCGCCTAGGCTCAATGGTGCTGCGTACCGAGCTCATTCATGAAAATGAACCTGAAAATTGGAAACTGGTTTTCAGCGCGAACGATGCCTTTAACCTTCTTGCAGATAGATTGTTCCATACATAGAGGTCGCAGATGCCTTACTTCGACGCAACATGGTAATCTTCACATTAGACACACACCCCATCTGCAGGCAGATTGTTCCATTCATCCAGCCTGCAGGCACCTTACTACAAAGGCTTATTCTTACTATACATTCCATACGATGATCAAAATCGCTTCGGATCGGATTCTCGGATATTGCCGATTTCGCGAAACCGACTCATCGGATAGAATAGGTACTGGCTCAGAAGAACTTTACGAATTACAGATCCTATCGGTAACCAGACTTCTTCACCTGATCTGTTTTCGGGCATCCGATCGGATTATCTGATCCCACCGGATAAGTCGAATGAGGAACCGGATAAAATTTTGCGCAATTGTGGCGAGGTGTTGCCATAAAAAATTCATGTACTGTGCTTATCTGGTCCAAATTCCGGTCCGCAATCGCGTCTTGACACGCTTTGCGGCCGCACGCGCTCGAGTCATTCGAGTTTCCGGACTCGATGTGGCTTTTTTATACAGTTTGTACAGTTTTTTTATACGGCGGCTGCGGAGCTGAAAACTCTTCCGACTCGAAAGCACGCGGCCGCAAAGCGTGTCGAGACGCAATCGCGGACCGGAATCGGGCCCAGAGAAGCACAGTAGCCTTCTTGCGTCTACTGAAGTCAAAAGTATGTTACTTGCGTGCTTGTGGTCCCTGTCGAAAGACGCACGTCTACCAATTTCCTATCATCTTTCATACTCAAACGCAATGAACATCTGTGCTATTCATTTCATCATGAACACTACCTTTAAAGGTGCTTCCCCGTCTATCTTGAAAACGGTCCCATGCTGATTTCAATGATGTCCCTGGAATCGTACAAAACCCCCTGGAAACGGAGTTCTGGCCCCTCGAAATTCAGCAAGGGAAGCATTGTGGACGAGTTGTCCGAGGCTTGCACTCAGATTTCAAATGAGGAATTAATGATTCCACTTTCCTAAATCGATGTGATTCCATTATAATTCAATGAAACAATGAATGATAACATTATCACCTCACTGATAACGGAAAATTTTTCATTCTCATGAATGAATTTCCAAAAGTTGGGCTTTGCAAAAAAGGTTAGGGATTTGGCATTGTTTTTGAATGTCGTGAAATTGTTTTTTTATTAGATTTAGCTCTCAACTCGATTTTTTAAATGTAGTGAAATTGTTGACTAGATTTGACTGATGATGGTATATGTAGTATAGTTGTACAATTTCGAAAAAAATGTCGAACAAACGAAAATCGAAATTTTTTCGTTCGAAATGTTTTCGAACGAACGAAAAATGAAAAAAAAATTCGTTCGAAAAAATTTCGAACGAACGAAAATTGAGAAAATTTCGTTCAAAAAAATTTCGAGCGAACGAATTTCGAAAAACTTTCGAAATTTCGGAGGTCGAACGAACAAAATTCGAAACAAAGCGAAATTTCGATTTCTTTCGAAATTTCGTATTTTTTTCGAAACGTCGAAAATTTCAAAATTTTTTCGAAATTTGTCAAAAGTTTCGAAATTTTTTCGAAATTTGTTCGAAAAAATCCCGGACGAACGAATTTTGAAAAAATTTCGAAAAGTCGGATTTCTTTCGTTCGAAAAAATTTTGAACAAACGAAAATTGAAAAAAATTCGTTCGACGAAATTTCGAACGAACGAAATTTGAAAAAATTTCCTTCGACGAAATTTCGAACGAACGAAAACGAAAGAAAAAAATTTCGAAAAATCTTTCGAAATTTGTTCGAAAATTTCGTTCGTGTACAACTATAATATGTTGACATCGTAATCATTAAAATATAGTGAAACAGTTGCAAATGGACTTGGCAAGCGCTCTATAAATTAACAGAGTCAAATCACGCGTCAGAAGGGGTTTTGAGTCGAGCGTGATTTGGATAAAATCGGAACAAGAATAAGTCCAGCAACAGAAACGTTCCCATACATTGTGAACCGTGAAAGCGTTGAGGACACGAGGACTATCAAGAGAAATACTTCTGACACGTTACCTGACTTTGAAAACTGATAAAGCGCGTGCCAAATTCATTATCAACAATCTCACTATATTTTAATGATTACGATGTCTACAAATACCATCATCAGCAAAATCAAGTCAATAATTTCACTACATTAAAAAAATCAAGTAGAGGGCCAATTCAATAAAACGATTTCACGACATCTAGGAACAATGCCAAAACCCTAACCTTTTTTGCGAAGCCCAACTTTTAGAAATTTCACTACTTTTTCCGAGGGTTTCCCTTCTACAATATCGTCAATATCTGGAGGGCTGTTATGATTGCTTTATTATACTGTGCTTATCTTGGCCAAATTCCGGTCCGCAATCGCGTCTCGACACGCTTTGCAGCCGCACGCGCTCGGGTCAGTCGGGTTTCCGGCGCCAAAGCCGACTCGATGTAGCTTTTTTATACAACTTTCTCCAATTTTTCTTAGTTCCCAGTTTCCAAAACCCACCTACAGTCAGCAGATCGGCGGCTGCGGCGCTGGAAGCTCTTCTGACTCGCGAGCGTGCGGTCGCGAAGCGTGTCGAGACGCAATTGCGGACCGGAATTTGGCCCAGATAAGCACAATAAAAGTCAAGTTGATGTTTTTGAGAAAACATAGTGGCAGAAATGGAAAAAGGATCGCTCTTCAGCTAAGATAGCATGGTAATTGTGGTGCGCGCGAAGCGCGCACCTGATTTGGAAAAGGATTGCTTCTGCGCACACCCCTCGTTACAGAATCTCAGCTCGGAAGATAGTTCCAAACTTGGCATTTTCACAAAATGTAGAGCAGTAAAGGTTCTTAACACTGCCCAAGTTTCAGAAAAGTCTGCTTTGTGGCTCTCGAGATATTGAAAAATTAGTGAATTTTAAAATGTGTGTGTGTGTGTGTGTGTGCGTGTGTGTGTGTGTGTGTGTGTGTGTGTGTGTGTGTGTGTGTGTGTGTGTGTGTGTGTGTGTGTGTGTGTGTGTGTGTGTGTGTGTGTGTGTGTGTGTGTGTGTGTGTGTGTGTGTGTGTGTGTGTGTGTGTGTGTGTGTGTGTGTGTGTGTGTGTGTGTGTGTGTGTGTGTGTGTGTGTGTGTGTGTGTGTGTGTGTGTGTGTGTGTGTGTGTGTGTGTGTGTGTGTGTGTGTGTGTGTGTGTGTGTGTGTCTGTGTGTCTGTGTGTGAGTCCGGTGAAACTTTTGAATGATAAGAAACATGGTTGGCCAATTGAGAGAAATGGAGTGGTATTGTGATAAGAGTGAATTGATTGCGAGCGTTAGAGTAGGTCCCCTTTACGTCCATCAGGAACCGTATGCACACCGTTTATTGTGCGGGGTCCGACTGGAAGTGTGCCATGCGCAATGGAGCGTGCGCGGTACCCAACTGGAAGTGTGCGAAACGCCACAAAATGTGTGTGGGATCCGATTGAAAGTGCGCCAAGCGCAGGGGAACGTGTGTGGGACCCGAATGGAATTGCGCCGAGCGCCGGGAACGTGTGCAGGGCTTGACTTAAGAGGCCCCAGGCGCCGGGGAACGTGTTCGGGACCCAACTAGGAGTGCGCCAAGAGCAGGGAAAAGTGGGCGGGATCTAACTGGGAGCACGTCAATCGCCGTAGAACGTGTGTGGGACCTGACTGGAAGTGCGCCAAGCGCCGGGAAACATATGCGGTGCCCAACTGGAAGTGTGTCAAACCCCACAGAAGGTGTGTGGAACCTGACTGGAAGCGCTCCAAGCGACGGGGAACGTGTGCGGGACCCCAATTAAAAAGCGCCGAGCGCCAGAGAAAATGTACGGGACCAAACTGGGAGCGCGCCAATGGCCGGGGAAAGTGGGTGGGATCTAACTGGGAGCACGCCAAGCGCCAGAGAGCGTGTGCGGGACCCAACTTCGGATGCGCCAAGCGCCGACGAAAGCGTTTGGGACCCAACCTGGAGTGCGCCAAGCGCAAGTGTGTGAGACTCGACTGAAAAAGCGCCAGCACCGGGGAAAGAGGGTGGGACCCAACTGGGAGTACGCCAAGCGTTACGGATCGTGTGTTTGACCCAAGTGGGAGGACCGGCAAAGGAGTGAAAATCGAAAACGCGGTTGCGATTCATCCGTTCATCTAGAGACGATTATAAACTGCCACCGGCACAAATTTCTCACGGTAAACAAAATTGATGATAACCAGTTGATAAAGGGTAGGGTATAAAAGAAATTGAGAGCGGTGTGTTTTCATTCACACACCGTCATTCTCCGGAGGTGAGCGGTTGAAGCTGAACACACTAGGGATTAGGGAAACAGCCTCACCGGTGATAAAGATAATACGATATTGGGGCCTACTCATGGAAAACTCTGGTAAGAAAAACTACTCCACTTCCGTGAGAATTTTGTGCCGGTGGCAAATTATAATCCTGTATAATCATGAAAGACATGAATGAGGTGGGGTGGAAAATCACCCGATGTGCCTGACCCGACCGATGTTCACATGATATAAGCCAAGAATTGAATGATATCCATGATATGGTTCCACATAATTCATACATATTGACCGCGTTAGCCACAGCTGGCTACACCGGGTGTTTTTTTGCAACCGCCATCGTCCATGTTTTCATACGTATCGACCGGGTTGGCCACGGCGTTTTTTCAACCATCTCTGACAGGGGCCTCGAGATTATAATTCGATATCAGCTCAGCAGTTTTCACATATAGTTTACAGCAATGGAAGTAGGACCTGGGGACGTATTCGCCAACAACCCGCCGAGGGAAGTCGAAGGAAAGCGGAAGGGATGATACCGCGCTCGGCAGAGGAACAGACCAACCTATCTTACACTAAGTAAAATGGAAATGCAAACTGTGTTAAAGTCCACGTTTGGTTGTCTTGAAACCTGGGCATGTTGAACGTACTTGATTTTGCTTTGCCGTACAGGTTTTTTATCTGGTAGAACTGGTTTATTTGTGGCCTGACGTTTCGAGCAAATCGTCGTTTTCAAAGGCCTGAAAGTGTTTCTAAGCTAAAGCGACCTATGAGATACTCGATCAAACGCCTTTTTCGCTCTCAGACTAATTACAAACAACCCCCGAACTTGAGCGAGCCACAGCAACAGATACAGAAACCCACCCACACCAGCTCCACCAGCGACGAGCTCCTTATCGACCAGGTAGAACGCGGGACAAGAGGCAAGTGAACTACAGTTGTACACGAACGAAAATTTCGAAAAAAGTTCGAAATTTTCGAAAAATTTCGAAAGAAATACGAAATTTCGAAAAAAAATCAAAATTTCGATTAGTTTCGAATTTCGTTCGTTCGACCTCCGAAATTGCGAAAGTTTTTCGAAATTCGTTCGTTCGAAATTTTTTCAAACGAAATTTTTTCAATTTTCGTTCGCTTGAAAATTTTTCGACCAAAAAAATTTCGATTTTCGTTCGTTCGAAATTATTTCGAACGAATTTTTTTTCGTTTTTCGTTCGTTCGAAATTTTTTCGAAGGAACTTTTTTCATTTTCGTTCGTTCGAAACTATTTCGAACGAAAAAAATTCGATTTTCGTTCGTTCGACATTTTTTTCGAAATTGTACAACTATAAAATTAACCCATGCGACATACCAGACCAGCTGATGTTATATCTGGCATAATGGTATGGAAGGTTAGAATTCACTGGTTATCGACAAACACTGATTTCTATTGTTGAGCTTGGGGAACGGGACATAATATAAAAGGCCTCCAATGCTTTCCTCGCTCCAATGTCCTCCTCACGACAGAGTATTGTACACCTGACGCTGAAAGTGTTATGCAAGAGGGGTCTACTACACAACTGCATGGACATACGAAAGTCATATCTGAGGGTGTAATTGTGGTGCGCGCCTGATTTGGAAAAGGATTGCTTCTGCGCACAATCCTCAATCCAGAATCTCGGTTCGGGAGAAACCTTGAAACAAGGGATTTTTTAAAAAGATGGAGCAGTAAATGTCCTCAACGTTGCCCAATTTTCAGAAAAATCTACACAGTGGTTCTCGAGATATTAAAAAATCTGTGAGTTTTAAAATGTGTGTGTTTGTGTGTGTGTGTCTGAAGGAATTTAGTGATAAGCGGTTCGGTCAGTTTTTTAGGAGAAATGGAATGATATTGTGATAATGCTTAATAGAATTCAAGAGACGTTGAGCCTCAGGTCCATCAGGGACCGTATGCTCCGCGTGCGGAACTCAAATTGAAGTGCGCCAAGCGCTGTATAAAGTGGGCGGGACCGAACTGGGAGTAAACAGAGCGCCGGGAAAGGTGGACGGGACCAGAGGTGGAGTGCGTAGAACGCCGGAAAAAAAGTGGTCGGGAAGCTAGTGAGAGTGCACAGCGCGCCGGAAAAAAGTGGGCGGGACCCAACTGGGAGTCCACAGAGCGCCGGGAACTGTGGACGGGACCCAAGTGGGAGTGCACGGCGCGCCGGAAAAAAGTGGTCGGGACCCAAGTGGGAGTGCACAGCGCGCCGGGAAAAGTAACGTGTGTCCTACAGTGCCGAGCAGGTGCGATGGGCAGAAAGGCCATGAACGGCCTGTGTCTATCCCAGATGCGAGGGGGACGGGGGGGGGGGGGCATCCAAGACTTATTGATAGAAACGAAGAAAAACTCTGATAAATGATGCCTATCAGTGCTATCAATCATTGTTTTTATAAAAGCTCTACAGAAATACTTCGTTTGGTAGCCTTACCAGTCGGTGGTTCACTTAATTTGTCTTGAATCGTGGGTGCCCCCCCCCGTCTAGGATAGGGCCCTGTTTTCTTCTTCCTATCTCTGAAGGAAACCTTCGGTAAAATGAAATGAAATTATCTGACTGTTTTGCTTCGCTTCGAGAAGTTCATGATTTGGCATAAAAATATTTGTGAGAAACTCGTTAAAAGAAGTGAAATACTTGGTGCATTTGATTTGTCATGGGATTTAACACAGAAGAAACACTAAAAGCTCGATGAAATGATGTACCACTGATTTGGATGTGCGCTTTCTTACTAAAAATCGAAAAATTGAGTGTGGTTTTGAAAGGCCAAATCACGCGCGTTTTACTGAGCCCTGAAATAAATATATTCGTCAAAAATGAAATAGGGTGGGAGCCACAAAATAATATTTCAAGGAGCTCAGACTTGCAAACTTTAACAATGAGCAATCAATTGTTCTCAAAGAGCGCGAGATTAGCCCTTTCAAAACCACACTCAAGTTTTCGATTTTTAGTAAGAAAGCGCACATCCAAATCAGTGGTACATCATTTCATCGAGCTTTAGTGTTTCTTCTGTGTTAAATTCCATAACAAATCAAATGCACCAAGTATTTCACTTCTTTTACGAGTTTCTCACAAATATTTTTATGCCAAATCATGAACTTCTCGAAGCGAAGCAAAGCAGTCAGATAATATGTATCTGCATCGCGGCTTCCTAGAGATAGAATACAAGGCATATACTTTTTGAATTTAAAAGTCGAAAAAATGAAGGAATCAGTTTTAAAATGAAACATTTGTACAGGATCAGTCGCTCTAGCCAAATTTCACCGGTTCTTGCGGATGTCGCTCGTCTGTGGCGGCCCAGACGTCTGGCTCGGAGGCATAACTTGCATACGGTCTCCTGGACATTAAACTGAGTCCCTACACACGTCCCATGATGTCATGCACATTACTACTGAGGTCGTACACACATTCCATGACATATTCGCTTCGCGCTCACCAAAATTTTCTCATTTATGAACAAATCCTAGTGCCCTATCCCCCAACTGGTTGTGCACCGCCCACCCCCCCCCCTCCCAAACAAGTGTCAATCCTTCTTTCAGATTTTGTTAGATCTACAAGCACGCCCTTGCCGATCATTTTTTTCCGCAGGGCTACCGTAACCATTCTTGAACAAAACATGATAACGAACGATAACACACGCTCATAACATGCGGGGTATAAAAGGGCAGAGGAGCGGTATGCATTGATTCACACACCACTCTCTTCGAGAAGCCACTGGGAAGTGGCTGAGGAGGTCGAAATTGTGCAAAGTTGTTTGTTGGCTATTATGATGTGCTCATATCCAAGCTGACACTTGGAAAATTTTTAAAGGAGGGTTACGGTAGCCCTGCGGAAAAAATGATCGGCATGAGCGCGCTTGTGTTAGATCTTGACCACCGATGGTGCTGTTCTCCTACTTTCTAGCCCGCGAAGAGCCTCATTTGCTGACCCCTGGAGAAGAACGTTGCGTGAATGAAGACACCCCGCTCACCTCTTCCTTTATACCCTGCCCTTTATCAATTGGTCATCATCAGTTTTGTTTACGAGAGCCGAAGGGGGGGGGGCGGTCTGTATAACATGATTCGGGTAACCGCGCTCTAGCGAAGACATTAGGAGAGCAGATATACGCCCCGCCGGTCTCGTCCAAACGGAAAACGCGTCCGTGGCTCCATTTTCGTGTACTGGTATACTCTGTTTATCTTTAATTGCACAAAAAACGGTCCGCCAATAGTCCTCTAATGGGCCGGCTAGTACCGTAGTGAAAAAGCGAAATGCCGGACGGCACCGATTGCCAACACAGGCGTCAAATGCAGTGTTTGGTGGTGTGACTGTACAACACGCTGCAGGTGTTACGCCTAAGTTATTTATTCCACCACTAATCATGGGAGAACCACGAATTCATAGCGGAAACGCTATTTGTGAGGTAGATGTGCATTTGATACGCTACTAAAGGAAGATGTGAGAGAATGATCAACTAAAGAACTAGGAGAGAATTCTAAAATATATGAAACGTGAAAAAAATGGAAGTAGCAGAAACTAGTAATGAATGGGTTAGGCCTTGTAACAGCTTTCGTAGTTTTGGCTTGAGGAATAGGCCGTCACCAAGCGACGGTGCAGCCGCAGGCTGCACCGTCCAAATAGGGTTCAAACTGATTTCCACCCCCGAAATACCCGATACACGACAGATTTAGCCTCCACGCAGGGGATTTCCTCCCCCAAGCGACGGTGCAGCCGCAGGCTGCACCGTCCAAATAGGGTTCAAATTGATTTCCACCCCACGAAATACCCGATACACGACAGATTTAGCCTCCACGCAGGGGATTTCCTCCCCCAAGCGACGGTGCAGCCGCAGGCTGCACCGTCCAAATAGGGTTCAAATTGATTTCCACCCCACGAAATACCCGATACACGACAGATTTAGCCTCCACGCAGGAGATTTCCTCCCCTAAGCGACGGTGCAGCCCCAGGCCGCACCGTCCAAATAGGGTTCAAACTGATTTCCACCCCCGAAATACCCGATACACGACAGATTTAGCCTCCATGCAAGGGATTTCCTCCCCTGAGCACCGTCCAAATAGGGTTAGAAACGATTTTTAGAGAGTTTCCACCTCGAAATTCACGGATAACAGCCGAAATCCTCAATACTTTTGCAATTTTCATTCTCATTAATGAATTGCGATCAGTTAGTCTTGAATTGAGTCAGGGGGTCGTGAATTACAATATAGGCGTAGCTGGGAGCGGTGTGTGCAAGTGCATACCACGCACCACAACGCATTATTTGACGGCTATGCTGGCAATTGGTGCTGTCCGGCATTTCTCTTCGAGTGTACCGTAGTTTACGTCCACGACGCGTTCTCGGCAGACCCGGGTGTGCACAGTGGCAGGGTGGGTGGCAGAGTGACGGCATTGATGAATCGATCGCTCAGCACACCCCGGTGCACACCCGGGTCTGCCGAGAACGCCTCGTGGACGTAAACTACGGTACTAGCCGGCCCATTAGAGGACTATTGGCGGACCGTTTTTTGTGCATTTAAAGATAAACAGAGTATATCAAAAATCGAGTTCTACGCGACCAAGTACCAAATGGGAAAGCAGAGCAATTCGTTTTTCTACTTCTTGCATCTGAGAACAGTGGTTTGGTTTTTAAGTTTATTCAGTGTTTAAGGAAGAGCATAAAGTCCAACAGTGATTCGACCCAATTCCTTTGCCGCGTTAAATGCAGCTACTGGATCCTTGATTCCAGCTGGCATCACAGAGTACACAACGATGAATCGATCGTTCTTTGGAGGTCCACTCTTAATAAAAAATATTTCTCTCTACCAACGTGCTAGTACTGGCGAGAGGGATGAAGGACTACCGTAACCTACTCTTCAACAATTCTAACTCAGAACGTCGGAGGGCCGCGTCCCCGTACCCACCACTCAGCGAGGCGGGGCCCCCCTCCGCGCCTGGCGCCCTACAGGTCCCGGCCCCAGCCCCATGACTCATAATGGGCGCGAAGCCCGGACATCCAAGCGAAAGGGCGCGGGGTTCGGGTAGAACATCTCTGCGGTGTCATCGTTTAAATGATTGATTCCTTGTATAATAATCTCCGGGAACCACCTCTCTCACACCCTGGGCGGGTGCTATACCGTTCTCCAAAATTTTCCAAACCCCATGGTGGGTGTCCCACTTAAGTCTATTCGATAGGCTGGGGAACTTACCTTACTGCCACCGCGCGGAGTGCGCGATGATGTAAGTACTTACTCAAGGGTGCCTGCAGGGAACTTACTATAAAATTGTGCTCCGTATGAGGCACGGGTTTGATTCTAGCGTTCAACGTGTAATACGATTTGCCCGAGCGAACATGTTTTCCTCTGCTTCGAATTTTCCCTGCAGGACCGAGCTAACGAAATTTGGTGGCGCCCCCGCCTCGCGCCTGATGATTCTCCGCTCGCAAAACATGGCCCCCGCCGCTCGCCCTTGGTCGGAAATTCCCGGGCACACGGCCCTCCGACGTTCTGAGAAGTATGTAGCTTACAAACTTTTTCATTTTTCATTTTCATTTTTTTGTTATCATGAATGATGAAAGAAACATGAAAGTAAATAATATGCATCCAGATTGACTAAAAAAGAAGCTTAAAGCAACTAGGCTTCTCGCCTGCAAAAACAGTGCCTCTACTTGAAAGATCTGACCTTTTGATTATAAGCTCCTCACCATTCTATGATTGATTGAGTATGATCAAGGTAGCCCGACAATCTTAATGCCGGTCTCATCTGTTTTTTTCGTTTTTAACAAGAAACATTTCCGTTACACTCAAATGGACGAGCAAAAGTAGGAGGATGAGCTTAGTGGAAACTTTTTTTTTTCATGGAAATGCTCTCTGAAAAACACTATCACGAGCACTGCACCTACCTTACGTATCACTTCGACATTTTTCGTCACACCTGCTTTGATGAAAGCATGGACGGGCTTGAAGTTGTATTCTGTATTGTTCGACGTTCGAATCTTGTAGACGAGATCAGTCATTCCGGTGTTGATCAGCGTGTAGAATTGGGTTTCCCCTTTTGCATCCATCACCATCGAAGTCGGAAATCCGATTAGAGACATCGGAACACTTATTCTTACGAACTGAAACCCTCTCCAACCAGAAGGTTATATACCTTCAACCTAATCGATATCACTATCAGCCTAGTCTCACATGTTTGCATGGGCTTTATTCCAGTCCGTGAGCTATTCACTAGACGAAACATACTGTGCTGTACCGATTGCCACAGATCCTTGAAATACTCTGCAATTTTCATTTGAGAGTTTGAGTCGGTCGGTCCGAAATAGCAATGCAACTGGTATCATCATTCCATGCCCTTGTGGCAATCCTCAGGCATTCGGGGGTGCTGAGACGCGGATCTCTGGGCAGTTGTCACTGGTTGGCGAACCGTTTCAACGTCATTTCATGTGTATGACGCCAGACATTCGTCAGGATTATCAACATGTTTAGACAAAAGTATTAACAATGTTGCTGGTATAAAAGGCTTCTCATCTCACAGTGTGTTTCAGTCGGCTCTTCGGAGTCGGACCTGGAAGGTGGCCTCGAGTCACTCACCTGGGGTGCGTTCCAAGAACGTTCCCACGACGCTGTGGGAGGAAAAGCAACCTCACCATGGACAAATTTGCTTTCCATGGATGCGAATTATAACTGAAAATTGCTCCCAAGTGGCCGTGGCTACGACTCCATGGACGCGTTCTGCCATGGGAATGTTCTTGAAAAGCACCCCAGAAGATCCACCAGCTATCGGAGGATAATTTTTGTCGCCGAGGGGAGGGGGCTCCCAATGGCTGGGGGAGGGGGGTTGGTACCCTACTGTGGGGCCATCTCCCCACGGTCCAAGGTGGGATGCACCCACTGCGGACCATGGCAGTGGGGTGACCCCCCCCCGCTGGGGACCCCAAAGCCGATTACCCCAGTGGCTTGTCCCCGGTGCATGTCAGGCCGGAAAATTTTTGTGATGGTGCGCTCACGGCGAAATTTCAGTGATGGTGCGCGTCTCGGAACACTGCCGACGGTGAGCGCACCTTGTCGCACTCGGACGCGCGGTGGGGAGCCACCGGCCGGTGTTCGGGGCGCGTCTTGGCACCCCCGAATGCCTGAGTCGGTACCGCACGGTATTTGGAGTTTACTGAGCTATTCACGCTTGGTGAGTCCTTGGGCGATCATTGGATCTGAGCCACGGTGCATCTTCACCTTGCTCACATTGACAGCTGGGCCAGTAGCGATCTCCCCAGAAGGTGCCAGCTAGCGGCTATCACTGCGTGGTGACTGTATCAATCACTGATCAACTATCAATGGGAACACACAGGCATAGAAATGCACGCGTGACGTTGAAGTTAATGACCGTTGTAGTCAGGCACCTGGCAGCGGTGAGCGTTCTTTTGCGAGGTAGCTGACTGCAAGAAATGGGCGGCCACTTTGCTCACCGCCGCATAGGAAAGAGAAATAGCGCGCGATGCAAAGAGAAGTTCGGTTGATGCCGCGGACGTGGTATCGTGCCTTGACCAGTCCGCTGTCCACTTATCAACCCAGCACAGCACGGTGGCCTATCTCGTTGTCTAGGTGGGCAAAAAAAACTGCACCCGCCGGCTGGCGGCCATCCAGCTCCGCTGCCAGCTGATAGGTATGACAGGCCAAAAGTTTAAAGGTGCAATTGAAGATTCGAAGGCAGCGTTCACGATGATCATCCTCGTTGAGTTTCCACAGTGAAATGATAGGAGACAAGGATCCTAGGCTCCCAGGATCGAAAGAACGGTAGAAAACGAGCAAGGAGCGGCAAAATAACGGCTGCAAACAAGCGCTTTGGTGCCCCAGACACGCCTGATGCCCCATATCCGCCCCCTCGCAATGAACAACTGAAGACTCAGATTACAGGAATGATCAAGTCAAGGAAGTGCAGATAAGTGAGCTGATCGCTTCATTGCACTGATAGGTATCATCCTTCTAGCGGTCAATTCCTACACGCTCAAAAACTAACGTAAACAAGTGAGGGCCTATTTTTGCTTAAAAACCCATCTTTCGTGTTCTTTTTAGGCATGCCTTGGTATATAGGGCACCAGACCTTCCGTAAGCCATGGAGATACCGGAAGTTACGACTTGGTGATGATTTATAAAATGATGGAAGGTAAAATTAACCTTCCGAGCAGCCAACTTTACTCTGTTTCCGCATCTAATACCAGGGGTGCCGCAAGCAAAATTGGGTTCCCTAAGGCAAAAACCCGTTTGCGTTCCTCGTTTTTTACGCATAGAGCTGGTTCTGAATTCTTGAAATTCTCCAAAAAGCAGGCTTTGAGGGGAGCAACTCTCTAGGCCTATTCGAAAAACCTATCACTGGGTTCCTTAGAAACTAACTCATCAGATTACCACGCCCTACTCTGTTGCTATTTTATGCTGTAACTGTTTTACTTTCACTGTTTAGTCTGTTGCTCTGCGATTTAACGCTTTACCGTTTTACTCGTGCAACCCACGTTACTACTATACTTCTGAATTTGTTTTTTTCGCGTGATTTCTTGTCACGTATAAATAAATAAATAAATAAAGTTAAATTTATCGTGAACACTGCATTTAATGGTTCCTGGCTAAGATTAGTGGAGGATCACGCCGAATTGTACGTAGCTGTCATGCATACGTCTCCTTTATAGGCTTCACGTGCTTTACTCCTATTCTAAGCTCTTCTTCGAATTCCTAGAAGTTGTTACGGCCATATTCAACTATTTTCAGATTTTTTTCCAGTAATAGCTCACCACAAGTAAAATCAGATTTGCAACGAAACCCATGTAAGGAAGGTGGCTGCGAAACCATTTCGTTCTCGAGAAAACGCATAAAACTTACGTGATCCGCGTGTATGTACTAGTTACTAAATTCTGTATAATTGTTGATCTGAGTTGGTTTTCATCTAAACTTCGTTTTCCTCTTCTAGAAACAATTTCACTGCTGGGAGGCGTGAAACAGACTAAGAAAAAAATTAGTCCATAATTGAAAAAAAAATCCTTCGAACTTTTTGGTTCACCTTGTGGAAAGAAGCACGAGGTTGTCTTCTCAACAGTCATAGTATTGTGTATCGTGATCTCAGTGGTAAGTGGCCACCCAGCAAGAATTCTCAGGATCGTTTTTCAAATCTAACATTCTGTCGCCTTGATGATTCTCGCGGAAACATTTCAAAATCTCATCATTGAAGATTGAAAAATTTTATATCTGAAAGATAGACAAATGTGCACGTTCGCGAAACCCGAATTCACAACCGATAGTGTTATCAAAGTTGCAATGAATACGAAAAACTTTGGAGGGAGTGAATGTAGGAAAAGTGTCTTTGTACATGCACCTGTGGCCTAGTGGTCTACGGCGCTATGTTGGGTATACGTCGCGTCTCAGGCAGAATCGGGTTTAGGACCCCTTAGAAGTTTGGGTGCATTCGGTGCAATGATGGGTCGGAGGGTCGTGAAACTAGCGAGATGGTGCGCGTGACTTGCTTCCGACGATGCCGTTGACCATTCGGGAGTCGTCGATTATAATGTTTGTCCGCAATTGCACCAAAAACTTGCAAAAAAACTTTTTCCCTAAAATAGTCATCATTTTGAATTTTTGCCTTGATTTTAGTGCCTTTGTGTGTTTTCTTGTCTCTCTTTTTCTATTCTTCTTTCTTTCTCCGTTTTTTATTTATTGTCGAAAGTTTCCGGTTCTCATTTACCTTAGTATACTGTGCTTATCTGGGCCAAATTCCGGTCCGCATTTGCGTCTCGACACGCTTTGCAGCCGCGCGCTCAACTCAGTCGGGTTTCCAGCGCCAAAGCCGACTCGTTGTGGCTTTTTTATACACTTTTCTCCAATTTTTCTTAGTTTCCAGTTTCCAAAACCCACCTAGAGTCAACAAATCGGCGGCTGCGGCGCTGGGAGCTCCTCTGACTTGGGAGCGTGCGGCCGCAAAGCGTGTCGAGACGCAATTGCAGACCGGAATTCGGCCCATATAAGCACAGTACATGGTTTTGTTGCAGGACAGCCTCGCTGATTACGGAGGTGCTCGGTCGGACTACAAACTCTCGATACTTCCTGCTATTCTGACTCTTATTCTTCAGATTACAGCTTGCAACTGCTTCAAGGCAAGTCACTTAATCTGAAAACTTTTTATTTTGATATCATTTTCTTTCTGTTCCTGGTTTCAAAAATAGAACAAAATAATGACAATCATGTTAATCCCTTCTCAATGTGTGGCTAGCTTTTTTTGCATCGTTTTTTAGGCAAGATATTCGCTCCTTCGAATACAATGCTGAGGATGGACGCTGGGTTCCCGTGGATGTAGGGTTTTAATTGAGCGTTGGCTTGTTTTTGTTTTGCTAAGGTTATCAATGGAAAAATTTTTCTCTTGCAGCATCGAGCCAAGCGAGTACGAAAGGAACGCGCTCAGGAACACGACGACGAAAATGCTGGCGGTGACGATGGCTGCGCCTTGGAGAACTAGCTCGCTTTGAGCCGAAGAAATTATTTTTTGTTCTGAGTTCCATTTCTATTTTTAGGTTTTTGTAGGTCACTCTAAAGGAAACGGTAGTTTTCGGATCTGCGCAAGGTTTAGTCGGTTTGAGCGACAAATTGCTGTCATTCGCGAGGTGCTGGGTCAAAATCTTCTTTTCTAGAGCGGTTACGTCAAAAAATTGTCACCTTGGATGGCCATGATTCCGTCATTTTTCCGTTGCCACTCACACGTAAATTATGCTGACGTTGCTTGAAATCTGCATTCTGTGGGGTTTTTGCTATCTGCCAAATGGATTTTTACACTTTTATATTTTCGAGAGTGAAACATTCGCTTATTGCGGAGTTCTCAATTCGGAAAACGCTCGTTTTCTTTTACCTACATTTTGGCTTTAATCTCGATTCCGGTTCGTCTAATGGGTACCTCCATACAGGCCATAAAACGGCCAATGTCTCACCGTCGACTGCGTACCACGCGCTGCGCGACCGCACGTGCGTCGGAAGCAGACGAGTTTTTGCCGCCGCGCGACGAGTTTCGGCCGCCGCGCGGGGCCGAAACGCGGCGCGGCGGCCAAAACTCGTCGCGCAGCGGCCAAAACCCGTCTGCTTCCGACGCGCGTGCGGTCGCGCAGCGCGTGGTACGCAGTCGACGGTGAGACATTGGCCGTTTTATGGCCTGTACATGAGTTCGTGTCTTCTTGTTCGTCGTTCTTGGGTATGGTTACAGGTTCTCATGTTATTTAAAAACCTCGGGTTTTGTTGTCGCGTAGCTTTAAATAGCCTTACCGATTTTAGCTTTGTTCGATTTTGCTAAATTTTAACTTCAAATATCGTTACAGAACTTGGTTTTGTTCTATTTTTCCAAGTTCTTGGAGAGCATAGACGTACGTAATTTTGTGGCTTAAGGCACATTCTAAAGAAGATTAGTATTTTGATCTACATATTTTCATTGTTTGTAATGGTACCTAGAGTTTTTTTTGTTCGTAAATCTTATATTTTGATCTACATATTTTCCATTGTTTGTAATGGTACCTAGAGTTTTTTTTCTGCTCGAAAATCTTATATTTTGATGTACACATTTTCCATTGTTTCTAAGAATAGCTAACGTTTCTTCTGTTCGAAAATCTGTTATGTATACTGCATGATAGTTAATGTATATCCTGTTACCAATCAGAGTTTGTTGCTATAATGTTGTAGTATTTTGAAGATAAACCCGTAGAAGCGGCTTTGTGTTAGGAGAAAACAACGGTGTATGTTTGTAAGTAATGTGGACGAAAAGTTTGAAAAACTGCGGTGATCTGGTGAAGAAATGGATCAATAATATAGGGTTCCTATTCATCATTTGAGGACGATGACGTCATAGGTGTTTCATCACTTGTTTGACCATCCAGTTCACTGTGGCATTTGTGATGGCGCTATGTAATACGCCTTTCATCCCGTTCACCGTTTCGGGACCATCCCGTACAACGTCGCGTAAACGATTGGGCGGCGTCGTATGTCTTCCATCCCGCTGGCCGTCATGCGACCATCCCGTTCACTGAGGGGTTTGCGACGGCGCTGCGGTAGCGATCCATCGCGAGCGGCATGATGAGCGGCATGGTCGTCGGGTCCTGTCTGAGGTAGATCGGTGCGGTGCAGGTTCAAATACGTCGACTAGTGAGGGTTTTCCATTCAACGCTACTCTTCGAGAAACTCTTTAATCGGAAAACTCGAAAATCAAAGGTCGTGGACATCTGACTCAAGCGGATAGATTCAAAGTAACAACATCGGATAATCCGAGTCATTCGGATAGGGAGGCTCTCGACTATGCCGACTCACATGACTTAGTCATTGTGAACACGAAGTTTCGAAAGCGACAGTCCCACCCTGTCACACATTACAGTGGCAGTAGCATGACACAAATAGACTTTGTGCTTGTTCGGCGTCGCGACGAGAAGATGGTCACAGATGCGAAGGTCGTGCCGTACGAGACGGTCGCTACACAACATCGACCGCTGATCTGTGCGATAGGCATTAAGCCGCCGAGACGTAAGATTAGTGAACGGTGCGGACCACCTCGAATAAAGTGGTGGCGTCTGAAGGAAAGAGAAGCTGCCGTCATTTCACGTGTTCAGCTACCGCCAGTTACGACTGTGTGCGAATCTTGGCAGAAGGCAGTCAAATCAATGATTAATTCGGCGCGGTCCGAACTCGGGGTAACGAAGCTCGGACGGCGGAAGATTGATAAGGAAACGTGGCTCTAGACAGATGACGTGCGAATGACGGTCCAAGACAAGAAGAAAGTGTACCACACCTTCTTGGCTAATAAGACGGCTGCTAACTGGCAGAATTACCGTGATGCGAAGAAGTCTGCCAAAAGGGCCGTTGCAAAAGCCAAGGCGGCGCACTACGGAGATCTGTATGAGAAGCTGGATACGCGTGACGGTGAACGTCTTGCGTACCGACTTGCGAAATCCCGTCAGCGTGGTACCGAAGACATCGAGAAGTTCCACGGTGTTAATGACGATCGTGGTCAGCTGCTTATGGACCTTGGTAAGGGGATGAGGAGGTGGTGCGACTATTTCGAGAAAATCTCGACGGAAGAATTCTCCCATCCTCCCATCCCTGAAAACCCACCTACAAGCGGTCCTGTCCAGCCTATCACCACCGAAGAAGTGAAGATGGCGTTGGCACGTATGAGGCCGGGAAAGGTGACAGGGCCAGACGATTTGGCGGAAGAGATGTGGAAATCACGATGCTGGGATTCCACTGAATGGCTTGCACAGTCCTTCAACCGGGTCGCAGCAGAAACGGAAGAAGAAAGGCAATCCAGGGGATTGCGCGAATTACCGTCCAATACTTTTACTGTCTCACACCATGAAAGTGTTTGAGCGCATTATCGATCGTCGAACCCGTGAAATCGTCGAAATCACGAGCAATCAGTGTGGCTTTGCTGCCAACTGTGGCACGACGGACGCCATCCACGCCGCACGACTACTAGTTGAGAAACTCCGCGAGAAACAGAAGCCGCTCCATCTTGCTTCTCTTGATTTAGAGAAGGCGTTTGACCGAGTTCCGCATGAAGTAATCTGGTTTGCATTACGGCGGCACGGTGTCCCAGAGGAGCTCATAGACTGGGTCAAGGTTCTCTACACTGATCCAAGAAGTCGGGTCCAAGCTGCTGCTGGAGCTTCGGCCAAATTTCCCATCTCCGTTGGCGTGCACCAAGGGTCTGCTCTGTCTCCCCTTCTATTTATCATCGTGATGGATACTATCACAAGAGACCTGCAGAGACCAGCGCCATGGACGCTTTTGTATGCGGATGATATGATACTCGTTGCTGAAGATAAATTAGATCTCGAGCGACAGGTGCAAAACTGGAGTGACCGATTGGCTCAATTCGGGCTTCGCCTCAACGTTAAGAAGACTGAGTATCTGACTACGGATAGAAGTGAGCGTGCCTCCATCAAGCTTGATGGTATCGAGCTCGAAATGGCGGTCAGCGACAGGAGTGCTATGCGACATGAAGATGCCCGATCGATCGCCTAAAGTCGAAGATTTACCGAACTGTGGTCCGGCCTGTAGCGCTGTATGCAGCAGAGTGCTGGCCTGCTACCAAGGAAGCAGAGCGAAGGCTCGGCTCGTTCTTCGAGCTTGAAGTGATACCGTATGCAAGACTGGGCTTAACCTTGACGTGCCTGGAAGGAGACCCAAAGGACGGCCAAGGCAGCGGTGGCTTGACACGCTGCTCACCGATTTGAGAATAGCCGGCGTGCACCCTGATCAGGCTCATGACAGGGAAAAATGGCGCCAGCGCATAAGAAAAGCGGTCCCCGCATTGGAGCGGGACAAACGCTGAAGAAGAAGAAGAAGAAGAAGATTCGGATAGGGAGGCTAAACGAATAGTCGGATTTTTAACTGTTTTGCTTCGCTATGAAAGGGTTTTGATTTGGCGTATTAGTCATTGTGAGAATCTCGTTAAAAGAAGTGATGTACTTGTTACATTTGATTTGGCATGGGATTAAACACTGAAGAAACGCTAAATATTCGATGAAATGATGCATCCTTGATTTAGTTGTAAATTTTTTTTACTAATTTTCGAGAACTGAGTGGGATACTGGAAGGCCAAATAACGCGCGTCTTACTGACAAGGGAAGCATGCAAAGCGTAGGTCTGATCTGCCAAGACGACTAGTATCGTTAGTATCTCTTGTGGTTCAATAGTAAAACGGCGCAGTATACCGCCGCGATCCACAGGTTCCAAGAAGTTACAAGCTTAAAAAGCTCATTTTTTGTGCTTTTCGTATCTTCCAAAAATCGCGTTATTTTTCGGAAAATACGGAAACGGACCTCATGAATGTGTTCAGCACCCAAAACTACCCCCCTGAGCAAATTTTTGATGAAAGCACATTTTGCGTACTTTGTCCAGACTGATAGCATTTTGGACTTGTACGGATTTTCGGTTGGGCGATTATTTCTACCAATTGAGGGCTCTGGAAGCGCTTTAGAAAAATGTTCCAGATTTGACTTAAAATTCTCCCAGAGTGGTTCTTTGGGGCGCTGATCACGATTTTGAGATTTATTAGTCGATTTCCAAAAGTTTTCGGCTCATTTCGTTTGAAGCTTTCCAACCGGGGAAAATTTCGAGGGAAAAACGCCACTTTTGAGATTTCCGGTTTTCTACGATAGATGTGTCTCAAATTCAATCTCTGAGGGTTATTTGGAGTGCTAAACACGATTCTGGAGTCCGTTTATCGATCTATTGCAGATTACGGTAGATTACGGTGGGTATACGGTAGTTTGGTCAAAATCTCAGATTTTACTCAAAATTCGTATACGGGGGTTAATCGGGGTTAAGAATACGAATTTAACGTCCGCTTGTCGATTTTTAAAATACTAAAGTAGGTTCTGACCCCTAAATGATATTTTACCTACCGTAACCTACAGTAAACCTCAAAATTTCGACAAATGGACTCCAGATTCGTGTTCGCCACCCTAGACTACCCCTACATACAACTTTTGAGCTAAATCCGAGAAATTTTTTTGCAACTTCAAAAAAATGCCTGACGGGAACCTTTGCCTTTTCGCCAGGCCTGAAAAAATGCTCATAACTTTTTTGAACCTGCTGCTCGCGGCGGGAAACTGCGCATTTTCACTATTGAGCCAGAAAAGATACTAACCATACTAGTCGTTATGGCAGATCCGACCTGCGCTTTTTATACTTCCCTTGTGAGTACACACATATAATCGTGTCGACGGAATTCGCACTTACACAGTATTATGCTATTTCCACTTCAGCTTTCAGGCACAGGACGTTCCGTAGTGAACATATAGCGATAAAAATTTTGTAAGACTCAAATTTAGGGCGATATCCGCAATATGCCACACTTAGTTCTTGATGTTTAGTAAAAAAGTGCACAGCCAAATCAAGGATACATCACTTCATCGTCCTATCAATCAAGTGCTGCGAATGGACTCACGCGCAGACAGAAAGACACACACACACATTCTGAATTCCACAAGTTTTTAATAACTTCAGACCCACAGCACGGATTCTTTCGAAACTCGGGCAATGTGGAGTAACTCTACTGCTCCACCTCTTGTAGAGGTGCCGAGTTCCAAGCTTCTTCCCGAAGCAAGATACTTGAGCGAGGAATGTGCGCAGAAGCAATCCTTTACCGAATCAGGTGCGCGCTTCGCGCGCACTGCAATTTCAGATCAATCCGAATATTACGTTTTTTTCGGTGATTCGGAATTTGGATCACTTGGATTTTGACGTTTTTTTCCCGTGATTCGGATTTTGGATCACCCGGATTTGGCGCTTTTTCGGTGAATCGGATTTTGGATAATGAAGATTTCGGTTCATTCGGACGGTTATCCGAAATGAGTGAGTCGGATTAAATATGCTCTCGTCACCCTTCCATGTACTACACACTCCTTCCTATGCCTAGCTTTTTTCTACAAAGTTCTGCATACTTTTTTAGATGTCCTGCGCACACTTCAAAACAATCTGCACGCTTTTGGCTAGGCTCTGCACTGCTCTCCAGATTAACTGCGCACTCCACCTGAGGCAAATTCGCGCTTAAAAATGTCCTGCCTCTCAATTATGATTGATAACATCCTGACTATGACTGAGGCCTCGGTCATAGTTGGCCGATCGGCTTAGCCAGCCCGGTCGATAATCATGAAGGACATGAATGAGGTGGGGTGGAAAAAACACCCGATAGGCCCCCGTCAGACTTGATCGCAAAACCTGCTGAGTCCGACTGAGTCCGCGGCGGAAAAACCGTCCTCAACCGTCTGCAACCGACTGAGTCCGGTTGCCCCCAGCGCCACCCAGTTCCTCCGCGAAACACGCAATCGATAGTTAGCGGCAGCAGTAGGTGGGACAGAGCGCAGACTACGAGAGTCGAGATACGGCGGGGCTCGGCAGGTCGCAGTCTGCCGAAGAAAATGCGCCCAAACCCAGTGAGAAACTCCTATTTCGACCGGGTGTGGTGAGGATGATTTCGGTTGGGACGCAGCGGGACTCAGTCGGTGCATTAGCCCCGCCCTTGTACGCATGATAACCATCAGTATCGACCGGGGGATCGCGGTGGGCACCAGACGGTCGCGGTCGGACTCAAAGGGTTGATTTTTTTTTGCACCCGTCTCCCACAAATTCGGTGCGTATCGACCCGGTGGGACTCAGTTGTCCCACCGACTGTGACGGGGGCCATATGGCTGACCCAACCGATGTTCACATGATATAAGGTAAGAAATGAATGATATCCATGATATCGTTACACGTAATTCATACCTATTGACCGTACCTACCTATTGATTCATACCGTCAGCCACAGCTGGCCACACCGGGTGTTTTTTGCAACCTCCATCGTCCATGTCCAACATCAACTGTCTTTTGCCGAGGCATCAACGCCCGAATCGCCAGAGAATGAAAAGCGAGACGGTCCACGGTCTACGGCGAAAACCATACAAGATTCTTAAAGGCGGTGTTCACGATAGATTTCACTTTCGATATGTCCACGGTACACGGGAGGTCTGGTGCCCCATATAGAAAATGCATGCCTGAGAGGAAAGCAAAAGCCGTGTTTTTAGGCTGAAATAGGCCCACTCTTGTTCACGTTGACTTCTAAGCGTGGACGAATCGATCGCTAGGAAGGATGATACAAAGCAATGCAATCAAGTGTTTTAGCTCACTCAACAGTACTTCCTTGATATTATTATCTGCTGTTATCACATCTCGAGTTTTTATTTGCTCACGCCGGAGGGCGGGCATGCCCTTTTGGGGTTCGCCCTGCTCTCGAAGTTGAAGGCATCGTTCACGATGGATTTCGTTTTTGAGTTTCACATATATAATGAGAGCTCTAGTTTCCTATATGACAGCCACGTTGAAAAAAGAGCCTAAAATCACTGAAAACTGCTTTTTCAGACCGAATATATCTCAATCGACTTTTGAGAAAGGAAGAGTCGATCGTTAGAGATCGCTGTTTTGACCAACGATCTCACGACCAAATGAAGTTCATCTTTTTTCGGGTTTTTGGATGTTTTTAACGCCGCAGTGCACGTTATGGTGTGTTTACACAAGGTG
Organism: Aplectana chamaeleonis; assembly: GCA_029168955.1. Classification (NCBI taxonomy): domain Eukaryota; kingdom Metazoa; phylum Nematoda; class Chromadorea; order Rhabditida; family Cosmocercidae; genus Aplectana; species Aplectana chamaeleonis. The sequence continues at coordinate 1,701,845 of JAPDOI010000095.1, forward strand.
CTGAGTTGATCGCAAAGGGCTTGGCTCCGGGCGAGATTGAACCAGCATATCCCCTTTCCGGGGGAGCTCCTTATCGCACTGCACCACCGAAGCCCCAGCGCCGTTCTCACTCAACTGCTCGGTAAATCTTCACCGAAGCAATCATCCTTTCACCCACATAACGGGATGAAACATGTATGCCGTCAGAGACTATCTAACACTCGTAGACCTGTCAAGATGATGCCCCAGTTAAAGCCAGCAGACACGCTAGAAAGAGTTGTTTAGATAACTACGTTTCTGAAGTTGCATGGCTCCCAGTAGACGGCTCACGCCGTTGGAAGCATCAAAAACGAGTCAAAACTACTAAATTTCAGTGATGCGTATCAAAAAATTTCTGCAACCCCGCCCCTGAGCTTCTGCAACCCCGCCCCAAAATACAAACTCGTCCAGATTGGTAGTACCATAACGGTCCCTTTGGCTGGTTTTTGATGCTTCCAACGAGGTTAGCGTTTCAGTACAGGCTATAAGAGTATATCGGCTTCTCTAGCTCAACCGTTTTGTTGTTAATATTCGCTATTTCAACCGCGCACCGTAAAACTCGTCCACTTTCACCTGATAACAAAATAACCGCTATTCCTCTACTTGCACACAGTTTTCGTTCGTTTTTTTCGTCAGTTCCCAATACAACTAGCTCCAAATCTTTGATTTATGTCGTAAAATCGATACCATTTTTGAACGTGTCTGCTGCCTTTAATTCTTACACGATTTTTGGATGTTTTTTTTTCAACACCGCAGTGCAGGTTATGGTATGTTTAGACAAGGTGCTGATTTGATCGCAAAACGTCACAAAACGTCTTCACGATTTCCTTCAGGTGTTTTGTGGGGAAGGGAAGGTTAACCCATGTGTGTAGAAAAGTCATTCTTCACGTAATCGTATAATATATTCCACCAACTTCCCATCAGTTTTACTGTATCGATTGTTGATCAATTACTTACACGAGGGTTGACAGCAAATTGAGCCAGATGACTTACGGACGGCCAGCCTCGTTTGACGGAATTTGAGACATTCGACCTCGTATCTTCGCGATATGCCGTTTTCAACCGAACAAACTCTACCTACGTTCTTTGGTTGGGCCACGAAATCATCCAAACCGAAAAAACGGTGAGTGGTTTTCAGCGCGTACGATGCCTTTTAAGGCTTTGCACGATGATTTTCGTTTCCGGGTTTTACCACTCAAAACAATGCGTTGGCCACCCTACATATATTGCCAAAATTACGAAGAAACCGCGAGAAACGCACTAAAACGTCTTTATATCATTATTTTCTGGCCTGGACTAGTTGTCCGGTTGAATGAACCATGTTCACTGTGGTTGTCACCGGTAAAAAATGGTGCTAATCAAAAATGGAAGAATATTTTAGGCAAAACAGTATTAGTTAGGGTCCGAGGAAAAGAACGGGGCAACAGAGAGTAGTGAATCGCAAAGGACGGGTCCACAAAAGATTTCATTGTCACAAGGAACAGTTCCAGTGAGAGTAAAAAGGTGGAGTGAGAGTAAAGGATTTGGTGCCCCTCTCGGGCGTTTTTCTCGATTTCTTCGTCACTTCGGTTCGACCCGGAGGCCAAACAATCGATTTAGCGAATAATCTCAAAATCGAGGATTATCGTAAACACTGCCTTTAAAGGCAGTGTCCACGATAGAAACCATGTCTGATTTTTGGATGGAGATCGACAGCTGCGGGCCTAGCGCAACCCTAACGTTGAAAAAACTAAGAAAATTGAGCTCGGAACGGTCCCCTACGGTCCCAAAGTTGGACACCCGTCAGCTCGTCACACCCCAGATGCACTTTCCACGCCCATCGACGTAAACAAATGAATGCTCGAGATTGTGAGATGAGCGATGATTTCGGATCAATAGCCCCGTTCTTCCCTTCATTCTCAACTTCTCTCTTCACTCACGTCAGCTCGCATACATCGGCTGCAAAAGACGGAAGTTACAAGCCTCGGACAACTCGTCCACCATGCTTCCCTAGCTCAATCTTTGAGGGACCATCACTCCGTTCCTAGAGGGTCTTGTACGATTCCAAAAACATCATTGAAATCAGCATGGAACCGTTTTCAAGATCGGCAAAAAAGCAGAAAAACGATTCTCATCTTAAACACTGCGTTTAAGTAAACTCCAAATACCGAGCGGTGCCGATTGCCACAAAGACATGAAATGATGATGTCAGTTCCATTTCTATATCAGACCGATCAACTCAAACTCTCGAAGGAAGGTTGCAAAGCATCCTATGGCTTTCTCTGAGAAAATTTGCCCGGGCGGCAGACCAACCCTGCCTTGAAGGCTCCTAATCGGTGTCTGCAGGGTAGTGTGTATCCACAGTCCCTCCACCAGCTATGCCACTGCATCAACCCCGTGTCGGTGTCTCAACCAGGACGCGACGGCTCCCAAACCCGGTCTGGAATAATCTCAACCCCATCTCGACGAAGCCTGATTCGGGTCGCGACGGTGCCTGAATCTGGCTCCCCCCCCCCGAGAAAGCCCCGCCTAGGTCCGGACAAGGACTTTCATAGTTTGCCGGCCGACGTCGGACGACTCGTTATCAAACTTGACAAGTCAAGATAGATAAAATGGATAGGATAGGGTAGATACATATTGCACATTCGATAACGAGTCGTCCGACGTCGGTCGTGCAAGTGTGAAAGAAGCTTTAACCTTTGCCGAGGTCTGCAGTGAGGAACCACCCTCGCCGCGGACCGCGGCAAAAACCGCCCTACCCCCAGCCGTGGGATCCCCTATCCCCAGCGGTCAAACATATGCTGGCCTCCGGAGAGGGACTCCTTCCAGGGCCGGCATCAGAATGCCGAATGAGGACTCGAGTGAGATGAGGCACCTTTTATACCGGCTGTGCATGTGATAAACACATCAGGACGTGATCATTCGCTTTACCATTTTTTTTCATGTCTGCCACTGTAACGGTGGCGTTGCGGCAATATTGCGAAAAAATATATATCCGAAACTTTTGCGAGGCCCACGCTTCGCTATCGCGGTACCGTTCATGATTGCGGTGCCGTCGCTGTACTGTTTCGGACAAGAAGGAATCTAACAAGATTCCGGAGCCGTTGCTACTGTGTCGCGGCACGGGCCCGGATCGCTGTGCCGCTGCTGCATCGGCCGGGCACGGTCCCGGCTTGCGGTGCCGTCCCGCCACTGTCAATGCAAATGTTCTTCAGAGTTGTGGCAATCGTTGCCGCCCGGTGTTTTTCGTCTAGTTCTAAGTTACATCTTCGCGCTGTTTTGGTGCTCTTCTTGGCTCTTTTTCATGCGTTCTTTGATCGTTAAAGGCAGCAGACGTGCTCAAAAATGGTATCGATTTTATGTCATAAATCGAAGGTCTTAAGCTACTAGTAGTATGGGAAACTAACTAAAAACCCGACGAAAACTGCAGGCAAATACAGGAAAAACGGCTGTTATTGTTATAGGGCAAAATTGGACGAGTTATGCCCGAGTGGTTGAAATAGCTAAAATTAACGATAAAACGGTTGAGATAGTGAAGCTTGTAGACTCTTACACCCTGTACTAGAACGCTCACCTCGTTGGAAGCGTCAAAAGCCAGCCGAAAGGCTGACGAAGCTTTTCGATTAGCATTGCTGAAATTTAGTAGTTTTCACTCGCTTTTGGCGCTTCCAACGGCGTGAGCGTTGTACTAGGCTCCATACGACCCAAGTAGCGTAGTTATCTACACAACTTTTTTGAGCGTGCCTGCTGCCTTTAACGTTACAGTGTGCCCCTCCACTACCCATTACTAGTGGAAACCGAAACACATTTTTCATCGTGAACACTGTCTTTGAGCTTCTGGGATGATAACTTCATTATGCCTGTACTTCGTTGGTGCCCGACTCTCCTCACATTTGTGGAAGGAAATCAGGAAACACCTGTAGTGAAAAGTTTCCTACAATAATCGTTTGGTTTTGATTTGGCCATGCTCGCAACCCGTTTTTCGAAATCTCAATTCAGAGTGAACGAAGAAATTAGCTCTAAATTGCATTAAAAAGAGCGCAAAAAGTTGGTTTTGTAATCCAAAAATGGTTTGGAATGGTTTACTGGTTTTCGAGTAAAAAGTGAAATACCGCGCGTTTTTGTTGTTAATCTCCTTTTTTTCAGACGGCGTTCACGATCTTGCGGGTACACTTAGAATTGAGCTAGGGAGCTGATTTTTGGACGAGAGGCTGGAAATGGATGCAGGTCGCTCCTATTCCAATTTGAACTTGATACCTCAACTTTGAAGGGTACCTTAAAATCGTGGGTTTATATACTAAATTAGCCGTGGAGCACGAAAACTGCCTCTTTCTGCTACGACTGTGGAGACCAAGGTGTGTGGGTGAATCTGCAGCCAATCAACCCAGGTCGTCGGAGGTAAGGTCTACATATTTGGAGAAATAGGGTCTAGCCGAAGCTCATATGTATGTGAAGAGAACTGAAAGACCTTTACTAATGACTCGGAGTGAGCAAATCACCGAACTCTATCAAATTTTGCGTGAAATAGACGGAAAATTGCGGGCGTAGCCACGGAAATGAAAAGAAAGCTCTTTTTCTGGGCATTCCTACCTATTTTTTGACATTGTTGCCCTTACCTTCCTGATAAAAGAGTTTTACACAGTTCTCAAACAAAAAAATGGTTCCAAAGGTGGATTGGGTGGAATTTACTCAAACAACAACATAAAACCAAAGCTGAAATTATTGGTTGCTCGAAGCCCGCATGAAATGTGATTTTTGGGTAGCCTCACTACATTTTCTCATCTCTCTCATAGTGAGTGTATGATAAATACTCGTTTTTCCCTTTCACATTCCGCATTTTATGCGAGCGAACTGTGGCGTCTGCAATTTTGCGCCACATACGCAAGTTTGTGACGAAAGATTGCGGACTAGTCGCTTCGACTAGACGAATCGCTTCCATCATGGAGGCGACGTGATTAGTCGAAGCGACCTAACAAAATCAAGCAGGTCGCTCCGACCAGCTATGAAATACCCCAGTCGCTCGGCGATCGCGACTGAAACTGCAAACCGTCGCGATTCCGGGCAAGATCTGTTGGCGCGATGGGTTTTGTAACTGCTGGCAGTGCAGTGACTAGTCGAAGCGACCTGCTTCAAGCCATTTTTTAAAGCTATAGTAAGGGGATCAGCTTAGGTCAAGCTAGGTGAACTCCATTCCATATCGTGCTTGATTTCGTTTTATAGGTTTAACGGAGAAGCTTGTGAAATGATCAACCACCAAATCGCGTTTTTGATTATTTCACCTCATTTCTTAGCTTTTTTATTTTTCCAAGCTATTTCACGCCAAATCATTTTTAAGATATTTCAAGATATTTTTGAAACTTTTTTTCACCATTACCAAATCGTTACTTTTGCCAGGAAGCCAAATTTTCAGAAATTTATGCATATCAAATTGATCGCAAGGTCATAGCGAAACCAAACCACTGCAGCCGCTTCGCGGCTAGAGCGATACTTCGATTGACAGCGTAACCAGCCTGTGATTCATTCCATTTCTGTCTTGAATCCTGAGCCGACCCTCCCGTCTAAGAGAGTGTCCCAAAAGTTACATTTGTATTTTTATGTGAAAAAAGCTGAATTGCTGGGAAGTATCCCAGCGTGAGCGCATTCTGGTGCGACACTAATCGCATTCCATTGCGACGCGATTCGCGCGGCGGCAATCCGCTCAGTTATTCGCCTGGTGAGCCATGGGTAAAAGCGCTTTCGCGAAGGCATGAGCAGAGCAGATTTTTGGGATTGAAACTATTTGGGGGGGCACTCGAGAAAATGAAAGGATTCATCCATGAAAATGAAAATTTGAGCTAATATCATATGCCTGATAGCGTTATCTGTCATTGTTCTCGTGGAGACTCCATGGAAATACTTCAACTTCTGAAATCGGTATCATTCATTCTCCAACTGAATCCTGAGTGCCTCCCCCCCCAAATAGTTTCATACCGATTTTTAGCCCTCTGTTCACTCTAAAGCGGCAAACTCGTCCTTGGCTACTATTTTGTATACTGGCATCGAAAATCGAGTTTTAGGCGGCCAAGCACTGAATCGGAAAACGAGGTTCATCTGTTTTTTAACTTCTTGCGTCTAAGCACAGAGTGCGAGTTTAGGGCTTCGGGGAACCGTTCTGCTCCTAAACAAATCATACGTATCGATCAAACGTGTTCAAACAGGTAATTGCAGGTAAACGTGTTTTGCCATTTCAAAAGGCATGTTTTAATGTTAGGAGCCGAACGGTTCCCCGAAGTTCTATACCGCTATTCCTAAAAACATTGATTCAATTTTTAAGTTTATTCAGTATTTTATTTAAGGAAGAGCATAGAGTCCAACAGTGATTCGACCCAATTCCTTCGCCGCGTTAAATGCAGCTACTGGATCATTGATTCCAGCTGGCATCACAGAGTACACAACGATGAATCGATCGTTCTTTGGAGGTCCACTCTTAATAAAAAAAATATTTCTCTTTTTTATTTCTTTTTTTCGGTACTTAGCTATGTAGCTTACAAACTTTTAAGTAAAGTCCAAACACCTAGCTGTGCCGATTGTCACAAGGGCATCAAATGGCGATATCAGTCGCATTTCTATATCAGACCGGCCGACTCACACTCTAAGCTCCTTTCATAGTTTGCCGGCCGACGTCGGATGACTGGTTATCAAATTTGATAAGTCAAGATAGATAAGATGGGTAGGATAGGGTAGACAGATACTACACATTCGATAATGAGTCGTCTCTGTGAAATGTAACTGATCATAAGGAAGTTCCGACGGTAAAGCAACCGCTTCTCGCTGTGATAATCGAAATCAAGAGTTCACTAGATATGCCCTGAGCTAATGTATTAGGTTGATGCAAAAGTTTCCGGGTTTTTGTAGACTCTGAATAAAAACATTTATTACAAAAACGAACAAGGCTTACCCAACAAAATAATTTTCATGACACTCAAGAATCCTTCGCCACCGATTGGGCAGATCATGAATTTCCGACGCGTAGAACTCTGGCTGTTTCGAGTCGAAGTATACTTCTGAGGCCATTTTGACTTCGTCATCGTTACTGAGCTGTTTTCCATCCGGGAAGTGCTGAATCGAGCGGAACAGATGGTAATCGGAAGGGGCAAGATCTGAGCTATATGGAACCTCCCAGCAGGTGAGGAAGAACCTCCCAGCCCAGGTCCAGCAGTTTCTGTCGGGTTATCCGAGATACGTGCTCAGGCGATTCGCGGCCCCAGCCGCCTGACACTTCGGCTCGTATTGTCACATTTTCCGCGCCACTGCTGTTGTTATCCGAGCCTGTTGCTGTTCGGGCCACCGCTGTTGCTGTCCCTCTAGCCGGGCGAACTGGAGGGACAGCAACAGCGGTGGCCCGAACAGCAACAGCAGTGGCCCGGAGATTAAGGAAACACGAGCCTAACTGTCAGGCAGCTTGGGGCTCAAAATCGCCTGAGTGTGGCCTAGCATTGTCGTGAAGAAGGCGAACAGTGTTCATCCCAGGGCGATTAATGCGCATCGCCTCGGCCAAACGTACCAGTTGCAAGCAGTAGACCTCGGCGGTCACTGTGGTGTTCTGTGAACGGAGCTCCCAGTGAATTGATCCACGAATGTCCCACCAACTGCAGGAGAAAAGATGAACCGGGCATATTGCCATCAGATAGTAGTAGTAGTATAGCTCGCGAGTAAACACGTCAGTCCACGTCTGTTGATGAGCACTTCATGTGAGTTCTCCATTTCACGTCCGTTGTGTTCACAACAAACACCAAGGAACACAGTGCCCACCCAGATGTCAAATGGGACGGTGACCGGTTGCCAGCAGCAAAATTCCCCAAGCTGCTTGGCCTTGTTCTTGATCCGTCACTGAAGTTCCACAAAAACGCGGAACAGAAACAAACAGTCGTCAAGGCTAGGCTTAATATCTTGAGAGCTCTCGGAGGAACATCATGGGGAAGCATCCGAGAGACTATTTTGAGAACCTGCAGAGCAATACTTCTGCCGGCTCTGGAATATGCGGCACCAGTGTGGCAGCACCTGGTGTCTGACAGCTCCTGGAATAAGCTGCAGCGTGTACAAAATGCTGCGCTTAGATTTGCTACCGGTTGTGCAAGAAGCTCCCCAATAGAACATCTTCACGCGGAGGCCTGCATATTGCCGGTCAAGGAGCATTGTGAACTTCAGGCACAGCAGATGTATATTAATGTTCTGAGACAGCCGAATCATCTGACAAAGAGAATTATGAAGCCCATTGGAGGGAGGTCGATTAGGACGCCGTTCGCAGATGCTCCTCGTAAAGTTGATGTATAGAGATGGGCTGACTCCAACATGGAAAGGCTTCGTCTTCTGCGTAAAGAGCCCACCCAGTTTGTTCGAGGATATCTAACAAAGGCGGCTGTGAACCCTATCTTAGGAGCAGTGCCGCCTCGGGTTTGCGAGTCCGAGTCTCAACTCGGCAGGCGAGCCGGATGTGCACTTTCGTCGCTGCGCTGTGGTCACTCTATTCTGCTCATGTCTTACGTCAACAAGATCGACAGCAGCCGACCATACTCATGCCCGGACTGTGGTGCTCCCGGACAAAACACGGCGCACTTGTTCATGTGCCCGAAGAGACCTAACTCCTTAACCACAATGGACCTTTGGACGAATCCTGTGAAGGCCGCCCAGTTCCTCAACCTATGAAAAAAAAACCACTTTGAGGTTGCAGAAGAAGAAAAAGAACGTCCGTTGTGGCAATCGGTCTGGTTCGGTATTTCGTGTTTACTGTCCCACCAAACGCAGAGCATCAGCTTTCGCTGGTGCTTTTCCGGCTTCGGCGTGGTCCGCGCTACTTGCCCAACGTCTGTCCACGTCCTTTTACGCGATATGTTGACGTACAGACACCACTTTTCGTCTCCTGTGACAATGTCGTCAAGGCGAGCAAAGGTGCGCTTTCTAGAGTTCAGTTCAGTGCATGTCTGCACCCGGCTAAGTTTGTCGCTCACGCTCAAAGAGTGGGGGACCAAAAATTTGATTCGGAAACCTTTCCAATTGCAGCCAAGTGATGATTGACAGTTGATTGAGCTCAGCCAAGTCTGCTGCTCATCTCCAGTGTGGTTTGGCTCGGATCGCCTACCACCTGCTCGCTGCAGCTCGTCGTTGATGAGCTTCAGTGGCCTTCCTCATTGCTCATTGTCCTCGACCTCGTACAAGCACGCTCATGCCGATCATTTTTGACGCAGGGCTACCGTAATCCTGCGCGTAAATTAAATAGCGCCGGCTGCATGGCTGCGGAGTTTGTCACATTTCTCACGACAGCCGCAATTTTTGGGCGTGTGACTTCCCACGAAGTTAAATATCGTCCAGGAGACGTTGTGTTCCCCCAGAAATGTCGAAAATGGTTTTTTTTCCAATTTATAAATAAGCAGGTGGGGTTGGTTCTCGTTGTACATCTGTAAGCGGATAACTGTCGAAATGTGTCGACGGTACTTTACTTAAAATACTTTTGTTCTGCCGTTAGAAAAAGGATGTCTGTCTACTAAGATTTGAAGATTGTGTGAATGAAATCAACATTTTGTGAAGAAAAGCTTCATAACTTCAAAAAGAATCTCTTTGTGTCGCGGATAATTTTTCGATCTTTTCGATTTTCGATCTGCGACTCGGGTTACTTTCCTTATCGCGACCGAGCCATACTTCTTTACAAGTGATATAAAAATAGCCCTATAATCAACTGTTATCTCCACTCGACCGTTTGCGAACCAGGCTAATGGTGAAAAAGGAGATTACTACAGCTTTTGTTGGTGCTTTCGGACTACAAGTCCGCAGCCTTGCAGCCGGCGCTATTTAGTTTACGCGCAGGATTGCGGTAGCCCTGCGTCAAAAATGATCGGCATGGGCGTGCTTGTCGATCTCGTACTGCCCAATTCTGAATTTGCTGACCCAATCGTGTACTGTAGTTTTGGAAACAACACCCTCGTTGAACTACTGCACCGCGCGGCGATAAGAATCCATAGGCTTCATCCCGGATTGGTAGTCGTAAAGAAGGCAGATGCGAATTGGGGTGCAAAACTAGTTGGGGGGGGGCACTCAGAAGTCAAATGAGAAATGAATTATTCTGCTTTCAGAAATCGATCAAATCTATGGAATTTCTAGGAAATTACGAGTGATAACGTTATCACATATCTGATAACGATAGAAATTTTTATTTTCATGGATGAATCTTTTCATTTCTATGAGTAAATCTTGGGTGCTCCCCAACTAGTTTTGCCCCCGAACTCGTTCGCGTGACAACATTGGAAAACTTGACATGTCGACGATTGTGCTGAAGGAATGGACAAGCTTCTCGGTTTTAAATATAAGCACTGATATGCTCTACATATACACAAAGACTGAAACCGGTAATTGTGGTGAGCGCGAAGCGCTCAACAGATTTGGCTTTGATCTATTACCGCGCGCATGCCCTATACCGAGATCACCTATTCACACTCTCACCAGAAAGGTAAGTTGTGCATCATTCGAAGGGTCTAATCAATATGTAGTGGAGTCCACCAAGAGCGTCTCAATTACTTATCAATAAGAAGCCGTCGGCTGGGGATCAATGTGCATGAATCCCATACCAGCACGCTCGATACCGATTGAGCGAGAGCGGTTGTGCTACAATGAGTTTCATGTTCATTGATCTCCTGTCGACCGCTTCTCATTGATAAGTAAATGAGACACTCTTGGTGGACTCCACTACTCAGGTAAAACTAGTTGTTCAGTATTGGACGAATTGTTGTTGAGAATCGGTCGACAATCGAGAAGTTGTCCAGAAAGTTGACAGAAGTTGTCGAGAATTCCGAGATTCGCAGTATTTGTCAAGAATTGCGGCCGATTTGTTCAGAATTTCAGAGAGAGTTGCCGAGAATTCGGGGGAACGAGTGTTTGCCGAGAATTCGGATAGATTTCTCGACACCTCCTTCCGAAATTGAGAATATGTTTCGAATATGTCGAAAATTTCCCAAGAATTCAGGACATCACTCTAGAAGCCTCTTTACACCATATTCTTTAAAGGTTGCGGCTGCTGTCTTTGTTCTTTCTTTTCGTGTGGGTCCTCTGAGGTTTTTTCTTTTTTTTTCATTCTTCTAGCTGGTTATCAATTATAATACATATATTTCACAGACTTCTTGAATATTAAACTCGCTTCTTTAAATAAATTTTCATCTTCTCAAAATAGCGAACATACCAAACATGGGATCTTTTAGTTAAAGAATTTTGAAAATTTTCGAGCTTTCAAGTACTGATCTTTTTTCCATGATCGGTAGTTGCAGCAGTCGGATTTAAATTATAAAATTCAAGAATTTACCCAAGAAGTACAACAACGTTTGAAATTAAGATTGTTAATACTAATAAATCTCGAATGATTCAGTTCTGACCGAACTTTGCAACTCAAAACCTTCCAATGGTTGTCTATTATTACATTAATGTCCAATATGTGGACTTGCGGCGGGTCCACGGTTTGGCCGCTGGCTGCAGGTGTGGGTGGACCCGCTGAAAGTCCACATTTTGCAAAGTATGGGTCACAAGAGTAGAATATTTGAGTTTATCGGGGTCTTTTTACCTTCCATATTAACTTCCACCGCCTAAGATGGAGGCTGAACACCGCTACAGTACAATGGCTCACACCTTTCTCAGGTGTGGTCCCGCCGGAAGTCGACAATTTTGAAAACTATTTGCCACAAAAGTAGGATATTTGAGTCCAGCGTGGACAATTTACTCTCTACTCAAACTTGCACCGTCTTAGAGTACTTCCGAAGACCATTACACTGATAGCGCACTGGTGCTGGGCAAGGCCAATAGCGGCCCATGTTGAACGATTTTGTAGACCCACAGCATACATCCTTCATTTCCGAGCTACTCGCAGTCGTCTTATCACTATCGAGGATGCTAAGCGGTTGTTTTGCCAAAAAAGCAACTATGAAAATGAAGAAATCATTATCAAAACCGCACCACTCCTATGATAGTGAAGCCCAACCCTGCGAGTAGCGGGGAAATGGAGGATACGATGCATAGTTTGCCTCTGTCAAACGTCGAAGAATCGAGCCAGTTTTGAAATTCGCCCAACAGAGTCGTGAGAAACTATCTTCGTAGGCTTCGCCGACCGTTGTAAACATCGGTTGAGCAGGAGCTCCACTTTTTGGAAAGTACATACAGGTGTACATGTGTAAAATAATGTGTCAGCTGTCGAGAGTCGGGCAAGGAGTTGTCGGGTATTTGTCGAGAAGTTGTCGAGAATTGGGCGAAAAATTGTCCAGAAATCTCTACAGTCTGCGAAAATTGTCCTGCATTCGTACGCCTGCAGGACAACTTTTCGTCCGATTCTCGACAACTAGTTTTGCCTGAGTATACGTATCTGAGCCAAGTTTCATTGCGATCGGTCACCGCTCTTAAAAGATATGGCGCCTCAAATGACGCAAAAATTTTCTCCTCCTCCGCCTCCGTCCTCACATTTCATTTTTTTGGACGGCGTGGACCAAATTGTTTGAAACTTGTTGACCAGAGGTAATCGGGCACGAGGATGCCAAAAATCATCCGCAGAACTCGCCATTTTCACTCCTGGACCACTTACAGACGGTTGAAACTTGGAAACCGGCCTCTCAATAATGTGCTTATCTGGGCCAAATTCCGGTCTGCAATTGCGTCTCGACACGTTTTGCGGCCGCACGCTCCCGAGTCAGAAGAGCTTCCAGCGCCGCAGCCGCCGATCTGCTGACTCTAAGTGGATTTTGGAAACTGAAAACTTAGAAAAATTGGAGAATATTGTATAAAAAAGCCACATCGAGTCGGTTTTGGCGCTGGAAACCTGACTGACTCGAGCGCGTGCGGCTGCAAAGCGTGTCGAGACGCAATTGCGGACCGGAATTTGGCCCAGATAAGCACAGTATTAGTTCATTAAAATGAAGGGTTTTTTCGTTATCGGTTATTGTTTTTCAGAGACTCCATATAAGCACCTCGCTCTCTACGGTGGTGTACTCTTAACGTTCGGATCGGAAGAGGACGGTGGTGTGAGAGGGATGTTTCTGAGCGAGGCGCGTGTTCGTACCATGCGCACCTTTGAAAAGAAGGCGTCGCAGGGTGTACTGAAGCATCAGTTAACTATGCGGGACCGAAACAGGAGTATGCAGGACGTCAGGGAACTACAGCGGGACCTCAGTAGGGGTGTGCAGGACATCATGGGACGTGTGCAGGACCGCAGTAGGGGTCTGCAGGATGTCATGGAATGTGTGCAGGACCTCAGTAGGAGTGTGCAGGATGTCATGGAACGTGTGCAGGACCTCAGTAGGAGTGGGCAGGACATCATGGGACGTGTGCAGGACCGCAGCAGGGGTCTGCAGAATGTCATGAATTGCGTGCAGGACCTCAGTAGGAGTGTGCTGGATGTCATGGAATGTGTGCAGGACCTCAGTAGGAGTGTGCTTTATGTCATGGAATGTGTGCAGGACCTCAGTAGGAGTGTGCAGGATGTCATGGAATGTGTGCAGGACCTCAGTGGGAGTGTGCCGGACATCATGGGACGTGTGCAGGACTGCAGTAGGAGTGTGCAGGACATCATGGGACGTGTGCAGGACCGCAGTAGGGGTGTGCAGCATGTCATGGAATGTGTGCAGGACCTCAGTAGGAGTGTGCAGGACATCATGGGACGTGTGCAGGACCGCAGTAGAGGTGTGCAGGATGTCATGGAATGCGTGCAGGACCTCAGGAGTGTGCAGGACCGCAGTAGGGGTGTGCAGCATGTCATGGAATGTGTGCAGGACATCAGTAGGAGTGTGCAGGATGTCATGGAATGTGTGCAGGACCTCAGTAGGAGTGTGCAGGACATCATGGGACGTGTGCAGGACCGCAGTAGGGGTCTGCAGGATGTAATAGAATGTGTGCATGACCTCAGTAGGAGTGTGCAGGATGTCATGGAATGTGTGCAGGACCTCAGTAGGAGTGTGCAGGACCGCAGTAGGGGTGTGCAGGATGTCATGGAATGCGTACAGGACCTCAGAAGTGTGCAGGACATCATGGGACGTGTGCAGGACCGCAGTAGGAGTGTGCAGGACATCATGGGACGTGTGCAGGACCGCAGTAGGGGTGTGCAGGATGTTATGGAAAGCGCGCAGGACCTCAGGAGTGTGTAGGACCGCAGTAGGGGTGTGCAGAATGTCATGGAATGTGTGCAGGACCTCAGTAGGAGTGTGCAGGATGTCATGGAATGTGTGCAGAACCTCAGTAGGAGTGTGCAGGACATCATGGGACGTGTGCAGGACCGCAGTAGGGGTGTGCAGAATGTCATGGAATGTGTGCAGGACCTCAGTAGGAGTGTGCAGGACCGCAGTAGGGGTGTGCAGGATGTCATGGAATGCGTACAGGACCTCAGAAGTGTGCAGGACATCATGGGACGTGTGCAGGACCGCAGTAGGAGTGTGCAGGACATCATGGGACGTGTGCAGGACCGCAGTAGGGGTGTGCAGGATGTTATGGAAAGCGCGCAGGACCTCAGGAGTATGTAGGACCGCAGTAGGGGTGTGCAGAATGTCATGGAATGTGTGCAGGACCTCAGTAGGAGTGTGCAGGATGTCATGGAATGTGTGCAGAACCTCAGTAGGAGTGTGCAGGACATCATGGGACGTGTGCAGGACCGCAGTAGGGGTGTGCAGCATGTCATGGAATGTGTGCAGGACTTTAGTAGGAGTGTGCAGGACATCATGGGACGTGTGCAGGACCGCAGTAGGGGTGTGCAGAATGTCATGGAATGTGTGCAGGACCTCAGTAGGAGTGTGCAGGATGTCATGGAATGTGTGCAGAACCTCAGTAGGAGTGTGCAGGACATCATGGGACGTGTGCAGGACCGCAGTAGGGATCTGCAGGATGTCTTAGAATGTGTGCATGACCTCAGTAGGAGTGTGCAGGTTGTCATGGAATGTGTGCAGGACCTCAGTAGGAGTGTGCAGGACATCATGGGACGTGTGCAGGACCGCAGTAGGGGTGTGCAGGATGTTATGGAATGCGTGCAGGACCTCAGGAGTGTGCAGGACCGCAGTAGTGGTGTGCAGCATGTCATGGAATGTGTGCAGAACCTCAGTAAGAGTGTGCAGGACATCATGGGACGTGTGCAGGACCGCAATAGGGGTCTGCAGGATGTAATAGAATGTGTGCATGACCTCAGTAGGAGTGTGCAGGATGTCATGGAATGTGTGCAGGACCTCAGTAGGAGTGTGCAGGACATCATGAAACGTGTGCAGGACCGCAGTAGGGGTGTGCAGCACGTCATGGAATGTGTGCAGGACCTCAGTAGGAGTGTGCAGGACATCATGGGACGTGTGCAGGACCGCAGTAGGGGTCTGCAGGATGTAATAGAATGTGTGCATGACTCCAGTAGGAGTGTGCAGGATTTCATGGAATGTGTGCAGGACCTCAGTAGGAGTGTGCAGGACATCATGGGACGTGTGCAGGACCGCAGTAGGGGTGTGCAGGATGTTATGGAATGCGTGCAGGACCTCAGGAGTGTGCAGGACCGCAGTAGGGGTGTGCAGCATGTCATGGAATGTGTGCAGGACTTCAGTAGGAGTGTGCAGGACATCATGGGACGTGTGCAGGACCTCAGTAGGGGTGTGCAGAATGTCATGGAATGTGTGCAGGACCTCAGTAGGAGTGTGCAGGATGTCATGGAATGTGTGCAGAACCTCAGTAGGAGTGTGCAGGACATCATGGGACGTGTGCAGGACCGCAGTAGGGATCTGCAGGATGTCATAGAATGCGTGCATGACCTCAGTAGGAGTGTGCAGGATGTCATGGAATGTGTGCAGGACCTCAGTAGGAGTGTGCAGGACCGCAGTAGGGGTGTGTAGGATGTTATGGAATGCGTGCAGGACCTCTGGAGTGTGCAGAACCTCAGTAGGAGTGTGCAGGATGTCATGTAATGTGTGCAGGACCTCAGTAGGAGTGTGCAGGACATCATGGGACGTGTGCAGGACCGCAGTAGGGGTCTGCAGGATGTAATAGAATGTGTGCATGACCTCAGTAGGAGTGTGCAGGATGTCATGGAATGTGTGCAGGACCTCAGTAGGAGTGTGCAGGACATCATGGGACGTGTGCAGGACCGCAGTAGGGGTGTGCAGGATGTCATGGAATGTGTGCATGACCTCAGTAGGAGTGTGCAGGATGTCATGGAATGTGTGCAGGACCTCAGTAGGAGTGTGCAGGACCGCAGTAGGGGTGTGTAGGATGTTATGGAATGCGTGCAGGACCTCTGGAGTGTGCAGAACCTCAGTAGGAGTGTGCAGGATGTCATGGAATGTGTGCAGGACCTCAGTAGGAGTGTGCAGGACATCATGGGACGTGTGCAGGACCGCAGTAGGGGTCTGCAGGATGTAATAGAATGTGTGCATGACCTCAGTAGGAGTGTGCAGGATGTCATGGAATGTGTGCAGGACCTCAGTAGGAGTGTGCAGGACATCATGGGACGTGTGCAGGACCGCAGTAGGGGTGTGCAGGATGTCATGGAATGTGTGCAGGACCTCAGTAGCAGTGTGCAGGACATCATGGGACGTGTGCAGGACCGCAGTAGGGGTATGCAGAATGTCATGGAATGTGTGCAGGACCTCAGTAGCAGTGTGCAGGACATGGGATCATGGGACGTGCGCAGGACCCCAGTAGGGCTGTGCAGGACATCATGGGACGTGTGCAGGACCGCAGTAGCAGTGTGCAGGACATCATGGGACGTGCGCAGGACCCCAGTAGGGATGTTCAATCAAAACATCATGGGACGTGTGCAGGGACTCAGTTTAGTGTCCAGGAGACCGTATGCAAGTTATGCCTCCGAGTCAGACGTCTGGGCCGGGACAGAAGAGCGACATCCGGAAGAACCGGTAAAGTTTGGCTGAAGCGACTGATCCTGTACAATTGTGTCATTTCAAAACTCATTACTTCATTTTTCCGACTTTTAAATTCAAAAAGTTATGCCTTGTATTCTAGCTCTAGGAAGCCGCGATGCAGATATAGTCTACAGCAATGGAAGTAGGACCTGATGGGGTTGCGGACTCTTTCTCACATACTGTAGTCTGATTGTGTTATCACTCATTTTTTCGAAATAACTGAGATTGATCGGCGAGTTTTTGTTTCCACTCTCACATTTTCACCTGTTTTCTGTGCTTTCACAGATGTAGTCATACCGGTGGGAACACACACTGCCGATTTATCACAGCTGTTTCGGAAAAATGAGTGATACCACTAACAAACTACCGTATGTTAGGACGAGTCCGCAACCTCACTAGGTCCTACTTCCATTGCTGTAGACTATACATATTACCATGCTATCTTAGCAGCAGAGCGATTCTTTTTCCATTTCTGCCACTATGTTTTCTTAAAAACATCAACTTGACTCTTATAGTAAAGCTATCATAACAGCATCGCTGCTCCTCCCTCCAGAGATACACGATATTGTAGAAGGGAAACCCTTGAAGAAAATTGCGAAATTTCTGGAAGTTGGGCTCCGCAGAAAAGGTTAGGGATTTGGCACTGTTCTTGAATGTCGTGAAATTGTTTAACTGGATTTGGCTCTAAACTTGATTTTTCAAATGTAGTGAAATTATTGACTTGATTTGGCTGATGACGGTATTTGTATACATCGTAATCATTAAAATATAGTGAGATTGCTGCTAATAGATTTGGCACGCGCTCTATCAACTATCAGAGTCAAATCACGTGTCAGAAGTATTTCTCTTGATAGTCTTCGTGTCCTCAACGCTTTCACGGTTCACACTGTATGGGATCGTTTTTGTTGCTGGACTTATTCTTGTTCTGATTTTATCCAAATCACGCTCGACTCAAAACTCCTTCTGACGCGTGATTTGACTCTGATAATTTACGGAGCGCATGCAAAATCCATTAGCAGCAATCTCACTATATTTTAATGATTACGATGTCTACAAATACCATCATCAGCTAAATCAAGTCAATAATTCCACTACATTTAAAAAATCAAGTTTAGAGCCAAATCCAATAAAACAATTTCGCGACATTTAAGAGCAATGTCAAATCCCTAACCTTTTCTGCGGAGCCCTGTGGTTATATGATACATCACTATTGCTTTGTATGTTTTATTTTCCTAATACATCACTCTTGTTTTGTACGTTACATTTTCCTAATACATCACTCTCGTTTTGTACATTACCGTTTCCTACTTGACCGTTCTCTAACAGTGTGATGAAATCGAATCGCATTCCTCGCCTCGCTCGGTCAGCGGCCGTCGGTGCTGGCCGGTGCCAACTTCCGTGCCGGCCGGTGCCTGTCTCGGCCGAACCGCCCACCAGCAACTACCCACGCAAGGCCCAGGCCACGCCCCAATCATCGACCTTCAGGATCAGTCTTCTTCTCTCGCGAGGCAGTGGACGGTGCTCGTCCTCTGCTATCTCTTTCCTGTGCTGAATTCGATAGTTTTGCTAATCTTGTAGTAGTTCCTTTCGAATAAATTTTTGTTCACATTTTTTCCTACTCTCTAATTTCTTCTCAAAACACTCGGATTCGAGTGAAAGTTTGGTCCGGATTGGGACCAACTGTTTGACGGTTGAATTTGCCAGACAATTCTTTCGCCATTCGTTCGACTGCCCAACTTTCAGAATTTTTTCTCATTTTGAAGAAATCTAGCTCATAAAGTTCGAAATGCTCTGAAAACTCCGAAAACTTTTCCATCAACCTAATATTACTACGGTATCCCCATGTTCCTCTTGCCGGTTTGTTCATAAGCTTTTTTTCGTTTTCTCCAAGAAGTATCTCAACCGTGCTGAAGATTGACTAGTTAAGCCTCTTCATAGTTTACCAGACGTCGCACGACGCGTTATCTTATGTGATAAACTAAAATAGATAAAATGGATAGCATAAGTAGTAGGGTAGAAATCTCCGATAGGTACTCCGTATTCTATAAAAAGTCGCCTGACGGCGGTTGGCAACTCAGACATAATCGACGACCATCCCGTTGACGGTCCCGTTCGCGATGGAGTGCTCACACAGCCGGACCATCAACGATAGAGTGAACGGGCTGGTCGCCTCACAGGGAACGGGATGGTCAGCCTTCCATGTAGCGCCATCACCAACGCTAAGGGAAAAGGGATGGTCGCCGCACGGGGAACGGGATGAATAGCCGTCCACGCAACGCCATCGTCAACGCCAGAGCTAACGGGATGGCCGCCACACGGGGACATCCCAATCGGGTTATCCCCTCTGGGGTCCCCACAGGGATAAGAACGTAAAGGCCAACATTGGTGGGTTGCATAACTGCTCTATAATTTTTTAAGGTATTATTCCGATTTTGTTATATCTTGACCACCGGTGGTGCTGTTTTTCTAATTCCTAGTCCAGGCAGATCCTCAACTGCTGACACCTGGAGAAGGACGGTATGTGAATGAAGACACATCGCTCACCACTTCTCTTGTACCCTACCCTTTATCAATTGGTTATCATAAATGTTGTTTACGAGAGCCGTGACGTGACCGCTTCGTGTCGAGCAATGTTCGGTTGGCCTTTACGTTCTTATCCCACAGGGGGGGAGGGACCCGACCGCCACGGTCCGCAGTGGGGTGCACCCCACCGTGGACCGTGGGGAGATGGCCCCACAGTTGGGTACCAACCCCGTTCCATCCCCGAGCCGTGGGGAGCCCCCCTCCTCGGCGACAAAAATTATCCTCCGGTATCCGGTGGAGTGAACATGAAACGCCGGACCGGACCGATTGCCACAACGGACGTGAAATGGAAGACTGACATGAAGTGCCCATCATCAGACGTGGACTGACGTCTTTACTCGCGAGCTATACTACTATCACTATCTAATGGCAATATGTCCGCTCTGGTATTTCTCCTCCAGTATCCGCTCAGAGAAACTCACGGCCGTCCGCGGCGGCAGGTGAGCTCTCCGGACGGTCCGCGGCGCTTGACGGTTGATCCGCGGCACAATTGATTGCGGGTAGGTCAAACGGCTCATCCGCGGCACTGTTTGTTCTTGATGGAGTTGGTTTCGGGGCGCACCGGCAGTTGAACAACTCCACCTCCTCATCTAAGGCCCCCGTCAGACTTGGTCGAAAAACCTGCTGAGTGAATGAGTCCGGGGCGGAAAAACCGTCCTCGACCGTCTGCAACCGACTGAATCCGGGTGCCCCCAACTCCACCCAGTTCCTCTGCGAAACACGCAATCGATAGTCAGCGGCAGCAGTAGGTGGGCCAGAGCGTAGACGACGAGAGTCGAGATGCGGCTGGACTCGGCAGGTCGCAGTCGGCCGAAGAAAATGCACCCAAATCACGTGAGGAACTACTATATCGACCGGGTGGGGTGAGGATGATTTCGGTTGGGACGCAGCGGGACTCAGTCGGACTCAGTCGGTGCATTGGCCCCGCCCTTGTACGCATGAGAACCATCAGCATCGACCGGGAAAATTGCGGTGGGCGCAGTCGGACTCAGTGGGTTGATTTTTTTGCACCCGTCTCCCACGAATTCGGTGCGTATCGACCAGGGGTGTGCGGCAAAGGAATTTGAGAATTCGGCAAACGGCAACGGCAACGGCAAACCCCAAAATTGGCCGGCAAACGGCAAACGGCAAAACGGCAAAAGCTGTTCTGTGCTATAATACACCCACATTTGATTAGTCGTGTGGTGAACCATGCAATATTTGCCAGTTACTATGTATCTGTGATTTAACTAGCTTTTATAAGAAGGGAAAATCCCATATATCAAAAGCCACTTGAGAGCCTCAGGTGATCAGAGCGCTGTTTTGTGTGTGATAGTATAGGAGCTTCTATCAAGTTCAACTAAACCGTTTGATGGTGCGACCCAGCCTAGTCGATCCGGGCACATGCAGCAAAGAGTAAGCAAGCTTAGTGCGGTGGGAGAGTGCGCCGACCCGAAGACTGTGGCCGATACCGGTACCACAATCAGATGGGAATAAATGGATGAATACGCGTTGATTGGTCGACATTTTCGGAGGAAGACAGTCCATACCGCAATCAGCAGCGCGCGGTTTAGTTTATGACCGGAGTCACTCACAATTTTTGCTGTTAGTAACAAATAGTAGGCTCAGGGTTCCTTATTTCGCTCATTGAAAAATTCGCTCAAATCGTTTCCCTTTTGAAGCTATAGGAGTGGAGTGAGACTAGTCTAAATAAATGCAGTGCACACGATTAAAGCAGTCTCCGAATTTTCACCGGATATCAAGAGCTCTGAGTGGCATTTTGATCGAATACACAGAATGAGAGGCACCTAGTGCCAATTCGACTGGCACATGCGACGCGGGCGACAGAAAGTCGGTGTCGCCGCTGGAGCGCCGCGCACGGTGCGTTTAGCCAGCCGACTGCTCTTGGGTGTTTCCTATTCTGTGTATTCAGCAAACAAGCCGGCACGAGGATCAATACAACAACAATGTCGGCTAAAAACAAACAATAAATCACTCTATACGGTACCAAAACTTGAATATGCTGTGCCCGCCCCACCCACTTCTCTGTGTTTACCGAGGAAGTGAGTGGGGCGAGCACACCACATTCAAATCTCTTGGCAGTATATTGCTATTGATTGCTCGTTTTAAGCCGGTTTTCGACACTATCGTTGCAATGTGCCTCGGACATTTTGATTTCAGGTGACAATTTTGAAGGCGGATTCAATCGTTGCCTCCGAAAATTTTTCGTTTTTCAACTCTACACCATTTTATAACAAACTCAGCTCTGCCAAGGAGTCAACCCGGTGCTATCGCAGCGGGGAGGGGGCACTTAGCCATCCCACATGACCATGCCATTTTTTCGTGCCGCCGCGCATTTTGAGGACCAACCCAAGGTTTTCCTCCCATTCCAAAATTAGTAGAGTAGAAGCTGAGCAGAAAAATGGGCGTGGTCAAGTGCCTCCCCCCTCACTGCGATAGCACCGTCAACCCTTCGTTTCAGCTAATGATCTCGACATCGAAAATATAATTAAACACTGCCTATAATGACCGCTGTGAACATTGTTCAATTTTTAAAAAGCCGGACAAAGTATTTGCAGAATTGATCATTTTCCTGTCCCATTTATTACCATCAGTCAATCAACCGACGATAAGCGGGCCTATTTCTCAAGTGGTTCATATGTCTAAAAAAAGATGCTTTCACGCCAAAACTTTTGTACCATTTGTTTTTGCAATTCCGGAACTTGCAGCAATCGGTATGCTTCTGGAAAAGCGTTTTTGCGATTTAGGCATTTCTAAGGGGTTAAAAATTTCATGATTAAAAAGAGACATTTGGAGGCTCCCAACTTAGAACCTAAACAAACTCCTCTGATAGTCTAGTCTAAATATCTTCATTAGTCACAGGATAACTGGGTACAATTACCCATTGCATGAGCTGGAACTAGTAGCTGGAACTAGCCAAAATAGGTATTTGTTGCAGGTTCGAATCGCTGACCAATACAGAAACTGAGGTGAGGGCGCACACCAGGCCCTGTTGTTTTAACGCATTTTGCCGAAAATTTGCCGTTTTAAGCGAAAATTTCGGCAAACGGCAACGGCAAACCCCAAAAATGGCCGGCAAACGGCAATCGGCAAACGGCAATTGCCGCACACCCCTGGTATCGACCCGGTGGGATTCAGTAGATCCACCGACTCTGACGGGGGTCTAAAGGGTCGTTTATACTGCCGCCGCCGAGCGGCGCGCCACAGTGCATTCTTGTAATATTGGTCACGCGGCGCGGCACGATCGGTACTATAGGAATGCACTTCGGCGCGCCGCTCGGCGGCGGAAGTATACAAGACGCCTCACTCACTGACATCTCACTTAACCGCAGGCACGGTTGCAGTGGCAACCATGAAAAAACATGGTAAAACGAATGATCACGTCCCAATGTTTTTATCTTAAACCATTCCTTGACTGCATCGCTGCTGTTTTTCATCGCAGCGATTTTGTACCCCCTGTTGCAGCGATGTAACAGCGGCAGCGATTCTGTTCATAGTGCCTAGCCTCACGGATGATCGAAGAAATTCAATCAATCAGTGGACTCAATGGCTGGTAGTTATCAATACCACGTTTCGACTCGTAAACACTGATCTTGTCTTGTGAAATGTCAACGTTCAGTAGTCGAAACGTGTCATTCGCTGGCAATCGCCCCATCGCTGCCATAATGGCAGTGATGGAGTGATGACCATCGACCATCGAGAACTGCTCCTCCAGCAGCGAAGCAGTAAAACATAGGTTTTCGTCGCCGCGACTCAGCGATGTAGGACGTTTGCCACGGAGCGATCACAACTGAAGCGCCTCTCCATTACGCGCGATGAAAAAGGAACAGTTGTCTCTCGGTGCTATGTGGGAAGGGGGGGGGCACTATGGCCCGATGGACTTTGCCATGCCCATTTTACGGTGCCGCACTAAATTTGAGCACCTACCCGGGGTTTCCCTTCCCTGCCAAAACCAGGAGAGTCATTGCGGCACGAAAAAATGGGCGTGGCCAAATGCGATACAACAGTGCCCCCCCCCCTTCCCACATAGCACCTATCTCTCGCATGGCCGCAGCGACCTGGTGCAGTCAAAACATGGTTTTAGTCACAGCCGGTATAAAAGCCGCCTCATCTCATTGGAGCCCTCATTCGGCATTCTGATGCCGGCCCTGGAAGGTGACTTCGGGTCACTCTCCGGAGGCCAGCATAATTTTGGCTGCTGGGAGAATACAGTGGGTATCCTCACGGCGGGGGGGGGGGCGAGTTACGCCGGGGTCCGCAGAGGGTGGCTCCTCACCGCAGGCCTCGGTGAAGATTACACCCATGTTGCGGACCAGGCGGGGCTTTCTGTGCTGTGCACCTTCAAATTCGTGAAATTTTCGAGGTAAACTCACCCATTTTTCGAGGTAAATTCACCTCATTTTCGCGGTGAATTGGACCCTCTCTCGCTGCAAGTTCGCACCGTTTTCACGGGATATTTACCCCATTCTCACCTATCCTAGCGGCAAATTCACCCATACAGTGAATTTAGCGCTGCAAATTAAGACTTCATGCCGAATTGTACATGAGCGTCAAGTCTCTTTTGCTGAGGCATCAAGTCTCGAATTGGCAGAGTGAGGAGGTCGAAATTGTGCAAACTTGATTGTTGGCTATTATGATGTGCTACACGTTGATAATTTGCCACCGGCACAAAATTCTCACTCAGGAATAATCCTGTTAAAGTTCGCACTGGAATATTGAGGCAAGTTAAAACCTGTTTTACGTTCACCATGTGAAGAAGCGTATGAACCTGAAGCATCTCCGAACGATTTGATTTGATTTATTACACGTTAGAACCATGTAAAAGAAAAACAACAGAACGCGACACCTAAACGGCAAGTTAAAGAGACTAAGTTTAGTAGGGCAATAAGAAAACAAATCGATAACGATAGATCGGCTTATGGCGGTCTTTGTTAGTGGCTATGTAAAGCACTCCTTTGGCTCCACTAAACGATAGACAGAATTCGCCGTCCTCTCTCCATTAACAATGTGTAGCATGAAAGCTTCGCCAAACGATATACCGGCTTAGCCGCTGGCATCCCCCATTAACCAAGTGTAGCGTTCGTTTGGCTTCGCCGAACCATATACCGGCTTTGCCGGTTCTCCTCTATCAACAATGTGTAACATTCTTTTAGCTAAACTGGACGATAGGTTGGCTTTGTCAACCTCATTCCGTTAACCACTAACCATAGCATTCTACGTGGGTTCCACAATGATCCGTCACAATGGAAGTTTGTAGAACGCAATATGCAATCATGTCGTGGGTGTCACAACCATATCCGCCCAAAGTCGTCTTTTTCCGTCACGTTATGGATTGTCTCATTCTCACGTTCCCGTCAAAAATTAATAATTATTCAAACTACATGAAATCAGTGTGAGGTATTCAACGATAGCTAATCCCTTCTCTTTGAAAATCCAAAAAGACAGTATCATAAATTGCTCAGTATGTTTAGCTGCACCTACGAAGCAGTGTACAGCCTGTCTCCCGGAAACTAGTTCAAGCTGCACTAGGTATAGATGAGTGCGGGAGGCCGTGCTATGTGTTCAGGGCCCATCAGAAGCCAATCTTCAGATTCTCACCTACGACTTTTTAGATTTTAACTTGGACCTCAGCTCCCGGCCGGAACTAATACCACACGAATGAATTCAGAAAGTGAAAAAATCTGTTCATCGAGAAAAGGAAAATTCGATTGTGATCCGCCTCTAACCCGCAGTGCCGCTTCCCGGGAAAACTTCCACCTGTCTCCGCCTAGGCTCCCTCCTGGAGGGCATGCTGTTCGTGCCAAAAAACCGTGTGTGGATTCCTTTTGCTGTTGTGGAGGTAGACAAACTAAAAATCATTCATTCCCGGACAAAAAGTTCTTCGAAAAACTTCCCGAAAAGCGGTTCAATCATTGCCACGTCTAAGATGTGTCATCATTCTGGGAGGGTGGCAATTTTAAAATTTCGAACTTTGTCGAGAATCTCAACGAGGCTCAGATATTGTATTGAACACAAGTTTTCGAAAGTGCTTTTCAGCGCCTCATAATGCCTTCAAATACCCTTGCCTAGACCCACTACCATTAACCGTGCATCACTATAACCTTCCTTTTCCGGCGCCAAATAGTCTGAGACGGGAGCGGGACGGAACAGCTTACCCCCCCCCTCAAAAAAAAAACAACGGAAATACGGAAACAGAATAGGAACAATTCCGCACAGACCTGCTAAGGACATTCGCAGACAGGTGCGACCGAACTTTTTTTTACGCTGCGACAACCCCGCATAAAGGGGTCCGCAGAGTTGAATTCGCGGCGTTGCTAGCGGCGACGAACAGCACTGGGTGATGTAATATCGATTACAATCGGCGACAATGGCGACCGACGCGGCGTGAAGGGCGACGAGGGGGCACCGCAGAGTGTATCGACGTCGCGACGGCCCTACATCACTACCAGCGAGCGGCAACCGACGCCGCCACGATAAAGTTTCGAAACATTTTTGTCGCCGCGTCAAGGTTGACGCTCGGCGACCATTCGCCAGTCTCTGCAACTCTGCAGACCCCTTATCTGCCAGCGAGCGGCAACCGGCGCGGCTACGATAATGTTTCGAAACATTTTTGTTGCCGCGTCAAGGCTGACGCTCGGCGACCAGTCGCCGGTCGGTGCAACTCTGCAGACCTCTTAACTGCGCTGACTGATCTAAAATCGATTGTATTCTGGGACGGGGGAGACCGACGCGGCGTGAAGGGTTACGAGGGGCGCCGCAGTGTTTTAACACTGCGATGGCCCTGCGTTACCACCAGCGGGCGTCGCACCATTGGCCGCCGAGCCAAGCCTCCAATCAGCGCATCGATGTCAAAAGGTGCGCGGACTGGCGTCCTCTGGTGAAATCCGTCGGTCCGCAGCCCCTGAGCGGTTCAAATTTGTCCGTAGGCGGTTCAAGAACTGTGCATGTCGACTTTCGGCGTTTCCGTGTTTGCACAGGGGACCCCGTGGACATCCCGCAAAGATCATCCTTGTTGTGATCCTAACGTGGTGTGGGGGTAACCTCACCACCACTGTTCGCAGTGGGGTCCACGCCACAGCAAACCTTGGGGAGATGGGCGACAAAAATTATCCTCCGGTATCTGGTGGATCTTCTGGCAAGTGACTAAGGCCACCTTCCAGGTCCGGCTCCGAAGAGCCGACTGAGACACACGGTGAGATGAGGAGCCTTTTATACCGGCAACGTTGTTAATACCCTTGTCTAAACATGTTTATATTCATATGCGTCTTAACATAGTACACGTAAAACAGGTTTTGACTTGCCTCATTAGGCCAGAGCGCAACATTAACAGGATAATTCCTGAGTGAGAATTTTGTGCCGGTGGCAAATTATAATCGTTTTGATGTGCTCACATCCAAGCTGACACTTGGAAATTTTTTAGGGAAGTGTTACGGTAGCCCTCCGGAAAAAATGATCGGCATGAGCGTGTTTGTCCTGCAGGATGGCCCACGGCGCTTTGCCGGCGCTTTACCGGCTTCGGTGAAGGATCGTCTGGTCGTCGGCCGCGTACGATCCTAGAAAAGCGCCGCGGACGGGCTGTGAGTTTCTCTGAGCGGTGTATCCTCTGGAAAGTGACACCAACTTACACATCAATGCACCCAAACTTTAACGGGATGCTAAACGCAGTTTCGACTGAGAAACCATGATAAGAGCTTTAGGAGCGGGACCGTAGTATGTGTTTCTGCTTTTTTTCACGAAAATGCACTCAGGAAGGAAAAAAACACTACGACACACACCGCACCTACCTTACGTATCACTTCGACTTTTTTCGTCACCCCTGCTTTGATGACCGCATGGACGGGCTTGAAGTTGTATTCTGTATTGTTCGACGTTCGAATCTTGTAGACGAGATCAGTCATTCCGGTGTTGATCAGCGTGTAGGTTTGGGTTTCCCCTCTTGCATCCAGCACCATGGAAGCCGGAAATCCGATTAGAGACATCGGAATACTTATTCTTACGAAGTGAAAACCTCTCTAACGAAACGGTTATATACTGTCAACCTAATCGATATCACTATCAGCCTGTGTTCACATGCCTGCAGAGGCTTTATTCCAGCGCGTGAACGATTCAGGATATTCCTATTCTATTCCTATTCTGGAGCATTCCTAGTAAACACTTGATTTCGATTATCACAGCAAAGATCGGTCGCTTTTCCGTCAAAACATCCTTATCATCAGTTAGATTTCACAGAGTCCTACCGCTCCGCTGTTGGTCCAGATTCTCATTCGATCCTTGGGCCTGAATATGAGCTATGGCGCATCTACCTCTTTCTCGCATTGACAGCCGACGACCTGTGCACCGGCCAATGACTCCAGTGCCGGCTGTTGAGCGGTGGTGTGCCGGCGCTGCGACAGCCTGCCGACCAGGGATGTGCGAAATTTTCTGTTTTCTGTCAAACTAGATTTTCTGTTTTCTGTTTCCAAAAATATTTTTTCCGCACATCTCCGCCTGCCGACCATGTGAGAAATGGTGGGGTTTGACGGAGAAGACGCCCACGATATACTACGGCTTCAATAACCTGAGGGCAAATTTGCGTTCGATACATCATTTGAGTGCTAGTAGCGATATACCATGTCAGTCTTCGTAAGCTTTATGCATATCGAGCTCGCACGATTTGCAATGAATCCACATATAGTCTCCAGCAATGGAAGTAGGATCTGGTGCGGTTGCGGACTCGTCCTAACATACGGTAGTTTGTTAGTTGCATCACTCATTTTTCCGAAACAGCTGTGATAAATCGGCAGTGTGTGTTTTCACCGATATGACCATCTCTGTGGAAGCTATGAAAACAGGTGAAAATGTGAGTGGAAACAAAAACTCACCGACCATTCTCAGTTATTCCGAAAAAATTAGTGATAACACAATCAGTCTACAGTATGTTAGGAAGAGTCCGCAACCTCACCAGGTCCTGCTTCCATTTCTGTAGACTATAGACTATAGATTCTAAAGAAGTGTTTGCTCTTTGAGAGGTGATCGGTAGGATGAACGAGTTTTCGATGGTTTAGACCAGTAACTGGTGGGGTCAGCGGTAAGTGAAGGACTATCATGTAAAACTGTGCTAACTATGGACCAAAGCAAAGAGCGGAGCAACAGAAAGTTGTGAGTGCCAAAGGACGAGTACACAAGAGATTCCGTTTGCCCAACTAACAGATCCTCTGAGGGTACTAAGGTACTAAGGAGGGGTGGGAGTAGAACATTTCGTGTATTTCTAGTGCTTTTTTCCAGATTTCTTCCTCATTTCGGCTCTACTGGCTCTACTCGGGAGCCAAGTAATCGTTTTAGCACATAATCTCAAAAATGAAGATTACTGTGAGCACTGTCTTCAAGGGCGCCGGACGCTATGAAAACCACTCAGCATTTCCGCTTTCATTCCCTCAGCTAGGCCCATCTTTTCCCAATGGTAGAACTTGGTCCTCTGAAAATGCACCATTCCAAAGATATGGGTGGTCTAGCGTAAAGCATTCCACCAAATTTCACCGCTCATCTATCACAATTTCTCCGCCATGGCCAGATACTGACGGAATGGCTTGCAATCCAGCGCTGGCTGCGTATCGAGAAAGTTTGTGTTCCTTTTTTGGAGACCCGTGAATCCCACTAATGTTTGGTCCCTTCGTAGAAAGTGAAGGGCTACTTGACCAGGTCATGAGCGATCTCCTGACACAAGTGCTGGTCTAGAAGAGGAACGTCTAGTCTGCAGGGTGGCTTGTAATTATGCTCCGCTCTTGAGTATGCCGTAAGATATCACTCACACCTTGAGCTGAAATAACTAATCTATTATCTAACTGTTTTGCCTCGCAACGGGATTTTCACGATTTAGCATAATTATTTATAAGAAACTCGTTAAAAGAAGTGAAATACTCGTTGGATTTAATTGTGGTGCGCGCGAAGCGCGCACCAAGATTTGGCTTTGATCTCTTCCCGCGCGGATGCCCTTCAATGAGATCACCTATTCATACCGTCACCAGAGGTATGAGCTGTACACCATTCGATGCTCTGCAAGAAATTACATATGTTTGCAACTTTTCATCGTAACTGGTCCCCGCTTTCTAAGTTTAAGTTATGACCTCTCAAAGTACGCAAAAACGTTCTCCACCACCGCCTCCGCCTCCGCTTCCTCCGCCGCCTCCGCCACCGCCTCCGCCTCCACCTCCGTCCGTCGAATTCCATTTTTTTGGAAGGCGTGGACCAAATCGCCCGAAAATTTGTGACTATAGGTAATCGGCCACGGGAATGCCGACAATAATTGGCAGAACTCACCAAAATGACGTCCGGGCCCGTAACGGCCGGTTCAAACTCGGAAACCGGCCTCACAAGATTAGTTTATGAAAATGATGGGTTTCTCGTTATCAGTCATTGCTTTCTTAGACTCCATATAATTACCTTGCTGTCTAGGGTGGTGTACTTTGAACGTCCGACTCGGAAGAGGACGCTGTGCGGGAGGGATGTTCTTGAGCGCGGCGCGTATTCGTTCCATGCGCACCATCGATCAGAAGGCGTCGCAGGGTGTGCTGAAGTGTCGGTTGACTATGCGAGACCGCAGTACGAGTATGCAGGACGTCATGGAACTACAGCAGGACCTCACTAGGGGTGTGCAGGACGCCGTAGAATGTGTGCAGGACCTCAGTAGGTGTGTGCAGGACATCATGGAACGTGTGCAGGACCTTAGAAGGAGTGTGCAGTACATCATGGAACCTGTGCAGGACCCCAATAGGGGTGTGCAGGACGTCGTAGAATGTGTGCAGGACTTCAGTAGGAGTGTGCAGGACATCAAGGAACTTGGACAGGACCCCAGTAAGGGTGTGCAGGACGTAGTAAAATGTGGGCAGGACCTCAGTAGGAGTGTGCAGGACATCATGGGACCTGTGCAGAACCCCAGTAGGGGTGTGCAGGACGTCGTAGAATGTGTGGAGGACCTCACTAGGAGTGTGCAGGACATCATGAGACCTGCGTAGGACCACCTTAGGGGTGTGCAGGACGTCGTAGAAGGTGTGCAGGACCTCAGTAGGAGTGTGCAGGACATTATGAGGCCTGTGCAGGACATTATGAGGCCTGTGCAGGACCCCATTAGGGGTGCTCAGGACGTCGTAGAATGTGTGCAGGACTTCAGTAGGAGTGTGCAGGACATCAAGGAACTTGTGCAGGACCCCAGTAAGGATGTGCAGGACGTAGTAGAATATGTGCAGGACCTCAGTGGGAGTGTGCAGGACATCATGGAACCTGTGCAGGACCCCAGTAGGGTGAGCAGGACGTCGACGAATGTGTGCAGGACCTTAGTAGGAGTGTGCAGGACATTATGGAACGTGTGCAGGACCTCAGTAGGAGTGTGCAGGACATCATGGGACCTGTGCAGGACCCCAGTACGGATGTGCAGGACGTCGTAGAATGTGTGCAGGACCTCACTAGGAGTGTGCAGGACATTATGAGACCTGTGTAGGACCCCCCTTAGGGGTGTGCAGGACGTCGTAGAATGTGTGCAGGACTTCAGTAGGAGTGTGCAGGACATCAAGGAACTTGTGCAGGACCCCAGTAAGGATGTGCAGGACGTAGTAGAATGTGTGCAGGACCTCAGTAGGAGTGTGCAGGACATCATGGAACCTGTGCAGGACCCCAGTAGGGGTGAGCAGGACGTCGAAGAATCTGTGCAGGACCTTAGTAGGAGTGTGCAGGACATTATGGAACGTGTGCAGGACCTCAGTAGGAGTGTGCAGGACATAATGGGACCTGTGCAGGACCCCAGTAGGGGTGTGCAGGACGTCGTAGAATGTGTGCAGGACATTATGAGACCTGTGTAGGACCCCCTTAGGGGTGTGCAGGACGTCGTAGAAGGTGTGCAGGACCTCAGTAGGAGTGTGCAGGACATTATGAGACCTGTGCAGGACCCCATTAGGGGTGCTCAGGACGTCGTAGAATGTGTGCAGGACCTCAGTAGGAGTGCGCAGGACATCATGGAACCTGTGCAGGACCCCAGTAGGGGTGTGTGGACGTCGAAGAATGTGTGCAGGACCTTAGTAGGAGTGCGAAGGACATCATGGGACCTGGGCAGGACCCCAGAAGGGGTGTGCAGGACGTCATAGATTGTGTGCAGGACCTCAGTAGGAGTGTGCAGGACATCAAGGAACTTGCGCAGGACCTCAGTAGGGGTGTGCAGGACACAAGCACGCTCATGCCGATCCTTTTTCCGCAGGGCTACCGTAACCCTCCTTCAAAAATTTTCCAAGTGTCAGCTTGGATATGAGCACATCGTGATCGCCAACAAACATGTTTGCACAACTTCGACCTCCTCAGCCACTTTCCAGTGGCTTCTCGAAGAGAGCGGTGTGTGAATGAATGCATACCGCTCCTCTGCCCTTTTATATCCCGCATTTTATGAGCATGTGTTATCGTCCGTTATCATGTTTTGTTCAAGAATGGTCACGGTAGCCCTGCGGAAAAATGATCGGCATGGGCGTGCTTGTGTGCAGTACATCATGGAACGTGCGCAGAACCCCACTAGGGATGAGAAGGACGTCATGGAATGTGTGTGGGACCTTAGTAGTAGTGTGCAGGACATCAAGGGACGCACGCATGACCTCAGTTTAATGTCCAGGACACCATATGCAAGCCATGCCTCCGAATCAACAAGAACGAAAGTTAAGTGCGCCAGAACAGGGCTACCGTTATCTCACTCGAGTTGGCTCTAAAATTTTCTAAGTTCTGACTCCGAATTTGCTACATCTTCACCACCGGAGGTGCTGTTTTCCTGCTGTGTACTCCAGGCAGATCCTCAACTGCTGACCTCTGGAGAAGGACGGTGTGTGAATGAAGACACACCGCTCTTCACTTCTCTTATACTTTACCCTTGATCAATTGGGTATCACCAAATTTGTTTACGAGAGCCGAATAACATCATTCTTAAGATTACGGTAGTCCTCTTCTGGCGCACTTAAAGGCAGTGTTCACGATAAAAATCGTTTTTTTCTGTTCTCCCGCTTATCTTGAAAACGGCCCATGCTGATTCCAATGATATCTCTGAAGTCGTACAAGACTTTCTGGGAACGGAGTTATGGTCCCTCAAAAATTGAGCTAAGGAAACATGGTAGACGAGTTGTCCGAGGCTTGTAACTTCCGTCTTTTGCAGGCGATGTATGCGAGCTGACGTGAGTAAAGAGAGAAGTTGAGAATGAAGGGAAGAACGGGACCATGATTATAAATCGTCGCTCATCTCATGATCTCGAGCATTCATTTGTTCACGTCGGTGGGCGTGTGTTGCGCTTTCGGGGTTTGCCTTGCGCTCGAAGTGGCAACTTCGGGTTCTTTTGGAGCTTTTCCTGGCTCGTTTTCGTGCGTTCCTTCGACGTCAACGTTACAGTGTGCCCCTCCACTACCCATTCCTGGTGGAAACTGAAACACATTTTCTATCGTGAATACTGCCTTTAGCTATCGTTCTTGTTCCGAATCAGACATATGGGCCGGCGCAGACGAGCCACATCAGCATGAACCGGTGACGTTCGGCTAGAGCGGCTGACCCTGGGTCAATCCTAGACGTGTTGGGGCCACCCAAGATTTGCTCATAGAAATGATGAAAAACTCTGATAAAAGATGCCTGATACTGCGCTATCGCTCCAGCCGCGAAGCGGCTGGAGAGGTTTGGTTTTGCCTACACCTTGTGATCACTTGGAATTTTATAAAATAGTTTATAGAATCTTTAAAACAAAATTTCTGAAGATTTTCTTCTGGATATAAGTGAAGGGGTCCAGAAGAGACCTGCTGTCCAAATTTCAGCCAAATCGGTTCACAAATAACAAAGTTGTGCGCCCGAAAGCTTAAGAAATTTTCATGTTGTGCGCCGTAGGCCGTAGGCCGTGGGCCGTAGGCCGTAGGCCGTCACGCTTTTCAGTCCTCACTGCTCATAGCCACTGCCGATGGTCGCTGCAATCAACATGGCAGACAGGTAAGTTGGTAGGGGGTACGTAGGCTGGTAAGTTATCGATTTGTAGGTGAGTGGGGCTTCTGATGACGTCATCGGGACGTCGTGAAAAGAACTTCGGGCTTCTGGTGACGTCATCGGGACGTCGTGAAAAGTGCTTCGGGCTTGCCGTCACGTGGGCCGTAGGCCGTAGGCCGTCACGCTTTTCAGTCCTCACTGCTCATAGCCACTGTCGATGGTCGCTGCAATCAACTTGGCAGACAGGTAAGTTGGTAGGGGGTACGTAGGCTGGTAAGTTATCGATTTGTAGGTGAGTGGGGCTTCTGATGACGTCATCGGGACGTCGAGAAAAGTGCTTCGGGCTTCTGATGACGTCATTGGGACGTCGTGAAAAGTGCCTCGGGCTTCTGATCACGTCATTGGGACGTCGTGAAAAGTGCTTCGGGCTTCTGATGACGTCATCGGGACGTCGTGAAAAGTGCTTCGGGCTTCTGATGACGTCATCGGAACGTCGTGAAAAGTGCTTCGGGCTTCTGGTGACGTCATCGGGACGTCGTGAAAAGTGCTTCGGGCTTCTGGTGACGTCATCGGGACGTCGTGAAAAGTGCTTCGGGCTTCTGATGACGTCATTGGAACGTCGTGAAAAGTGCTTCGGGCTTCTGATCACGTCATTGGGACGTCGTGAAAAGTGCTTCGGGCTTCTGATGACGTCATCGGGGCGTCGTGAAAAGTGCTTCGGGCTTCTGATGACGTCATCGGGACGTCGTGAAAAGTGCTTCGGGCTTCTGGTGACGTCATCGGGACGTCGTGAAAAGTGCTTCGGGCTTCTGGTGACGTCATCGGGACGTCGTGAAAAGTGCTTCGGGCTTCTGGTGACCTCACCGGGAGGGCGGGAAAAGTGCCTCGGGCTTTGATGACGTCATCGGGACGTCGTGAAAAGTGCTTAGGGCTTCTGATGACGTCATCGGGACGTCGTGAAAAGTGCTTCGGGCTTCTGATGACGTCATCGGGACGTCGTGAAAAGTGCTTCGGGCTTCTGATGACGTCATCGGGACGTCGTGAAAAGTGCTTCGGGCTTCTGATGACGTCATCGGGACGTCGTGAAAAGTGCTTCGGGCTTCTGATGACGTCATCGGGACGTCGTGAAAAGTGCTTCGGGCTTCTGATGACGTCATCTGAACGTCGTGAAAAGTGCTTCGGGCTTCTGGTGACGTCTACGGGACGTCGTGAAAAGTGCTTCGGGCTTCTGGTGACGTCATCGGGACGTCGTGAAAAGTGCTTCGGGCTTGATGACGTCATCGGAACGTCGTGAAAAGTGCTTCGGGCTTCTGATCACGTCATTGGGACGTCGTGAAAAGTGCTTCGGGCTTCTGATGACGTCATCGGGACGTCGTGAAAAGTGCTTCGGGCTTCTGATGACGTCATCGGGACGTCGTGAAAAGTGCTTCGGGCTTCTGGTGACGTCATCGGGACGTCGTGAAAAGTGCTTCGGGCTTCTGATGACGTCATCGGAACGTCGTGAAAAGTGCTTCGGGCTTCTGGTGACGTCTACGGGACGTCGTGAAAAGTGCTTCGGGCTTCTGATGACGTCATCTGAACGTCGTGAAAAGTGCTTCGGGCTTCTGGTGACGTCTACGGGACGTCGTGAAAAGTGCTTCGGGCTTCTGGTGACGTCATCGGGACGTCGTGAAAAGTGCTTCGGGCTTCTGATGACGTCATCGGAACGTCGTGAAAAGTGCTTCTGGCTTCTGATCACGTCATTGGGACGTCGTGAAAAGTGCTTCGGGCTTCTGATGACGTCATCGGGGCGTCGTGAAAAGTGCTTCGGGCTTCTGATGACGTCATCGGGACGTCGTGAAAAGTGCTTCGGGCTTCTGGTGACGTCATCGGGACGTCGTGAAAAGTGCTTCGGGCTTCTGATGACGTCATCGGAACGTCGTGAAAAGTGCTTCGGGCTTCTGGTGACGTCATCGGGACGTCGTGAAAAGTGCTTCGGGCTTCTGGTGACGTCATCGGGACGTCGTGAAAAGTGCTTCGGGCTTCTGATGACGTCATCGGGACGTCGTGAAAAGTGCTTCGGGCTTCTGATGACGTCATTGGGACGTCGTGAAAAGTGCTTCGGGCTTCTGATGACGTCATTGGGGCGTCGTGAAAAGTGCTTCGGGCTTCTGATGACGTCATCGGGACGTCGTGAAAAGTGTTCCGGGCTTCTGGTGACGTCATCGGGACGTCGTGAAAAAGGGCTTCGGGCTTCTGATGACGTCATCGGGACGTCGTGAAAAGTGCTTCGGGCTTCTGATGACGTCATCGGGACGTCGTGAAAAGTGCTTCGGGCTTCTGGTGACGTCATCGGGACGTCGTGAAAAGTGCTTCGGGCTTCTGATGACGTCATCGGGACGTCGTGAAAAGTGCTTCGGGCTTCTGGTGACGTCATCGGGACGTCGTGAAAAGTGCTTCGGGCTTCTGATGACGTCTTCGGGACGTCGTGAAAAGTGCTTCGGGCTTCTGGTGACGTTATAGGGACGTCGTGAAAAGTGCTTCGGGCTTCTGGTGACGTCATCGGGACGTCGTGAAAAGTGCTTCGGGCTTCTGGTGACGTCATCGGGACGTCGTGAAAAGTGCTTCGGGCTTCTGATGACGTCATCGGGACGTCGTGAAAAGTGCTTCGGGCTTCTGATGACGTCATCGGGACGTCGTGAAAAGTGCTTCGGGCTTCTGATGACGTCATCGGGACGTCGTGAAAAGTGCTTCGGGCTTCTGATGACGTCATCGGGACGTCGTGAAAAGTGCTTCGGGCTTCTGATGACGTCATCAGGACGTCGTGAAAAGTGCTTCGGGCTTCTGGTGACGTCATCGGGACGTCGTGAAAAGTGCTTCGGGCTTCTGATGACGTCATTGGGACGTCGTGAAAAGTGCTTCGGGCTTCTGATGACGTCATCGGGACGTCGTGAAAGGTGCTTCGGGCTTCTGGTGACGTCATCGGGACGTCGTGAAAAGTGCTTCGGGCTTCTGATGACGTCATCGGGACGTCGTGAAAAGTGCTTCGGGCTTCTGGTGACGTCATCGGGACGTCGTGAAAAGTGCTTCGGGCTTCTGATGACGTCATCGGGACGTCGTGAAAAGTGCTTCGGGCTTCTGGTGACGTCATCGCGACATCGTGAAAAGTGCTTCGGGCTTCTGGTGACGTCATTGGGACGTCGTGAAAAGTGCTTCGGGCTTCTGATGACGTCATCGGGACGTCGTGAAAAGTGCTTCGGGCTTCTGATGACGTCATTGGGACGTCGTGAAAAGTGCTTCGGGCTTCTGATGACGTCATCGGGACGTCGTGAAAAGTGCTTCGGGCTTCTGATGACGTCATCGGAACGTCGTGAAAAGTGCTTCGGGCTTCTGATGACGTCATTGGGACGTCGTGAAAAGTGCTTCGGGCTTCTGATGACGTCATCGGGACGTCGTGAAAAGTGCTTCGGGCTTCTGGTGACGTCATCGGGACGTCGTGAAAAGTGCTTCGGGCTTCTGGTGACGTCATCGGGACGTCGTGAAAAGTGCTTCGGGCTTCTGATGACGTCATCGGGACGTCGTGAAAAGTGCTTCGGGCTTCTGATGACGTCATCGGGACGTCGTGAAAAGTGCTTCGGGCTTCTGGTGACGTCATCGGGACGTCGTGAAAAGTGCTTCGGGCTTCTGATGACGTCATCGGGACGTCGTGAAAAGTGCTTCGGGCTTCTGGTGACGTCATCGGGACGTCGTGAAAAGTGCTTCGGGCTTCTGATGACGTCATCAGGACGTCGTGAAAAGTGCTTCGGGCTTCTGATGACGTCATCGGGACGTCGTGAAAAGTGCTTCGGGCTTCTGATGACGTCATCGGGACGTCGTGAAAGTGCTTCGGGCGTCTGATGACGTCCTCGGGACGTCGTGAAAGTGCTTCGGGCTTCTGGTGACGTCATCGGGACGTCGTGGAAAGTGCTTCGGGCTTCTGGTGACGTCATCGGGACGTCGTGAAAAGTGCTTCGGGTTTCTGGTGACGTCATCGGGGCGTCGTGAAAAGTGCTTCGGGCTTCTGGTCACGTCATTGGGACGTCGTGGAAAGTGCTCCGGGCTTCTGGTGACGTCATCGGGACGTCGTGAAAAGTGCTTCGGGCTTCTGGTGACGTCATCGGGACGTCGTGAAAAGTGCTTCGGGCTTCTGATGACGTCATCGGGACGTCGTGAAAAGTGCTTCGGGCTTCTGATGACGTCATCGGGACGTCGTGAAAAGTGCTTCGGGCTTCTGATGACGTCATCGGGACGTCGTGAAAAGTGCTTCGGGCTTCTGATGACGTCATCGGGACGTCGGGAAAAGTGGTTCCGGGCTTCTGATGACGTCATCAGGGACGTCTAGTGAAAAGTGCTTCGGGCTTCTGATGACGTCATGGGACGTCGTGAAAAGTAAGCTTCGGGCTTCTGATGACGTCATCGGGACGTCGTGAAAAGTGCTTCGGGCTTCTGACGACGTCATCGGGACGTCGTGAAAAGTGCTTCGGGCTTCTGATGACGTCATCGATACGTCGTGAAAAGTGCTTCGGGCTTCTGGTCACGTCATTGGGACGTCGTGAAAAGTGCTTCGGGATTTTTATGACGTCATCGGGACATCGTGAAAAGTGCTTCGGGCTTCCGATGACGTCATCGTGACGTCGTGAAAAGTGCTTCGGGCCTCTGACGACGTCATCGGGACGTCGTGAAATGTGATTCGGGCTTCTGATGACGTCATTGGGACGTCGTGAAAAGTGCGTTCGGGCTTCTGTATGACGTCATCGGGCGTCTGTGAAAAAGAGTGCGCTTCGGGCTTCTGATGACGTCATCGGGACGTCGTTAGAAAAGTGCTTTCGGGCTTCCTGGATGACGTCATCGGGACGTCGTGAAAAGTAAGCTTCCGGGCTTCTGGTGACGTCATCGGGACGTCGTAGAAAAGTCGCCTGTCGGCGTACGTCATCACGGCGCTTCTGGTTTCCATGACGTCATCGGGACGTCGTGAAAAGATGCTTCCGGGCTTCTGATGGCGATCATCGGGACGTCGTGAAAAAGTGCTTCGTGCTTCTGGTGACGTCATCGGGACGTCGTGAAAAGTCATGCTTCCGGGCTTCTGATGACGTCATCGGGACGTCGTGAAAAAGTGGCTTCGGAGCTTCTGATGACGTCATCGGGACGTCGTGAAAAGTAGCTTCGGGCTTCTGATGACGTCATCCGGGACGTCGTGAAAAGTGCTTCAGGGCTTCTGATGACGTCATCGGGACGTCGCGAAAGTGCTTCCGGGCTTCTGATGACGTCATCGGGACGTCGTGAAAATAGTGCTTCCGGGCTTCTGATGACGTCATCGGGACGTCGTGAAAGTGCTTCGGGCTTCTGGTGACGTCATCGGGACGTCGTGAAAAAGTGCTTCGGGCTTCTGATCTGGACGTCATCGGGACGTCGTGAAAAGTTAACTTCCGGGCTTCTGATGACGTCATCGGGACGTCGTGAAGAAAAGTGCTTCCCGGGCTTCTGGATGAGCGTCATTGGGACGTCGTGAAAAGTGCTTCCGGGCTTCTGGTGACGTCATCGGGACGTCGTGAAGAATAGAGTGCTTCCGGGCTTCTGATGACGGTCATCGGGACGTCGTGAAAAGTGCTTCCCGGGCTTCTGATGACGTCATCGGGACGTCGTGAAAGTGCTTCGGGCTTCTGATGACGTCATCGGGACGTCGTGAAAAGTGCTTCCGGGCTTCTGGATGACGTCATCGGGACGTCGTAGAAAAGTGCTTCCGGGCTTCTGGTGACGTCATCGGGACCAGTCGTAGAAAAGTGCTTCGGACTGCGGTATTGGCGTCAATAGACGTCGTGGCGAAAGTACTTCCGGGCTTCTGATGGCGTCATCAGGGACGTCGTGAAAAAGTGCTTCGGGCTTCTGATGATCGTCATCGGGACACGTCGTGAAAAGTGCTTCCGGGCTTCTGGTGACGTCATCGGGACGTCCGTGAAAAAGTCTTCGGGCTTCTGTGATGACGTCATCGGGACGTCGTGAAAAAGTGCTTCGGGCTTCTGGTGACGTCATCGGGACGTCTGTAGAAAGAAGTCGCTGGGCTTCTGGTAGCTGACGTCATCGGGACGTCGTGAAAAGTGCTTCGGGCTTCTGATGACGTCATCGGGACGTCGTGAAAAGTGCTTCGGGCTTCTGATGACGTCATCGGGACGTCGTGAAAAGTCGCTTCCGGGCTTCTGACGGCGTCCATCGGGACGTCGTGAAAGAGTAGCTTCGGGCTTCTGATGACGTCATCGGGACGTCGTGAAAAGTGCTTCGGGCTTCTGGTGACGTCATCGGGGACGTCGTGAAAAGCGTGCTTTGACGGGCTTCTGGTGGCGTCATCGGGACGTCGTGAAAAGTGCTTCCGGGCTTCTGATGACGTCATCGGGACGTCGTGAAAAGTCACTTCGGGCTTCTGGTGACGTCATCGGGACGTCGTGAAAAGTGCTTCGAAGGCTTCTGGTGAGGCGTCATCGGGACGTCGTGAAGAAAGTAGCTGCGGAGAGACTTCTGATGACGTCATCGGGACGTCTACGTGAAAAAGTGCTTCCGGGCTTCTGATGACGTCATCGGGACGTTCAGTGTTAAAAGATGCTTCCGGGCTTCTGATGACGTCATCGGGACGTCGTGAAAGAGTGCTTCGGGCTTCTGGTGAGCGTCATCGGGGACGTCGTGAAAAGTGCTTCGGGCTTCTGGTGACGTCATCGGGACGTCGTGAAAAGTGCTTCAGGCTTCTGATGACGTCATCGGGACGTCGTGAAAGAAGTCGCTGGGCTGATGACGTCATCGGGACGTCGTGAAGAGAAGGAGTGCTTCCCGGGCTTCTGGTGACGTCATCGGGACGTCGTGGAAAGTGCTTCCCGGGCTTCTGATGACGTCATCAGGACGTCTATTGAAAAGTACTTCGGGCTTCTGATGACGTCATCGGGACGTCGTGAAAAGTAGCTTCCGGGCTTCTGATGACGTCATCGGGACCCGTCGTGAAAAGTGGCTTCGGGCTTCTGATGACGTCATCGGGACGTCGTGAAAGAAGTGCTTCCGGGCTTCTGGTGACGTCATCGGGACGTCAGTTAAAAGTGGCTTCGGGCTTCTGATGACGTCATCAGGACGTCGTGAAAGATCGCATTCAGGCTTCTGATGACGTCATCGGGACGTCTGTGAAAAGTGCATTACGGAAGCTTCTGATGACGTCATCGGGACGTCGTGAAGAAAGATGCTTCCCGGGCTTCTGGTGACGTCATCGGGACGTCGTGAAAGAGACTTCGGAGCTTCTGGTACAGACGTCATCGGGACTGATCGTGAAAAGTGCTTCCAGGCTTCTGTAGTGGACGCGTCGCATCGGGACGTCGTGAAAAGTCGCTTCCACGGGCTTCTGAGTGACGTCATCGGGACGTCGTGAAAAGATGCTTCGGGCTTCTGATGACGTCATCGGGACGTCGTGAAAAAGTGCTTCGGGCTTCTGGTGACGTCATCGGGACGTCGTGAAGAAAGTGCTTCCGGGCTTCTGATGACGTCATCGGGACGTCGTGAAAAAGTGCTTCGGGCTTCGGTGATGACGTCATCGGGACGTCGTTCGAAAGAGTCTTCCCGGGCTTCTGGTGACGTCATCCGGGACGTCGTGAAAAGTCGTCTTCGGGCTTCTGGTGACGTCATCGGGACGTCGTGAAAAGATCTTCGGGCTTCTGGTGACGTCATCGTGAATGACGTCGTGAAAAGTGCTTCGGGCTTCTGATGACGTCATCGGGACGTCGTGAAAAGTATTTCGGGCTTCTGAAATGACGTCATCGGGACGTCGTGAAGAAAAGTGCTTCCGGGCTTCTGATTGACGTCATCGGGACGTCGTGAAAAGTGCTTCGGGCTTCTGGTGACGTCATCGGGACGTCGTGAAAAGTGCTTCGGGCTTCACTGGTGACGTCATCGGGACGTCGTGAAAGTGCTTCGCGCTTCTGATGACGTCATCGGGACAGCGTCAGAAGTGCTTCGGGCTTCTGATGACGTCATCGGGACGTCGTGAAAAGTGCTTCGGGCTTCTGATGACGTCATCGGCACGTCTTAAAAGTGCTTCAGGCTTCTGATGACGTCATCGGGACGTCGTGAAAAGTGCTTCGGGCTTCTGGTGACGTCATCGGGACGTCGTGAAAAGTGCTTCGGGCTTCTGGTGACGTCATCGGGACGTCGTGAAAAGTGCTTCGGGCTTCTGGTGACGTCATCGGGACGTCGTGAAAAGTGCTTCGGGCTTCTGATGACGTCATCGGGACGTCGTGAAAAGTGCTTCGGGCTTCTGATGACGTCACCGGGACGTCGTGAAAAAGGGCTTCGGGCTTCTGATGACGTCATCGGGACGTCGTGAAAAGTGCTTCGGGCTTCTGGTGACGTCATCGGGACGTCGTGAAAAGTGCTTCGGGCTTCTGATGACGTCATCGGGACGTCGTGAAAAGTGCTTCGGGCTTCTGATGACGTCATCGGGACGTCGTTAAAAGTGCTTCGGGCTTCTGATGACGTCATCGGGACGTCGTGAAAAGTGCTTCGGGCTTCTGATGACGTCATCGGGACGTCGTGAAAAGTGCTTCGGGCTTCTGATGACGTCATCGGGACGTCGTGAAAAGTGCTTCGGGCTTCTGGTGACGTCATCGGGACGTCGTGAAAAGTGCTTCGGGCTTCTGATGACGTCATCGGGACGTCGTGAAAAGTGCTTCGGGCTTCTGATGACGTCATCGGGACGTCGTGAAAAGTGCTTCGGGCTTCTGATGACGTCATCGGGACGTCGTGAAAAGTGTTCCGGGCTTCTGGTGACGTCATCGGGACGTCGTGAAAAGTGCTTCGGGCTTCTGATGACGTCATCGGGACGTCGTGAAAAGTGCTTCGGGCTTCTGGTGACGTCATCGGGACGTCGTGAAAAGTGCTTCGGGCTTCTGATGACGTCATCGGGACGTCGTGAAAAGTGCTTCGGGCTTCTGATGACGTCATCAGGACGTCGTGAAAGTGCTTCGGGCTTCTGATGACGTCATCGGGACGTCGTGAAAAGTGCTTCGGGCTTCTGGTGACGTCATCGGGACGTCGTGAAAAGTGCTTCGGGCTTCTGATGACGTCATCGGGACGTCGTGAAAAGTGCTTCGGGCTTCTGATGACGTCATCGGGACGTCGTGGAAAGTGC
Organism: Aplectana chamaeleonis; assembly: GCA_029168955.1. Classification (NCBI taxonomy): domain Eukaryota; kingdom Metazoa; phylum Nematoda; class Chromadorea; order Rhabditida; family Cosmocercidae; genus Aplectana; species Aplectana chamaeleonis. The sequence continues at coordinate 1,744,440 of JAPDOI010000095.1, forward strand.
TTCGGGCTTCTGATGGCGTCATCGGGACGTCGTGAAAAGTGCTCCGGACTTCTGATGACGTCATCGGGACGTCGTGAAAAGTGCTTCGGGCTTCTGATGACGTCATCGGGACGTCGTGAAAAGTGCTTCGGGCTTCTGATGACGTCATCGGGACGTCGTGAAAAGTGCTTCGGGCTTCTGGTGACGTCATCGGGACGTCGTGAAAAGTGCTTCGGGCTTCTGGTGACGTCATCGGGACGTCGTTAAAAGTGCTTCGGGCTTCTGATGACGTCATCGGGACGTCGTGAAAGTGCTTCGGGCTTCTGATGACGTCATCGGGACGTCGTGAAAAAGTGCTTCCCGGGCTTCTGGTGACGTCATCGGGACGTCGTGAAAAGTGCTTCGGGCTTCTGATGACGTCATCGGGACGTCGTGAAAAGTGCTTCGGGCTTCTGATGACGTCATCGGGACGTCGTGAAAAGTGCTTCGGGCTTCTGATGACGTCATCGGGACGTCGTGAAAGTGCTTCGGGCTTCTGATGACGTCATCGGGACGTCGTGAAAAGTGCTTCGGGCTTCTGATGACGTCATCGGGACGTCGTGAAAAGTGCTTCGAGCTTCTGATGACGTCATCGGGACGTCGTGAAAAGTGCTTCGGGCTTCTGGTGACGTCATCGGGACGTCGTGAAAAGTGCTTCGGGCTTCTGATGACGTCATCGGGACGTCGTGAAAAGTGCTTCGGGCTTCTGATGACGTCATCGGGACGTCGTGAAAAGTGCTTCGGGCTTCTGGTGACGTCATCGGGACGTCGTGAAAAGTGCTTCGGGCTTCTGATGACGTCATCGGGACGTCGTGAAAGAAAAGTGCTTCGGGCTTCTGATGACGTCATCGGGACGTCGTGAAAAGTGCTTCCGGGATTCTGATGACGTCATCGGGACGTCGTGAAAAGTGCTTCGGGCTTCTGATGACGTCATCGGGACGTCGTGAAAAGTGCTTCGGGCTTCTGGTGACGTCATCGGGACGTCGTGAAAAGTGCTTCGGGCTTCTGGTGACGTCATCGGGACGTCGTGAAAAGTGCTTCGGGCTTCTGATGACGTCATCGGGACGTCGTGAAAGTGCTTCGGGCTTCTGATGACGTCATCGGGACGTCGTGAAAAGTGCTTCGGGCTTCTGATGACGTCATCGGGACGTCGTGAAAAGTGCTTCGGGCTTCTGATGACGTCATCGGGACGTCGTGAAAAGTGCTTCGGGCTTCTGATGACGTCATCGGGACGTCGTGAAAAGTGCTTCGGGCTTCTGATGACGTCATCGGGACGTCGTGAAAAGTGCTTCGGGCTTCTGATGACGTCATCGGGACGTCGTGAAAAGTGCTTCGGGCTTCTGGTGACGTCATCGGGACGTCGTGAAAAGTGCTTCGGGCTTCTGGTGACGTCATCGGGACGTCGTGAAAAGTGCTTCGGGCTTCTGGTGACGTCATCGGGACGTCGTGAAAAGTGCTTCGGGCTTCTGGTGACGTCATCGGGACGTCGTGAAAAGTGCTTCGGGCTTCTGGTGACGTCATCGGGACGTCGTGAAAAGTGCTTCGGGCTTCTGATGACGTCACCGGGACGTCGTGAAAAGTGCTTCGGGCTTCTGGTGACGTCATCGGGACGTCGTGAAAAGTGCTTCGGGCTTCTGATGACGTCATCGGGACGTCGTGAAAAGTGCTTCGGGCTTCTGATGACGTCATCGGGACGTCGTGAAAAGTGCTTCGGGCTTCTGATGACGTCATCGGGACGTCGTGAAAAGTGCTTCGGGCTTCTGATGACGTCATCGGGACGTTAAAAGTGCATTTGGCTTCTGGTTACGTCATCGGGACGTCGTCAAAAGTGCATCGGGCTTCTGATGACGTCATCGGGACGTCGTGAAAAGTGCTTCGGGCTTCTGGTGACGTCATCGGGACGTCGTGAAAAGTGCTTCGGGCTTCTGATGACGTCATCGGGACGTCGTGAAAAGTGCTTCGGGCTTCTGATGACGTCATCGGGACGTCGTGAAAAGTGCTTCGGGCTTCTGGTGACGTCATCGGGACGTCGTGAAAAGTATTTCGGGCTTCTGATGACGTCATCGGGACGTCGTGAAAAGTGCTTCGGGCTTCTGATGACGTCATCGGGACGTCGTGAAAAGTGCTTCGGGCTTCTGATGACGTCATCGGGACGTCGTGAAAAGTGCTTCGGGCTTCTGATGACGTCATCGGGACGTCGTGAAAAGTGCTTCGGGCTTCTGATGACGTCATCGGGACGTCGTGAAAAGTGCTTCGGGCTTCTGGTGACGTCATCGGGACGTCGTGAAAAGTGCTTCGGGCTTCTGGTGACGTCATCGGGACGTCGTGAAAGTGCTTCGGGCTTCTGATGACGTCATCGGGACGTCGTGAAAAGTGCTTCGGGCTTCTGATGACGTCATCGGGACGTCGTGAAAAGTGCATCGGGCTTCTGATGACGTCATCGGGACGTCGTGAAAAGTGCTTCGGGCTTCTGGTGACGTCATCGGGACGTCGTGAAAAGTGCTTCGGGCTTCTGATGACGTCATCGGGACGCCGTGAGAAGTGCTTCCGGGTGCTGATGACGTCATCGGGACGTCGTGAAAAGTGCTTCGGGCTTCTGATGACGTCATCGGGACGTCGTGAAAAGTGCTTCGGGCTTCTGATGACGTCATCGGGACGTCGTGAAAAGTGCTTCGGGCTTCTGATGACGTCATCGGGACGTCGTGAAAAGTGCTTCGGGCTTCTGATGACGTCATCGGGACGTCGTGAAAAGTGCTTCGGGCTTCTGATGACGTCATCGGGACGTCGTGAAAAGTGCTTCGGGCTTCTGATGACGTCATCGGGACGTCGTGAAAAAGTGCTTCGGGCTTCTGATGACGTCATCGGGACGTCGTGAAAAGCGCTTCAGGCTTCTGGTGACGTCATCGGGACGTCGTGAAAAGTGCTTCGGGCTTCTGATGACGTCATCGGGACGTCGTGAAAAGTGCTTCGGGCTTCTGGTGACGTCATCGGGACGTCGTGAAAAGTGCTTCGGGCTTCTGGTGACGTCATCGGGACGTCGTGAAAAGTGCTTCGGGCTTCTGATGACGTCATCGGGACGTCGTGAAAAGTGCTTCGGGCTTCTGGTGACGTCATCGGGACGTCGTGAAAAGTGCTTCGGGCTTCTGGTGACGTCATCGGGACGTCGTGAAAAGTGCTTCGGGCTTCTGGTGACGTCATCGGGACGTCGTGAAAAGTGCTTCGGGCTTCTGATGACGTCATCGGGACGTCGTGAAAAGTGCTTCGGGCTTCTGATGACGTCATCGGGACGTCGTGAAAAGTGCTTCGGGCTTCTGATGACGTCATCGGGACGTCGTGAAAAGTGCTTCGGGCTTCTGGTGACGTCATCGGGACGTCGTGAAAAGTGCTTCGGGCTTCTGGTGACGTCATCGGGACGTCGTGAAAAGTGCTTCGGGCTTCTGGTGACGTCATCGGGACGTCGTGAAAAGTGCTTCGGGCTTCTGGTGACGTCATTGGGACGTCGTGAAAAGTGCTTCGGGCTTCTGGTGACGTCATCGGGACGTCGTTAAAAGTGCTTCGGGCTTCTGATGACGTCATCGGGACGTCGTGAAAAGTGCTTCGGGCTTCTGATGACGTCATCGGGACGTCGTGAAAAGTGCTTCGGGCTTCTGGTGACGTCATCGGGACGTCGTGAAAGTGCTTCGGGCTTCTGATGACGTCATCGGGACGTCGTGAAAAGTGCTTCGGGCTTCTGATGACGTCATCGGGACGTCGTGAAAGTGCTTCGGGCTTCTGATGACGTCATCGGGACGTCGTGAAAAGTGCTTCGGGCTTCTGATGACGTCATCGGGACGTCGTGAAAAGTGCTTCGGGCTTCTGATGACGTCATCGGGACGTCGTGAAAAGTGCTTCGGGCTTCTGGTGACGTCATCGGGACGTCGTGAAAAGTGCTTCGGGCTTCTCGTGACGTCATCGGGACGTCGTGAAAAGTGCTTCGGGCTTCTGGTGACGTCATTGGGACGTCGTGAAAAGTGCTTCGGGCTTCTGGTGACGTCATCGGGACGTCGTGAAAAGTGCTTCGGGCTTCTGGTGACGTCATTGGGACGTCGTGAAAAGTGCTTCGGGCTTCTGGTGACGTCATCGGGACGTCGTTAAAAGTGCTTCGGGCTTCTGATGACGTCATCGGGACGTCGTGAAAAGTGCTTCGGGCTTCTGGTGACGTCATCGGGACGTCGTGAAAAGTGCTTCGGGCTTCTGGTGACGTCATCGGGACGTCGTGAAAAGTGCTTCGGGCTTCTGGTGACGTCATTGGGACGTCGTGAAAAGTGCTTCGGGCTTCTGATGACGTCATCGGGACGTCGTTAAAAGTGCTTCGGGCTTCTGATGACGTCATCGGGACGTCGTTAAAAGTGCTTCGGGCTTCTGATGACGTCATCGGGACGTCGTGAAAAGTGCTTCGGGCTTCTGATGACGTCATCGGGACGTCGTGAAAAGTGCTTCGGGCTTCTGGTGACGTCATCGGGACGTCGTGAAAAGTGCTTCGGGCTTCTGGTGACGTCATCGGGACGTCGTGAAAAGTGCTTCGGGCTTCTGGTGACGTCATCGGGACGTCGTGAGAGTGCTTCGGGCTTCTGATGACGTCATCGGGACGTCGTGAAAAGTGCTTCGGGCTTCTGGTGACGTCATCGGGACGTCGTGAAAAGTGCTTCGGGCTTCTGATGACGTCATCGGGACGTCGTGAAAAGTGCTTCGGGCTTCTGGTGACGTCATCGGGACGTCGTGAAAAGTGCTTCGGGCTTCTGATGACGTCATCGGGACGTCGTGAAAAGTGCTTCGGGCTTCTGATGACGTCATCGGGACGTCGTGAAAAGTGCTTCGGGCTTCTGGTGACGTCATCGGGACGTCGTGAAAAGTGCTTCGGGCTTCTGATGACGTCATCGGGACGTCGTGAAAAGTGCTTCGGGCTTCTGATGACGTCATCGGGACGTCGTGAAAAGTGCTTCGGGCTTCTGGTGACGTCATCGGGACGTCGTGAAAAGTGCTTCGGGCTTCTGATGACGTCATCGGGACGTCGTGAAAAGTGCTTCGGGCTTCTGATGACGTCATCGGGACGTCGTGAAAAGTGCTTCGGGCTTCTGATGACGTCATCGGGACGTCGTGAAAAGTGCTTCGGGCTTCTGATGACGTCATCGGGACGTCGTGAAAAGTGCTTCGGGCTTCTGATGACGTCATCGGGACGTCGTGAAAAGTGCTTCGGGCTTCTGATGACGTCATCGGGACGTCGTGAAAAGTGCTTCGGGCTTCTGATGACGTCATCGGGACGTCGTGAAAAGTGCTTCGGGCTTCTGATGACGTCATCGGGACGTCGTGAAAAGTGCTTCGGGCTTCTGATGACGTCATCGGGACGTCGTGAAAAGTGCTTCGGGCTTCTGATGACGTCATCGGGACGTCGTGAAAAGTGCTTCGGGCTTCTGATGACGTCATCGGGACGTCGTGAAAAGTGCTTCGGGCTTCTGATGACGTCATCGGGACGTCGTGAAAAGTGCTTCGAGCTTCTGGTGGCGTCATCGGGACGTCGTGAGAGTGCTTCGGGCTTCTGATGACGTCATCGGGACGTCGTGAAAGTGCTTCGGGCTTCTGATGACGTCATCGGGACGTCGTGAAAAGTGCTTCGGGCTTCTGGTGACGTCATCGGGACGTCGTGAAAAGTGCTTCGGGCTTCTGGTGACGTCATCGGGACGTCGTGAAAAGTGCTTCGGGCTTCTTGTGACGTCATCGGGACGTCGTGAAAAGTATTTCGGGCTTCTGATGACGTCATCGGGACGTCGTGAAAAGTGCTTCGGGCTTCTGGTGACGTCATCGGGACGTCGTGAAAAGTGCTTCGGGCTTCTGGTGACGTCATCGGGACGTCGTGAAAAGTGCTTCGGGCTTCTGATGACGTCATCGGGACGTCGTGAAAAGTGCTTCGGGCTTCTGATGACGTCATCGGGACGTCGTGAAAAGTGCTTCGGGCTTCTGATGACGTCATCGGGACGTCGTGAAAAGTGCTTCGGGCTTCTGATGACGTCATCGGGACGTCGTCAAAAGTGCATCGGGCTTCTGATGACGTCATCGGGACGTCGTGAAAAGTGCTTCGGGCTTCTGATGACGTCATCGGGACGTCGTGAAAAGTGCTTCGGGCTTCTGATGACGTCATCGGGACGTCGTGAAAAGTGCTTCGGGCTTCTGATGACGTCATCGGGACGTCGTGAAAAGTGCTTCGGGCTTCTGGTGACGTCATCGGGACGTCGTGAAAAGTGCTTCGGGCTTCTGATGACGTCATCGGGACGTCGTGAAAAGTGCTTCGGGCTTCTGATGACGTCATCGGGACGTCGTGAAAAGTGCTTCGGGCTTCTGATGACGTCATCGGGACGTCGTGAAAAGTGCTTCGGGCTTCTGATGACGTCATCGGGACGTCGTGAAAAGTGCTTCGGGCTTCTGGTGACGTCATCGGGACGTCGTGAAAAGTGCTTCGGGCTTCTGGTGACGTCATCGGGACGTCGTGAAAAGCGCTTCGGGCTTCTGGTGACGTCATCGGGACGTCGTGAAAAGTGCTTCGGGCTTCTTGTGACGTCATCGGGACGTCGTGAAAAGTATTTCGGGCTTCTGATGACGTCATCGGGACGTCGTGAAAAGTGCATCGGGCTTCTGATGACGTCATACGAAAGTCGTGAAAAGTGCATCGGGCTTCAAATGACGCCTCCAAGACGTCGTGTAAAGTGCAGAACGGTTCATGTAATATGTGCGTATTGCCGCGAAATGTGAGTTGGGCTTCATTTGCTGCGTGCTTCACAAGTTGATTGCACAAGTTTGTATTTTGCCATCGGCACAAAATTCTCACGGAGGTGTAGCAGTTTTTCTTGCCAGAGTTTTCCATGTTTAGGCCCAGATATCGTGATATCTTTATAACCGGTGGGGCTGTTTCCCTAATCCCTAGTCTGTTCAGCTTCAGCCGCTCACCTCCAGAGAAAGATGGTGTGAGAATGAAAACTCACCGCTCTCAATTTTTTTTATACCGTACTCTTTATCAATTGGTTGTCATGAATTTTGTTTACGGTGAGAATTTTGGGCCGATGGCAACTTATAATCGTCTGTTGATTGCTTACTGATTATCGTATCAGTCCAAAAAGGTTGATAAGTGTTGCATATTTTTGAGGGATATTACTGCGTAATAGCAGGAAAAAGTGAGCAATTCTATCCAAAAGGGGTCTTCCAAATGAAAGAGGTTTGGTGCGTGCCAGAAACGTTCCCAGAAAAGGGAACAATAGAATTGTGGAGTGGTGAGAGTGTACAAAAAATGAACAATATTTTCTAGAAGCAAATTTTTAGGTCGACACTTTTAAACGGCGGAAACAAACCGTTGTGGTATTACACGGAGGAGAGTTTGAAGGTTTTCAGAAAAAAAAAACTTCTACTCGTTTAGCGAGATTATATGGCAATACTCTTGGTTGATGTCATACTTCGATTGTTATATTTCTCTCAACGCTGTAGCTAACATGTCTGTCAAAGTCGATTTGGCAGCACCTCCTCTTCTAATGATAGCTATTAAGGGGTGCTCTTATTCAGCCCACCCCCCATAGGCTCACTCGAGTTGGCTCAAGAATTTTCTAAGTTTTTCCTGCGATTTTGTTCTATCTTGAGCACCGGTGCTGCTGTTTTCCCACTTTATAGTCCATGCAGAGCCTCAACTTCTGACCGCTGGAGAATGACCATGCATGATTGAGTACACACCGCTCACCTCTTCTTTTATACCCCACTATTTATCTACTGGGTATCAACAACTTTGCTTACGAAAGCCGAATGGGGGGGGGCTGTATAACATTATTCGCTATTAAGTACACATACATATATATTTTTGAAGGTTTGCGCATAATCAGAGTCATTTTTGGAACCACGAAATATTTCCGTGTAGAATACCGCAACGGTTTGTTTTCGCCGTTTAAAAGTGTCGACCAAAAAATTTGCTTCTAGAAAATATTTTTCATTTTTTGTAGACTCTCATCACTCCACAATTCTATTGTTCCCTTTTTCTTGGAACGTTTCTGGCACGCACCAAACCTCTTTCTTTGGAAGACCCCTTTTGGATAGAATACTTATTAGAAATTGCTGAGACTGGAGTAAGCAGTGCTCTTTCACGGGAAGTAGGCCGGTTTCCTGATGAAGATGCGGAATAGGCGTCGACTTGTGACATCCAGTAATAAGCCTCAGGGAGTATTCTGTAGTTTTATTTATTTATTTATTTACATAAGCCTGTGTACCAGACCTATGTGCAACGAACAACATCAACGAAATCAGCAAAAAAACATACAGCAGGAACAAGGTAAAATTACCAGTTTTCGATCAGGTAGTGTAATGTATTCAAAGCAGATACACGTATAGCCCATAATGTTGTGGAGACAAGGAAGTTGCTCCGCGAAGGATTAGCGCTCGCCACGCTTGTTCTCGAAGTGTTCAGTTACAAGTTTTCTAAATGCCTTATTGCTCACAGGAATGGATTTTAGCCTCCGAAGCCGTTCAAATGCCGGGGTCGCCCTATTTATGAAGAAAAAGTGCCTGCAGTTTAGGTTTGAATTATTGCGCACAATTTTTGAAGCTCCTCCCCTGGTACTCGATGTTCCCACCTCGACAATACACCCAGGCCGGAGACCAAAGTCCGGTTGATACAGGATTTTATGCAGCAGCAGTAGGTCGTTCAACTTTCTCCTTACCAGAAGAGATGGCAGTTTGAGCTCACTATTCCTGGTTTCTGCAGATGGCATTTGTTGATAATGACAAAACCGAGCTTCCTGATCATTAACTTTCTTGTAAACCCGTTTTGCACCTTCTCTATTTGTGTTCTCTGCAACCTGTACCAAGAGGATTCAGAGAGATGTCTGTTCCATATAGAGGCACCATATTCCAAGACCGGCTGCACCATGGCCCTATATGTCATACGTAGCACTTCCTTCGTGCTGCCCCAGGTAGTTCCAGCCAGAGCGTAAAGAATGTTGTTGCGCGAGTTGGCTGAGGCAGCACGTATACGCGTAATCTCATGAAAACGAAGTGAGGGATCCAGGAAGACTCCCAGTAGTCGAGGATGCTTAGACAGTGGCAGCTCGTGGCCATCCCAGATGACCTTGGGATGAAGCCGATGTTCGATAGTAGCCGTTGTACATAGTGTGACACTTGACTTGGAGGCAGAAACAGTCAGCAACTTTGAGTTGAGATACACAGCCAGGGTCCGTAAGTAGTTGTTCATGGTGGCAGTGGCTCGGTCAATAACTGAGTCCGTGCAAACGATAGTGATGTCATCGGCGTACAGGCACAGATGAATACCAGTTGGTGGCTCAGGAATATCAAAGAGAAATAGCGAAAACAGGCTAGGGGACAACACCCCACCTTGTGGGACAACGGCTTTCAAAGGGAACGAAGACGATAGATGTCCGTCGAACTTTACACGAATGGACCGGTTTTTGACAAAGCCATTAATCCATCTTTTAGACCAATTGGATTTCGATAGAAGCGGGATACTGACGCTATCAAATGCAGCCGAGAGAACAATAGCAACGACGAGGCTTCTACCCGCGATGATATGCTCGGTGATTGACGTCAGGGCAGTGATGGTGGAATGCTCCTTCTTGAAACCATGCTGGTGAGTGTTGTGCTGTAGGGCGTTTTGGAGGAGCGGATTGACGACTTTTTCCGCAAGCTTGGCTAGGGGGGAAAGGAGGGAGATGGGGCGGTGGGGGAGGCAGCCTTATCCGATGGCTTGCCTGGTTTGGCGATGGGAATGATGACAGCTTGTTTCCAGCGCGCCGGAACAACACCAGAACTGAATGACGAATAAATGAGATCAGAGAACAGTTGATAATAAGGATCAGGAAGATGCTTGAGATGAACAGCCGATATCCCGTCAGGTCCCTCTGCACGCGAATTTTTTTCTTGATGATCTTATCAATGGCGGAAGGAGAAATAGCAGGGACATCCAGCCGATCGAGCTTCCTGATTGCTCGTATTGTTCGTCTGTTTTGCATATCACGAGGCGATGAGGCCGATGTGAAAAGTTTGCCGAGCAGACAAGCTGCCTTGTATCCGTGCTCGAATCGTCCAGACGGAAACTAGAGCATGTTACGATCCTCGTAACATGCTCTAGTGTTACTAGAGCATCAGAAATTCGTTTCAGTGTTGTCCAAGCTTTTCTGGCATCTGCGGCAAAGTCAATCGACTCGGTTAGCTCCTTCCAGCGCTGCTGCTTGTGTTGATTTAGCAGCTCGGTGATGTTGTCCGACAGCTGTTGTATCGTAGGATCATTGTCGTCCGATCTTCGCTTGTCGTCTCTCATCGTGATCAGATCAAGGACTTCACTGAGCACGTTTGGGTGAAAAGTCCTTACACGTCCAGTAGGAATAGCTGCTTTGGAGGCTCGTTCGGTGGCACTGACGATGAACTTCTCCTTATCGTGGACTGTTCCGTGCCTCGGGTAGTCGGCCGCCTGGCTGAGCAACACCTCTTTGAAAAGGTCCCAGTTAGCCTTACGATAATTAGAATAAGACTTACAACGAGAGCCAGAAAACGGAGCAAACAAGCTTTTAAGTGACAAATCCAATGACGTTATTATGGGAACATGATCACTGGCCAGGGCCACATCGGTAGACCAGTTACAGGAGATAGCTAGCGAGGATGATACAAAGGTGATATCGGGTGAGGAAGGCCTACCCACTGCCGGAAGACGAGTGGGAGAATCCTCATTGATAGGCACAAGATCACAATCATCAGCGAATAATTCAATGAGCTCACCCCTATTGTCAGGCTCTAGAGGAGAGAACCACGAAGGAGAATGAGCATTGAAATCACCAGCTACTACAACCGAACTAGATGACAAGGCAGTATGAACAGTATGTAAGTAATTTGAGGGGTCAAACGCGTTAGGACAGGACGTGGATGGGGGTATATAGACATTGACAATACCATGGGGGCCACTTTGTAATACAATATGAACACCAAGACATTCAACAACATCGTCAGTGGGTAGAGTAATTAGGTGAGAAGGGATACATGATTTTACAAATGTTGAAACACCACCGCCATGGGAAGTACGTGGAATATGATAGGATAAATAACCGGGAGACGGGGGAGGGAGGAGGAAGATGTGCTAAGTTTTGTCTCCTGCAGGAGGATGACATCAGGTTGAGTGCGATCTACATACACTGTGAGTTCAGCAATTTTGGCACGCAGGCCATTGATATTGAGTTGATAAATGCAGAGACTATGCTGAGGAACCCTAGGAGGATTTACAGAGCAAGACATACAACAATAAGCATGAATGTAGTCATCATAGCTGGACAATCCCGAACATTTGAGGTGCACCCAGCCAAGGCAACCACCACATTGAATGCTTGCATGTTGAGCAGATAGTCCGCAGTGACAGCAGGGATATCGTGGTGTCTTGCTGCGCGGTCCCGGATTCCTCTCGATGCCAGCTCGTAGAAGTAGAATACAGAGGAGTGTAGCAGCCAGCCAATTACACTCCCAATACGAAAAAACTCCACATGGAGTGATTGATGTCCGTTTGATGAGTCTCCATAACGTCGACTATTCCAACTTCTTTGCACGATTTCGAGACCCTCACCACAAACATATAGTAACAGGAAATATTGACATAGTTAATGATCCTGCCATCAAATATATTCTACAAAAAGGTGTAAAGTTTAGGCCCATAATTAATAGAAAGATTGTAGAAATTAAGAACATTTGGAATGAATTTTTAGAACAGGTTAGAACAAAAATTAGGACTAGATATAAGCTGAACGCAGATAAAAATAGACATTTCGATGTTTCATTTTCTCCCTTTTTTCACGTAAAATAAGACCTTTGATTCATAACTTGAGCAGGGTTAACAGTATTTCCTTGAATAATTTTAATAATAGAATAAAATTTATACATGACAAATTCATTGTTTGCCCCTTGGACAAAACCAATAACAACTACGGTTTTGTGTGCAAAAAACTTTATTTAATAATCTTATTGAACGAAATGGGTACACTATCTCGAGAAATCGTTACTCATGATATTTATCAACTAACACCAATTGAAAATAGCCAAGAAATTATAGAAAAACATAGAAAACTAATGATTTCTAATAATATTAAGTTCAATTTAGATTCTGATATACCAATCATCTTTTGTATACCTAAACTACATAAAAACCCAATCAAATTTCGCTTCATATGTGGTGCTTATAACAGCAGCATTAAGAACTTAGCGATAGAAATCAAAAATGTGTTTACCTTCATCAAAAATCCCTTTAGAAATTACTGTAGCGTAGTTATGAATAAAATTAGATGCTTCAAAAATTTTTGGGCAATAGACAATATAAATATCTCTTCACAATTGGGAAAAATAGTTGGAGAAAATCTAAAATTGTATTCTGCCGACTTTACCAATATGTTTACTAATATTCCGCATGAAAATATTGTTCACAACATTACTAAAATTCTGAAAATTTGCTTTAAAAATTCAAATAAAAAATATGTGGCTACCAATGGTTTCAACACCTTTTATACCGATTAGAATGAAAACTCTAAGTACAGATTTTATCAACATCAGATTCGTGTGTAGCGCTGCGAATAATCTGCAGAGAAACATTGAACCGTATCTATCGTAGCATTTCAATAATCGTCAAAAGTCGCAATTGGAAAGCCACCGTCTTGAGCTTGTAACTTCCCTCAACCAGCAGCTCGGGGCGGCATACTAAGTCCTACTATGAATGTCCAAGAGGTAATAACAATACGATTCGTTTTTGCAAGTGTGTTTACAGCTCCAAACCCTTCACTGATGAGAAATCGGATTCCTTATGAACAAATCACTCTGGTAACAACATCAAATTTCGAGAACCTAACGAAACCTGAAAATTTTCTCCGATGGATTTGAGGAACCTTGTGACATACACTCCTTACGCTTCAAAGCTCTGATATCACTCGTAATCTTCGTGGTTTTCATCGGTGGGTACAAGCCCTACTGCATTACAAAGCCGGTGATCATGAAATGAAAAAAGGAAATGAAGACAGGGGAACGCCGTGGTTTTTCATTTATTTATAGGGCATTATTATAGGGCATCCACGAGGTTAGCTGATAGAAATGCAATGATAGTTGAACGAATGAGAAACAGGCAGTGAAGTATTTAATGTAATGGCAATCTTGTATACGACAGACGCCTTACTCAAAATGAGGGCATCAGTCACCAGGGGTAGCAGTTTCAAACTAGTCCGTAGTCCGGCTAGGAACAGGATAAGGCACCATTTCTTTGTGAACAAAGCTAGCAGTGAATCTATAAACATTCATAAAAGGGCTACCTATCAACTGTTGCTCTTTTAAGCGGTAAATGGGGTCAGTTTTTACCGACTTTGGATCATTGATCTTGTTCTACGCATATTGTTATTCTGACTGACTATTGGTACAATAGCTGTTTTTATCGTCTAGATCTCATCACGTGTTCCTTCGCCTTTATAATTTCGTTGCACAGGTTCTTCCTGTCATAGCCAGTTACAATAACAATTACATAAGATGAGGTCGACGGTTTGCTACTATGGTCAATCTCCAATCGTGCTGGTGGCCGACTGCCGCGTGCAGATGTGTTGCGGCAGCCGGCCTCCGGTGGTTGCCCTTTCTCACACAGTCGGTGGTACACGGACGCGGACTTCTCGGTGTCGTGTCCGGCGAGCGCACCTTGGAGTGGGGCGGATGAGATGCGCAGACCGGTCGCTCCTTCAAAGCAACACTGCCAAACGCGAAATCTCAATTCGCTCAAATAAGCGAGAAAAAGCTAGAAAAAAGGCGACCACGCCCCCATGAAAGAAAAAATGGGTTACGCCCACCGACAAGCTTCCGATCTCAATAGGGAAGAGAAGCGCGATTGATTTTATTCAAAATCTATGTTCTTCCATTTGTTTTCGGTCTGGCTTTATATTGTGGCCTGCTTCAAAACAATGCGTGAAATTTTCACCAAGGTAAGCAGAAAAACGAAAAATTGATTCTGAGGTTGAACTGTGCCTTTAACCCATTCACGACCACACCTATTTTTGAAGACTGCACGTTTTGCAATATTGCGTCACCGTATAACGTGTCCCACCGGTGGGACACGCTGGCTTGAATAGAGTCACACGGGTAACTGCTTTCACTTTCTCGTGTCTATATTGTAGCTACTAGCAACGGTGATCGGACAGTATCAGAGTTTGAGCTTCCGAGACGCTCTCGTTATCGAGAAACAATTACTCGAAAGCAAAACGGGGTCAACTGAGCTTCAACGGTTTAAGAAAAGTGAACGAGTTTCAAACTATGTGTTCCTACTAAGCAACTTAACAGCTAGAATTATAAGGAAAAATAAATCATTAGGTGCTTCTAAAGTTACTTTACAGCCGTTTTTTCCTTTACTTCAGCCCACCTGATTTCAGAAAAGTCTAAATATGTTCTTGCACTTAACCTACTGACGGATCACGAGGTTTTTATTCAAGTCTTGGGTAGGTCAATACACATCTAGGTTCGAAAATAGTTTCTCGTGGTGGAGAAATCGATTTTTGAATAGGGTGTCCCACCGCTGGGACACGCGGTCCGAAGTGGTAGTCAACGCGTGTCCCACCGGTCAAAGGTGTGCGTTTTTCGTTTTTCGATTTTTCGGTTTTTTCGTTTTTCGCTTTTTTTAGCGAAAAAAAAAAGCGAAAAAGGAAGAAGATTAAATTTTTTTCTTTTTTTTTGGGTCTAAAATTGCCGGTTCTGACGCGACTTGCAGTCGATCCTTCGCCGCCCACAGAAGTCTGCAGCAAGGAATGGCAAAATAACGAATGCCAACAAGCGTTCTGAGGTCGCCAAAACGCCTCTTGTCCCCTTTCCGCCCCTCGGCATGAACAATTGAACTCTCGAGATTGTGATAACATGGAATAATCAGATCAAGAAAGTACTGATAAGCGAGCTAAATCGCTTGATTGCATTGATAGGTGTCATCCATCGCAAAGGTGGCCCTCTTTTAGCGCAAAATACTGTTTTCGCGTTCTCTTCAAGCATGCCGTGCTGTATAGGGCACAAGACCTTCCCTAAACGGTGGAGATATCAAAAAAGAAATCTATCGTGAACACTGCCTTTAATAGTCAGGTAAATTCGTTTCTTTTCAAAATGTACATGAAAAAGTAGTCGAAAATTGCTCTTTGGAGGTTCCTAATTTTCAAACAGGAGCGTGTCCGAAAATCCTGGGAGCAACAACCTAAATTATTTTGCACCCTCTATCGAATCATAACAAAAAAAAAAACGAAAATAAGAATTTTCTCGGGTATATACCTTATGTTATCTTTTAGAAGTATATAAATGTGCTTCTATTCTTCATGCCTCTTTTTTAGGTGTACTTCTAATGGAGAAATACTTCAAGAAGAGGGTGCACTTCTACTTTTCAGCCTTGTTTGTTGGAATTCTCATAATAAAAATATTAATAACAAAACACAGTTTTTCGTGACCAAGAACTTTGAAAAGTCGGCTATTCAAGTCCGATTGAGCCAATGCTTGCACACTTGTTAATACTAACGTCGCTTTATGAGCCGTAACCCTGCACTAGAATCTAGATTTTTTCCCTTCACTAATTTTAAAATGTACTACTATTAGCTACGAACGATGCTGGTGAGCGACTCATGTGTTTTTGTGAATCTTCGCATTTTTTTCATGGGAACAGCCGATTCCAGAAAAGCAAAGACCGCAAATGGACTCACATATCACCGAATGGACTTTACAAACATGAGATAGACCATATCATGTGCAACCGTAAAGTTTTCACCGATGTAGCGGTCCTACCCAGTTTTCGAACCGGAAGCGATCATCGACTGCTAAGGCCCCGGTCATAGTTGGATGAGCAGACGTCTCCAGCCCGGTCGATACACATAGAATGCATTGGAAATGGGATGCAAAAATCACTCGGTGTATCCCCCCCGCACCCTCCAACACCCCCCAACACCCACCCGGTCGATACGTATGTTTAAAATGATCTAGTGAGGTTGAGAAAACCACTCGGTGTATCCGACGCGGTCGATATCCATTCTTTACGTGGATGAGAAAATCACCGGGTGGGCGGGCCAATGATAAAACATTGCGTATCACTAGAAAGCTAACCTTACTGCTACCTCCTTTCCTCCACCATACTCTCCTTCACTATTTCTCTGACCAGGTGCAAATCTGTCGGCCACGTAATCATCGTCATATCTAGTTGGATACAGCGAGTGATTTTCTCAACCTCACTCCATCATTTTAAACATACGTATCGACCGGGTGGGTGTTGGGGGTGTTGGGGGTGCGGGGGGGGAGTGTTGGGGGGAGGCGGTGGGTTGCAGATGCAAATAGCACCAACTCTGACCGGGGCCTAAGAGCCAAATTCCACTTCGACAAGAAGAGGGCAATGATGGATCGTATTGCACAGACAAGGCCACCTCCGACGGTTCTCGATGTCGAAGCCGCGAAGACTCTTGCTGCAGTACAAGATTTTGGAGAGCTGGACGCAATCGATGAAGATTACGAAAAGCTGGTAAGCGCTTTGAAAGTTGTCAAGGAGGCTTGTAGAAAAAGAATACCAAATCACGTTTCCTCGAGAATTTTCGAAGAAACACGAAAACTGCTCGATAAAAGAAGACATTTGAAGGAGAGCGTCCATAACCACTTGGAGTTAAAGGCACTGTTCGCGATGAAAATCGCTTTTCTGTTTTTTTGCCTATCTTGAAACCGGTCCCATTCTGATTCCAATGATGCTTCTGGAATCGTACAAGACCTTCTGGGAATGGAGTTATGGTCCCTCAAAAATTGAGCTAGGGAAAATGGTAGACGAGTTGTCCGAAGCTTGTAACTTCCGTCTTTTACAGCCGATGTATGCGAGCTGACCTGAGTAAAGAGAGAAGTTGAGAATGAAGGGAAGAACGGGGCTTTGATCGGAAACCATCGCTTAACTCACGATTTCAAGTGTTCCTTTGTTCACGTCGAGGGGGGGGGAAGAGGCGGGACTTGCCCACAATGGCGGGGTTTTCCCACTTTTCTAAGCCGTTTTGCGGCTCCTGGGTAGCTTTTCGTCCCGTTTTTTCGACGCTGTTCTGCTTCTGAGAGCCACGAGAAGCGTTCATCCAGTGATGGTGATTTTCAGGAAGCCCTCGCTCGGTGCAAAACGTCTTGACTCTGCCTGAAAATACAGAGTTCAATCTTGTGGGAGGACGGCCTAGAGGGCGGCGGCAATCACGAGGTAACCAGATTGTTGTACGGAGGCTCCATCGGTCATCCATGCGGCGCAACACGTGTCCTGCCCATCGGTGTTTGGACTGGGCCATGAACAGAAGAGGGATCATTAACTGCGACTGCTTCCGAAGATCAGCACTGCGTAGGCCACCAGCTCGCTGGGCACGACGATTAGTCTTCAGTAGTCTGCGTTCCAAGGCCCTGTGAGCTGTCCTTATGGCCTGTGTGGTCGCCTTCGTTTCCGCCCATGTCTCGGTTCCATAGCACAACGCAGGTAGCACCATGGTGTCGAACAAACGTGCTCGTGTCTTCACATCCAGCAATTTGTCTGTCACTTCCACTATAGATCCAAGTGCAGACCAGGCAGCTCGTCGTCTCCGTCCGATCTCCGTAGACAAGGCGTTCTGCATGTTCACCTCTCTTCCGAGATAGACGTAGCTGTGCGTAGTGGGTAGGGGAATGCCAGAGAGACGAATGGGGCTGTCGTCGCACCACTGGTTGCGCATCACTTGGGTTTTCCTCAGATTCATTGTAAGGCCGATCGCTTTGCCTGCAGGGTCCAGTTCGTTAAGCATTCCTTCGACTTCTGCGGAAGACGAACACAGCAGCACAATGTCGTCAGCGAAGCGCAAGTTGGATACTCTGCACCTGTCTATGAGGATACCTTTGCTATCCCAGTCGATGTGGCGCATCACGTCTTGTAACGCGGTCGTGAACAGCTTAGGCGAGATGGTATCTCCCTGTCTGACACCCTTCCCAATCGACACCTTCAGTTTCCTCTCGAATAGTTGAATAATGGTGTTGCTTCCGTTGTTGCACTCTTCCAATATTCTGATGTACTGGGCGTCAACACCAGCGTGGATGAGAGCGTTAAGAACAGCCGGGACTTCAACCGAATCGAATGCCTTGGTATAGTCCACGAAGACGAGCGCTAGAGGTAGATGGTACTCCCTTGTCCGTTCAATGACTTGCGATAGCGCCTGAATGTGATCAAGACAGCAGTAACCCTTACGGAAGCCTGCCTGTTCTCTGGGCTGGAAGTCATCCAGAGCCTTCTCTATCCTGTTCAGCAGAATCTTCGTAAAGACCTTGTACGGCACTGAGAGTAGAGCGATTGGCCTGTAGTTGTTGATGTCATCCCGATCACCCTTTTTGAATAGGAGTATCGTTCTTGACGATTTCCACTGCGCGGGAACGAATCCTTACGCGAGGTATCTGGAGAAGTGTTCCGCCAGAACTTTCCATAAAGGTGAACCACCCGCTCTGAGGGACTCGGTGGTAATGCCATCTGGTCCAGTAGCTGTGTTTTTCTTCATCCCTTTGACAGCAAAAGCAACTTCACTCTCAAGGATTGGAGGTGGGTCATCTGCTACTGCAGGTAGTGGGCTACGCGGCACGGACAGTGTTGAGTTGAAGAGAGTGCTGTAGAAATCCACCACAATTTTTTCCATACCAGCGCGGGACGTGCAAATGCAACCCGAGGAATCCCGAAGGGCTGACACTTGTTCTCTGCGATCTGACAGCTCACTCCGACAAAACCTGATGCTTTTCCTCTGGTTCACGGTGTCCAACAACTTCCGCGCTCGATACTGCTTCAAATCGCTCGATACCTCAGCTCTGCAAACTTTGCTGATCGTAACACGTTCCAAGTGACTGGTATTCGGATCGAGATGATCCAGGCGGCGTTTTTCCAGCAACAGTTTAGTCTCCTTGCGCAACCTCTCAATTGGTTCCGCTGCTCCAACCAAGGAATTTTTTTCGGCGTCCTTTATCTTGCGACACAGATCCTCGTAATCGTCTGTAGGATCATCAGAAACATTCCATTGCGTATCGGCTACACTGCACTGCATCACTTCTGAATCCACGGTTCGGGGACTTTGCTGCAAATCTCTGACTAAGATGTTTCCTCGTAAAGTTGTTGTGAAGTCGAAGCTTTGCACGGAGCATGGTCAGAGCCTGTCACGAATGATGGAACAGTGCCGACGTCTAGGAGGGCCCATCGCCGATTAACGAGAATATGGTGAATCTCATTGGTCGTCGTTCCGTTCGGTGACTTCCACGTCCATCTTCGACTTTCTGGCTTCTTGTAAAACGAATTACCGTGGAACATACGTGCGCTACACAAAAAGTCTGCCAGGCGAGAACCGTTATCGTTTCTGATGTTGCCTCCATACGATCCGATTCTTCCTTCTCCATCAACTGCTCTTCCGAGGACAGCATTGAAGTCGCCCAGACAAATCTTGTAAAAGCCTCTTTCTTTAGCTACTACATCCTCGAGTTGTCCGTAGAACTCATCGAGCTCATCATCCGCAGCAGCTGATGTTGGTGCATAAGCGTTGATGATTGAGATTGCTGGGTGTACTTTAGGCTTGAGTCGTAGAACGGCCAGGCGCGGGGAGTAGATGAAGTGCGAATCCATAGTGTGTGCTATGGTGCTGTTGAGTAGGAAGCCAACACCACCAACGTTCCGTCCCTCCACTTTTTTTCCGAGAATCAACAATCTTCCATCTTTCAATTTCTGCACGGAATCTTTGTTCGTCTTTGTCTCCTGTACTGCTATAACATCGTAAAGTATTCGATCCGCAGCTCGCAGAAAGACGTCCTGATCCGCTTCAGTTGAAAGAGTTCGGGCGTTGAAAGAGCAAAATCGTACACAGTCGTGATGCCTGTGTTTGTCCGGTCCAGTTTGTCCGTTTCCATAGAACGTCCTGCGTACTCCGAGATTTGATCGCCCCTCACCGGTTGCCATACCTTCCGACGTCGTAGACGGCTGGGCGCGGTGTGCGGAGGACTGGGGCAGCTGATTGGATGTCGATGCGTAAAGGCATTCGTCTCCTAGTTCTCGTCCTTAGCCGGGCAAGGGCGTGGGATGAGCCCCATGAACGCTTCAGCGCTGGCTTGACGCTGACATTCTAGGGGGGAGACAGTCCGGATCTGTTCGTCGTTCACACCAAGGCTTGCCAGGCAACCCTACAGGGTCTGTGAACGCTTCCACCGTACATCAACTAGGAGGTAGATCCCTGTACAGCAAAAAAAAACTGTATTGCTGCACAAAAAAGGCGATAAGGAAGATTTTGGCAACTACAGGCCGATATGCTTACTCCCCGTTCTCTACAAAATCTTCACGCGCTGCCTTCTCGCAAGAATTAGAAGAACATTGGAGGAAGCTCAGCCGTCGAGCAGGCCGGATTTCGCAGTAGTTTCAGCACAATCGACCACATCATCACCTGCACGAGAATCATTGAGGCTTGCAGAGAACACCAAATTCCACTTGTCATGAAGTTCATAGACTACTGTAAAGCGTTTGATTCCATTGAACACATGGCGGTCTGGAAGAGTCTTTCAAATCAAGGAGTCCAGCAGCAATACGTGAATGTTTTGAAAGACTGCTACTCGGGTTGCACGACCACGTTCCGACCATTCTTTCGTCCTGTCACAATACCAATCAAGAAAGGCGTTCGACAAGGAGATCCAGTCAGCCCAAATCTTTTCTCTTCAGATCAGGATCGGTTGTTAGGAGATGTGATTGGGACAATCTTGGAATTAACATCAACGGCAAGCTACTAAACCACCTGAGGTTCGCCGACGACATTGTGCTTTTGACGCATACGCCAAATGAAGCAACGTCAATGATTCACCAGATTGATACCGAAGGAAAGAAAGTTGGTCTTTTGTTGAACAAAATGAAGATTAAAGTCATGAGGAATCGTTTTGCAGATCTTTCCCCTGTTCGACTAGACGGTGCGCCACTAGAGGAAACAGCTGATTACGTATACCTCGGCCGCCTCCTGAACATGAACAACGATTTAAAGCCGGAAATCATGCGAAGGAGGAAAGCAGCATGGGCGGCGTATAATACCATCAAACCAGCTGTGCAGGAGACCAGGAAAAAGGAACTGAAAGCAGAGCTCTTTAACAGTACTGTCATTCCTGCTTTATGTTATGGTAGCGAATCCTGGACACTGACAAAGGAGCTGGAATAACAACTGAAGGTGGCGCAGGCCTCGATTGAACGACATCTTGTCGGATACACTCTGTTCCGACAACGAAGTGAAGGTCTACACAACGCAGATATCCGCTCAATGTCCAATGTCGCTGATGCTCTCGAACACATAAACAAAACCAAGCATCGATGGGCAGGGCATGTACTGAGAAGAAATGATGGACGGTGGAGCAAAGCTGCGATCAAATGGTATCCTCGCGACAAGAAACGACCGCTTGGCAGACCCATGACCAGGTGGACTGATTCACTTTATATTCGATACAATATGGTCGATTCCAGAAACAGATGCTTAGTTTATAGGTCCACAAGAGCTCAAGACAGGAACGAATGGAAATCGTACTATGATCCGCAACAAAGCAATCGCCGCGTTTGAGGAACGGATCAGCCAAGTAAGTAAGTAACTACTATTAGAGGTGTTCTTCAAAAAATAAGGCGTACTTCTAAATGTCAGCCCTCTCTTTTTAGTGTACTTCCATTAGAGGTGTACTTCAAATAGAGGTGTATTTTCAATAGTGAAAATACGGTAGTTCCATCCAGCGAAAATGGTTCAACTGAATCCTGTGTAGAGACCACAACCCAATGCGTGCGGTTGCGTCGCGGTCATTACCGTCTAATAGGGCCTCTTTCAGAGTTCGATCGCTGATCGCCGCGATGACATGTTTTGAATACAGATCGACGTGCGACGCGGTCTCGGTCGATGCTCATTTTTATCATCCCATCGCTTCGTACGGCGATCGAACTCTAAAAGAGGCCTAACGCCGGGATACTGAGCTACGGGTCAGTGCTGACCGCGACGCGACCGCTCACGCCGAAACTAAACATGACAATGCAAGAAATTCACGCAAATGTGTAATAGGTATCAGGAACTAATGATGTTCGTCTCTGTACAACGTTTTTCCGTTTGAACCTGTGACTTGCACTTCAACTTTTACGAATTCAGTTTTTTCATAAAGTTAGGGACGACCTTAGAGCACTTAGTTTTGATCGAAAACGTGAAAAAACGTGGGCATGAATGCTCAGAGAAGTACTACACTTATGAACAACGAGTTCACATTGAGGATTTCGCAGGGTGTTCAGTGCTATAATTTTATCTGGATTCGCCTCTGCAACAAGGCTAAAATCCCTCGCATTAATATGTTGATTGCGGATACTTTTGTTTCTCTAATAAAGCATAATTCTTTCATTATCTGATGCAAGTCGATCACGTTGTCTTCTTTCTAGAGTCAAAAATATGAAATGGCCAAAAGAAGACGTTCTGAAAGGCAAAAAAATTTTTCGGTTTTTTTCGGAATTTTTCGTTTTCAAAACCGAAAATTTTTCGTTTTTCGGTTTCAAAGCTTTTCGCACATGCCTGCCACCGGTGGAACACGTGGTCGCGAATGGTTTAGGCCCCATTCATAACTGGTCGCTTCGGCTTGAAGTCGAAGCGACCAACGCTACTGCAGCGATCCGAAATCGCTGGACGAAGCGATTTGAAATGGCTTCATCCAGCGATTTCGAACCGTCGAGCGACTTGGAATCGCTCGCGGGGACGCGATTTCGCGTGAAACGCGACGGAGATTTGCGGACAACGTCGCGAGATTGAGTGTGGAGTCTACAATTGGGCGCCGAATACCCTACGCCTTGACGAAAAATTACGGCCTAGTCGCTTCGACTAGACGAATCGCCTCCATCATGGAAGCAACACGACTAATCGAAGCGACCTAACGAAATCGTTCCGACCAGCTATGAAATACCCCAGTCGCTCGGCGATTGTGACTGAAACTGCGATAAGTGCGAACCCGCGGTGTATACGAGACGCGTGGGGGTTAGGTGGAGGGCTAATTCACGGTTGTCGAAGTTCAAGCAATGATTTTGAAATTGATGAGGAGATCAATGAATAGACCTCTCTTGTCCCTATGGCCCAAAAGGGGGAAGCTCGGGGGCCTTATTCCTAAGGCAAACTCTGTAAGCAATAGGCCTTTCGGCTTGTATGTAAATTACTAGTTTCGCGGTTCATCATGAAGCATCTCGGAAGACCGAAGGCTTTCAATAGCGTTAAGAAGCGCTCGCGTCCAAAATTTGGTGGAGGTCCGCGTCCGAGGAGGCGTTGTGGACGGCGAGCGCACGTCCTCCGGGCCAGATGTGGCTGAGGGAACGACCGAGCTCCGCGTCGGTTGCGTCTCAGTCATTCTGACCGTGAGTTCTCAGACAGTCGGTGGTACTCGGACGCCGACTTCTAGGTGTCTTTCCTGGCGAGCGTACCTTGGAGTGAGCGGGATGAGAGACGCAGACCGGCCGTTCCCTAGCGAGATGGCCATCTCAAAAAATTAAAACAAGTTACTTGTAACATAAATTCCCAAAACCAAGTTACTTGTAACATATCTAAGCCGATGCAAATTACTTGCGACTTTTATTGTCCCATTCAAGTTGCATGTAACATATCGGATGCGCATTGCGCGCGGTTTCCAGACGATATGTTGCATGTAACTTGAATGACTTGAGGTAAGTCGCAACTTATATGGATACATTAGGTTAGACATGTTACAAGTAACTTGTTTTCGATTTCTGAGGGGATACTGCGTGCACTGCGTCTCCGATATGTTACATGTAACTTAAATGGCACAATATAGTAAGTCGCAAGTAACCTGAATCGGACCGGAAGATATTCCCAATGGGGATGTACGACGCACTCGCGGGGTCAGGCTTCCGACTGGCGTTGCTGTTGGTTCAATTACCTAAGTTTGAGGTACTTGACCCCACACCAGCAGGAAAGGCCCCGCTCAGCATTTTTTTGCGTAGTGTGTGGTCTGGGACGCGTTCCCTGCGTCGCGTGTCGTCTGCATCACGTGATGGCCACCCATGGTGAAAATATGAATGTAAGTTACATGTAACATAAGTGTAACCTACATGTAATATAAATTCAAGTCACATGTAATATAAATGCAAGTTACTTGAGACATTCAAGTAATTTACATTTATATTACCAGTAGCTTCTTCTGATTTTTCTGAGATTTCGATTTCTCCAGACGCATACCAACAACCGTCGAACGACCAACACGAGAGTACATGTTGAATGATTAGTGCGAACCCGCGCTGTATACGAGACGTGTGGGGGTTAGGTGGGCGGCTGATTCATGGTCGTCAAAGGGCAAATCAAGAACTTGGAATTGCCCCGTTGGCCCAAAGGGAAGGAACGCCTGGGGGACTCTCCCAGGCAAATTTTGTAGGCCTTTCGGCTTATTTCCTAACTTCTTTCGAGCTTCGTCATGAAGCATCGCGAAAAACCGATGGCTTACAAAAGCGTGGAGGTGCCCTCGCGGCCAAAATTCGGTAGAGGCCGGCGTCCAAGAAGGCTCTGTGGCCGTCCTCCAGGCCAGAAGGACTGAGCGAGCGACCGAGCTCCGCGTCGGCGGCGTGCGTGAAAAAAAGGAGATTAACAGTTTTTCGACCAAAATCACGTGGTTTCCACCATTCTCCAGTGCCAAGAAACCATTCTAAACCATTGTTGGGTACATATGCCAACTTTTTACGCTTTTTCCAATGGAGAAAAAACCGCATCTCCACAGTCACTCTAAAAGCCGATTTTGGAATCACAGAGTTGCGCATGGGCGAGTTAAAGCCAAATCTGGTGCGCGCTTCGCGCGCACCACAATTTTGATAAGAACTGATGAATTTGAATTGATAAGATCATTTCTCTCAAATCAAGGTGTAGTTTGCCTTGGATGCAAGACGGGAGGATTATAAGTGAAATATGCGAATCCCGGGCATCTATAAAGTGCTTCTTCGAAACGATTGTCTAGTACTAGAACAAATACTTGATGGACTCAATCAAATGTACCAGGATACAGCAACGTAAAAAAATGTTGTCTAATCAAGATAATGGTAGACTCTGCATCGAACTCGCTAACATTGCCTTTCGCTACAAGTTCGCTCTGACATGTCAGTAGGGAGAATCTTGAAAACGGTTCTTTATCATAACCGTCAATCAGCTCATCCTGATTAAACACATCTTATCCTCCGTGGCTTGTGACTGTGGAAGTAGACTCTGTTTCATTACAAGTGAACTCATGTTTTCGGTTATCGCAGCGCGGAGCGGTAGCTTTTTCGTCGAAACCTCCTTATCACAAGTTATATCTCACCGAGGTGATAATCGAAATCAACAGGTCACTAGGGATGTACCAGAGCTCAGTTATGTACGCATAGGCTTTCCGTCACAAACGTGATAACCCTCGCAAGTCACTGCGATTTATCATTGCAAAACCATAGGTTATTGATTTCTCTGACTTTTTTCTGGCTTTAGCAAATTTTTCAGAAAGCCGAAACAGGAAACAGAAAGGCCAAAAATGGCCAGAAAGCAGAAATCAGAAAATTCCGCACGCCCCTGGTCCGAGGATCCCCCGCACGAAGATATATATATATTATTGGCCTCGTCTTGATCTCTCCCGCTGCGATGTGTCGCGAATCCACATCTCCGTGAAGTTTATGGGTCTTTATCAACGCATAGTAGGTTGGGATGATCGGTATGAAGCGATCCACTGTTTTTTTTTCCATGATTTTGTATTGTACATCTTTTCGGTGGTACCGCGAGAGGCCCAACTTAGTGTTGGTTTTCAGCTTCAGCTCAACCTGGTCAATTGTTACACTAACAGCGCGACGACTAGTTTTGGTTCGAATCTCACTCAACTGGAAAGACGTGGACTGAGAAAGTTGTTTTCACTACGAAAAGAGCTACTCAGACAGTACGTGCGGGCGGATCGCTGGCTTTTGGCGGGCCGATCGACATCCCCCAGCCATCCGCCCGCCAGTAGCCAGCGATCCGCCCGCCAGGAGCCAGCGAGCCGCCCGCCAGTAGCCAGCGATCCGCCCCCCAGCAGCCAGTGATCCGCCTGCCACTAGCCAGCGAACCGCCCGCCATTAGCCAGCGACCCGCCCTCGATGCCACATGTTAGTCCCCGGTGGTTCCCACCACGGTCTCCGTGTGCGGAACCACCCCACCCCCTGGCCGTGGGGACCATCCCCTCAGCTGCCAAAAATTATCCTTCGGCCTCTGAGTGATCCTTCAGAGGTGACTTTAAGCCACCATTCAGGATCGGCCTCGAAATGCCGAGTGAGCAGTCAGTGCGATGGAGTGCCTTTTATACCCTTCGGTTTGCTTACTCTGAGCATGATACTTATAACAGAAAAGAACTTGTCAATGATTGACAAGTTTAACCGTGTAAAATTTGAGCGGGGGTATCGCTGGCTATCAAAGCCTTGGCGGGCGGATCGCTGGAAGGTTGCGGGCGGATCGCCGCTTCAGAGCTTGCCGGCGATCCGCCCGCTAGCGTGATGAACTTTCCCAGGTGGCGCTATCCGGCCCGCCAAAACGCAGCGGTTCACCCGCTGAGACGACGAGAGGCAGCGATCCGCCCGCCAAGGCCGTGATGAGCAGCGATTCGCCCGCAACTTGCCGGCGTACCGCCCGGAGAGGCCTTGATTGCCAGCGGTCAGTCCACACCTACTGTCTGAGTACGTTACAGTAAAAGTGATAAAGGAGGCGACTTTGTGGTGATGGAACAAGCAATGGACAGAAATATTGGGCATCAGTGCCTTTCCGACGAAAACACATACGAAGCGTCTTGTATGCGAGAATTCGAAATAGCGTGTGAATCTACTAGAACTTCCACAAGGCAAGTGCTCAGCAAAATCATGGAAAAAAAGAAAAATGGATCGCTTCATATCGACAGCACCGATCATCCCAACCGGGGTAAAGACCCTGGTTGGTAAAGACCCATAAACTTCACGGAGATGTGGATTTGCGATACATCGCAGCCGAAGAGATCAAGACGAGGCCAATAATACCTTTATGCGGGGGACCTTCGGACCGAATCAGCTGGTTCCTTGTCGAGATTCTATCCTCCTCTTTGTTTCCTTGTCGAGATTCTATCCTCCTCTCTTTATACAAACGTCAATAACGACGACGCTGTTGCCGCACTATTAAAGCTTTTCATTCGACATCATCATGATGTTCATACTTTTGGATTGACGCAGAACGAGATAGAAACATTGCTAGCAGTAACTCTGAGATGTAACATATTTGTGTTCGATGGAGAATTCTACTGGCAGAAACGAGGACTAGCCATGGGTTTGCGGATTTCCCCATTACTGGTCATTGTATATCTGGACACGATAGAGCGACGATCCTTGAAACGCCATTTTATTCTACAAACGATATATAGATTATGTATTTGTCATTGCTTCTACAGCCCAAGAACTGCAGGTCGCACTCTCAGGCCTAAACGATTGCGACACAAATATTCACTTCACGATGGAGCCCACTGACGCAAACGGTAT
The DNA here is from genome assembly GCA_029168955.1 of Aplectana chamaeleonis. NCBI lineage: Eukaryota > Metazoa > Nematoda > Chromadorea > Rhabditida > Cosmocercidae > Aplectana > Aplectana chamaeleonis. Next base: position 1,772,023 of record JAPDOI010000095.1, read on the forward strand.
GCTACCATTCCTCAACGCAAATGTTAGGATAAGTGGCGGCATCCAACATTCGGTTTGATATAGGAAGGCTGCGTCAAGAAACATTATTCTTCACTCGAGAAGCGCACATCCGCTCTATATGACAGCGAACGTGGTAAAGCACCTTGTAACGACGAAGATTAGGATGTGCTCTCAAGAGATACCAGAGGTAGAGGCTCAAATAACAAGAATCTTGACTGAAAACGGATATACGACATCGCCTCCAATATCGTGGCGTCCCTTTTTCAGTCCCGGAGGTGTACCACTTGTCTCACCGTATGTCAGTGAAGCGATTGCTAAGAAGGTGAATCGGATTGTGAAAGAAGCTAATCTGGCCGTGAAGCTCGTATTCCGATCGCCACCCAACCCGAAGAACCTACTCACATGCTCGAAAATCTGGTCGGCGGCTAGCTTCTGAGATCAATAACCGTGATGATCATTGGTGTGTTTTTACAATACGTAAGATTAACATTGTATTGTAATAGAGTATAGGGTATACTTATAGGTTTGAGAAAGTCGTTAACGACGAATGCTCACCAATAAAGTGGCAAGAAGAGATCTCATTCACACACAAGAAGGAAATACTACAAAAAATGAGACTCCGGGATGGCAGCATTTTGCACTAATGAAGCCAGTGAGCAAACTATTAGGCTGATCGGAAAGCCTTGGCAGCAAAACAAATTTATCCCAAGAAAAATCGTGAAAAGTGGGGTTGTTGCTGGTACAAAGGTGCAACACCGAGAACCTTCTGGAAGCTTCCATGGTAGGGGTTTATAAGGGTGCGAGCTTGTTTTGGACGGTAACTACAATAGATCTCACCCAACCTCAACTTCGACTACTCATCTTCTACGAGTGGCGTCGCGGCTCCGCGGCGTCCGAAGCCGTCACCTACATCAACGCTGCAATGGGCGAGGACAGCGTTTCCTACCGCACGGTGGCCCGTTGGATCTCCCGCTTCAAGGACTGAAATACGGACTTGGAAGACAAACAGACGAAATGCTGTGCTGCTTCTGGGACAAGCGCGGGATGCTCTACTACGAGTTGCTCCCTCAAGGGAAGACGGTCAGCGCTGCCGTGTACTTACGTCAGTTGGAGGAATTGGTCATCGCCCTCCGAGAGAACCCCCCAGACGAGCTACGGTACACCTCCTTCACGATAATGCTCGACCCCACATCGCGAAGGAAACCCAATCCAAACTGCAGGAACTGAACTGGCAAACGGTACCCCACCCGCCTTACTCTCCTGACCTTGCCCCTCCTGACTTCCACCTGTTTCGTTCCCTTAAAGGCAGTGTTCACGATTGTTGTATCCCTGCGGATACAAGACTCACGAGAGTTCCTTGATAACTCTTTATTCTCTCTCCTAGCGAGAGAATTCCTTACGAACTGCGGCTGCAGTTAGACGAGTACTAGGAATGATTTATTAGCAGACAATGAAGAACACCAGCACACCAGAGCAGGACACCAGAGCACAGCTAACACACCTAGTGTTAAATCTAGTCGCCTTTTATACGGCTTGTTTTGCCGCTACACCACCTAGATCGGTAGACAGAACAACGAGAAACACATAGCGTGGGCGGTCACGGACACCCGGCTGCCGATATCGCATTTGCTAATTGCAGAGGTCAAACGCGGTGACCAGACGGCCACAACACCTCCCCTAGTAGTGAAGTTATTACACATTAAGAACAAAGCTACTACAAATGAAAAACTACTATTACAATCAGAATCTAGAGAACATTTTAACGTCAACAACAGAATCCTACATAATCAACTATCAATTCCATAGCGCTGGACAGGTCGCCTGGTTCTCGAGGAACGTCGAAGTGGTTGAATTGTGGAAGTCGCATCAGATCGTGGTTGCGTTGGGTTGACCATTGTGGAGTCGTTGTCGTCGTTTATTCTATTCGGCTTGGTTGCAGGCTCACAGGACAACACATCATCTAGCTCCAGCACATTGAGCAACATCTTCAGCGCCGCGCCCTCTCCTACTGGGGCTTTCTCGTCTTTTCTACGGCGTAACTGATTAGCGTTCTTCCGAACTTTTCTTCCATTAACCTCAACCTCATAGTTCACGACTCCAAGACGCTGTACGATCTTGCCTTTGGAACATACAAAATGGGGCGCCTTCCACTGCTGTACATATACAGCTTCGCCGATCTTGAAGTCTTTGGAAACAGTTCCATTTTTTCTGTCGAACTGTTGTTTCATCCTCGCCCGAGCTTCACTCCTGAGCGGGTCTTCTGAGTGTTGGGTTTTCGGAAGCAGTAAACTCAGTCTTGTCCTGATCTTTCTTCCCAGGAATACTTCTGCTGGAGTTTTTTCATTCAAACTTCCGTTTGGTGTTGTCCTGTATCCTTGCAACAACACCTTCAAAGCCTCTTCCGTAGGCCTTTCCTCCCCTTTTAGCTTCTTGATACCTCGCTTCAGCGTATCAACGAAGCGCTCAGCCTGTCCATTCGACTGAGGGTGGTAGGGGGCTGTTTTGATGTGCTCTATTTCTCCTTCTTTGCACATCTTCTCAAACTGTTCCGACACAAACTGTGTGCCATTATCACTTATGATTGTTTGCGGTAAGCCGTACCTCGCGAACAGACTTTTCAGCGTCTTTACTGTCTGTGCGGCAGAAATGTTGGCCATTGTGAACATTTCCGGCCATTTGCTGAAAGCATCTACTACTACCATGTAGTAAATTCCGTGCATTGGTCCTGCGAAATCTACGTGAATTCGCTGCCACACACTGGTAGCTGGTGACCATGTTTCCAACGGCACTTTCGTGGGTCTCTTCGCCGTTTCCTGGCAGCTTTCGCACCGCCGCACGACATCCTCACAATCCTTGTCAATGTTTGGCCAGTAAACGTAACTTCGGGCCAACTTTTTCATCCGTACGATTCCAGGATGACTAGTATGCAATTCCTTCAGAACTTCTGATTGCAGCTTTGAGGGAATCACCACCCTCTCTCCAGTCATGAGACATTTCCCAACCATTGATAGCGTTTCTTTTCTGCTGTGAAAAGGAGCCAGTCTGGCATCAGACTTGGGCCATCTTGCACTTTTCACGCATGATATGACTTTCTTCAATGTCATATCCTTTTCCGTGTAGAACTCAACATCCTCGTGAGTTACTGGTAGTTTCCTGATACAATTTTTCAGCATGGTCGACACATCATTTTCGACAGAGGCTATAACCACATCTTCCCCGGTAACTGGATGCTTCTGCATCAGCCTCGACAAGCCATCTGCTTGTCCGAATTTCGTGGTATTGACATACTGAATGTCAAAGTCATAACCGAGCAGTATTGTTGCCCATCTCATGAGTCGGTTGGCGGAGTACACTGGCACTCCCTTCTTGTCACCGAAGATGGCTAACAATGGTTTGTGGTCTGTCAGCAACAGGAACTTCCTTCCGTATACATATTTGTGGAACTTTTTCACAGCAAATACTAGTCCCAGAGCTTCTTTCTCAATCTGGGAGTAATTCTTTTCAGCATTTGTCAACGAACGCGAAGCATGTGCTATCGGTTTTTCAGAACCGTCCGGGTATCTGTGTGAGATGACGCACCCTATTCCGTAGTCGCACGCATCAGCTGCAACTACTATCTTCTGATTGGGGTCATAGTGAGCAAGATTTAGATCACTAGACAAAGCTGCCTTCAAGCCTTCAAATGCTTTCTGATGTTGAGATCTCCACTCCCATTTGACATCCTTTTTCAGCATTGCATCTAATGGACCACGGAGATCCTTCATTGTTGGCATGAACGCGGAATAGTACGTCACCATTCCCAGAAATGCTCGAAGTTGAGTCACATTCTTTGGCTCAACCATTTTCTTGATCGCTGCAATCTTCTCCGGGTTTGGCCTTCTGCCATTCTTGTCCACGATGAACCCGAGATAGCGTATTTCGGGCTTAGAAAACGCACACTTTTCTAAGCGTACTTTGAAGCCGTAATCAGAGATTCTTGCGAATAAAGAGAGCAAATTCTCTTTATGCTCTTCGTGCGTCTTTCCACAGACTAGGATGTCATCCAGGTATGTCGTCACACCTCTTAGACCCGACACCATCTTGTTCATAATCTGCTGGAATATGCCAGGTGCGGTCTTTATTCCAAATGGGAGGCGATTGTACTGAAACAATCCGCGGTGTGTGTTTACCACCACTTTCTTCTTCGCTTCTTCAGACAACTCAATCTGCAAATAGGCGTCTGACAGGTCGATCTGTGAAAATACGGTCCCACCATTGAGGGACGCGAATATATCCTCTGGCACTGGCAAAGGATATTCGAACGACTGCAATGCTTTATTCAGTCCGGTGGAGAAATCTGCACATACTCTCAATTTTCCGTTTGCTTTCTTGACGCATACGATTGGAGCAGCCCATTCACTATGGCTCACTTGGGTTATGACACCCATCTCCAAAAGCGTGTCGAGTTCTTTGTCGACAGCTTCAACTGCAGCATGCGCCACAGGTCTGCAGCCACGAAACACTGGACGCTCGCCTGGCACAAGCTGTAATTCAGCCTTCTCTTTTGTGCAGTGTCCTAACACATCCTCAAATACTTCTGGATATGCTCTCTTTAACTCCGCTCCAACATCGAAGTTTGCCTCGGTTTTCACTTCTGCCACCATCATTTTCATGTGATGTGACATTTCTTCATTTGTTTGGATCCATTCGAGACCCATCAGCGAGTTGTAGGGCGTTACATACGCGTAACCTTCTGATTTCGAGCCCTTAATCTCAAACTCGCATCTCAGCTTCCCATGAATCTTCATTGGACTTCCGCTGGCATTTTTGACCACAAGGTTTGTGCTTTGAAGAGTTGGAGATCCCATTTCCCTCCAAATCCTCTCATTGATCAAGGTAATATCGGACCCAGTATCCAGTAGAAACTCGACTGGGTGTTTGTTCACTACCGCTTCCACGTACACTCTCGCGAAATTTACCTCGATGGCTGCATTCGATATCCTGACCACATGCACGTGGCGTTTCGAAGCTTTCCTAGCGTTTTTACTGTGATCGCTGTTCTTACGGTTTCTCCGTTCTGGATTCTTTTCTAAAATCTTCCGCTGATTTGCGACTTCACAGTAATTTTCCTTATGGCCCGTTGTTTTGCACTTCTTGCAAAACCATGGCTTTGACTTGCACAAGCGTGCCATATGGTTACCACCGCAATTCCAACACTGAATTGCTCATTTCGTCATTTTGTTTGTTTCTTCCACAAACTTCACGTTCCCAGCGATGGTCTCACTGTCCCTTTTGAGACTCAAAAAGTTCTCACATTCCATGTGCAACTCTTGAACGGGAAACTTTCTTGTTAGCCTTGTATTCTTTGTCCAGAACCGCAATGAGTTTTCGCCTTATTTCAGCTCCTTTCACTGACTTTAGGCCGAAAATCCATAACAAGCACTTGATTCCATCTGAATCAAGCTCATGAATTTTTGCCTTTTCACAAAACTCATTTACTCTACCAGTATACGTGAGGTAATCTTCGGAGTCGTTCTTTTCCAGCTTCAAGCACTGATACTTTGTCGTGAACTCCGAGACTTTGAGGTCAAACAGCTGCTTCAAGGTAAGCACTGTTTCATCAAAACCGATATCTGTGACCTCTTTCGGAAGTATATGCCTTTGGTACTTTTCAAAAATACCCCGGTCCAGCTTTTCACAAAGCAGCCTTACTCTGGCACTTTCAGGCAACTGCTTCGCGTCTTCGGCGAATACCTCCTTGAACCTTAAAAACCATCTGGTAAAGCACAGGTCCATTTCTGAATCGAAATCAAACTTTTCGATCCGATTGCTGAGGGCTGACATCATGTTCGGAAGTGAACTCACTTCAGGTACTGAACTTGTACCACGCGTGACAGCAAGCTGACTGAGGACCATTTCTATCATGTCCTTCTGCTGCTTCTCAGCACTTTTTCTCTGTTCCTCCATCAGCTCTTTGAACATGCTCAGAACTGACTGAGGATCCATGATTTCGAAAGTTCTTCTAACTTTTTCCTAATATCTGAAGTCACCAATCGACTTTTTCTTTAGAAGCTTCCTAGCAGCTTCTGAGAACTCTCTTCGTCGAGTTCTTGGCACTGTCGCTCCTTTAGCAACAAGTGGATGGCTTTAAAGGCAGTGTTCACGATAAAAAATGTGTTTCAGTTTCCACTAGGAATGGGTAGTGAAGGGGCACACTGTAACGTTGACGTCGATAAAACGCATGAAAACGAGCCAGGAAGAGCCCCAAAAGAGCCCGAAGTTGCCACTTCGAGCGCAAGGCAAACCCCAAAAGCGCATCACACGCCCACCGACGTAAACAAATGAATGCTCAAGATCGTGACACCGTAAGCCAGAAGCCAGCCGATCAAGGCAAGTACTCAGGCAATGGGAGCAGCGGACAGCTGGCGAACATTCGCCAGTTGCTCAACAGCTAGATGACAACTGGCATTTAGCTGGCCAAATCCCAGAAGGTCTTGTACGATTCCAAAAACATCATTGGAATCAGCATGGGACCGTCTTCAAGACAGGCGGAAAAGCAGAAAAACGAATCTTATCGTTGTTGTGGCCGTCTGGTCACCGCGTTTGACCTCTGCAATTAGCAAATGCGATATCGGCAGCCGGGTGTCCGTGACCGCCCATGTTATGTGTTTCTCGTTGTTCTGTCTACCGATCTAGGTGGTGTAGCGGCAAAACAAGCCGTATAAAAGGCGACTAGATTTAACACTATGTGTGTTAGGTGTGCTCTGGTGTCCTGCTCTGGTGTGCTGGTGTTCTTCATTGTCTACTAATAAATCATTCCTAGTACTCGTCTAACTGCAGCCGCAGTTCGTAAGGAATTCTCTCGCTAGGAGAGAGAATAAAGAGTTACCAAGGAACTCTCGTGAGACCTGTATCCGCAGGGATACAACAGTGGCGATCAGGTCATCCACTTGTTGCTAAAGGAGCGACAGTGCCAAGAACTCGACGAAGAGAGTTCTCAGAAGCTGCTAGGAAGCTTCTAAAGGAAAAGTCGATTGGTGACTTCAGATATTAGGAAAAAGTTAGAAGAACTTTCGAAATCATGGATCCTCAGTCAGTTCTGAGCATCTTCAAAGAGCTGATGGAGGAACAGAGAAAAAGTGCTGAGAAGCAGCAGAAGGACATGATAGAAATGGTCCTCAGTCAGCTTGCTGTCACGCGTGGTACAAGTTCAGTACCTGAAGTGAGTTCACTTCCGAACATGATGTCAGCCCTCAGCAATCGGATCGAAAAGTTTGATTTCGATTCAGAAATGGACCTGTGCTTTACCAGATGGTTTTTAAGGTTCAAGGAGGTATTCGCCGAAGACGCGAAGCAGTTGCCTGAAAGTGCCAGAGTAAGGCTGCTTTGTGAAAAGCTGGACCGGGGTATTTTTGAAAAGTACCAAAGGCACATACTTCCGAAAGAGGTCACAGATATCGGTTTTGATGAAACAGTGCTTACCTTGAAGCAGCTGTTTGACCTCAAAGTCTCGGAGTTCACGACAAAGTATCAGTGCTTGAAGCTGGAAAAGAACGACTCCGAAGATAACCTCACGTATACTGGTAGAGTAAATGAGTTTTGTGAAAAGGCAAAAATTCATGAGCTTGATTCAGATGGAATCAAGTGCTTGTTATGGATTTTCGGCCTAAAGTCAGTGAAAGAAGCTGAAATAAGGCGAAGACTCATTGCGGTTCTGGACAAAGAATACAAGGCTAACAAGAAAGTTTCCCTTCAAGAGTTGCACATGGAATGTGAGAACTTTTTGAGTCTCAAAAGGGACAGTGAGACCATCGCTGGAAACGTGAAGTTTGTGGAAGAAACAAACAAAATGACGAAACGAGCAATTCAGTGTTGGAATTGCGGTGGTAACCATATGGCACGCTTGTGCAAGTCAAAGCCATGGTTTTGCAAGAAGTGCAAAACAACGGGCCATAAGGAAAATTACTGTGAAGTCGCAAATCAGCGGAAGATTTTAGAAAAGAATCCGGAACGGAGAAACCGTAAGAACAGCGATCACAGTAAAAACGCTAGGAAAGCTTCGAAACGCCACGTGCATGTGGTCAGGATATCGAATGCAGCCATCGAGGTAAATTTCGCGAGAGTGTACGTGGAAGCGGTAGTGAACAAACACCCAGTCGAGTTTCTACTGGATACTGGGTCCGATATTACCTTGATCAATGAGAGGATTTAGAGGGAAATGGGATCTCCAACTCTTCAAAGCACAAACCTTGTGGTCAAAAATGCCAGCGGAAGTCCAATGAAGATTCATGGGAAGCTGAGATGCGAGTTTGGGATTAAGGGCTCGAAATCAGAAGGTTACGCGTATGTAACGCCCTACAACTCGCTGATGGGTCTCGAATGGATCCAAACAAATGAAGAAATGTCACATCACATGAAAATGATGGTGGCAGAAGTGAAAACCGAGGCAAACTTCGATGTTGGAGCGGAGTTAAAGAGAACATATCCAGAAGTATTTGAGGATGGGTTAGGACACTGCACAAAAGAGAAGGCTGAATTACAGCTTGTGCCAGGCGAGCATCCAGTGTTTCGTGGCTGCAGACCTGTGGCGCATGCTGCAGTTGAAGCTGTCGACAAAGAACTCGACAGGCTTTTGGAGATGGGTGTCATAACCCAAGTGAGCCATAGTGAATGGGCTGCTCCAATCGTATGCGTCAAGAAAGCAAACGGAAAATTGAGAGTATGTGCAGATTTCTGCACCGGACTGAATAAAGCATTGCAGTCGTTCGATTATCCTTTGCCAGTGCCAGAGGATATATTCGCGTCCCTCAATGGTGGGACCGTATTTTCACAGATCGACCTGTCAGACGCCTATTTGCAGATTGAGTTGTCTGAAGAAGCGAAGAAGAAAGTGGTGGTAAACATACACCGCGGATTGTTTCAGTACAATCGCCTCCCATTTGGAATAAAGACCGCACCTGGCATTTTCCAGCAGATTATGAACAAGATGGTGTCGGGTCTAAGAGGTGTGACAACATACCTGGATGACATCCTAGTCTGTGGAAAGACGCACGAAGAGCATAAGGAGAATTCGCTCGCGTTATTCGCAAGAATCTATGATTACGGCCTCTAAGTACGCTTCGAAAGTGTGCGTTTTCTAAGCCCGAAATACGCTATCTCGGGTTCATCGTGGACAAGAGTGGCAGAAGGCCAAACCCGGAGAAGATTGCAGCGATCAAGAAAATGGTTGAGCCAAAGAATGTGACTCAACTTTGAGCATTTCTGGGAATGGTGACGTACTATTCCGCGTTCATGCCAACAATGAAGGATCTCCGTGGTCCATTAGATGCAATGCTGAAAAAGGATGTCAAATGGGAATGGAGATTTCAACATCAGAAAGCATTTGAAGGCTTGAAGGCAGCTTTGTCTAGTGATCTAAATCTTGCCCACTATGACCCCAATCAGAAGATAGTAGTTGCAGCTGATGCGTGCGACTATGGAATAGGGTGCGTCATCTCACACAGATATCCGGACGGTTCTGAAAAACCGATAGCACATGCCTCGCATTCGTTGAGGAATGCTGAAAAGAATTACTCCCAGATTGAGAAAGAAGCTCTGAGACTCGTCTCTGCTGTGAAAAAGTTCCGCAAATATGTATACGGAAGGAAGTTCCTGTTGCTGACCAGACCACAAACCATTGTTAGCCATCTTCGGTGACAAGAAGGAGTGCCAGTGTACTCCGCCAACCGACTCATGAGATGGGCAACAATACTGCTCGGTTATGACTTTGACATTCAGTATGTCAATACCACGAAATTCGGACAAGCAGATGTCTTGTCGAGGCTGATGCAGAAGCATCCAGTTACCGGGGAAGATGTGGTTATAGCCTCTGTCGAAAATGATGTGTCGACCATGCTGAAAAATTGTATCAGGAAACTACCAGTAACTCACGAGTATGTTGAGTTCTACACGGAAAAGGATATGACATTGAAGAAAGTCATATCATGCGTGAAAAGTGCAAGATGGCCCAAACCTGATGCCAGACTGGCTCCTTTCACAGCAGAAGAAAAGAAACGCTATCAATGGTTGGGAAATGTCTCATGACTGGAGAGAGGGTGGTGATTCCCTCGAAGCTGCTATTAGAAGTTCTGAAGGAATCGCATACTAGTCGTCCTGGAATTTTACGGATGAAAAAGCTGGCCCGAAGTTGCGTTTACTGGCCAAACATTGACAAGGATTGTGAGGATGTCGCGCGGCGGTGCGAAAGCTGCCAGGAAACTGCGAAGAGACCAACGAAAGTGCCGTTGGAAGCGTAGTCACTAGCCACTAGTGTGTGGCAGCGAATTCACGTATATTTTGCAGGATCAATGCACGGAATTTACTACATGGTAGTAGTAGATGCTTTCAGCGAATGGCCGTAATTGTTCACAATGGCCAACATTTCTGCCGCACAGACAGTAAAGCGCTGAAATGTCTGTTTGCAAGGTACGGCTTACCGCAAACAATCATAAGTGATAATGGCGCACAGTTTGTGTCGGAACAGTTTGAGAACATGTGCAAAGAACGAGGAATAGAGCACATCAGAACAGCCCCATACCACCCTCAGTCGAATGGACAGGCTGAGCGCTTCGTTGATACGCTGAAGCGAGGTATCAAGAAGCTAAAAGGGGAGGGAAGGCCTACGAAAGAGGCTTTGAACGTGGTGTTGCGAGGATACAGGACAACACCAAACGGAAGTTTGAATGGAAAAACTCTCGCAGAAGTATTCCTGGGAAGAAAGATCAGGACAAGACTGAGTTTACTGCTTCCGAAAACCCAACACTCAGAAGACCCGCTCAGGAGTGAAGCTTGGGCGAGGATGAAACAACAGTTCGACAGAAAAAATGGAACTGTTTCCTAAGACTTCAAGATCGGCGAAGCTGTATATGTACAGCAGTGGAAGGCGCCCCATTTTGTATGGTCCAAAGGCAAGATCGTAAGGCGTCTTGGAGTCGTCAATTATGAGGTTGAGGTTAATGGAAGAAAAGTTCGGAAACACGCTAATCAGTTACGCCGTAGAGAAAACGAGGAAGCCCCAGTAGGAGAGGGCGCGGCGCTGAAGACGCTGCTCAATGTGCTGGAGCTAGATGATGTGTTGTCCTGTGAACCTGCAACCGAGACGAATAGAATAAACGACGACAACGACTCCACAATGGTCAACCCATCGCAACCACGATCTGATGCGACTTCCACAATTCAACCACTTCGAAGTTCCTCGAGGACCAGGCGACCTGTCCAGCGCTATGGAATTGATAGTTGATTATGTAGGATTCTGTTGTTGACGTTAAAATGTTCTCTAGATTCTGATTGTAATAGTAGTTTTTCATTTTTAGGAGCTTTGTTCTTAATGTGTAATAACCTCACTACTAGGGGAGGTAATGTGGCCGTGTGGTCACCGCGTTTGACCTCTGCAATTAGCAAATGCGATATCGGCAGCCGGGTGTCCGTGACCGCCCACGTTATGTGTTTCTCGTTGTTCTGTCTACCGATCTAGGTGGTGTAGCGGCAAAACAAGCCGTATAAAAGGCGACTAGATTTAACACTAGGTGTGTTAGCTGTGCTCTGGTGTCCTGCTCTGGTGTGCTGGTGTTCTTCATTGTCTACTAATAAATCATTCCTAGTACTCGTCTAACTGCAGCCGCAGTTCGTAAGGAATTCTCTCGCTAGGAGAGAGAATAAAGAGTTATCAAGGAACTCTCGTGAGACTTGTATCCGCAGGGATACAACAATCGTGAACACTGCCTTTAAGGGGACGAAACAGGTGGAAGTCAGGAGGGGCAAGGTCAGGAGAGTAAGGCGGGTGGGGTACCGTTTGCCAGTTCAGCTCCTGCAGTTTGGATTGGGTTTCCTTCGCGATGTGGGGTCGAGCATTATCGTGAAGGAGGTGTACCGTAGCTCGTTTGGGGGAGGTTCTCTCGCAGGGCGATGACCATTTCCTCCAACTGACGTAAGTACACGGCAGCGCTGACCGTCTTCCCTTGAGGGAGCAACTCGTAGTAGAGTATCCCGCGCTTGTCCCAGAAGCAGCACAGCATTTTGTCTGTTTGTCTTCCAAGTCCGTATTTCCGTCCTTGAAGCGGGAGATCCAACGGGCCACCATGCCGTAGGAAACGCTGTCCTCACCCATTGCAGCGTTGATGTTGGTGACGGCTTCGGACGCCGCGGAGCCGCGACGCCACTCGTAGAAGATGAGTAGTCGAAGTTGAGGTTGGGTGAGATCCATTGTAGTTACCGTCCCAAACGAGCTCGCACCCTTATAAACCCCTACCATGGAAGCTTCCAGAAGGTTCTCGGTGTTGCACCTTTGTACCAGCAACAACCCCACTTTTCACGATTTTTCTTGGGATAAATTTGTTTTGCTGCCAAGGCTTTCCGATCAGCCTAATAGTTTGCTCACTGGCTTCATTAGTGCAAAATGCTGCCATCCCGGAGTCTCATTTTTTGTAGTATTTCCTTCTTGTGTGTGAATGAGATCTCTTCTTGCCACTTTATTGGTGAGCATTCGTCGTTAACGACTTTCTCAAACCTATAAGTATACCCTATACTCTATTACAATACAATGTTAATCTTACGTATTGTAAAAACACACCAATGATCATCACGGTTATTGATCTCAGGGGCTAGCCGCCGACCAGATTTTCGAGCATGTGAGTAGGTTCTTCGGGTTGGGTGGCGATCGGAATACGAGCTTCACGGCCAGATTAGCTTCTTTCACAATCCGATTCACCTTCTTAGCAATCGCTTCACTGACATACGGTAAGACAAGTGGTACACCTCCGGGACTGAAAAAGGGACGCCACGATATTGGAGGCGATGTCGTATATCCGTTTTCAGTCAAGATTCTTGTTATTTGAGCCTCTACCTCTGGTATCTCTTGAGAGCACATCCTAATCTTCGTCGTTACAAGGTGCTTTACCACGTTCGCTGTCATATAGAGCGGATGTGCGCTTCTCGAGTGAAGAATAATGTTTCTTGACGGAGCCTTCCTATATCAAACCGAATGTTGGATGCCGCCACTTATCCTAACATTTGCGTTGAGGAATGGTAGCATACCGTTTGCGTCAGTGGGCTCCATCGTGAAGTGAATATTTGTGTCGCAATCGTTTAGGCCTGAGAGTGCGACCTGCAGTTCTTGGGCTGTAGAAGCAATGACAAATACATAATCTATATATCGTTTGTAGAATAAAATGGCGTTTCTCAAGGATCGTCGCTCTATCGTGTCCAGATATACAATGGCCAGTAATGGGGAAATCCGCAAACCCATGGCTAGTCCTCGTTTCTGCCAGTAGAATTCTCCATCGAACACAAATATGTTACATCTCAGAGTTACTGCTAGCAATGTTTCTATCTCGTTCTGCGTCAATCCAAAAGTATGAACATCATGATGATGTCGAATGAAAAGCTTTAATAGTGCGGCAACAGCGTCGTCGTTATTGACGTTTGTATAAAGAGAGGAGGATAGAATCTCGACAAGGAAACAAAGAGGACGATAGAATCTCGACAAGGAACCAGCTGATTCGGTCCTAGGGTCCCCCGCACAAAGGTATTATTGGCCTCGTCTTGATCTCTTCGGCTGCGATGTGTCGCAAATCCACATCTCCGTGAAGTTTATGGGTCTTTACCAACCAGGGTCTTTACCCCGGTTGGGATGATCGGTGCTGTCGATATGAAGCGATCCATTTTTCTTTTTTTCCATGATTTTGCTGAGCACTTGCCTTGTGGAAGTTCTAGTAGATTCACACGCTATTTCGAATTCTCGCATACAAGACGCTTCGTGTGTGTTTTATATATTTATTTACACAAGTTTACACTCGTGTGGAAAAAAAAAGAGAAAACATAAAAACAAACTATCAACCTCAAACAGAATATTCAGAGCAAAGATACTGTAAACCAATGAAACGAGAACAACGATGGATCCAGTCGAGGAATAGCGCAGGAAACGAGCAACCCAGCACTACGGAGGGTCACTGCGCCGCTCCCGGAAGCCAGTTTCATGTGCACTAAGTTCTTATAGGCGCCGAAGTTTATAGGAATAGTATCGTTCCTACTGAGATCTTCGAATACCGGAACAATTCTATTAGTGAAAAAGCAGCGCCGACACTCAAGATTTGACATGGTACGGTGGAATTTAATCGGACCCGGGTTACCGAATCCCTCGTTCTCACGAAATCCCCAGGCCTAAGACCAAACTTGCCATTGAAAAGGATATGATGGAATAAAGAAACAAATCGTTCTTTTTCCTTCTGAGAGCCAAAGGCTCTAGGCCAAATAGTGCATTTCTGTCAGCAGCGGAGGGCAATTGTCCATAAATGAAGCCATGCTGTCTGATAAGAACTCTTCTAGTAAAATTGTTCTGTATCTTTTCCAATCTATTAATGTTCTTGAGTTTGGTGGGGTTGAATACCGGGGTACCATTACTCAGTGAGAGGCCTTACATACGTGGTGTAAGCTCTGATAAGCACAGAGGGATTGCAAGTTGACAAACCCCTGAAAATATTATTCATAGCAAAAGTTGCTTTATTCGAGATAGATTCACAGTGCTTATCAAAACTCAGACTTTTAGTAATAGTGAAACCTAAATCAGTTATTTGGTCAACTTCTTGGATCTGACAGCCACTGACAGTATATTTACTGTTGGCATTGCTATTACCCAAGTGGAGAACCTTCGTTTTTTCTTTTGCCAACGGGAGATTCCAATCGCGAGACCAAGTACTAACAATGTCAATAGACTGTTGTAGCAGGATACAGTTCTCCGGTTGGGAAACGTCCCGAAAGATCTTGATATCATCCGCAAATGCACTGAAACCGGTGCCACAGGAAGTGACAAGACCGGCGATTTCGTGAGTGTATATGTTGAAAAGTATGGGCGACAATACCCCGCCTTGTGGTACACCACTCAGGACTGGCCTTGGAGTTGAGTGAGAAGAGTCAACACAGACCGAGAACGTCCTGTCAGTTAGGAACGAACGTATCCATGAAACTATTCGCGGATGGATACCAACCATTGAGAGTTTTTGCAATAATTTGTCATGAGGAACCTTATCAAAAGCCTTGGCAAAATCAAAATAGACAACATCAACACTCTTCCCAACATCTAGGAGAGCCGTCCACTTGTTTAGTGCTTCTATGGTTGCCGTCACAGTGGACTTCCCTCCCTGGAAACCATGTTGGAAGGGAGAGATAACCTGATTTGCTTCCAAGTGACAAACGATTCTCTTCTTCAGAATTTTTTCGAACAGCCGTGAGAAAATAGATGTTACTCACTGATTGGCCTGAAATTAGCAGAGGTCTGTGAAAGGGGGCTTTTTTGGAATGGGGTAACAAATGATTGCCTCCATTTGATGGGGACTTCACCAGACATGAAGCTCAGATTGAAAATGAACTCCAGGACCTGCAATATCAAGAGCGATCTGCTTGACAAAGCTGAGTGGTATGGCGTCTGGAGTGATAGAGTTGGATGAGGGCCAGGCAAGAAGTTCCTTGATAATTTCATCTTTGTAAAACCAACATGAATCAGCCATAACAGCGAAAGAATTGGAGACAGGTAGACTGTCCATAGAAGAGACGTCAGAAAACGACTTTTGAAATACGTCCGCCAACAACTCTGCTCTTTCACTAGCATTCCTCACCAATGCCCCATTTGGGTTTTGAGAACCCCAACACCTGGTTTTCCCAGTTTAGAGTTGATAAATCTGAAGAAGGAATGTTTATCACTTGACTCTACAGCTTTTTTTCTCAGTATGGTTATTATACTTCTTCAATTTATTAGCAAAACGTTCACTAACTTTTTTGAACCGTTCCCAGAACTCAGCACAGTCCTGAGTTTTAGCCAAATGCCACGCCTCAGATCTCAACCGCTCAAGGTTGGTTAAATGGGGTGGAGTCTTCGTTTACTACGGTAACACGGTTCAAGGGGGACGAAAGTATCAATGCAATGATGGATGATAGAAAGAAAAAGCTCGTACTTCTCGTCCACACTGACAACAGTGCCCAAGGAACCGAACCAGTCTACATGAAGTAAATGATTGCGAATAGCATCGAGATTTACTTTCCTAAAATTCCTTCTATATACAACGGGAGCATTACACCTCGGAAGGTTAAGTGCAAAATGAACGATAGAGTGATCACTGGACCCCAACGGTGGAGAAATGCTTACTGAATTGACCATACAATTATCATTACACAGAACTAGGTCAAGAACATGACCACCACGGGTCGATGCCCTAACAAATTGCTCAAGGCTATGACTCGAGCACACAGTTAAAAAACTTCTTGAGATGGAACTCACATTGGCAAAAGCAGATGGTTCATATCAATTGATATCCGGGAGGTTAAAATCGCCTGTGATGATAGAAGGCCAGCTACAAGAAATGAGGTCGCCGATGGTACTGAACAGTTGCTCAGACAAATTCGAAGTACAAGATGGTGTCCTGTACACAACCAGAAACCGTATGGGTTTCAAGTCAATTTCCAAATCCGTGCAAAGGATTTCATATGCATCAGGGACCGAATCCTGGAACACAAGAACTGGACAAAAAAGTTTCCTAGCCAGAAAGAGAACTCCTCCACCCTTTTGCGAAGACGGTCCGACCTCAAAACTTCGTAATGCGAGCACCAGTCACCCAGTAGAGAAACCGACCCAACCCCACCGTTCAACCATGTTTCAGTTAAAGAGATAATGTCCGTGTCGAATTTTGAAGCAAGAATTTCACCGCGTCAACGTTCTTTGCTAGTGAGCGAATGTTAGTAACAATACATGTAAGGCGGCACAAATTTATCCGGGGAGAGTTTAGCAGTTTCCCGAGCTCGTAGGGGCTGGGTCACCCAGGAAGATGCAGAAGGATCAGTTACAATGTTCGAGGTGCTGGCATGACTTACATTTACAGGAGCAACGATATTCCCACGACTAGAGTTGGGACGCTGCCGTTGAGCCCTGACCTGTCCCTCTCCTCCTTTGAAAGAGAGGGCCTTATAAAGACCCCTGGAGGAGAAAGATTTGAGCCAGTGGGCTCGACGACGAACTAGATTAGCGTGAAACGTTGTAGGCAAGACCAACAATCAAGCGTGACCTCCCAGAATTCGGCTTACCCATCCGATAAATGGATGTGGGCCTGCACTCAACCTCCAAATGATCTAATATCTTAACAATACAATTCTCATCATGTAATACCTAACCGATGATGTGACATCGGAAGATTCATCAATACCAGAGATCACTACCGACCGCTTCCTCTCACGTTCCTCAAACGTGCAATAACAGTTATTAGTAGGCCTAACAGGAGAAGATGAGCGCACAGTTAAGTTGTGGGAAAGCTCAGACTTGAGAGTAACAATCTCAGCTTGTAATACGGCATTATCCTGAAGTAGCTGGGCATTCTTAGCGGCTAATGACCTATTCTCATCTACAAGTTCAAGATTCTTCGACATGATTGAATCAAACTTCTCCCTCATAGACGAGAATTCGCTTATCACAAGCTTCAGATGCGTTGGAAGCGTTTCATCCTTCATCAATTCCACAACAGCACTAGCAAAATCCAACGGTGCTTGTGATCCAACTTCTCCGCCGCGACTTGTTGATGCTCGCGTCTGAACAGGAGAGCGGCGAACACGGTTAGGCATACTTACGAAGCAGATGAGTTGAAGCTAATAGACCTGTGATGGTGGCTTGTTGAAAAGTCGAGTATATGATTTCGCACCCCGCCACAGAGGTACTCGCAGTTAGTAGACGTTGACAACAGACCAAGAGCAGTATATATAAACGTCGGCTGCTTGACGAGATACGTGCGATTCAATAGCGCATTTGATATCCAACCATCAAGTATACGAGTGGTAGGCCGGAGAACAGCAAGGTACCATAGAGAAATCCTCAAACTTGGGTAATTAAACCTTCGTCGGAAAGGCACTGATGCCCAATATTTCTGTCCATTGCTTGTTCCATCACCACAAAGTCGCCTCCATTATCACTTTTACTGTAACGTACTCAGACAGTAGGTGTGGACTGACCGCTGGCAATCAAGGCCTCTCCGGGCGGTACGCCGGCAAGTTGCGGGCGAATCGCTGCTCATCACGTCCTTGGCGGGCGGATCGCTGCCTCTCGTCGTCTCAGCGGGTGGATCGCTGCGTTTTGGCGGGCCGGATAGCGCCACCTGAGAAAGTTCATCACGCTAGCGGGCGGATCGCCGGCAAGCTCTGAAGCGGCGATCCGCCCGCAACCTTCCAGCGATCCGCCCGCCAAGGCTTTGATAGCCAGCGATACCCCCGCTCAAATTTTACACGGTTAAACTTGTCAATCATTGACAAGTTCTTTTCTGTTATAAGTATCATGCTCAGAGTAAGCAAACCGAAGGGTATAAAAGGCACTCCATCGCACTGACTGCTCACTCGGCGTTTCGAGGCCGATCCTGAATGGTGGCTTAAAGTCACCTCTGAAGGATCACTCAGAGGCCGAAGGATAATTTTTGGCAGCTGAGGGGATGGTCCCCACGGCCAGGGGGTGGGGTGGTTCCGCACACGGAGACCGTGGTGGGAACCACCGGGAACTAACATGTGGCATCGAGGGCGGGTCGCTGGCTAATGGCGGGCGGTTCGCTGGCTAGTGGCAGGCGGATCACTGGCTACTGGCGGGCGGATCGCTGGCTACTGGCGGGCGGATCGCTGGCTACTGGCGGGCGGATGGCTGGGGGATGTCGATCGGCCCGCCAAAAGCCAGCGATCCGCCCGCACGTACTGTCTGAGTAGCTCTTTTCGTAGTGAAAACAAGTTTCTCCAGTCCACGTCTTTCCATTTGAGTGAGATTCGAACCAAAACTAGTCGTCGCGCTGTTAGTGTAACAATTGACCAGGTTGAGCTGAAGCTGAAAACCAACACTAAGTTGGGCCTCTCGCGGTACCACCGAAAAAGATGTACAATACAAAATCATGGAAAAAAACAGTGGATCGCTTCATACCGATCATCCCAACCTACTATGCGTTGATAAAGACCCATAAACTTCACGGAGATGTGGATTCGCGACACATCGCAGCGGGAGAGATCAAGACGAGGCCAATAATATATATATATATATATATATATATATATATATATATATATATATATATATATATATATATATATATATATATATATATATATATATATATATATATATATATATATATATATATATATATATATATATATATATATATATACTTTCTGTTTCCTGTTTCGGCTTTCTGAAAAATTTGCTAAAACCAGAAAAAAGTCAGACAAATCAATAACCTATGGTTTTCCAATGATAAATCGCAGTGACTTGCGAGGGTTATCACGTTTGTGACGGAAACCCTATGCGTACATAACTGAGCTCTGGTACATCCCTAGTGACCTGTTGATTTCGATTATCACCTCGGTGAGATATAACTAGTGATAAGGAGGTTTCGACGAAAAAGCTACCGCTCCGCGCTGCGATAACCGAAAACATGAGTTCACTTGTAATGAAACAGAGTCTACTTCCACAGTCACAAGCCACGGAGGATAAGATGTGTTTAATCAGGATGAGCTGATTGACGGTTATGATAAAGAACCGTTTTCAAGATTCTCCCTACTGACATGTCAGAGCGAACTTGTAGCGAAAGGCAATGTTAGCGAGTTCGATGCCGAGTCTATCATTATCTTGATTAGACAACATTTTTTTACGTTGCTGTATCCTGGTACATTTGATTGAGTCCATCAAGTATTTGTTCTAGTACTAGACAATCGTTTCGAAGAAGCACTTTATAGATGCCCGGGATTCGCATATGTATAATCCTCCCAACAATGGTTTAGAATGGTTTCTTGGCACTGGAGAATGGTGGAAACCACGTGATTTTGGTCGAAAAACTGTTAATCTCCTTTTTTCAGATGGCGATCACGATTTTGTGTAACCACTTCCCGTTGAGCTAACATCGACATGGATCCTGAAGAGACTTTGCGTTCCCCATTGGAGGTTGGCGCAAACTCGGTGCACCTATGTTAAAGCACATGGCACCGAGTTTGCGCCAACCTTCAACAGTGAACGCGAAGTCTCTTCCGGATACACGCCGACGTTAGGTAGCTGATTTTTTGGCAGGAGGCTGGAAATGGATGCAGCTAGCTCCTATTCAATTTTGGAGCTGAAAGCTCAATTTTAGCGGAACCTCAATATTGAGGGCCAAGACGGGTAAAAACATGTAAACATGTTGTTGTAAACCATCCGACGTTCACTGAACTTAAAAAATGAACTAATGAAAATCAACACGGTTACTGATAAGCTTCCTCCCAAGATTGTGCCCTGTTCGAGACGGTTGGTGTGAATAGAAATTGAGGAGCGCGCAGGACGCCGCAGAAAGTGCACGGCTCCCAATGAGAGTGCGCAGGACGCCACAGAAAATGTGCGGGCCAGCAGTGGGAGTGTGCAGGATGTCACAGAAAGTGTGCAGGACATCAGTAGGAGTGTGCAGGACGTTATAGAAAGTGCACGGGACCCCAGTGAGAGTGCGCAGGACGCCGCAGAAAAAGTATGGCCCCGAGTGGGGATGCGCAGGACGCCGTAGAAAGTGTGCGGGACCATAGTGGGAGTGCGCAGGACGCCGCAGAAATAGTGCGGGCCCCCAGTGGGAATGCCCAGGACACCATAGAAATTGTGCGGTACCCCAGTGGAAATGCGCAGGATGCCGTAGAAAGTCTACGTGACCCCAGTAAGAGTGCGCAGGACGCCGCAGAAAGAGTGCGGGCCCCCAGTGGAAATGCGCAGGATGCCGTAGAAAGTCTACGTGACCCCAGTAAGGGTGCGCAGGGCGCCGCAGAAAGAGTGCGGGCGCCTAGTGGGAATGCGCAGGACGCCGTAGAAAGTGTGCGGGATCATAGTGGGAGCGCTCAGGACGCCGCAGAAAGTGTGTGCCGCAGAAAGGGTCCCCAGTGGGAATGCGCAGGACGCCGTAGAAAGTGTGCGAGACCATAGTGGGAGTGCTCAGGACGCCGCAGAAAGTGTGCGGGCCCCCAGTGGGAATGCGCAGGACGCCGTAGAAAGTGTGCGGGACCATAGTGGGAGTGCTCAGGACGCCGCAGAAAGTGTGCGGGTCCCCAGTGGGAATGTGCAGGACGCCGTAGAAAGTGTGCGGGACCATAGTGGGAGTGCTCAGGACGCCGCAGAAAAAGTGCGGGCCCCCAGTGGGAATGCGCAGGACGCCGTAGAAAGTGTGCGGGCCCCAGTGGGAGTGCGCAGGACGCTGTAAAAATGTACGGGACCACAGTGGGAGTGTGCAGGACGCCGCAGAAAGTGTGTGGGACCGGAATGAGAGTGCGCCAGACGCCGTAGAAAGTGTGCGAGACCCAAATGAGAGTGAGCCGAACGCCACAGAAAAAGTGCGCCCCCAACAGTGGGAGTGCACAGGACGCCAAAGAAAGTGTGCGGGACCCCAGTGGGAAAGCGTATGACGCCGCAAAAACTGTACGGGACCCCACTGGAAGTGCGCACGATGCCATAAAACGTGTACGGGACCTCAGTAGGAAAGAAAGGGTCGTTTTTTATGGTTGCGGGTCACAATTTTTGGGAGTTATAGTTGTCCGACAACACCGATCGGTACCGATTTCATTATTCCACGAAGGCAAAAACTGTAGTCATAGATTTCGCCCTTGCAAAATGGGAATCGCTAAGCAAAAATCAGGCCAAAAAGGGAATCTTTGGGAAAAATGTATGAAATTTCTAAAAGTTTAGCTTCCTGGCAAAAGTAATGATTTGGCAATGCTATAATCACAATATAGAAGTTGAAAAAAAACGTCTTGAAATATCTTTTAAAATGATTTGGCGCAAAATGACCAGAAGTAATGAAAAAACTTCGAAATGTAGTGAAATGACCAAAATCGGATTTGGCGGTCAATCATAGACCAAGTTTTGATGAGCAGTGACAGACGGGGGATAGGATTTTAGAAGCTTTCCCGTTAAAGGCAGTGTTCACGATGGAAATTGTTTTTCTGTATTTCCGCCTATCTTGAAAACGGCCGCATGCTGATTCCGATGATGTCTCTGAAATCGTACAAGACCTTCTGGGAATGGAGTAATGGTCCCTCAAAGATTGAGCTAAGCAAACATGGTGGACGAGTTGTCCGAGGCTTGTAACTTCCGTCTTTTGCAGCCGATGTATGCGAGCTGACCTGAGTAAAGAGAGAAGCTGAGATTGAAGGAAAGAACGGGTCGAATGATTGGAAATCATCGCTCATCTCACGATCTTGAGCATTCATTTGTTTACGTCGGTGGGCGTGTGATGCGCTTTTGAAGTTTGTCTTGCGCTCGAAATAGCAACTTCAGGCTCTTTTGGAGCTTTTCCTGGCTCGTTTTCATACGTTCTTTCGACATCAACGTTACATTGTGCCCCTCCACTACCCATTCCTAGTGGAAACTGAAACACATTTTTTATCGTGAACACTGCCTTTAAACTTATAGCTAAATCAAGCGCGCAACAGAAACCGTAAAACATTTTATTGAAGCCGTAATACGGAAATCAGCATGGGTCAAGCTATGTGAAGGTAACACTCAAATCCGATGCGCGCTTGATTTAGCTTTGACAAGTTTAACGGAAAAGCTTCTAAAATCCTATCCCTCTTCTGTCACTACTCATCAAAACTTGGCCTATGATTGACCGCCAAATCCGATTTTGGTCATTTCACTACATTTCGAAGTTTTTTCATTACTTCTGATCATTTTGCGCCAAATCATTTTAAAAGATATTTCAAGACGTTTTTTAAATTTTTTCTTCTTCTATATTGTGATTATAGCATTGCCAAATCATTACTTTTGCCAAGAAGCTAAACTTTTTAGAAATTCAGTCCTTAGTAAGAAAACTCATTAGAGCATTAAAAATTTCAAAGGTGACTCAGTTGCCTATAGCGTAATGGCAGGGGGCGCGGTTGGTGGCGCACACGACCGAGTGTTCGATACGCGCCAAAAACCAACCAGCCCGGAGGTCGATATATTGGTAGCAGATTTGTCGAAGAAGTTGAGAACACTGGCATATATCGTGTGGCCTTCTAGCGATGAGCGTGAAGGCCCAGAAGCCACCATCTGGGACCGTCCGCGGATGTGCTGAGACTCCAGTGGCTGAGCTGGGTCCAAGTAGCTCAAGCTTGGCTAATTGAACTGGCGTCGACGTTCACATCTGAATCCTGCCCTAAGAATGCGCCGCACACTTTCCTTGTCCAATTGGATGTGCGTCCTTGGAATGGTGAAATTGACTGGACGAGAATTTCGAACCAAAACAGTTACGTCGGCGTGGATCGCCCTACTAAATGCCCAAGCGTCGCTGACTTCGCGAGAACTTGAATACTGTCTCAAATGCGGTGATAAAATCACCAAAATGAGTCACCGATCGTGACAAAAACTTACGCTGCGGGGGAGAAGTGGGAGCAATAGGCAACACGCGAACGTTCGGCAGAGTGTGTGGCGCATCCCCAAGTAAAGACAAAGGAGTTCGCGATAATAATAATGTAATGAATGTTGAAACATATGCCATTTTAGATTGAAAGGAACATTGAAGGCAGTGTTCACGATAAATTTTTTTTCCGATATCTCCACGGTTAACTGAAGTTCTGGTGCCGTATATAGCAAGGCATGCTCAAAAAGAACACGAAAGACGCGTTTTTGAGCCAAAATAGGCCCTGCCTTGTTTACGTTGATTTTTGAGCGTGGAGGAATTGACCGCTAGAAGGATGATGCCTATCAGTGCAATGAAAAGATCAGCCCACTTATCAGCACTTCCTTGACTTGATCATTCCTATAATCTGAGTCTTCATTTGTTCCTTTCGAGGGGCGGATCTGGGGCACCAGGCGTGTCTGGGGCACCAAAACGCTTGTTTGCAGCCGTTATTTTGCCGCTCCTGGCTCGTTTTCTACCGTTCTTTCGACACTGGGAGCCTAGGGTCCTTCTCGCCTATCATATCACTGAGGAAAGTCAATGAGGATGATTATCGTGACCGCTGCCTTTAAGGATAGTGAATATATGCATGCATATGTACCAATTGGTTCAATAAGTTTTGTCGTTCGATAAGAGAGGGCGTTGCTACTAGCCCAATGCTTTTTGTTTTGTTGGTACACTCTTCATATGAACGTATGTGAAGTTTCATTTCAATCTGTCAATTCATTCTTTGTTTACAAGCCATTTAGTGTCGCCGTGTCACAGCAATGGAAAAAAATTGAATATCGTGCAGTGATGAAATTCTTATTTTTGGAAGGTGTAGCACCAAAAGAAATTCACGAAAAGTGAATAATGATTGACCTACAATTGGAACAGTAGAAAGATGGGTTGCTGAATTTAAACGTGGTCGTACAAGCCTTGGAGACGATCTATGTGAAGGACGTCCAAAAAGCGCATCAACACCAGAAATCATAGCCAAAATACAGGATGTGGTTTTGGAAGACCGTCGATCGACTGAGAGAGATTTAGTAGAGGCTCCACACATTTCATTAGGCAGTGTGAGCCATATTTTAGGTGAAATTTTGGCTTTTAGAAAGCTGTTTGCACAATGGGTGCCGCATTCGCTAACAATGGAACAAAAACACATTCGAATGCGACTTTCTAAGCAACATTTGGAGCGTTTTAAAAAGGATAAAGTGGATTTTGTGCGTCGATTCATCACTATGGATGAGACTTGGGTCTATCACCATGATCCTGAATCAGAACAAGAGGCTAAAGAGTGGTGTGAACCTGGTTGTTCAGCTTCGAAACGAGTTTTTGTCCGGAAATCGGCATCAGTTTTTTGGGGTGCGAAAGGAATTTTATTCGTGGACTACTTGCAAACCGGTGAAACAATTAATTGTGAATATTACTGCAACCTTTTGGACCAGTCGAAGGAAAAAATTTGTGAAAAAAGACCAGGTTTGCAGAAGAAAAAATCCTTTTTCATCAGGACAATGCACCGTGTCACAAGAGCATTTTGACAATGGCTAAAATCCATGAATTAAAGTTCGAATTGTTGGAGCATTCACCGTATTCACCAGATTTGGCCTCCAGCGACTTCCATTTGTTTCCAGAACTCAAAAAATTTATGCGTGTCAAGCGTTTTTCATCAAATGAAGAGGTCATAAAGGCTGTTGAAGCGTATTTTGCAGACCTTCCGGATTCTCACTTCAAGGATTGGATCCACAGATTGGAGGACCGCCCCTATCCTCACCTTATCACGACCACTGCTAAAGCAGTAGCTGTTAGTTGCGTAGGGAGTAGCGAGCAGTGAGGCCATAATGTTCTATACTCTCACTGTGTCTTGAGTTACTGTCCCATTACAGAAATAACCGTGATGCCGCAGGAGGTCCCTCGCAAAGAGACAGATTCGATCATTGGTCGGTTTTTACAATACGTAAGATTAACATTGTATTGTAATAGAGTATAGGGTATACTTGTAGGTTTGAGAAAGTCGTTAAAGGCAGTGTCCACGATAAAAACCATGTCTGTTTTTTTGGTGGAGATCGGCAGATGCAGGGCCTAGTGCAACCCTAACGATGAAAAAACCAAGAAAAACGAGCTCGGAACGGTCCCCTACGGGCCCAAAGTTGGACACCCATCAGCTCGTCACTCCCAGATGCACTTTCCACGCCCACCGACGTGAACAAATGAAAGCTCGAGATCGTGAGATGAGCGATGACTTCCAGTCATTAGCCCCGTTCTTCCCTTCATTCTCAAGTTCTCTCCTTACTCAGATCAGCTCGCATACATCGGCTGCAAAAGACGGAAGTTACAAGCCTCGGACAACTCGTCCACCATGTTTCCTTAGCTCAATTTTTGAGAGACCATAACTCTGTTCCTAGAAGGTCTTGTACGATTCCAAAAACATCATTGGAATCAGCATGGGACCGTCTTCAAGATAGGCAAAAAGCGGAAAAACGATTCTTATCGTGAACACTGCCTTTAACGACGAATTCTCACCAATTAAGTGGCAAGAAGAGATCTCATTAACACAAACGAAGGAAATACTGGCTTAATTGATAAACTCAGCCGGTATATGAGGCGATTCAGTCCAATGAGTGCTCACTCGGCACTTTGATGCCGGCCCTGGAAGGTGACTTGAAGTCACCCTACGGAGGCCAGCATATTTTTGGCAGCTGAGGGGAAATTCCCCAGGGCTAGGGGGGGGGAAGGTGGGGTGAGTGCCTTACCTCAGACCGTTGCGTAGGCAATCTCCTACGCAACGATCTGCGGTAAGGGACCCATCTCGACCCATCGGTCTGCCAAGAGACTGGCGGACCGCAGTCAAGTGATTGGGCGAAAGTGCCAGGTAGTAGCCAAAAGGCTGCCAGCGGTCGGCCAGCGTCTTGGCGGACCACCGGCAGGGGTCTGGCGGACCGCCAGCTGAAATCTGGCGGACATCGGGAATGGTTTTTTTCTGGCCAGGCAAATGCCCGATGTCCGGCAATCCCATTGCCTGAGTAAGTAAGTAAGTAAGTAAGTAAGTAAGTAAGTAATCTTTGGCGTAAGTAAGTAAGTAAGTAAGTAAGTAAGTAAGTAAGTAAGTGAGTAAGTCAAGTAAGTAAGTAAGTAAGTAAGTCAAGTAAGTAAGTAAGTAAGTGAAGTGAAGTAAGTAAGTAAGTAAGTAAGTGATGTAAGTAAGTAAGTAGTAAGTGAAGTAAGTAAGTAAGTAAGTAAGTAGTAAAGTAAGTAAGTGAAGTAAGTAAAGTAGAAGTAAAGTGAGTAGTAAGTAAGTAAGTAAAGTAGGTAAGTAAGTAAAGTAAGTAAGTAAGTGGCTAGTACAGCTAAGTTAAGTAAAGTGAGTGAGTGAGTGGTGAGTGAGTGAGTAGTAAGTAAGTAAGTAAGAGTAAGTAAGTAGTAGTAAGTGAAGTGTAAGTGGTGAGTGAGTAGAGTAAGTGAGAGTGAGTAGTACGTAAGTAGTAAGTGAAGTAAGTAAGTAAGTAAGTAAAGTAAAGTAAGTAAGTAAGTAAGTAAAGTAAGTAAGTAAGTAGAGTAAGTAGGTAAGTGAGGTGGTGGTGGTAAAGTAGAGTAAGAGTAGAGTAAGTAGTAAGTAAAATAAGTGGCTAGTAAGTAAGTGATAGTGAGTAAGTAAGTGAGTAAGTAGAGTAAGTGGCCGGTGGCTGGGGTGAGTGAGTCAGAGTGGTGGTGGGCTGCAGAGAGTAAGAGTAAAAAGTAAGTAAGTAAGTGAGTAAGAGAGTGATGCTGGGTGAGTGGGTAAGTGGGAGTGGGTAAGTGAAGTGGGATGGAGTGGAGTAAGTAGAGTGGGTAAGTAAGTGGAGTAAGTAAGTAAGTGCCACAGTAGAAGTAAGTAAGTGGAGTAAGTAAGTGGTGGAGTGAAGTAAGTGGAGTGGAGGTAAGTGGGTGGTTGGGTGGGTGGGTGGAGTGGGTGGGTCAGGGAGGCTGGAGTGGGTAAGTAAGTAAGTAAGTAAGTAAAGTAAGTGGGTAGAGTAAGTGTAAGTAAATAAGTAAGTAAATAAAGTGAAAGTAAGTAAGTAAGTAAGTAAAGTAAGTAGTAGTAAGTAAGTAAGTAAAGTAAATAAGTAAGGTAAATAAGTGAAGTAAGTAAGTAAATAAGTAAGTAAGTAAATAAATGAATGTAAGTAAAGTATAAGTAAGTAAGTAAGTACAATAAGTAAGTAAGTAAGTAAATTAAGTAGAGTAAGTAAAGTAAGTAAGTAAGTAAGTAAGTAAGTAAGTAAGTAAGTATTAGGTCTAGAAGTTAATTTCCGCGTTTTTACGCTTTTTTACACTATTAAACTGGACATACTTAAACAAAATTTTTATTCAAAATAATTTCCGTCATTAATAACAACCATTTCCCAGAGTTTGGGTAACTTATGGATTCCATCATAATAAAATTTTTCTGGTTTGGCCTCCACCCATTCATCGAGCCATTTTTGACATCTTGACGATCTTGAAAGCGCTGCTCCGCTGAACCATGCGCCATTGACCGGAAAAAGGTGATAATCCGACGGAGATGTCTGGAGAGTACGGCGGGTGCGGTAAGACTTCCCATTTGAACTCTTTTAGCGTATCCTTTACCGTTCGAGCAACATGAGGTCGAGCGTTATCATGAAGCAATATGACTTTTTCGTGTCGACTCGCCCATTCTGGTCTCTTTGCTTCGATTTCATGCCGCAATTGTGCTAGTTGATGTTGATAGCGATTCGCAGTAACTGTTTCGCCAGGTTGAAGAAGTTCATAGTACAGTATACCGCGTTGATCCCACCATATGCACAGTAAGACCTTCTTCCCGT
Source organism: Aplectana chamaeleonis (assembly GCA_029168955.1). Classification (NCBI taxonomy): domain Eukaryota; kingdom Metazoa; phylum Nematoda; class Chromadorea; order Rhabditida; family Cosmocercidae; genus Aplectana; species Aplectana chamaeleonis. The sequence continues at coordinate 1,800,227 of JAPDOI010000095.1, forward strand.
GGATGTTTGGTTTTGCGGTCGAAGTTGTTGTTTCACCAGGACAAACCCACGATTTTCTTCGCTTCGGATTGTCGTAGTACACCCACTTTTCATCGCCAGTTATGATGCGGTGTAAAAGACTTTCTTTGGAATCGGTCCAACAAGATTTGTGAAGTTGTTTTCTCTGCTCTTTGTTGCGTTCTGAGAGCTCATAGGGGATCCATTTTCCTTCCTTTTGAATCTTCCCCATTGCCTTCAATCGAATAGAAATTGCTTTTTGGGTGACGCCGAGAGATGCCGCGAGCTGTTCTTGCGTTTGAGCCGAATCTTGATCCAACAAAGCCTGAAGTTCTTCGTCTTCGAACTTTTTGGCTGTCTGGTCGATCTTTGTCCTTAACGTCAAAATCACCCGATTTGAAACGCTGAAACCATTCTTGGCAGGTTCTTATGGATGGAGCAGCATCCCCGTAAGCACGGGCAAGCATTTGGTGCGCGTCAGTGGCTTTCTTCTTGAGATGAAAAAGGAAAAGGAGAGCTTCCGCAAATGGCGTTTTCCGGCACAAAAGTTGACATATTCTGAAACTAAAATAATACTTTTTTTATAAGGTACGTGAAGCAAGTTATATATCAATAGAAAGCTGATAATACAGTGAGCATTATAACATAAAATTCGTTATATAAAAAATAATTTTATTTTTACAAAATATCAATAACAACAAAAACTGCGAAATTAACTTCTGAACCTAATAAGTAAGTAAGTGGGTGAGTAGTAGAGTGACAGTAAGTGAAGTAGTAAGTGAAGTGGTAAGTAAGTAAAGTAAGTAAGTGCAGTAAGTAAGTATTGGGTAAGGAGTAGTATATGGTAGTGGTGAGTGGAGTGGTTTATTAGTAAGTGGGTGAGGTGAGTAAAGTAAAGTAATAGTAGAGTAAGTAAGTAATAGTAGCTAAGTAAGTAAGTAAGTATGAGTAAGTGAAGTATACAGTGGTGGGTGGTTGAACAAGTATAGTGAGGTGGTTGAAGTGGAGTGAAGTAGTATAGAGTAAGTGAAGTGGTATAGTGGTGAGTGGGGTGGGTGGAGTGGGGTGATAGTGAGTGAAGTGAGTGAGTAAGTGGAGTGAGGTGAGTGAGTGAAGTGAGTGACTATTAAGTGGAGTGAGTAAGTAAGTGGAGTGGAGTGGGTAAGTGGAGTGAGTGGTCAAGTGGGTAAGTGAGTGGTGGGGTGGTGGTGGAGTGGAGTGGAGTGAAGTGAGGTGAGTGAGTGAGGTGAGTAAGTGGGTGGTGGAGGTGAGTGGGGTGAGGTGGTAAGTGAGAGTGGTGAGTGAGTGGAGGTAAGTAAGTGAGTGAAGTGAGAGTGGAGTGGAAGTGGGTAAGTAGTGGGGTAGGTAAGTCAAGTGGTGAGTGGAGTGGGTGAATATTGTATTAGTATTATTAGTGGGTGAAGTGGAGTAGTAGTGAAGTGGGTAAGTGATTGTATTGAGTGGGTGAGTGAGTGGCAGTGGGTGGTGAGTGGAGTAGAGTAGAGTAGTGAGCAGGTGGTGGAGTGAGTGAGGTGGGTGAGGTGAGTGAGTGGGTGAGGTGGTGGGTGGGTGGAGTGGTTGGTGGAGTGGGTGAGTGAGTGGAGTGGAGTGAGGTGGAGTGGGGTGAGGTGGTGGAGTGGGTGGAGTGGAGTGGGTGGGTGGAGTGGGTATGGGTGGAGTGGGGTGAGTGGTGGAGTGAGTGGAGTGGGGTGGGTGGGTGAGGTGGTGGTGGGTGGGTGGGTGGAGGTGAGTGAGTGGGTGGAGTGGGTGGTGGAGGTGGAGGTGGGTGGAGGGTGGGTGGGTGGTGAGTGGGTGAGTGGGTGAGTGGAGGTGGAGTGAGTGGTGAGGTGGGGTGGGGTGAGGTGAGTGAGTGGGGTGGAGTGGGTGAGTGGGTGGGGTGGTGAGGTGAGGTGGGTGGGTGGGTGGAGGTGGGTGGGTGGTGGAGGTGGGTGGAGTGGGGTGGGTGGAGTGAGTGGGTGAGTGGGTGAGTGGGGTGGTGAGTGGGTAGAGTGAGGTGGAGTGGGTGGGTGGGTGAGTGGGTGGAGTGGGGTGAGTGGGTGGGTGGAGTTGGGTGGGTAAGGTGAGTGGGTGGGTGGGTGGGTGGGAGTGGGTAGAGTGGTGTAAGTGAGTGAGTAAGTAGTAGTAGAGTGAGTGGTGAGTGGGTGTAGGTGAGTGAGTGAGTGAGGTAAGTAAGTAAGTAAAGTAAGTAAGTGTAAGTAAAGTACAAATGAGTGAAGTAGTGAGTAAGTAAAGTGTAAGTAAAGTGGAGTGGGTAGTAAGTAAGTAAGTAGAGTAAGTAAGTAAGTAAGTAAGTAGGTGGGTGGTAAGTAAAGTAAAGTGAGTGAGAGTAGAGTAAAGTAAGTAGTAAATAAGTAGTAAGTAAGTAAGTGAAGTAAGTAAGTAAGTAAGTAAGTAGGTGAGTAAGTAAGTAAGTAAGTAAGTAAGTAGAGTAAGTAAGTAAGTAAGTAGGTGGAGTAAGTAAGTAGAGTAAGTAAGTAAGTAAGTAGAGTGGTGGGTGGGTGAAGTGGAGTGAGTGGAGTGGGTGGTGGAGTGGAGTGGGTGAGTGGTGGTGGGTGAGTGGTGAAGTGGTGGTGGAGGTGGGTGGTGAGTGGTGGGTGGAGGTGGGTGGGTGGAGTGAGGTGGAGGTGAGGTGAGTGGTGAGGTGGTGGTGGTGGGTGGGTGGTGAGTGGTGGGTGAGGTGAGTGGTGAGTGGTGGTGAGGTGAGTGGTGGTGAGTGGTGGTGGTGGTGGTGAGTGGTGGGTGAGGTGAGTGGTGGTGGTGGAGTGGTGAGTGGTGGTGGTGAGTGAGTGGTGAGTGGGTGGTGAGTGAGTGAGTGGTGAGTGGTGGTGGTGGTGAGGTGAGGTGAGTGGTGGTGGTGGTGGTGGTGAGTGAGTGAGTGAGTGAGTGGGTGAGTGGAGTGAGTGGTGAGTGAGTGAGGTGGGTGAGGTGGAGTAAGTAAGTAGGTAAGTGGAGTGGGTGAGTGAGTAGGTAAGTAAGTAAGTAAGTGGGTGGTAAGTGGAGTGGTGAGTAGAGTAAGTAAGTAAGTGAGTAAGTAGAGTAAGTAGTGGAGTGAGTGGAGTAAGTGAGTAAGTAGAGTCTAAGTAAGTGAGTGGGTGGGTGGAGTAAGTGAGTAAAGTGGAGTAGGTAAGTGGGTGGAGTAGGTAAGTAAGTGGAGTGGAGTGAGTGAAGAGTGAGTAAGTGAGTAGAGTAAGTGGAGTGGGGTAGAGTGGAGTAGAAGTAAGTGAGTAAGTGGGGTAAGTAAGTAAGTAGGTAAAGTGGAGAGTAAGTGGGTGAGTGGGTAAGTAAGCAAGCAAGTAAGTAGGTAAGTGAGTAAGTAAGTAAGTAATTGAGTAAGCAAGCAAGTAAGTAAGTAAGTAAGTAAGTAAGTAAGTAAGTAAGTAAGTAAGTAAGTAAGTAAGTAAGTAAGTAAGTAAGTAAGTAAGTAAGTAAGTAAGTAAGTAAGTAAGTAAGTAAGTAAGTAAGTAAGTAACCCATCATGCAGGCTAGACCTGTAATAAATAAATTCAAATAGAGCGCCAGACCTGGTATACCGCGGGGAGCTTGAAAGTGATATCTATCGTGAACACTTACTTTAGAGGCAGTGCTCACAATAATATTCGATTTTGGAGTAATGCACTGAATAGCATGCGTTGGTTAATAAGTGTTACTAAAATTATGAAAAAATGGCGAAAAACGCACTAGAAAGTCTCATTTTAGTAGAAGAATTTTCTGATTTGGACTACTCCGGGTGGATGAAACGAGTTGTCGGTAGTCGCGACCGGTGAAGGATGGGGTCAAACGAAGATGGACGAAAATATTATGCAAAACTGTTTTAGTTAGGGTGCAAAGGGTAGAATGGAGCAGCAGAGAGCTGAGAAATTCGAAGTACGGGTACACATAGGATTCCGTCGCTTCAACAAACAGTTCAACTAGAAGTACGGGTAGGGAGTGGGAGTGCAGCATCTCGTGTACTTCATATGCATTTTGCTGAGTTTTGTTCGTCATTCCAGTTCACCGGCCCGGACGATGTGACTGCGGAAGTGAGGAAGTCAAGAAATCGGAAACTCGCTCGCTGGCTCACAAAGTCCTTCAATCAAGTTGTAGAGGAGAAGAACTGGCATTAAAGCGAGACGATCCCTAATTGGAAAAAAAGGCAGCCCCGCCAGCCCCGTGCAAACTGTCGTCCGATTCGCCTATTTTCTCACGCTATGAAGATATTAGACGAATTATCGGCGGACGCATTCTCGAGATCGTCCAGATTTCTAACAAGCGTTGCGGATTCGTTGCCTGCTGTAGGAGTACCGATGCCATCATCTCCGCAAGACTCCCGACAATGTGAGATGCATCGCAAGAAGCAAAAGGCACGGCATTTAGCTTTTCACTTGCATCGGTAGCAGGCATGTGCGAAAAACTTCGAAACCGAAAAAACCGAAAAACGAAAAATTTTCGGTTTTGAATTCGAAAAATTCCGAAAAAAACCGAAAAATTTTTTGTCTTTTGAAACATCTTATTTTCGTAATTGCATATTTTGGACTGGAAAAACAAGGCAACGAAATCGAAGTGCTTTGAATAATGACAGAATTATGTTTTCTTGGTGACACAAAAGCATACCCAATCAGTGTATCAATGTAAGGAATTTACACCCTTGTTGCAGCGTCGAATCCTGGCAAAATTTTAGCGCTGAACACCTTCTAAATTCTTGTGGTGAACTTCTTGTTTTAAAACTGCGGTGGTCTCTGAACGATCACATCCACGTTTTTTCACGTTTTGATCTAAACTGTGGGCTCGAAGGTCGTCCCCAATTTCATGAAAAAATACCGCATTCGCAGAAGTTGAAAGTCGTGGGCAAGTCATAGATCAAAACGGAACAAACGTTGTACAGAGACGAACATCTATAGTTCTTGATGGATAGCACACTCTTGCGTGAATTTTTTGTGCTGTCATGTTGATTTCAGTGTGAGCGATTGCGTCGTGGGTCAACACTGACCAGTAGCTTAGTCTCTCGGCGCTATTGGACGGTAATGGCCGCGACGCAACCACGTATTGACCAGTCGCGGTGTCTACATAGGGGTTACGTTCAATCAGTTTCGCTTGATGGATCTGTACTGATGCCATTCGCCCAGAAAGTTTTTATTCGCACTTTTTTTGGTATAGAGATCGATAGAGGAGCAGGAAAATTTAGGTTGACTTCCGCTTGAAAATTATGGGCCTCCAAAGAGCGATTCTCCACGTCTTTTCCGATGAACACCTTGAACGAAAACGAATTTTCCTGAACTTAAAGCAGTGTTCTACAATAGATTGCACTTTTGATATCTCTTTCGTTTACCGAAATTCTGGTGCCCTATACAGCAAGGCATGCTTGAAGAAAAACGCGGAAACCGTGTTTTTGTTGCTAAAAGAGGGCCACACTTTATTAAGTTGACTTTTGATGCTAAAGCTTGCTCAGTTGATGAAGTCGTAGCAAATAACAAATACTAAGAAAAGTTCAAACTTAAATTCCGTCAGGCGGCTTTTCCACCTTCAGAGCCGGCATGGAATACTTGAAGATGAGTCATACTGTTCAGATACCGATCAACTTGTTAAATTCAAAACACTTGTCAAAATTACCTACATTGTCGAGCAAGGATCTATTAATTGTTTTACATTTTTCCTTTCGAAACTTGTCATTTTTTAAATTCCTTGATGTTTTCGATGATGTTTTTTTTTGCCTTTTTCTATGTTTCTACACTTCTGCAAGGGCGCGTAATAAAGTTAAAGTCAAAGTTATAACAGTGATAATCAAGCGGTTTAGCCTGCTCATCAGTATTTCCTTGACTTGAGTACTTCATGTTATCACAACCTCGAGGTTCTAGGGGGCGAAAGGCGACGAGGAGTTTCGGTGACCTCAGAACGCCTGTTTGCATCCATTATTTAGCCATTCCTAGCTCTTTTTAAACCATTTTTTCGTCACTGAGAGCATAGAATTCTTTCTCGCCTATCATTTCACTGCGGAAAGTCATCGAGAATGATTATCGTGAACGCTGCCTTCGAATTACCGATGCAGGTTATCTGCTATGCGGAATCGATTAGCGTTATTATATTGGTGATGTTTCCGCCTGTCGAAATGTGTATTTTTGGCTTTTCGGAGAATTATTCCTGAAAGTTATGGCCATGCTCAAAAGATGCGCCGAGTCGTTTTAGTCTGCTGAAAAACAGGAAATTCAAAAAATTTTGGCTCCATCAATGTAATTTTTAATCGAAAGTGATGTAGTAGAAGGAACCGTCGTGCAAGGTGCAGATCATACGTTTGCTTCTGCTTGATTCTGGAATAAAGTCAGAGACGTGTGCAAAACTGCTGCAGACATCTGTAGGAAGCGAAGGCTCGACTGCAAGTCGCATCAGAACCGCAAATTTCAGACCGAAAAAAAACCTATTAAAATTTAAACTTTTTCGTTTTTTTCGATATTGATTTTTTTCGCCAAAAAGGGCGGAAAACGGAAAACCGAAAAATCGAAGAACGAAAAACGCACACCCCTGATCGGTAGTCAAGTGGCGGTATTCAGCTACCCCGAGCTGACGCATTCAACTACCTCGGATTGCCTATTTCATCAGACGGCAGCCTCAACCAGGAAATCACTGCTCGCGTAAACTCTGCGTGGTTAGAATGGCTTTCTACGACGGGCGTCATGTGCGATAAGAGCCTACCCGACCACCTAAAGTCGAAGGTTTACCTAAGAGTTGTTCGGGCTCTATGGTGCTGAAAGCTAGCCTGCAACGAAGAAGACAGAGCGTCGCATCAGCTCGGTGGAAACAAAGATGGACTGCTGGCCTGACTCGAGTGCGGAAAGATGACATTCGAGAGCAGTTCGGTGTCGTCACAATCAACAACAAGCTGCGTGAAGTTCGCCTGAGATGGTATAGCCACACTCTTCGAACTAGCAGCGATTCCGTTTGCAGCATTGCTATCAATCTCCACGTTCCACTCAGGTATTCGTGGGGGAAGTTCCCGAGAACAGCAAAACTTCCCTCAACTGAGGAACTTCCTCCGAATCGAGGGGAGGCGGAGGGGACTTCCAGCTAGCAGGTCTTCCCTTGTTCTCCTTATCGCCAGTCTTCCCCATGCTGTCGCGACCCAACAACCATTGGTCATTGATTTATCAAAAGTCAGCTTGCCGAAACTCGCTGTTTTCAACAGTTTCCTGTTCATAGAAAGCAGGATTAGGGCCAAAAATATTCACCTTTGACGAAAGGTTACCGAGAAGCTTGGTATCTCCCCAGATAATCTGGACAGAGATACCTTACACCGTCCCTGAGTGGCAGATCTGCCCCCTCAACTTGCGTAGTGCGAGACCCCCTCGAGACTAGCCAGATTGCATCATCGTATACACTGCGGCTTTGTTTTCTCGTTCATCATACTCGGGGGGAGGCCATGGGAACAAATGAAGCGAAGTTCCATTGTTCTCCCCTGAGCCGACTGTTTCGAACGCCCTATCGTTGCGTATAATTCGAGGGGAGAGTCGACCGAGTAATAACGACCAGATCAGGTCTACCGTCCTCGGGAACTTCCCCACAAATATCTGAGCAGGACAGCGTTGGTTTGACACGCTACACTCTCGCATGAAAGTTGCTGACGCACACCCCGATCAGTTGCACGATTACGTTAAATGGCGCCAACAAACCAGAAAGGCGGATTCTGCTATGGACCGAAACAAACGCTGGAGAACAAGAAGAAGATTCGTCATTTCAGTTCTACCTGAGGGCCAAGTAGTCGATGTAGCAAATAATCTCAAGATTGAGGATTATCGTGAACACTGGCTTTTAAAGGCAGTGGTCACGATGAAAAACGTTATCGAAAAAACTACAAAAATCAGCTTAGATGAAAAACAGGTGAGAAACTATGAAGGTAACGCGGTGAAAAACGGTCTACAAATAGAGTTTCTAGGGCCCAAAGAAGCTAGTTCGTGCACACGTGCACAGCGATGACGAAACAGATCGCAGTCTCATGCCGAGCAGTCAAAAATCATCGACATTCAGAGGACGAAATAAATGCAAATTTAACGAATAAAAACAGCTGAATAATGAAAGCATCACCAGTCAATGATTTTGACTAGATGTGTTCATAAATTCGAAGGTTCATTGATTGACATTCAATTTCAAGCTAGCTGATGTTCTTGATATAAGAGGTCATCGATGCCGATGATGTGGAGAGGCTCGTCCACCATCAAAAGACAAGAAAGTTCAGGTTTCAAAATCGGCCCAAAACAGTGGTTTTTCGCGATTTTTCTTGTAGGCCCTACTACTCGAGACCCAGGAAAGGATTTGGAGAGAAAAAGACGACAAGCATATTTGATCGCGACCACTGCCTTTAGGGATACGGAGACCCACTAAAACATGAAAAATACTGGCAAAGACCGGAAGACATACATTTTGCCGATGCTCTAATTTTGAATGTAATGAAATCCAATTTCGACCTACCCCTTTTCTGTTTCATTGGAGAAGAGGCCAATGTTCTCAATATGCTTCTGCCAACGTTCAACTAATGCAAACCGGGCAGGGTGGAAACTGCCTTTTTACAATTAAAGGCACTGTTCGCGATGAAAATCGCTTTTCTGTTTTTTTGCCTATATTGAAACCGGTCCCATTCTGATTCCAATGATGCTTCTAGAATCGTACAAGACCTTCTGGGAATGGAGTTATGGTCCCTCAAAAATTGAGCTAGGGAAAATGGTGGACGAGTTGTCCGAGGCTTGTAACTTCCGTCTTTTGCAGCCAATGTATGCGAGCTGACCTGAGTAAAGATAGAAGTTGAGAATGAAGGGAAGAACGGGGCTTTTGATCGGAAACCATCGCTCAACTCACGATTTCGAGTGTTCCTTTGTTCACGTCAAGGGGCGGGAAGAGGCGGGACTTGCCCACAGCGGCGGGGTTCGCCCACTTTTCTAAGCCGTTTTGCGGCTCCTGGGTAGCTTTTCGTCCTGTTTTTTCGACGCTGTTCTGCTTCTGAGAGCCACGAGAAGCGTTTGTCACGGGAAATTCGAGGATGAAGTTTATCGCGAACAGTGCCTTTAAGTAGCATCTTTTAACCGCCTAATCTTGAGAATATGCCAATGTTTCGAAGCCCTGAAGAAGTTTTGGGCGCGAACTCAGAACTCTCAAGAGGCTACCAGCTATTTCCTGGTGGCGGGCCGTGAATCGCAGCAAATAATATTGTTTGCTGGCACAATCCCAAAATTTCAGAAACTCTCTGATCATGAGACAAAATCGATTCGCGCCTTGGGCCTGCATATATGTATTGCCTCATACATCTCTCTTGTCAGCCATGAACAGAGCATCGCATCAGAGGCGTAGGAAGCTAGCCACCTCACACGGCTTGTACCATAGATCTCGAGCAGACAAGGTTGTAGGCCTGGACGGACATGAAAATAGATGCAATGAATCATGTCCAGCACATTCACAATCGGGGCATTTATCTGGGACTGACTGGTCAATCCGATGAGCGTAGGCCTTTAGATATCTGGAGTGACCGCATCGCAGACCAGCGAGGATTGTTCGGGCACGTCTCGGCAGTCCAGCTTCGCTTTCGTCGACTCGTGGGGGCACGCCATCAAAACTCAAGTTGTGCTGAGCATCAGACAGGTACTCTGCCACAAACCGCGTATGCTCAGCCTGGATTCTTCTGCGCGAGAGCTCGGATGTGGCCCAGCGTTGTTGATCTACAGCAGACAGAGAAGCATTGAGCTGCGTGCGTATGATTCTTGGGTGGGGGCCGGACGACAGAAGTTGGTGATTTGGATGGGTCGGGCTCTTGACAATACTTATGAGAAATTGCTGAGACTGGAGTAAGCAGTGCTCTTTCACGGGAAGTAGGCCGGTTTCCTGATGAAGATGCGGAATAGGCGTCCACTTGTGACATCCAGTAATAAGCCTCAGGGCAGTATTCTGTGTTCTCTGCAACCTGCACCAGGAGGATTCAGAGAGATGTCTGGTCCATATAGGGGCACCATATTCCAAGACCGGCTGCACCATGGCCCTATATGTCATACGTAGCACTTCCTTAATGCTGCTTCAGGTAGTTCCAGCCAGAGCGTAAAGAATGTTGTTGCGCGAGTTGGCTGAGGCAGCACGTATACGCGTATTCTCATGAAAACGAAGTGAGGGATCCAGGAAGACTCCCAGTAGTCGAGGATGCTCAGACAGTGGCAGCTCGTGGCCATCCCAGATGACCTTAGGATGAAGCCGATGCTCGATAGTAGCCGTTGTACATAGTGTGACACTTGACTTGGAGGCAGAAACAGTAAGCAACTTCGATTTGAGATACACAGCCAGGTTCCGTAAGTAGTTGTTCATGGTGGCAGTGGCTCGGTCAATAACTGAGTCCGTGCAAACGATAGTGATGTCATCGGCGTACAGGCGCAGATGAATACCAGTTGGTGGCTCAGGAATATCAAAGAGAAATAGCGAAAACAGGCTAGGGGACAACACCCCACCTTGCGGGACACCAGCTTTCAAAGGGAACGAAGACGATAGATGTCCGTCGAACTTTACACGAATGGACCGGTTTTTGGCAAAGCTATTAATCCATCTTTTAGACCAATTGGGCATTTCCGATTCCAGTATGGATTTCGATAGAAGCGGGATACTGACGCTATCAGACGCAGCCGTGAGGTCAATAGCAACGACGAGGCTTCTACCCGCGATGATATGCTCGGTGATTGACGTCAGGGCAGTGATGGTGGAATGCTCCTTTTTAAAACCATGCTGGTGAGTGTTGTGCTGTAGGGCGTTTTGGAGGAGCGGATTGACGACTTTTTCCGCAAGCTTGGCAAGGGGGGAAAGGAGGGAGATGGGGCGGTGGGGGGGGGGCAGCCTAATCCGATGGCTTGCCTGGTTTGGCGATGGGAATGATGACAGCTTGTTTCCAGCGCGCCGGAATAACACCAGAACTGAATGACGAATAAATGAGATCAGAGAACAGTTCATAATAAGGATCAGGAAGATGCTTGAGATGAACAGCCGATATCCCGTTAGGTCCCTCTGCACGCGAATTTTTCATCGCCTTGATGATCTTGTCAATGGCGGAAGGAGAAATAGCAGGGACATCCAGCCGATCGAGCTTCCTGATTGCTCGTATTGTTCGTCTGTTTTGCATATCACGAGGCGATGAGGCCGATGTGAAAAGTTTGCCGAGCAGACAAGCTGCCTTGAATCCGTGCTCGAATCGTCCAGACGGAAACTAGAGCATGTTACGATCCTCGTAACATGCTCTAGTGTTACTAGAGCATCAGAAATTCGTTTCAGTGTTGTCCAAGCTTTTCTGGCATCTGCGGCAAAGTCAATCGACTCGGTTAGCTCTTTCCAGCGCTGCTGCTTGTGTTGATTTAGCAGCTCGGTGATGTTGTCCGACAGCTGTTGTATCGTAGGATCATTGTGGTCCGATCTTCGCTTGTCGTCTCTCATCGTGATCACATCAAGGACTTCACTGGGCACGTTTGGGTGAAAAGTCCTTATACGTCCAGTAGGAATAGCTGCTTTGGAGGCACGCTCGACGGCACTGAGGATGCACTTCTCCTTATCGTAGAATGTTCCGTTCCTCGGGTAGTCGGCAACACCTCTTTGAAAAGGTCCCAGTTAGCCTTACGATAATTAGAATAAGACTTAGCACGAGAGCCACAAAACGGAGCAAGCAAGCTATTAAGTGACAAGTCCAATGACGTATGGGAGCATGATCACTGGCCAGGGCCACATCGGTAGACCAGTTACAGGAGATAGCTAGCGAGGATGATACAAAGGTGATATCGGGTGAGGAAGGCCTACCCACTGCCGGAAGACGAGTGGGGGAATCCTCATTGATAGGCACAAGATCACAATCATCAGCGTATAACTCAATGAGCTCACCTCAATTGTCAGGCTCTAGAGGAGAGAACCACGAAGGAGCATGAGCATTGAAATCACCAGCTACTACAACCGAACTAGATGACAAGGCAGTATGAACAGTATGTAAGTAATTTGAGGGGTCAAACGCGTTAGGACAGGGCGTGGATGGGGGTATATAGACGTTGACAATATCAAGGGGGCCACTTTGTAATACAATATGAACACCAAGACATTCAACAACATCATCAGCGGGTAGAGCAATAAGGTGAGAAGGGATGCATGATTTTACAAATGTTGAAACACCACCACCGTGAGACGTACGTGGAACATGATAAGACCAATAACCAGGGAGACGGGGAAGGGAGGGGGAAGATGCGCTAAGCTTGGTCTCCTGCAGGAGAACGACATCAGGTTGAGTGCGCTCTGTATACACTGTGAGTTCAGCAATTTTGGCACGCAGGCCATTGATATTGAGTTGATAAATGCAGAGACTATGCTGAGGAACCCTAGGAGGATTTACAGAGCAAGACATACAACAATAAGCATGAATGTAGCCATCATAGCTGGACAATCGCGAACATTTGAGGTGCACCCAGCCAAGGCAACCACCACATTGAATGCTTGCATGTTGAGCAGATAGTCCGCAGTGACAGCAGGGATATAGTGGTGTCTTGCTGCGCGGTCCCGGATTCCTCTCGATGCCAGCTCGTGGAAGTAGAATACAGAGGAGTGTAGCAGCCAGCCAATTACACTCCCAATACGAAAAAACTCCACATGGAGTGAGTGATGTCCGTTTGATGAGTCTCCATAACGTCGACTCCACAGATCCACCACGCGTAGGTTGAACATCTTGGATCCATGCCTCATACATGGAGTAGACGAGCGCTGCTCTACAGAAGGGGGGGGGGCAAGCCTCTGAGCATCGACGCTTGCTACCCCTCACTCGAAGTCATAATTTGGCTTTATTGGAGCCCTGCTCTCACTGCCCTGAAACCCTGCCATCACTGCTGTCACCGCGTCAGAGCGCTGACGTCACCCCACCCCGCAGAGCGGCGTCTTCCAACCAGGGCTGACATCACGGAAAATCGGGGCACGTGCTGACGTAAATCGTGATGGGAGGGAGGGGGGGGTGGCTCCATTCGCTTCCCCGATCGCAAATGTAGTCAGAGATTTATGTATCCTCTGGTTCCGAGCCAAATTTACTTTTCCCTCGCGCGCTTGTGTGGAGCGAGGGTAGAGACAGCGAGAAAGTGTGGGGAGAAGGAGACGCAGCGTGCGCGCGCAGACGCACGCGATGAACGGAAATAAATTTCACTCAGAAACAGAGGATATTTATGTTCGATGCGCTGTATCATGATTATCAAGATTACACGACACCCCTGTTTTTTTTTCCATGACACCAAATTTTATGACAGAGATCGACTTTGTTGGCTAACACCGTGGTAAGCAGTACACAAAATAACTACGGAACCTCCTTTTTGAATCGTTACAGGTTCTGTAGCTTTTAAAGAGATTCATTTATGTTCTGTGTGCTGTATCATAATTATACGATACCTCTACGTTATCGATATTCTTACCGAATCGACGCTGTCAAATCATATTTCTTACCGTTGATTGTTTCTCTGGGGCTTTTTATCACCTAAAATATCCAATTTGACATGGTGTTGTGCGGAGTTTTCGGAGACTCGATGTGGAAGCCTCAAAATCTCACAGGGATAATCTAGATAATCTCATCGATAATCGAAACATCCTCAACGTACCCGCTGCTTCTATGTGATTCAGTTGGCTACGACACCGAGAAATCGTCCGGACGTCAGAAGAGTACTTCTTAGCTGGGTGGGAGATAGTTAGCGAGTCTAGCTAAGGCGCTATTCATACTACTGAACGCCAGCGCGGCACGCGCGTGCCGCGCTGGCGTTGAGTAGTATGAATAGCGCCTAAGAAGGAAGCCACAACCTTTACGGGTGCTCACACAGCTTTCCAGCTCCAGTTCGATCAAGCAAACATGGCGACTGAATGGGCTGAGGCACATATGTAGCAATGGCCAGACAGTCACGTCCTCAGTAATTTAAATTGAACAGATTATTTTACTGGACGAAAAGAAAGCCAAACTCTAAGGTCCTAAAGGTGGGAAGCGCTAATGGAAGAGATTTAATGGCGTTGTGGGTGCCTCCTACGTCGATCTATTGCGGCAGAAAATGATCAATATCTTCCCTAACAGGCACTGTGAACACTTCCTGCACACCCGTTCAGTTGAGGTCGGGTACGCTATGCCAGCCGGAATGCATTCCCAGTGAGGCCATTGTTATACCAAAAGTTTGCGACCGCGACAGGTGCGGTCAACTGTTACAAATCGTGTCGGGACCAGATCCACACAGTAGAAAAATGCTGTGGCAAGAACAGTTTGCAGCACCTGTCGCGGCCGCTGGCTCGAAAGGGGATGTCATGCCTGAAATGTGGAAGCCGTGCGGTAATCGGTCGCTGTCGCGGCTGTCCGTCGCAGTGCAGTGCACCGCGACGGGTGTCAGCGACAGCGACCCAGCCAAATCCAGTACCCTGCCGGGTGTTTCTTGGCCCTGAGCGACAGCGACGTAGCAGTGCTCTGCGACCGTGACAGGCCTGTTGTGGGGTATAACAATGGCCTGAAACACACGGCCGATCCGCGGCCGACGTCAGGATGATCTATCACCGAAGGCGGTAAAGCGCCGCGAGCCGTCCACCTAGCTCCGCGGATCGTCCTACAAACGTCGCGGACCGTTCGTATCACTCATCTGCCGCCGTGAGCAGCCTCCTACCCGGAGGTCTCTTCTCCGTCTCTGCGTGCGGCTACTAATGCCTGTCTCCGCTCTCATGGGTGGCAAAGGGGATCCGGGCCGCCACAACTGAAATTTGATAGGGGAGGCACAAGATTGGCCGCCATACGC